>CAWUFW010000295.1:3072500-3672500 GCA_963921515.1 Calotriton arnoldi | reverse complement strand
GGCATGTCAATATGTGGTCATGGCGGCGGGTACCTTCAAAGCAGTCACTTGCCTCTACAGGCGTTTCTCCACATGTTGTGGGACTGTCCATGTCTGGGAGAGTTCTGGAGGGGGTTGACGACTGGATTGGCAACCACGACGGAGAGGGACATAGCGTTGACACCGGGTTGTTGTTTGCTGCACTGGTTTCCCCACCATGCCAAGAATAAAGTCACTAGTAAGTTCATAGATCTGGGTTTGGTGCTGGCTAAAAGGGAACTCACTACTCATTGGAAAGCAAAAAATGGCCCAAGTGTGACACGGTGGACGAGAGAACTAGTGAAGTGGGCGGACTGCGAGGGGGCCTTTCGATTGCAGCTGGCCCTCCGCACTGGGAACGAAAAATCAATGGAGATGGCAAGGGCATGGGTGGCACTGGTGGACATGTTGAAACACCCGATTGACGACGCTGTTGACAACCAAGAGGAGGTGGGCCCTCTAGCAGGAGAATGAACTCGGGGTCACATTGTTGCTCTGAGGGAGTCCCCTTGCTGGGAAAGGCTGCCATGATAAACATTTCCCCCCATTGCATCACTAGCCGGAGGTCAGGGGCATAGACTCCACGATGCATTGTTGGATCGACCAATGCTCAAGTGCAGATGTTTCAATGAATCAGCGGCATGCCTGGGGGGGTGGGGAGGGAGAGGGGTTTGGAGGGAGTTGGGAGGGTGGGAGGGGGTTTGTTGGGTGTTATTTGCACAGGTTATTAGGTGGGATTTAGGGCTGACGGAGTTTACTGGCGGACACTGCAGTATACAGAGATGGGGGTGGGCACTGGGTTCGGGTCCGCAGACCCTTATTTCCTCAACAGGTGGACTGCCAACAGATACTGAGGGTTCATCATGTATTCCCAGTGTTCAAAAGTATTGAATGTCGAGATGGACATTATGTTTCGCCATGACGCCCTATGGGCTGGTTTATTTGTCCTATAGTGATATAATAAAATTTGTTTACAAAAAAAATGAAGCCAATGGACTTTTAAGAGTGGATTGTCAGACTGCATTTAAAGGCTGTAGACAGATTTTGTTACAAGGAATCTCACAGATTACCACAGTAGGCAACGGTTTTGTTTGGTGTTGATTACCCCTGCTGACAAACATTTGGAGTTGAAATGTTGCAATTTGATAATCCTCGTTAGTCCCTTTGCAGAGGGGTTGTAGAAGGTTTTGTCAACTGTAATTTTGTGTATATTTTTAATTTTATGATTTTAAATTTTTTTATTGTTCAATCCATAGCAGTCATTTTTCAACCATCTTTTGTTACATATATGTTTAAATCACAATAATGATAACATTCCACATATAAGAAAAATAAATAAATAAATAAGAAACACGGCAATAGATCATCAACACAAAGATAAAGCCAAATTATACAGTTGATTCAAAATGTTGGATCATAGGGGCCCATATCTTAGTAGCCAGTCTTTTCCATCTCATTGATTTTATAGAACATAGACTGTTTTCTAAGTTAAAGATGTTATAAAATTTTGCGAGCCACATTTCAAATGATGGGGCTTCCTGCTGTAGCCAAACTAGAGCTACACATAGGCGTGTTACCGCTGCTGCAATAAAAATAATATATCTAAACTTATATGCCTGTTGTCCGATACTAACACTATCCCCCACCCCTAATAACATTACATCCCTTGCTATGTGAATTTGCATGCCTGTGATACTGGATAGGAACAGGTTTATCTGTTGTTTGAATTGCGAAGAGAAGTGCAATCAAAAAATATATGTACAATATCTGCTTGTTCCGTAGCACATCTAAAACACTTCCCATCATTAGAGCCTCCCCACTTCATAATCTGCTTTGGTGTATGATACAGATTAAATATCGTCTTGAAATGTTGGGTTTTGAGATTAGCGGACATGAGGATTCTACCTGCAATCTCAATTGATTGCTGAATGTACATACATTCCTGTCCCAACCTATCACACCATTTCCTATCGTATGCATCTATATCATCCATCTGAGTTTCCATTAATGTCTCATACAGTACACCTATACGTGCCCCTCGCCTAATTGCCTCTACTAACGGAATCTTAATTATGCCCTCTACCAAATGATGTTTAACCAGAAAGTCTTGAATCTGTAAATACTTGAAAAATTCATTTTGATGAAGTCCATATCTATCCACTAACTCTGAGAATGCAGCTAATGCCCCCCTCTCTACTAAATCTCCTAATTGCCTGATCCCTTTCCTCCTCCAGCTCTGCATCCTGACATCCCACAATGTGGCAGGAAATACAGAGGTCAAATTCAGCGGGGTATAATAACTAATCCGTGGCATATTTATCATTTTACATGCGGCTTTCCAGACTTTGTATGCAGCAATCATAATTTTGAACCGTGTTTTTTTTAAATAACTAGGTTCAAAGAACTTGACTAGCGAGTTCCTCGCTTCCTCGCCCATCGCTACCTGATATATCGAAGGTGTTTCCGCCATCACTACGTCTTCCCCTGTGAGCAGAATCCGTAAATTTTGCAATATACATGCGTAGTAGTAAAACTTAAAATTAGGGACCGCCCACCCGCCTCGAGTATGTGGTAACATCATATATTTAGCTGCGCGTCTAGCTTTCCTTTGTCCCCATAAAAACTTATCACATACAGACTGTACTCTCTGAAGTTGCATTTTAGTTAATTCTAACGGTACAGCGCGAAAGTAGTACAGGATTTTGGGAAGAATAGTCATCTTAAAAACGTTACACCTCCCTACTAACGAGAGATGTAAACACTCCAAACGATCAAGTAGCTGTTTTATCCCAGATACTATTCCTCCCCAATTAGCCTCCACCAGATCTTCCAAAGACATTCTAATTCTAATACCCAAATACCTGGCCTCTTGAGTTACACGAACATCCCCTGGGCATGCCCCTGTTGTACATACAATCTGTGTTTTTGTAGAGTTTAATTTATAACCAGATACCCTGCCAGATTTAAGAGCCAACCTTTCTATCTCGAACATTGCTTCCATAGGATCTGATGACGCCACCAGGATATCATCAGCATATGCTAAAACCCGCACCTGATATTGTCCGCATCTCATAGAACTAATACGCTCACTCCGCTCCAGCATTAGTAAAAATGGGTTGATATATATGGCAAATAGTAGTGGGGAGCAGGGACAGCCCTGTCTTGTACCCCTTCTGATATCCACCTGCTCTGACTCCCTGCCCATGAGACAAATCCTAGCTCGTGGTGTCTTATACATCATTTGTATAGCTCCGATGTACCCTTGCCTGAACCCCATCTTACGCATAATAGCCCATAGAAATGACCATGCAACGCGGTCAAACGCTTTTTCTGCGTCAAGAAAAATCAGCCCCATCTTACTATTATATACATTGGAGTAGTCTATAAGGGTAACCACTCTATTGATGTGATTCACCGTACTTCTACCTGGTATAAAACCGTGCTGATATATAGATACCAAAGGAGTAATTACCGATGCCAGCCTTGAAGCCAGTATTTTTGCATATATTTTGCCATCAGCATTTAATAACGAAATGGGCCTGTAAGATCCTGGCTGATCAGAAGGTTTCTCTTTCTTTTTAAACACAACTATGTTGGCCTCATCCCATGATGGTGGCGGATTCCCAAGTTGAGCCTCTTGAAATGTAATCAGCATATCTGCCTTCAATACTTGAAACAGTAGAGAATAGAGCTCCAGTGGCAACTTATCAGGCCCTGTCGCTTTACCTCTCGCCATTGATCCAATGGCCTCCTCCAGCTCCTCCATAGTTATGGTAGCATCCAATATCTCCTGTTCGTCCAAACTTAATTTATCTATGTCAATTTGTTGACAAAAATTCTCTATCTCTTGCTCAGTACACTCATTATGCTTATACAAGTCTTTATAGAAATCAAAAAATACCCCCAAGATCCCCTCCATAGTTTCTACCGTATTTCCGGCAATGTCTAACATGGCTGTTATTTTCTGTGCAGATTGCTTTGCTCTTAACCTCTGAGCCAAACACCGCCCAACAGCTTCCCCATACTCATATCGATCTAATTTATGTACTTTATACTGTTGGGATATTTCCTTACACCATATCGCGTTGATTCTTGCTTTACAACATGCAATCTTAGTTTGTATTACCGCGACATCTTGTCCCCGCCTGAGCACCTGTATCAACTCCTGTTCTGCATTCCTTAGATCACCCAGTAACTAATTCATCAGAGTCTGTTGTTTCTTCTGCTTCACCCAGCCATAACTAGCAGCTTTGCCTCGTATTCCTGCTTTAAGTGTATCCCATACTATAGCAGAGGAGGTGGATCCTCTATTAACCTCAAATTGCCGAGCCCAAGTTGACATATGATCAATAAAAGCTTGATCCAACAGAAGCTTCCTATTAAACGTAAATGCCCTAAAGACCTTCATCTGGCCTAAACTGTATACATCTAATAATAATGGACCATGGTCTGCAGTTAGTCTCGGCCATACCTGCATTTTAGCTCATGCTATGGTTAGCCTAGACATGAAGATATAATCCAGCCTCACTAATTTAGAATGGGGATGTGAATAGAAGGTATAGCCTGGATCTGGATAATTTAAAGTTGTCCAAACATCTACCAGTCCATGATCATTTAATAGTTGTCTTAGTGCTTTAAAAACCTTAGGTTTTCGTCCTATATACCCCCTACTACTACCTTCTAACACAGACCCGTCCAGATGTATATTAAAATCGCCACAGAGTATCACGGGGGTACTCCATAAAGCCAATTCCACATTGATCATCTCTAATATAGAAGCTTCATCAGCATTTGAGCCATACACTGTGCAAATAGTAACCTTAATCTCTCCTATAATGCACTCCACAATGGCCCATCTTCCATAGTTGTCTACCATTTTCCTGCCAGTCCCCCTAATCCCCCCGCGTACCATAATGGCAACCCCTCTATTAGTGGTGGATTGCCGAGTTGCCCCTAAAAGTGCATATCCTAGTTCTTCTAAGACAGCACGTTTGCTCCATGGTTTATGCGTCTCTTGTAAACAAAAAATATCTGGTTTCATCAGGCGAAGATCCGCGGCTACCCGTTGCCTCTTATTATTACTATTTAGTCCACATACATTGAAGGTACATAGACGTAGCCTAGTAAATGCCATTCAGCCAACAATGTCTGCCCCTTGCCTATCTTTTCCTGCCGCTGTCTCTGTATAATTTGTAATAACCATTATGATTCTGCTATGGATTGCTTTTTTTATTTTTAAGCCCCTCCCCGACATGCCCCTTCCCCCCCTATACCCTTGCCCACACCCAGACCCAAACCCCCCACTCACCATTCCCCAGTGCTCCGCCCCAGCCCCAGCCCCTCCCGCTCCCTTCACCCTCTCCCCAAAACATAGGCAATAGGGCTAGCGATAGCCCCCTATGATGGAAAGTGAGCCAGCAGCCCTGCGTCCACTCTACCCCCCCAACTTAATCCTGGCCACACATTTGATATCTTGGTAGGAAACATTTAACTATATTCACATTACATTTCTTGTCCATGAACAGATTGTCTTTACATCATTACTACACAGCCAGAAGACGACAAAAACAAAATCCAGAGAACAGGGGTTTGTTCATATGGACATCAGATAGTCTTTAGCTTGGACCTCTGAAGTAAAAAATCTGGTCTGACCTTTGCACAATACCTTAACTGAGCGGGATTTAGCAAAAAACTTGTGCCCCTTTTGCCTGAAAAGGATTAATTAATTGACGCATCTGCCACCGTTTCTCCACTGTAGAGTGGCAGTAGTCGGGTCTAACAAAAAATTGCGTACCCTTCCCTGTCCGCTTCTTATCGGGTCGCGCCAAATCATAAACAGCCTGCCTCACCAGAAGATTATTCATAGAAATCAAAATCGTCCGTGGTCGCGGTTCAGATTGGCCTGCTTGCAATACTCGCTGCTTAAATGGAAACCTATGTGCTCTTTGTAGTTCAGTCGCCCAATTCCACTCTGTCAATTCAGGGAAAGCCTCAGCAAATAAATCTATCACAAACCTACGTACATCCTGCCCCTCAACCCCCTCCGGGACCCCTAGTATTCTAAGATTATTTCTGCGAAGTCTGTTTTCCAAATCAACAAGTTTAGAGTGAACATCCTCTTTATTAGCTCGGATTACTTCCGTAGCGACCTTCTGTACTTCCATTTGATCTTCTAACACAGATATACGTGTCTCTGCTTCGACCATTCTTTCAGTACATGTTTTAGCCATTCTTCTTACAGTGTTTTGCAACTTGCGACAGGCTGCATGGTTTTTTGAGTTCTCCGCACGGGTCTCCACTCTATGATCCAACATACATCTATAAATAGATTCCAAAAAGATTTCTCCATCTGATGTTTCTGTTGCCCCCCTCCCCCTCCCACGGCTTGATCCGCCCCTAGCGGGGACCTTTCGACTGACGGGGAAAAATCCCACACAAGAGTCTCCGTCCCTTCAGACCGGGCCCCACTTTCCATAAACAACATTTGTATCCTCACAGTGGATACCTCCTGATTATCCACTTCCCAATTTGTGTCATTAGGATCGCTGCCTATGCTTGTTAAGGAGCCCTCTAAAACACTTGTCTTATGCCCAAGTTCTTCTTCGTCATCTGATGTATCCGAAGGTTCTGAAAGGGAGAAGAACTTCTCTCCTAGGTCATTTTTCTTATACATGTTGTCCGCAGTCTTTTCTATCTCGATCTCCTCTGTTCCATCCTCTGTACTGATATCAGTTGTTATCCTATTTTTTATTTTTTTTATCTCCCACCACTGTAGCCCCCTCTGTGCCGGACTGTATTTATTTTTAATTTTATGACTGTGTGTCTGATGTGATATCAGTTTATGTTCAATATAGGAGGCCTCAGTTGGTTATGGCTACAAGTCAATGATAAAGGCTATTGACTTAAGGGAGCCACTGGGAAACATTTTCAGATGCCATAGGTCTGATTCTTTATATTGAAAAGTTACGATAAAAATCGTAGACCTGGCTTACAGAAATATATTTATTAAAGCCAGTTGACATTTAATGGTGGACTATTATTACACTGTAAGGGAGGCTGAAGGCTAGTATTTTGTTACATGGAATCTCACAGATTAATCTATATGAAAGAGGTTTTTTGCTGGTTACCTCTCAGATAGGCTCTGGGGTGGAAGATATGCATGATGATAATCCTTGTTAGCCCATTTTAAGAAGTGCTGTATACTGTTTTGCAACCTAAATGTTATGCGTATTTGTAATTTTACTGTTTGCTCGATGGCTGCCTTGTGTGTGTTTATTTTTGATATAGTAGGCCTGAGTTGGCGATGATGAATGCCACAATAAAGGTTATAGGCAGGGCTGCTTAAATTATGTGACGGGTAGGAGCAAATTATGTGGCATGATGTGGCGCATCCCGTGATAGTATTAATTGTTTTGGAATTTTTACACTTTATCTGGCATAAGATTTTCAAGATTTGTATTCGCTTAACACACAAATGAATCAATACACTTTGCCGCTTTTTCAGCATTTTTAAGCAAGAAACAATTTGTTTTTCTTAATTTGTTAAATCTACAAATAAACAAACAGCAGTGGATGGACTATGTGCCAAATGTGGCAAATCCATAATTATGTGGAAAACGGTGGTGATGCAGAATCTCATAATTACAGTGGCCCTGGTTGTAGCTTGGGTTGTTCCTTTGGTAAGGTTATGTCCGATGCAGTGGAGCTGACCTGTGTGTTATGAAAGGTTGTGACAAAGATAATCTGGTTTATTTATTGTGAAAATCATATTCTAAAACCTATAGACCTTTAATGGTGGATTGATATTACACTGTATTAATGTCTGTACATAAGCCTTCAGTTACATTAAAATTTGAAAGTTAAGAAGAATTTTGGTCTTGGTCACTTCCCAAAAACCCTGGGGGTAGACAATTTGCACTGCTATAGTCCATCCTAGGCCTGGCAAATTTAGTTGCATTTCAGACCCGTGTCATTAAAATAGAAATCTGCAAACATACATAAATAGAGGGTATTTAGGTCAGACATCATCAGTCTGCTCAAGCGTCTTTCACCTCTATTGACCTGTGAGAAATTACATTTTGTTTGATCACATGTGCATGTCCTTCTGAAAATGAGTGTGCTTCGAAGTTTGGGCCATGGTTTTACTTTTTTCCCTTTTATAAGTTGTCTTTCATTTCTTTACTTTTTTTCTGAGCTTCCTGCATCACCCCAGGCAGTCCTATCAATCTTCTTGCACACATCCTTCAAGAGGTGTATTGGCTGAGTCACCTACTTGCCCTCCGTGCACCAGCTGCTGAGTGATGCACGGAGGCCAAGTAGGTGACTCAGCCAGCACATCTCTTGATGAATGTGTGACAACAGAGAGTACCTCCTTCAACCTAGAAACATTGTTTTCCCGCCACAAGGAAATCCTTACTTATGTCATTTGTCGAGGTAGGAACTTCCTTTATGACAACTGTGTACTGGTTCTCTAGAAAGATTTAGAATAAGAGATAGGGATCCTAATTGCCCTGAGAAATGCCCCTAACTTAGACTGGCACTAGAGCAGGCAGAAACATGTTGGCTCGACACAGATGAACAGGTCATTGAAACTAATCATCATCAAATCACTTTTTTCTGGTTTTTAAATATACCTGAGATACCCTCCAATAAACTTCCTTGACTGTACCTCAAGGTATTTTAACGTAGCTGGATCCCTTGTTTTTCCAGTACACTTCATATTGAGAGCTCCCTCTCTTGGAGGTTGAGTTCGCCCTGTTTGTACCACCTTACCAAGGGTGGGATGAGGTTACCAAGAATGAAGCATGCCACAAAATGTGGGTGAGGCTTTCTCATCAAGTATGACTGGCATGTCCAGGTGTGTCATTGTTTAAGTGTTAGCCAAAGTAGGGCCATACAGCCATTATAAATGAGCCAAGTTTTTGCCTAAACAAGGCATAACAGTTATTACCATTGCATCTTTTTGTGGTACCCAGAACTTCAAAACTCTGGCACCTTTTCGAAATCAGTGTCTCTACTGTACATCGTAGGACAATTGAGTAAGCTAGAGTGTTAGCATTTCTAAACTATCTGGAGAAATCACAGAGGATTGATTCTCCTCTTTTGCACCGCCAAGATGTATGTGGAATTTTTTCCAGACTCCTTGGAAGAGAATAATCCTTGTTGCTCTATCATTTTCTCACATTGTTGACTTTTCAGAAATGGGTAGCACTTTAGCTTACCCCACAGTTCAATAGCAAGACCCACTTTTTCATAAATAGCATGTATTGTTCTTTTGCGACTGCTCGCCGTTTAAGCAACATGCAACTGCCTACTGTCATTCCTGTTGGGAGATCACAGGAAACTCATTTGTCCATGACAGTCTTTGTGGTTAACATAATGACCCAGTTTTGTTAGCCCCCATTAAGTCGAAATGGCTTTATTTTAAGAATTGCTTCTTCTAGAAGTGTGGTGTTGGTTGGGAAGCAATGCATGACCAGTTCGGATCACCTAACACTGAATTACTCAAGACGTTCGTTCTTTATTTTTTTTTATTTTTTATTTTTAGCAATGCATAGTGTTGCTCTGCTCCCCTCTGTGCTGTGCATTCTAAAAGATATAGTCTTCACATGTTCCCAAATTGCATATGACTGAAAGCATTCATGGTTGTAAAAGCAATGTCTTTAGTCTTGAGCGAAACTACCATTCGGAACATTCCTGTGTCTCATATTAGCCTGTCTAAAAGGTCATGCAACTAATAATACTACAGTGTTGGAGAAAAACAGCATGACATGTTTTTTTCTTTTATCTTCAGAAGACAAAGCATTCATTTTCAACCCTGCACCACCTGGGAAAATGAGTCATGGTGACTTACTAGGTCGGTTTGATGGGATGGCATCCTGACCATCCCCCTCTGGCAATCCAGCTGAACAAGTGTTTTTTGTAGAGCAAACGATAAGGCATCACTTCCTGTAGAGCTGTAAACGCATTCAACACATTACATTAATCTCGTTCAGGTTGGGTATAGGTGTGCAATACCAAGGCCAGTCCCATTCTCTTTTTCTGAGCTATCAGTTTGACCATCTTCAGCAAACGTGTTACAGATGCCATTGTATAGGTGAGAAAATTTGCATCCCTGAATTTCTAGGAATTAAATTATTTTTTTCCAATCTCACCTTTTCCTAAGATTAAAGATACAAAATAGTCACTTAGTTTTTCATATGTCACAATTGTGCCAGTATTTGGTTATTCTCTCTTTCTTGCAGGTTCTTTTCTTTACCAAACTCCTAGTTAAGACCCAGAGGCTTCAATTCAGTTCATGTTGCGAGCCCAGTCACCTACTTATCTCTTCTCTATTCTTCTAGGCATCTCTTCTTAAACCTTTGTCGTCTTCTTTTCTGTTCTTTCTAAAAGGCCTAAAACTGTATCTTTTACCATTTTTCTCAGTCCACAATTGAGAATTTGTTTGCGAAAGTTGAAGTGGGCTGTGTTTACAGCCCCAGCCTATGTATTTCACTAGTGTGCCTTTTGTTTATATAGAATGCCTTTCCTATCTTCTTTTTCCCAATGTGTTGTCTATTCCTTATTTTACAACATTTTCACCAATGCACTAAGACACATTACTAACATACATGGCTAATAAAGGCAAATTTGTGTTTGCTGGTGCTCGGTACTAGAACGTATGCCACTATAGCATTTACCAATTCAATATGCTAGCAAAATATAAAACTAGCATTTTCAGGCCATCCCTACACCTTAGCGTGACCTGGAATTATCCAAAATGGCACACTTCCATTAAGTGTGAAAATTAGGCGATAATGCAGACACTGCTTGCCAACAGTGTCAGGAACAATAGATTGCATCAGCTGCTTTGGAAGATCCTGGGCCTTGGCAATTATATTTTCCAAATTAAGCACTGAATAAAGGGTTATTGTGTGCATAAGGGATGTGTAAAAAATCCAGCACTAGAGAACTAACACGCCTCTAAATCCTGTTGTTTGTTATAGGCATGACACAAGTAATGCCAGTGCAAACCTTTACTGGCTAAACTTGGCATACACCCAGAGTGTAGTCTGGGACAGATAAAACACAATTTCATGACCATTACGTTTTCAACCACTAGAAAGGTCTTCTCTGCGAATGCAACCTGCAACCCCCCCTTACTGATTGACTCGCATCCATGCCCAGGGTGAATGGTGAGTGGCAGCAGAATGTGGTGTTAGGAAAATAGTGTTTTTACTGTAAGGCTGGGAGGTAGGGCCTGCCTTAAAACTATTATTAGGTTATCTCATGCTAGCTCCTTGCTCGTCAGTACACTTAGCCAATGCTGAATCCCCCAGAAAAAAGGCAAGGAAGAGCAAAGGTAAACTTAAATTGCATGCAGGTGCAGTGTTCTTCGTTTTCCACCCTGGCAATCATTTCTCATTGGCTACAAATGGCTTTTGATCAAATGAAAGCAATCTTATTGAAAGCAAAACACCTAGTCCATATCTTTTTGCAAGCAATGCCTGAATAGGATTATTAACCCTTTTTCTGAAATGTTTCCAAAGGGAGATCAAAAGAAGACTTAATTGTAAACTTCTTAACTTCTATTTTTTCTCTCGGACTGCTTATCAAATGAGATTGTTCGGTTATGATTGTTTGTAGAGCGCACGCTCACCTAGGAGGGTCTCGAGGAGCTAGAACAAAAGAAAGGGCATTGTGCTGGCTAAGCCTGTTGTCTAGGTAAATAAAGAGTCACATCTTCAGTTTCTTGCACAACTCCGTTTACAGTAGGAGGTCATTACAGGCTTTTGGGGTTAGGTATGAGAAAGCACGACTGCTGACTCTGTGCATGTGGGGGATGTGTGCGAGCAGAAGGTCGGCAGAATGACGGTTTCTGGTGGGGGGGGGAATTGCTGCAGCTGTGGAGGTAGGACTGACCTAAATTGTGCAGGGCTTTGTGTGTGTGTGAGGAGCTTGAAGTGCGCACGCTTGTGGATGGCGAACGAGTGGAGCTCTCTGAGGTGCAAGGTTATGTGTGTGCAGGGTGGGAGTCTGAAGACTTCCGGTCAGTTGAGTATTGATGCTGACATGGAAAGTGTTGCCGTTGTTCAGGTTGCTTGTGATGAGGGCCTGGAAATAGTTCTGTGTGTGTCTATCGGGAGCCAATTGAAGATTTGTTTGAGGAGCTTGAAGGTGTAGCAACAGAAGGAGGAAATTGCTTTGATTTGGTTGTAATATACATGTGAAACTTGTTTTGATTCTACAATTGTCTGCGCCAAGTAAGCTGATGACAAAAAATCAACCACAAAACGACCAGAGTGCTTTGTAGCAGAAAATAATATCCAGAGTGTAATAAATGTCATACTGTCCATCTAGAAGTAGGAGTTATATAATGAACACACTAGTTCTCCCCTATTAAATTTCACTCCTTCCTTCTTTCCTTTCTTCCATACGAGACTGTCTTACTAATGTTATTTTCAAATGGTAATATCTGGATTTTAACCAGATTTGTCTGAGGAGCAAACTCAGCCACAGAATTCTAGACTAATTAAACCGTCTGACGGATTAAAAAAATGATGGAAGTGGTTTAAAGTGAGAGTAGCTACTCTGGGTCCAGTGCCACAGTATCTACTAGTGCTATTTTGAATTTAGTTTATGATATGGATGCATGCCTTTATCTCGCATATTGACTCTGAACAGTCCCCATTCTACTTACCCTTTAACTGTATGACTGCCTGGGGTTTAAAAGAGGTTTTTACTTTATAGGCGGATGAGATAAGTCTACCCCCGCCCTCTCCAGCAGCAGCAGTCTCTTATGGCATATCAGGAAATCTGGCATAATCGATATTTCCCCCATTTGAACACCAAAACAAACCTGTGGCTCACAAAAGATAGAAACCTGTCTTTGCTGAAATATTTCCATACCGTTGTGCAGCCTCCCTATGTGATGCAAATAGGTGGGTAAGAAGGGGATGTGATTTATTCCTTTTACTAAATGGAGATGATGGTGGACATATGTACAAGAATCTTTGAGATGAGTTTTCAAGTATGTTGTGGAGTTTATGGCGAGCCCTGCGGAATATGCTGCACTTGATTCATTGTAATGTGAGTCAGTATTGGACAGGTAGTTTTTGCGGGTTGTGAGGAGGAAATCTGTCTTTGGTGAGATTGATTTGGATACCAAACATAGATCAGAAACCTCTTTCTAAATTAGTACATACCCAAATAAGATGTGGAACACCTCAGCTGTAGATCGTGCAAATAGTCTTGTCATTCCTATGTGTTTTTAAGTTGTGCCAACGATTGTTTTACCTAAAAGAGGTTTCAAATGTATTGTGGTGTAGTACAGAAACAAGGTTAACATAATGTTATTTAAGAGAGACCTAAGTTAGGTCTAGTTTAATGATGATGTTCATTGAGGAATATCACATGCAAAGGATGCCGTAGTTTGTGAATGTTGAGATGATTTCTAAAATATAATTTCTGATGAATTCTTCAAACTGCAGATTCCTCACCTTGTGAACTTCCCCAAGGCGCCATATTGGATCCTTAATACTCAAAAGCAGTGCTCCTCCGTGTTGGCAAAGGGGGCAATGGTACTTTGAGTCAGCACTGTTCCTCTGTGAAGAACTGAGCCGCATACAAGTGTCATCCGTGCACGTTGACGTCAGTTCCTTTTTTCCGCGCCTTCAGTTGCAAATTCGGTGCTCTGCTCCTTTTATTTCTTCACTTTTCAGACAAAAGTTAAACTACACCAACATTAGAAATACTAAAGTTATAGTTGTACCGTAAAATATATAATCCACGCACCACCTTTAAATGACCATAACTTTGTTTGTTTTTTCAATATAAACCGAACTTAAAAAATACAAAAATTATGAATTGTAAATTTATACTTCTACTTACACCTTAAATTTATATTCTACGCAACACCTTCAAATTATTATAACTCGTGCACTGCCATACACAGTGTATTGAACAAGGTAGCCATACAGCATTAACTATAACTTGCTTTTTCCCCATGTACTGCTTATACCCTTTCATATTATTTCACTTATACAATCTAAACAACACTTGTGACATCACAAATCATTATTTGTGGTGACACAGTGCGTGGTAGAGGTGGCAAGTTATAATTGAGTTCAGTACCCTCTGTATGGAGGTGCGCGAGTTATAATAAATTGAAAGTGTTGCGTACATTATACATTTTAAGGTGCAAGTATAAATTTACAATTTATACTTTTTGTGTATTAAGTTTTATTTTTATCTAAAGAATAAAGTTAGAGTAATTTAAAGATGTTTAAATTATACATTTAAAGCATAACTATTACTTTAAAATTTCTAATGTTTGTTTAGTTTAAATTTTGCTTGTGTAGAAAGAATAAATAACGTTTTCCTAATTATAACCAAGTTTTACCGTATGCTTTTTACATTGAAATGTAATTTTTTTTTTTTTGTATTATAAAATGTGTGTCAAATCGTAGAGTGGAGTTTCATATAGTAGAGTGGCGGAGAGTGTCATAAAGTGTAGTGGTGTGGAGTGGTGTAGCATACAGTGGAGTAAAGTGTCAGAGTGGAGTGTTTTGTACAGTGATATGGACTGCAGGAGAGTGAAGAGGCATTGCGTAGAGTAAAATAAAGTGACATAAATCTTGTACAGTGGAGAGGTGTGTTGTAGAGTGGCGCAGAGTGCTGTACAGTGTAGTGTAGGGTCATAGAGTGGAGTAGAGGGTTGTGTAGTGTAGTGGCATGGAGTGGTGTACAGTATGATATAGTGGCACAGTATAGTAGAGGCTTGTAGAGTGTAATTGGATACCGTAGAGTAGAGTGTGTAGCGTTGAGCGGCATAGAGTTGAGCGTCATACAGTGGCATAGAGTTGGGTAAAGACTTGTGCAGTGGAGTTCATTGTAGTGGATTAGTGTCTTGTAGAGTGGCTTAGCAAACAGTGGAGTAGAGTGGAGTGCTATCATACAGGGGAGTTGACTGGCATGTTGTATAGTGTTGGAAAGTGTCACAGAGTGGATTACAGTGTTGTACAGTGGAGTGGCGTGGAGTTAAGTGCAGTACAGTATGGTAGAGTGAAATAGTGTGTCGTAAAGTTGGGTGGCATAGGGCAGAGGACTGTGGAGTGGAGTAGTGTCTCAGTAGTGCAGTAAAGTGGGGTGGAGCGGCATAGTTGGAGTTGTGTAAAGTGTCGTACACTGGCGTAAAGTAGAGTGCTGTAAACTCTCATTGACATGAGTGCATTCTTGTATAGTGGAGTGCTATAGAGTGGAGTATAGTGCGGTAGATTGGAGGGACATTGAGTGTTGTGCTGAGTACAGTGGAGTGGGGTGGAGTTAAGAAGAGTGGAGTGGCATAGAGTGGCGTTATGTACAGTGGAATAGCATGGCGTTGACTGGAGGAGCGTAGAGTGGAATAGCATACATTAGAGTGGTGTACAGTGGCGTGGAGTGTGATAGAGTGGACTGGTGTAATATCGTACAGGGGGTAATGTACAGTAGATTGGAGTGGCGGAGTGTGGAGTGGCATACAGTGTTGTGGTGTAGACTGGAATAGTGCACAATGGAGTGGTATGGAGTAGAGTGGAATGGCATACAGTAGAATAGCATGTAGTGGAGTGGGCTGGAGTAGGGTAGAGTGGAATGTCATAGAGTGTAGTTGCGTATAGTGGAGTGGGGTACAATAGTGTGATGTACAGTGGAGTGGGTAGAGTGGAATAGTGTAGATGTAGTTGCGTACAGAAGAATAGCGTATAATGGCGTGCCGTAGAGTGGAATAGCGTAGAGTGCAGTGGGGTAGAGTAGAATAGTGTACAGTGGAGTGATGTAGCGTAGAGTGGCATAGAGTGGAGTGATTTACAGTGTAATAGCGTAATGTAGAGTGGAGTACAGTGGAGTGACATAATGGAGTGGCATACAGTGGAATAGCGGAGTGACTTAAACTTGAGTGGGGCGGAGTGGAGTGGTTAGAGTGGAGTGGCGTATAGTAGAGGGGAGTGACATAGAGGGGAGTGTGGTAGTTTAAACAGGCGTAGCGTGAAAGTGTGTGAGTAGATGTAATGTGGCAGGAATGTAGATTATGGAGTGTAAATCGTAATATTTGGTAGTCAGTGAAATTTGTATAATTAAAGTTAGAATTGTGAAAATTCTTAATATATTGTTTTGTGGTAATTTCACGGTGTAGCGCGGTGCATGCCAATAACAAGGCAGTTTATGATTGGCTAATAGCTGTCTTTACAAAACATAAAAGCAGGTCCTCATTCCAGCTTCTTAGTTATATATTGTTTTGCTGTAACTTCGCGATGTAGGGATGTACATGCCAATTACAAAGCAGTACATGATTGGCTAATAGCTGTCTTCACAAAATGTAAAGCAGCTCCTTGTGCCAGCTCCCCCTGCGACAGTTCTCCTGTCCAACTTGCCCGCAGTCTGCTACCCTCTGCTGCCTGTCTACCTGCTGCCTTCCGTTTGTGCCTCCTCTGCTTGTTTCTTGCTCTGTTTTACCTTTTCTGCTCGTTTTCTCCCCTCTTGTTTGCCTTTTCTGCTGATTTAAGATGATGCGTTCAAAGACACGTAAGGCTTCTCTTAGGCCCCCTCAACCAGGAAACCTATCCTGTATTCATAGCTACTACCAAGGTCTTCACTAAGCATTATTTCCTTGAACTCTAAGGGGTGAATCGCCCGTTTAAAAGAACCAAAATCCTAGATTATTGTAAAGATCTGTTGGGCGACATAGCCCTCCTCCAGCAGACCAAGATCGGGTTTTAAAGAAGCCCTATCATTGAGAAGGGGGTGAGTGACAGATGTGACCTGTTCTGAAGCCAAAAAATACAGGGTACTTGGCTAATTTCTAAAAACTGGATTAACGGTAATCGCCTCAGAACATAACACTAACAGTATATGGCTACTCACCAGACTGAACAATGGAGAACATGTCTTTTATGTAATGAATCTATGCAGACGACCCGTCATTCTGGCGCTCACTCAATAAGAAATTAACAAGCATTCTACGAGACTCGAAAACAAACTGGGAGGGGACTTTATTTTCCCATTGGATCCCATTTTGGACCACCATCCAGCCTTCATTTTTAGAACCCCTAAAGCACACAAACAGATACTCGACCTATGTACCAAACACTGGCTCCTAGATGTTTGGAGACTTTACAACCCACAGGGTAATGACTATACATTCTTCTCCCCTCTACACTCAAGTTTCTCCCGCACTGACTATCTCCTAGTAGATGCCTCACTTCTCCAGGCCACATCCAAGGCTACAATTCATCCCATCCTTGTCTCAGATCATGCAGCAATGTCAATGTCAATTGTTAATCTCCCCAATAAAGAAATAAATCAAACCTGGCGTCTCAATATACTGAAATCCTAGACAAGGAATTCCATGTAACAGACCTAACAAATTAAATTGAGCACTTGTTCAGAGAGAAGGAATATTTCGTCACCTTTCCAATGACTCTGGGACACATTCAAGTGTGCCATAAGAAGACAGATCATTAAACGAATGTCCAAACAAATTCTGAAATTAAAGAAACACTCTCACAAATTTAAAAATATGGAGATCCTGAAGGTATTTAGAGACTTCTATGCAAAACTCTATATCCCACAAACGGCGTGTGAATAATCTTGAGTGCATGGCGCTTCTATGTCCCGCCCCCCAATTAGGTCATTCTCTGACTTAAATAGAGCTTGCCTAAATAAACCAAGAGAAACAGAAGACATTGTCTGTATATTAAAATCAGTCTGTGCTGGGAAAGTGCCGGTTCCCAATAGCTTTCCTGTCCTCTTCTACAAAAAGTTCACAAACTTCATCAGACATCTTAAAAAGACCTTACACCACCTATTTTTACGACAAAGTGTTGGGCGCTGCATCTAAAGCCACAATTGCGGTGATTCTCAAAAAGGGCAGGGACCACTCTGACCCCATAAATTTCCTCCCCATTTCACTCCCAAACATGGAAGCCAAAATATTTGCCAAACTCCTAGCCAGAAGAGTGGAAATTTGTATTCCCCAACTCATCCACAACTCTCAAATGGGTTTTATTGAAAGGAGACTTGCCAGAGACAGCATACCCACATGCTGTCACATAATTGAAAAGGCCCACCTTTCCTTGTTACCTGGAGTAGCGGTTGCACTTGATGCAGAAAAGGCCTTCGATAAGCTTTCCTGGCCTTTCCTCCATGTAGTCCTCAAGTCTCATAACCTCGGAGACTCATTTATCAAAATGACCATGGCCCTAATTACCAATCCAGAAACAAATATTAGAATAAACGGCACACTCTCCACTTCCTTTGATCTACACCAGGGTAAAAGACCAGCAGGCAGATGTGAGCCCCACCAGAAGACATTGAAAATGCAATCCCGACGATCACTAACATCATCCATGAGCATTCACAGGTCTTTCCTCTTAACCCACTTTGCTTTGCTTCACATTTAGTTGACTCTGGACTCAAGTGGCAACCCAAAACACCTCAAATATCTTGGGATTTGGTTTTACAGTGACCCAGCCGAAACATTACAATACAATGAATCCCACACCATTGACAAAGTCAAAGATCTTATTGCTTCCTGGTCACCCAAATACGTCTCATTTTGGGGAATGCTCCAAACACTAAGATGATAATCACACCAATAGTAAACTTTGTAATCTCCATGCTACCCCTGAAGCTATCCTCTTCTTTTTCAACGAAATACACAAATAAACATCAAAGTTTCTTTGGTATGGCAAGAGAGCAAGGATCTCGTATAAGGCCCTGAAACCTAATTTTGGAGAGGGAGGCTGCAAGCTATGAACTGAAGCCACTACCATTCTGCTTTTCTAGCAGCACAGGGTTCTTTCTCGCTACTCCGAGACACCCATAATTCCCTGCGTTGGATTAAGATAGAAAATTTTCTATGCTCCCCATTTAGCACCACCTCCCTTATCACAATATTGAAATTTAAACCCCTGCACTTGCAACGTATATTTATAGACACTGCGAATGATCTAAAATTACTAGACAAAAGTATGCCGAATTGCATCTATAATTCCATAATGGAATCACTATGGCACGATCCCAAAATAAGGGCAGAGAATATTACCAATGTAGCCCACACACGAGCATTCAAAGGCATTGGCCTAATCCGAGATCTATATGATAACAATAAAGACACTCGTCCTTTTTCTGAGCCGGCTATAATATATAACTTCTCTAACTTGGACTTCTACAGCTTCCTAAAACTTAAAGTAAAACTGTCCACACTGAGCACTCCAAATATAAGTTCTCTCCTATTGGGTTGTGTTGGACTTGGCCCTGCTTGCATGGTCATCCCGAAACTTTTTGCCTTCCCCCTAGCCTTTTTGCTGCTGTAGAATTGGTGGTTTCCGGATGTTGGACCCTTTAGCACTGGTAAGCAGTGCAAAGTGTGCGTGCTTTCTGCCTTACATAGGCCTACCCTAGGAACCCCCCACCCCCCCCCCCCCCATGGTAGAAAATGTAGAGATCATGTGTGGTGTGGAATGAAAATAATAAAAGCTGCGCAATGGTATGCAGAGGTTTATTTTCACCAGTGAAGGAAATGTCACTTTTAAAATGGACGCCATTGCTGTGTGCTTTGTGCCGCCTGCCTGCGGTGGGTTGGCGGTCTAGTGCTCAAAGTGACAGTGTGCCCTACACCTCCCCCACAGTGACATTTGGGACTGGAACTGCCAGGAGCCCTATAGAAGGTTCTAGCCCTTTCTGGTAGGTGGGGTGAGGGGGGTATATATAGGGGGGCTGTGCCTCCATGTGACAGACTGTGCGTGGACTTTGATCGAGAGGGGACACTCTGCCAGGAGGTACCGCCGCAAGGGCCTGCGTGCTGGCCCCTGTGCCCATCTGAACCCCTCTACTGTCCACAGGGCTAGTGAGAGACTCTGCTGGAGTGGAGACTGCTGCGCTAGCAGGATGGCCATCATAATGGAGGATGACTGTTCCGAGGAACTGCTGCTTCAGGTCTGGTGAGCTGCCCTACTGCCTGCTGATCTCGCCCTGCATTAACTGTCTCCTGGCCCCTAGCGCCCCGTGAGCGCTATATCTCCTGTGACTATACTTGCCTGCCTCCCTAGCGCCTGGTGAGGGCTGCAGCTTGATTTGGTGGGACCTAGCGCCCGGGAAGCACTACAACTGTATTCCAGCAGTAACCGGGCTCTTCCTGCTGTCTAGCGCCTTGGGAGGGCTGCAGCGCTATCCAAGCCCCCAAGGACTTTCCTGCCGCCTAGCGCCTCGTGAGCGCTATATGTAAATTGCCGGGGAGAGCTGCTTGTTCTCGAAATACAGCGGGAGCCTACCCCGCTGCTGTGTGACCCCCGAGGGAACCCCCGGCGTGGGGACCCCCCCACCCTGTGTGCAGGAGACAAGCGGGAGCCCACCCCGCATATTGCCGCCGAGAAAGGAATCACCGCCGCGACCCGGAGGGAAGCACCTGCCCGACGCGGAAGCCAGGCAGCCTGCCTGGAGGTGGGCGGGGCTTAGGAAATCGTCCGGAGGAAGCCACCGGCCACCCGGAGCCTCGCGGGCTCCACGTCGCAGTCCCGGTCCCCGGAAGGGGGCCCGGGCGAAGTAAGGAGAAGCCTAGAGGCAGCCTGGTGGTAGGCGGGGCTCCCGTGATCTGGAGAGGGAGCCCCGCGGAGGTCAGAGGAATCGGAGAGGGCTGGCTGGAAAAAGAGCCCGACCGGACTCTCCCCAAATAGCGAAGCCGGAGGAAGACGTCCAGAGCGGTCCTGGCAGAGCGGGGGACGGTCGAGGCACATACCGGTGCCTGTCCCCTGCCTGAAGGAACCTGGTGACCAGCAGAGGCCTCAAGAGGAGTCCCGGTGAGTGGGGCTCAGGCTTTACTGGTGGTGGGGTGGAGTCAGGGCACATAGTCGGTGCCCGCCCCCCCTGTGGCCGCACTGAGGGCCCCGTGGTGCCCGTGCTGGTTTCACAGCTGCCCTGCGAGAGCGCAGGGAGCTGCTACATTGTGGGCCACATTTCTTCAATTACCGAGTCCCAGGGGGGACTCCCAACGTGCCAGTCAGTGTTCTTTTTTGTGGCTCCTCATTGACCGTGAGTGCCCATGTTTGACTAACTGCACCGAGGGGGCATCTCTGCCTTCCAGAGTCCCGGTGTGGGGCTCCAGAGGCACCGTAGGTGCCAGGGACCATTGGTGACTACCCAGCTGCCCCGCCGGACAGTGGGCAGCTGCAACGTTCCGGGGGCATTGTTGATTTGAGAGTCCCAGAGGAGGGGCTCCCCGGGCGCAGTGGCGCCAAAGGCTAATCTACAGCGTTGGGAGCAGTGGTAATATGTGCAGCTTGTCCCTAAGGCCTTTACACTGCTGATTTGAGGCCTAATGTAGTGTTCATGTTTTCAGGCCTACTTTGGTTTGTGCCAATGTGAGGCTGAGGATTACGCTTAATGTCAGGATATGATGTTCTAAGTTTATGCCTCATGCAGTTTTGCATAGTGTCATGTTACGGTCTCACATGGGTATGCCTAATGCTTTTATGCTGGTGATGCTGCTATGCTCCCAAGGGTACGCCTAATGACATGCCATGATGTTTTCATTTCATGCTTGAGGCTAATGCGTTCCATGCTCACAGGTTTATGCCTACTGCATATGTTTGTACCTAACGTTAAGCATGATGTGTTGTTTATGCCCTTAATGATGCCTAGCGCATATGTTTATGCCTAAGGCCGGAGGTGATTCATGCTCATGACTTATGTCCCATGCCTAAGGTCATGTTATGATGTGCTTAATGTTTCCTGCTAATGTGATTTAGGCTCGCATGTTTATGCCTGAGCTAATGTGGCTCGTGCTTACGGCAATATTGTTGACCTCATTATTTCACCAGTAGGTACTGGTGGGTTTACATTTACTGTTATGCCTAATGTGATGATGCTAAGTTCCTGCCTTTTACCCCGTAGGTACGGCTGGTGATACATTCCCTGCGTATGGACTTTCATTTATTCTTGGACTTGTGCTGGTTCTGGCAGCGGCCCGATTGGCCCTGCCTTGTAAATAATCCCGCCCCTGTAAATGATTGCTGGGTGTCAGTGGGCACCGTGTTCATAAATGGGATGATAGTCTAATGTGTTTTGCATAATACATATGCTGTTTTCACACAACCTGGTGTGGAGTCTCTTTTGTAGTGTGCCTGGTGTGTCGCCTGTGAGTGTGTGCTGCGCAGATGCTTTACACAATGCTCCTGGTTTGGCCTACCCGCTCCGCACCACGCTACCCCGTTTCTAACAGGTTGGCACTACTCCGGTCATATTGCCTAGAAAATTTATAAAAATATATCGGACTCTCGCTCAACACCAAAATCAATGCTACACGTAAAATGGGCCAAACCTCTTGATACCGACTCCTTTGATTACATAACAGGAAAGGTGGCAAAAAATGGGCAAATCCTCCCTATGCAACAAAATCGCCAGCTCGTCACTATTCCAATCCAAATTCTTTACAATGAACTTCCTACATTGGAGCCAGCCAGGTTACACAAACTAAACCTACGTGAGAAGTACTCGTGCTGGATCTGAAACCTAGCACTGGGCTCACATGAACACATGTTCTGTAACTGTCAACTCCTAAGTTCATACTGGACCTCGATCCAAAACCATCTTTCATCCTTATTTGGCACAGCCATTTCCTTGAACTTTCCTATGATAACTCTAGGCCCCTGGGCCTCTGTGACCACATTAAACCTCAAAGCTAATGGCATGGCACTGCTAGACCTTCTGCTGACAATCGAAGTTAGTCATTCTATTCGAATTGAAGTTATTTAACTATCTATTATTAACCCAGTTATAGAGTTCAAAGGCGATGCACTCATATGGTATACTTTACATAGAAACTATATAAATGTAAATGTAAATGTAGTAGTATTTGTATAGCGCCCGAATCGACCCCCGAAGGGGTATCTCAGGCGCTTGTACGCATACCGCTGTGGAACCCTTCCTGGCCTTTCCCTGTGAGATGCCCACTCCTGGGCACCCCCAAGGTGAAGCCAGGCATCCTAGCGTTGTGGGGGCCGTTGTGGAGATTAAGCAAGCTATTGCCCAGAGTTGCAGAGTGGGACCCATGATCAGAATAGGCACCGAGGTGAGAATTATCAGTTCCGAGGAAATTGAGCCCAAGACCCGCCGAGGCGGGAATTGAACCCTGGTCCCGGGCTAGACCTCTGCATCAGGGTCTGCCGCTCTAACCATTGAGCCACACTTCTCCACATTGAGCCACACTTCTCCATATACCGGATACATACAAGACACACACTCGTTTATCCCGATGACTGTAAAACTTCTCAATAGCATCACACTTCATGGGATCCCAACTAGTTGTCCAACTATTAGTCTCAAATATGTTCTATCTGTATATCATATGTAATACTTTACTGTTTCTCCAACTAGTATATGTATCACAGACTGTATCCTACTAAACCTATGTTTGTATGTTCTATTATAAAAGAAATAAAATATTTGGAACAAAAAAAAAGAAAACTGATGGAAGTCTTGGTTTTAGCTTTGAACACAGTTAAAGTTTTCCTTTTGGCTCTTTCAATCAATCAATCAATCAATCAATCAATCAGGGAATTGTAAGCGCGCTACTCACCCGTGAGGGTCTCAAGGTGCTGAGGGGGGGGGGGGGGCCCAGATCGGTTTAGCCGAAGAGCCAGGTCTTGAGGGTCTTCCTGAAGGTGTTCAGGGAGGGGGCGTATCTGATGTCTGCCGGTAGCTCGTTCCAGGTCTTGGCTGCAATGTGAGAGAAGGATCTTCCGCCTGCTCTGGCTCTGTGGATGCGCGGGGTTTCGGCCAGTGCGAGGTTGGAAGATTGGAGGTTTCTTTTGGGTACATGGAAGTTGATTCTGTCGTTGAGGTATTTGGGTCCATTGTTGTGTAGGCATTTGTAGGCGTGAGTGAGGATTTTGAAAGTGACTCTTTTCTCCACTGGGAGCCAGTGGAGACTTCATAGGTGTTGGCTGATGTGTTCGTGTCGGGGGATGCTGAGGACGAGTCTGGCGGCGGTGTTCTGTATTGTCTGGAGTTTGCGGAGTAGGGACTTGTTGATGCCGGCGTAGAGTGCGTTTCCATAGTCCAGTCTGCTGGTGATGAGTGCATGGGTGACTGTCTTCCTTGACTCAGGGGGGATCCACTTGAAGGTCTTGCGGAGGGTGTTGAAGCAGCTGGAGGTGACGGCGTTGACCTGTCGGTTCATGGTGAGTGATGAGTCGAGTACGATGCCGAGGTTCTTGGTGTGGTCTGAGGGGGTAGGTGGGCTTCCGAGGGCTGTCGGCCACCAGGTGCTGTCCCATGCAGAAGGGGCGGTACTGAGGACTAGGGCTTCTGTCTTCTCGGCGTTGAGCTTCAGGCAGCTGTTGGTCATCCAGACTGCGACGTCTTGCGCTCCTTTCTGGAAGTTGTGTTTGGCAGTGGTGGTGTATTTGGTGAGGGAGAGGATGAGCTGGGTGTCGTCGGCGTAGGATACGATATTGAGGCCGTGTTGTTGGACGATGGCTGCGAGGGAGCCATGTAGATGTTGAAGAGGGTGGGGCTCAGTGATGAACCCTGTGGGACTCCGCAGGTGATTTTCTTGGGGTCGGAGAGGAAGGGTTGGGAGTCTGATCCTTTGGCTTCTTCCGGTGAGGAATGATCGGATCCAGTCCAGGGCTGTTCCTTGTATGCCTGCGTCATGTAGTCTGGCGACTAGTGTGCGGTGGGAGACGGTGTCCAAGGCCGCTGATAGGTCGAGTAGTATGAGGGCTGGGGAGTGGCCTTGGTCCAGGAGGGTGCGGATGTCGTCTGTGGCGGCGAGTAGGGCGGTCTCTGTGCTGTGATTGCTTCGGAATCCGGATTGGAACGGGTCGAGGACGGCGTTCTCTTCAATGAATCGTGTCAGTTTCCTGTTGACTGTTTTCTCTGCAACTTTGGCTGCGAAGGGGAGGAGCGAGATGGGCCGATAGTTCTTGAGGTCGGTGGGGTCAGCTGTGGGCTTCTTGAGCAGTGGTCTGACTTCTGCGCGCTTCCAGTCATCTGGGAAGGTGCCTGTTTTGACGGTGGTGTTGATGGTGCGTTGTAGTTTGGGTGCGATGGCGGCCGCGGCTCTGTGTTAGATGTGAGGGGGGCAGGGGTCGGTGGGGGCTGCTGAGTGGATGCTTTTTATGGTCGAGGCGGTGTCTTCGGCCGTGAACGGTGTCCAGTTGGAGATGGTGGGCTGGCTGGTGTTTCTGGGGGGCCGGGGGCTGCCTGTGGCGCCTGGTGGATGGTCGATGAAGTTGTCGTAGAGGTTTTTGATCTTGAGGTGGAAATAGGTTCCAAGCTTGTCGCAGAGGTCTTGGGATGGTTTGATGTCTGTGGATTCGCTGCATGGGTTGGTGAATTCTTGAATGACACTGAAAAGTTCCTTGAAGTTGGTGGAGTTGGCCAGGATTTTGTTGTGGATGAAGTTCCTCTTGGTGGCTCTGATCTGGTTGTGGTAGTCCGTCATGGCATCCTTGTAGGTGGTGTGGTTTTCAGTTGTCTTGGTGTTTCTCCAGTTCTTCTCCAGGCGTCTGCAGGTGCGTCTGGCTTCTTGGAGAGTGGTGGTGAACCAGGCGGCTTTCCTGGGGCGTTGTCTGTCGGGGTTGCGTAGCGGGGCGAGCTCGTCAGCGCAGTTGGAGACCCAGGTGTGGAGTTCTCTGGCTGCATCGTTTGCGTCGGGTGCCCAGGTGTGGTTGTCTCGGGTGAGGGTGGAGTTAAGTTGCACGTCGGTAACCTTGCTCCAGTTCCTTCGAGGTGGGCGTGGGGCCGGTTTGGGTGCCTTGGGTTTGTTGATGGCGAAGTGTACGCAGTGGTGGTTGGTCCATATCGGCTGCGTTGTGTGGCTGAATTGGACGCTGTTTCCTGCCGCGAAGATGGGGTCGAGGGTGTGTCCTGCTCTGTGGGTCGGTGTGTTGACGAGTTGTTTAAGTCCGATGCTGGCGAGGTTGTCACGAAGGATAGTGGAGTTGGGGTCGCTGGGGTTGTCGAGGTGGAAGTTCAGGTCTCCAATGAGTATGTAGTTTGTTGAGGCCATGGTGTGGGGTGCGATGAAGTCGGTGATGGTGGTGGCGAAGGGTGTTCGGGGGCCGGGGGGTCTGTAGATGAGGGTTCCTCGGAGTGTGGCTTTGGGGGTGGTCTGGATCTGGAAGTGCAGGTGTTCGGCAGAGGTGGAAGGTTGTGCTGGAGGTGGTGAGGCGGAGGGTGCTCTTGTGGGCGATGGCGAGGCCCCCTCCTGGGTGGTTGGGGCGGTCTTTCCTCTGGATCTTGTATCCGTCTGGGATGGCGGTGCTGATGTCGGGGGCGGAGGATGCGTTGGTCCAGGTCTCTGTGAAGAAGGCGATGTCGGGCGAGAGAGAGTAGAGTAGGTTCCAGATTTCCATGGCGTGTTTGTGTAAGGAGCGTACGTTGAGGAGGATGCATTTTAGGGTGTCGGCGGTGTTGGAGGCCGGGGTGGCAGTGAGGGTCTGGCGGCAGTGGAGGCAGGAGAACTGGCCGTGGGTCGTGTTCGGCGAGGCCTGTTGGCATTCTCTAAGTCTTCCAGGGTTGAGTGCGAGGAGGGTGGTGGTGTCGTAGCGATGGGTAGTGGGAGGTCCAGGGTTCCTGGCGCTGGCCGCGGTCGGGTCGCGGACGGGCGCAGACGGGCTTTTTTGCAGACCAACAATTTTTGTTCAAATCACTGATATAATGTGTTTTCTGAAAGGTTTGCAACATAAGTTTCTGCCAACACCTTTTATTATGGGATAGTGCAAATAACATTTAGTCCTCGCCTTTCTGACTCCTCGCGAACCAATATACAGTGCAAATTACATGTTGTCCTCGCCTTTCTGACCCCTCGCGAACCAATATACAGTTGTCCATTGTGCCTACTCGCCCCAAAAATGATCTTCCTGGTGTGGATTACGTCTACCTGCTGGGTGAGTGAACTTCAGGCCCTTTCGGTCCAGCCTCTCTTTACCACCTTTTTCCTGGATAAACTGTTGTTATCGACTTGAGCTGGAGTTCTACCACATTTGGTGACACGGTTTCATGTTGAACAAGCCAACACGTGTCCATCCTTCTTTGCTCCGCCTCATTCCTCGAAAGAAGAAGTGAGACTCCATTGCTTGGACCTCAAGTTGCTATGCAGTTTTTATATTGTTTGTACCAGAGATCTTCAGTTGGACGATCAGATCCTTTTGGAGGGGGAAGGGTCTGGGGCAAAGAAGGGCAAGGTGATTCTGAAATAGACCACCTCTTGATAGATAATCGTCCGCTTTAAGATCTGCCTAGCATTGGCTAAGAAGCATCCTCCACAAGGCGTAAGGGCTCACTCTACCGGAGTCAAAACTGAAATTACTGCCTTTGCAGCGGAGTGCCTGTCCCGGATATTTGTCAGGCAGCTACATGGGCATAACTGCACATGTTCAAAGGCACTACTAACTTGACAGTCAAGTCTGTTGAGATGACGGGAGGGGGAAACATGGCGGCGGGCTGACACTGGTCGCAGGAGCTCCTGGACGGAGGAGAGAGAAAACTTTAATCGGAGAAAGCCAAACTTGCCGAAACTTTGCGAAACCGAATGTGACACTGAAGTAAGGAGGTTTACCTGGTGAAGGAGCAGCGGAATCCGTATGGGCACTGATGTGGGGAGCCTTCGGGTGATCTGGGGCTGGGCGGCGGCCCTTTGGAGAAAATCTCGCGCTGCAACTGTGTTTGCCGGCTTCCAGGTTGGACGTGGTGGAAGCAGCACAGGGCGTCCGCGCCCGGGAGACCGACAGCGTGCCGGTTGCTTGGTGCAAGAGTTCTTTGGGCAGACGGAGTGTCCCGGTGCAGCGGTGAAGTGTGCAGGAGAAAATGAGGCACTGTTTCTGAACGCAAAGGAGGTACAGCAGGGGCTGATGGAAAAGGATCTCCCCCCCACAGGTACCTTTTTTCTCTAAGATTTTTGCAAAGGAAAAGGTGGGGTCAGAGAGTGCTGGAGCAAAAATTGAACAGGGCACTAGAGAGAAGGTCAATATTGGTAGTACTTCGGCAGATAGAGAACCGCAACCACCACAAACAAGCAACTGGTACCAATTGTGGTCGGTCCCTGAGAGAAAGGGAAAAAGCGGGAGGATAAAGGAGTTGACGCTGCGAGAGACGGTAGCTGTGTCCCCTGTAAAAAAGATGCCTAAAGCTGCAGGGAAAATAAAGCACTGTGGGCCAAAAGAAGTGCGCTCACTTTCAAAACCCTCACCATCTCTCAGCTCTTAATCCAGAATTATGGAGCAGGTTGCTGCGTCTAAACTGAGGGGAGGGGGGGGGAGTAGTGTAACCCAGATGCAGTCCCAGTCAGTTTCGCTCTCGCTTGAAAATCGTTTTTCTCCATTGTCCAAGATGGGGGGGCTTCAGGTCCGAGTTTGAGACAGTCCCAGGATAGTAATGGATCATCTGGGACAGGTAACCTAAGTCAAGTGGAGCCCTGTTCTCGGGTCGAAGGGCAGCTGGAGAATCAGCTAGAAAAGATGCTACTAAACCTGAGGCACGACATTCTCACAAAGTTTGAGATCTCTGAGGGTAATCAAAAAGGTATCCAAGACAAATGCGGGATATTAGAGGAAAAATTAGATGGAATTGCACAATGTACCACAATCTTGGAAGGCGAGGTGAAGTCTCTGTCAGTAGCTGTGTCCGAGAATGCAAGAGATATTGTAGTTTTGAAAACTCAAAATAAAATGTTACAGGAGGACTTGGAGAGGCTTGAAACTCAGACCAGGCGCAATAATGTGAGACTCCTTAATATTCCGGAAGGTACCGAAAAGAGTGACATTAAGAGCTTTGTATGTAAACTTCTTAGTGAAGGGATACTCCAGGATAGGCCGGATCTTGATCTTGAAAAGGAGATCCAAAGAGTGCATAGGGATCCCTTCAAGTTAAATCCCGCTAGGAAGACTCCTAGCAAAAAAGTTTGATACATTTTCTTACTTATGCCGTCAAAGAGGTAGGGTTGGGGCGTACTTTGAAGGAACGTCTGCTGAAATTTGGAGACTTTAGTTACCAAGTGAGATCGGATATTGGTAAGAGAACCGCACAGAGGCAATGGGAGCTGGGCACAAGGATGAACGATTTACGGAGTAAAGGTGCCCAGGTCCAGATGAAGTTTCCAGCAATGTTGAAAATAATGTGGCGAAATAAGATGCACAATATTAGCAACCCAGAAGAGGTGGACATCTTTTTGGCTCAGATGAGGGATCAGTTTCCAGTTCAGGCCTGTAGGGTTCTGTCTGTGTCCCTTAAGAGGTGAAATAGCTTAGGAGCATCAATACAATTGTACCATGTAGTTAGGCTTTCTTCTGTTTGTTTTTCTTTAAACGCATGCCTAATTTTCTCTCTTCGGAAGGGGGGTCGCGAAGGGCGGATTCAATCGCCCAGAGATAGGAAAGGGGGTTTCCCCGAGGAGGGTGTGTGGTGGGTTGCACAGGGTGGTGGGAGCATGGGGAAAAAAGAAAAACAATTGTCCTTTTTGCTATACTTTTGTATGGTTACAGTTATAGTCGTCTTAGGGTTTTATCAGGCAAGACGTTTCCAACATGATTTTATGCAGAAGGAGTTATTTGGGAGTACAGGGTGGAGGTTTGAGTTTAAGTATGAATAAACCAAATTTAGTTCATTTTATATCATGGAACGTCAATGGTTTGAGGTCTAGGAAGTAGCTGGCTCGGGTGATCGACTATCTTAAGAATAGTGAGGCGCAAATTATTCTGCTTCAGGAGACCCATTTGGAACGGAAGGAGTGTGGGTTATCTTTCAGTAAGTTGGGTTGGGTCCAGGAGGTAGTGTGTTCAGACCAGAGAGGCTGTACTAGAGGAGTGGCCTTAATTATTAGAAATAACTCAGGAATAAGATTGGTAAAATATGAATCGGATCTCTCCGGCAGATGGCTATTGGCTAATGTATTGATTCAGGGGATGCCAGTAGCGTGTGCTACTTACTATGGTCCAAATAACGATGCTCCAGAAGCCCTAATGAAGTTGGAATTGTGCCTTTTGGAAGCCACGGCCCGGTAATACTTGGAGGGGATTTTAATGTAGTCCGCAAATAAAGAATTAGATAGAACATCAAAAGTTAAATATGTTAGTCCTCCGAGAACATCCGCTACTTTGAAAAATATGATGGCCGAATTCAATCTGATTGATATCTGGCATAGCAAGATGGGGGGGGGGAGCAAGGGATTTTACCTTTTATAGCAAAAAGTATGGGCATCACTCCCCTATTGATTCTTTTTTGGTAGATCAGGATCTGTAGGCAGACGTCGAAGCAGTTAAACATGCCCCCGCCATTCTTTCAGACCATTCTGCAGTTTTCCTGTCCTTAAGACATCACCAAAAAACGGGACAGAAAAGGTGGACCCTAGATAGGACTATCTTGCTAGATGAGAGGGTGGTACTAAACTTAGCGGATAAGACAGTCGACTTTTTTCACTCTAATAGCGGTTCGGCTAAGATACAAATAGATTGGGATGCTTTTAAAGCATATCTAAGGGCGATATTAAGTTCCATAATGGCAGGTAAGAGTCGAGCGGTGAGGCAGGAAGATCGAATTCAAGAGATTAAGGCTAGAGAACGTGACCTTCAGAAGGCATCGTTGGAGGTGTCGGGTAGAGTTTCAGTGCTTAGTAAAGAATTGGAGCGCCTACAGGCAGAATATCAAGGGCAACTGGTTAAAAGATTATTCGATAGGTGGAAAGTGAGTAAGTTGCAGCATTTTTCATATGGGGAGAGGTGTAGTTCGCTTTTGGCTTGGAAAGCTAAAATAGATAAGGCCAGAAACTCACTACGGAACCTGATCAATGCAGAATCTGGAGCACTGTTGAATACTAACGTGGAAATTAGTGGAGAGGCTCGGAGATACATGAGTAGCCTATACAGAGAGGATATACAACCCAGGAAAGAGTGTATAGAGGCCTGGCTAAAGAGGACGGAGATTCCGCGACTAACAATTGAGCAAAAGAGGGTTCTAGAAGCTGAGATTACGGAGGAAGAGATCAGGGCGCAATGCAGGAAAATGGCAGAGGGTGAAGGCAGCCGGGCCAGATGGCCTCCCAGTAGAGATCTACTCTCAAATTCTTGATACAATAGCTCCGGTCCTGAAAGATCTATTTAATGCAACATATATAGAGGGTGAAATAGTGCCTCGGTCTTGGGCAGAGGCTACAGTAACTTTAATTTTGAAACCTAATAAGGATCCGTTGAAAGTTGATTAATACAGGCCCATATCGCTCCTGAACTCAGATTACAAGATTTTTTCAGGGATAGTAACCTCAAGAGTAGCGCAGGTCATCAGGGGAGTTATTAATTTGGACCAAAGAGGTTTTATTCCTGGGAGGCAGCTTAATGAGCTCACCTTTTTGATGTTGGGGGTCATAGATATGGCGGAAGCCTAGAATTTGCCTTTGACTGCAGTGGCGGTGGATGCAGCTAAGGCTTTCGACCAAGTACACTGGGCCTATCTTTGGGAAGCCTTAAGAAACTTTGGGTTTCCGCAGAACATGGTGAGGGCTGTGCAAAATTTATACTATCTACCTAGGGCCAGGTTGCTGGTGAATGGGGAGTTATCAGATTGGTTTGACATCACTAGGGGCACGAGACAGGGTTGTCCCCTGTCTCCGCTCCTATTTAACCTGTATATAGAGCCGTTTGCAAACCTGATTAGAGCGGACCCTACTATCCTTCCCTTTAAATCTGCTGGTTTGGTGGTGAAATTGGCTCTCTATGTGGATGATCTGATTCTCTACACTACCAACCCTCAGGCGGCAATTCCTAATTTAATGGCAAAGGCACAGAGCTTTGGTATGATATCAGGTTATAAGGTGAACGTTGAAAAAATGGAAATTATGGAATGGAATCAGGTTAAGAACAGTCCGGGGCGAAATCTCAAATGCGTTATTTGGGTGTATTAATTATGCAGAAACTGGAGGATGTTCCCAGAATAAATTGGAAAAAGTCAGCCAGGAGATAGGGAGCTTGTTGGTGAGGTGGGCTAACTTACCCCTAAACATTTACGGTCGTGTAAATCTTATTAAGATGATTGTTCTCCCTAAAATTACTTTTCTTTTCAATTCCATCCCTTTAACTTCTCAGAAAGAAGACATGGCCAAGCTCCAGGGGAAGATGGGCAGCTTTATATGGGCTTCAAAGGGGCCTGGGATATCCTGGAAAAAGTTGAGGAGGAGGTTGGAGGTGGGGGGTTTGGCCTTACCGGACTTCCTTGTATATTGCCACGCATTCCATTTTAAGAACTTCCGTATGCTTGCTAATAAGGTAGATCGGTCTCCCTTGGAATTACTTTTTGGGGCAATGTTGGGGGATATGTGTCAAGGCCAGAGTCACTTCCTTTTTAAATACGGAGGCCCGAAATACTTCAAAAAGGTGAGGTTGAAGATTTTGAAGTCTGCCTTAAGAACCTGGATGTATTTTCGGAAAAGACTGGGAGTTCCATACTACTCGTCTTGGGCGCCGATCTGGGACTCTCCGGGAACCCCCGATTGCTTGAGGGACCATCTTAGTCGGCCATTAAAATCAGCGGGGTTACACTATTGGTCAGATCTTAAAATGGGATCTAGTTTAGCGAGTTGGGAAGTACTGAGTAATTATACTATGGGACAATTGACAAGGTTCAAATATTACCAACTTCGTTCCTGGTGGGCCACACAAGAGTGGGTAGATGAGGAAGATGACTCTTGGATGGTCCAGGTGATGAGAACTGGCTCATTGAAAAAGGAAGTTTCTTTGTGGTACTGGGCCTTTCTGGAGGCGGATGATAACATTGTCTCTGATATCTCTAAACTGTGGGTTGAAGAGCTTGAGGATCCTAAGCAGGCCTGGTATGACTCCTTTGTTATTTTACGAGCAGTGGTGAAACCTGCCTCGCTTAAGCGTAATCATTTATTTACTACCCATAGGGTATATTGGTCTCCAGCCAAGCTCTCAAGAGTTACAGGGAACCCATATGCCTGCCCAAGGTGTATGCTTTCATCGGCAGACGACATACACCTGTTCTTGATGTGTCCGAAGATCGCCCCTTATTGGACAGAGGTGTGTAATTTCCTTGGAGAAGTAACGGGAGAACGGATAAAGGTAAGCCCTCAACTTATATTTTTCGGGCTCTACCAAGAAGGTCCTGCACGAACAAACAGTCATCACTAAATTTATTTTCTTTGTGATTCTCCTGGCGAGGCGGGAGATATGCTGGCTTTGGAAATCTGAAAGCCCTCCATGCTTTTCCGAGTGTCTTAAAAGTATAATTTGTACGAGTCAGTCCGATATGGCCGGTGACCCTAGGAGTTTGGAGAAGGTTTAGGCATTGTTGGTGGAGTGGGGACGGCTCTCCAGCAGGTCCGATGATTAAGCCATATATGCTGTCGGTCCCGGCTCTTCTTTGCTCTGGTTTATTTGTGAAGGAGATGGAAGTGGAAACAGCAGTATTCTTGTGTGGAAATGCTCTTCTTTCCTTCTTTGCAACTGGGACGAGAGTAATACCAGCAAGAGAGTTGGCAGAATGAGGGGACACACAAAAAAAAAAAGTCTGTTGAGATGACAATTTTCCCTGCTCGATCTTGCAGGACTTTTTGGTCTGTGCCATTCTACAGGCCCACCACCTTGGGCGGTACTGCTTGGGTATCTGTTCACAAGATGAGGAATCTGCTGTTAGACGTATCCATCAGAAGAACAAGTCAGTATCCTTCAGTAATGCTCTTTCTGGTGAATAACCTAACTGTATATTCTTCTCCGCCCTCTCACATCCCTTTTCTGTGGTATGGTCTCTTCCATCTAAAAGGTTCCGAATCTAGGAATCTGCACACTGGTTTGTTTCGTCTGTCGATGAGCTCAGAGCCTGAGGGCGTGGAAGAGTTCTTGAAAGAAACTGACGTCAATGCTCATGGGTGGCGCTTTTATGCGGTTCAGTTCGTCAATTCCGCAGTGGAACTGAGGCTACCCGGAGTCACATGACGCCATCTACCTTTGAGAGCAATGCTTTTGAGTTTTCCGGATCCTGTTTGACACCTGGGGGAAATGCACTAGGGGAGGAATCTGTGGTTCCACCAGTGAGCGCTTTTCCCCTCCACCAGAAAGAGTGTTTCTGAAAAGCAGTAATTTTGCTTAGTGGCCATGTGTCATGTTCTAAAGTATTGGTGCCTTCAGTGTGAAATTTTAATGCTGTTATCTTATGTGGGAGCATTTAAATGTGTAAATGAAAGCAAACCTTTTTTTATTGTTTAGGAAAAAGTTTGTTTATGTGGAAGTGTTACATGTTGATACATATGAATTGATGACAGTATAATAATATGATGAATTTGTGAGTACTGTTGTTCTAGATAGGTTGGATCTAAAGAATAAAACCTTTGTCAAGTTCAGAGTCAAATCATAGTTCAAGGAACTTCATTTGTGCCCTGTAGTGTCTGCTGTTTCAGTTCTCAGACTTGCAATACCACTGGGCTTTCTTTGCTCTTTAGTCTACTTCTGAATCGTGATTGCTGAATTGAAATTTCACCCACAAAAAGTAGTGATTACTAATACTGTTGACACATTTTTTAATTTGCTCCCAACTCATAGAAACATAGTGTCTGTTCTGCCTTCCAACCCCGTTCCTGGCTACACAGTTTAGGGGGTAGGTAATGTGCTCTAATTCTACACCAAGAAGTGGAGAGTGCCGGCTCAAACACAGTTTAAGGCAGGACGGGGAACGCATTACAATGACGTGAGGGTTGATGTAGGATGGGATAACACCTTACAGATGAGTTTAGGTTGGACTTATTTTTCTTGGGGCAATTAGGCAGGATTTTTTAGATGTTAAAAAAGTGAGTCAAGATACCTATATTGTGAAGAAACGTTCTCTGCTTGGTCGGAAAATAGGCCCGTGCACCAAATTAAAAGTGGTCCCCATTAGTGAATCAGCTAAAAAAAAAAAAGAAAGTGCTCCGTATTTGCAGATTGGGGCAGTTTTGAACTTGTAAAGACAAGCTGTATAATTGTTTTGCATGGTGTGGAAGACTGCATGGATTTAAGCTTTCTACAGGCAATGTTTGTTTTTTAATATTTAACAGTAAAAGGTAAAAAACGATCATAAACTACCCCCACAAAGAGCCAAAAAAACTTGCGCACACACTGACCTCTCAGATCAGCCCGTCGAGCACTGCCTGATTGCCCTATAGGCCAGTCCGACCCTGTGCTTGGTGTTCATTGAAATAAATGAGGCACAACAATGATACTGCTTACTCAGAAATCGAAGTGATCCAATAAGGCAAGAGTGACTAGTAATTACTATAATTAATTAAATTAATGATTGTTTCTTGCACAGTGTTGTTAAGGGGGGCGTCAAATAGCTATGCATGAGCAGATGTGCATTGGACATGGATGTTGGGGGGACAGAGTCAAGGAATCGCAGCATGGCAATCTGGAAATGGTACTATCCTGAACCAAATGCAAACTAGAAGCAAATATATGTTCGGAATATGGTGCCAGTCTACTGGCCTCCTCATGATTGGAACTACTCTTAGGTGGAAGCCATGTAAAAAATAGGACTAGGGCATTAGTTATGCAGTGCCAATGATGGATTGGGGTATGGGTCAGGGCCTTGCAGGCAGAAAAACAGACAATAAAAAACATCCACAACACGCACACGACAAGCAAACAAATAGTGCACACATCACACACAGCACATTTTACACCTCACATACACACCACTCACATTCACAGTTGTATAAACTTTCACCAACACCTCCAGTAAGTGACATCACAGTAGAACAGCCTTATGCACCAAAGTAACTGAACAGAAAGTGACACTGTAAAGGGGCATTTCTTATGGCAAATAGAATGTTAAGCCAAAAACACCATAGAAATGACTGCAGTTGTGTGCCCATGGATATTACAAAACATATTTCCCCAACTTAGTTCTGCCAATGAAGGCAACACAAAATGGCATCTCTGCATTATGGCACTTTACTGCTCCGTTTACAGGCACCAGAAAAATACTTTGCCTGTGGTGGCAAGTCAAAGCACAAAAACTACAAAGTAAGAGCATCATTTGCCAGTTCTAAACAAAAAGTTAAAATTTCCGTTGCTTAAAAAGAAAGCCAGAGCCGGCAACATGCCGTTTTAAGTAATTGTTTTTGCTTGGAAATGCAACTTGTCCGAGCCTCAGTACTAGACAATGTCTTGATTGCTGAGATGTGGTTAAATGCATACAGATGTATGTAGAGGAAGTGACAGTAGCAGCTGGTGTCAAGGCAGAGTGGCAGGGGACGGCGACAAATATACATCCCTACTCTACTGCTCCTGACTGCAGCACAGGCTCACAGACTCCCCTGCAGCCAATCCTGTTGCTGCTCTCATCATGCATGAGAGCAGCGTCAGGTTTGGCCTGAGCGGTCTGTATGTACGCTCCCAGAGAGACTCGGAGCCTGTGCCTGCTCAGTGCGCACATCGGTTTGGCCGTCCAAAACTGCCTGCCAAACCTACATGCGCACTTACAGCAGGGCCGACCGCTCACCCTCCACTCTGTGACTGCCCCCGCGATGGCCCCGCTCCCAAGACTCGGCACTTAGAAATTGAAAAATAAAACGATAATATACCTGTTTTATTATTGTTTTATTGTTCAACTTACATTTGAGGCTGCTGGCGGGGGGGGGTGGGGGCAACACCTGAGTGCGGGCAAATGCTGTCAGAGGGTTGTGTGGTGAATCTGCCTCTCAAGATAGTTCTTGATGTTTGAGTGGGTCTTAGAATTCTGATAAAGAAGAGCAAATAAAATTATATTTTAAAAAGTAACACATCAACTGCTTTCATCCCCTCCTTCTGTGTATCCCCACTCTGGTTTTTGTTACCTACCTTCAACCCATACTGACAACATGAAGTTTTCCACCTACAACACCTCATCACCACTGAGGTCTCCTCCTTTCCAACATTCTGATTTCACCATCCTGCCTCAAAATCAGGAGATTTCCCTCCTCTTTTATGGTTAGCCATTCCTCTAACATTATTTTTGTATTGCCTGGTAAAGAAGCAATAGGTAGCAATAGGGTTGGATGTTGGAGGAAATTGTAGGTGGTACTTATTTGTACAAGTTGGTGAGAGTTATGTGACAAGATAACTGTTGAGACTCGTGATATGAAGCAGGTTGTATGACATAATATAGAGCACTGAAGTATCGTTGTACCAAAATATTGAAACTGCCAGTATACAGAAGTGCATACAGATTAATTATTCTTAACTCCAAATCCAAGTCCTTAGAAGATCTACATATTGTCAATGTGCATATATGAATGATAAGCATAGTCAATCTATACTTACATATGCACTCTTAGTTTCATAATATTTTGGTAATTAGTAATTGGTCCAAGATATTTTGACAGCACAATATTTAAAACTCAATATGTGGTATTATACCATGAGACAAAGCTGTGAGTTAATGGAAGGAGGTTAAAGACAAAATCGGGATGCGTGTGACCAACATTTTCATCTGTGTGTGTAGAACTTATAATGAAAGAGTAATGTTGTCATTGGTGCACAGAATGTGCATAGTGTTTGTTTGGATGTGCAAGCATCAGGTGGTTTGCAGGTTCCACCCTCTTCATAATATACTGAAGTGCAACATTTTTTAAATGCTTATAGACAAATGGCTTGTATGCACACATACACTAACAAAAAACTTTGGAGATTTATGACTGCCTGATACAGGATAGTAAGAGAGTAAAATCAAGCCCTCATAATTTAGGCCTCAATACTGAAGTTCAGATTTGTATTAAAAAGTTACTGAATCTGTTTTTTCTTAAAGCTATGTAGAGTACCAAACTATTTTTGTAAAGAAAATATATGGAGATGTCTGCTCCTTTAAGTTTAACGCTAATATTTAAAACTGGTCACATACGAGGTGCATCTAACATGCTGCTTGTTGATATCCATTTCAGATCTCTTAGCTCTGCAAACAAAGTGTTGTTGTAAGTCTTTAGCGGGTGGCATGTATTGTTATTACTGTGGATGGCAGCACACATTTGACCAAAAGCAACAAAAGTAGTTATTAAATTAGTATTCCTTCTCTATGATTTGTAATGCAATGAAACATATTGAAGTCAAAGAAATTACACTGTTTTGCCAGTGGCTATCTATATAGATTGTATTGATTTTCTCCCATTCATCTGTTCAACCACTCCCTCTTATTTCAACAAGAAACATTTTGGGCCACCTTCAAACTCCCCCTACCCAGCTTTATGTCTGCTCTTTGCCTTTCCTAATAGATTCACGTCCATACAGTTAAATAGTCTGTTCACTCTCCTTTTTTTACTTGCTTTCACCATCACCAGTTTGCCTAATGTCGATCAAATATTAGACCTTGCAGTCATTTGTCCCTGCAAGTCTTTGTGTACTGCAGATTGCTTCACTTACTTCTGTATTAAATTCTAAGCAATCTAAGCCTCTCTCTCTCCTCCCTTCTAACTTGTCCCCTCCAGGCTGTTCCTTTCTACCTTATTTTCCCCTACTCTTTGATATATCTTATGAAAACACATTTTATTTGTTTTATCATACATCAGTGTTCGATCCCATTCTGAATCCTCAATTAGGTCGTCACAATCATGTTCCCACTCATCTGAACTATCATAGGCCACAGCACTCTGTCTTGCAACAATGCTCTATATATTAAAGATATGTCTGCCAGCATGTCTGAGCTCAGCAATTGTGTTCATTGTAGCCAGTTCTGGGGGTGGCCACTAAATCCCTCCAGCAGTGCCTCGCCACAGCAGCCATCTTGTCAAATGTAAGGAACTGGCCTGGTCAAACTGAGAATCTGTATTGTGCCTCATCAAATGTGACCATCGACTACCCGTCATATAAAAGCGACTCAGTTCTCAACATACTCCCACAATTCACCCTACTGTCTCTGCTACCAGTTTTTCAATTTATGAAAGCCTTGTTGGCTCCATATTTCAATTTCTTTCTGACATTAATTTTTCACTATATACTTACAAAGGTGTTCCCAAACATGTGACATCAGTGCTGTTAGTGTTAGGTACGGTATATTGGGGCTTTCATGTCTTGGCGTCACTTAAGACACTCCTAGATCATATGAAGGCAGGAGCTTCCTTTCTGTGTTGCCCGATTCATCCACCCAGAATGGGAGGCATTACTTTTGGGTTGCAAGGTAGCACAATTTGAAATCTGGAAGGGCCAAGCCCCCCTTCTCATATGAGAGCTTCAGCACACCAAGCTTAATTCTGGGGCACAAACCCCCTAAGCCCCACAACAGCTCAGTTAATATGGTCTCAGTTCTGTGAAAGATACACCTAGGCAGTAAACACATTGTGGCCTGAAATGCATGCAAGCATCTAGGTAGCAAAATCGTTATGGTCAGAGTTGCCCTTCTATAAGGGATAGCAACTGTTTATGGTAGAAAGGCAGAAAGTGCTCCACACCCAGCAGCACCCTCCCTGTATTGAGGTCTATATCTTCTTACAGTGTAAGGGATACATGTAATGACCAAGGGGTGCCACGTAGTTCTCAAATCCGGGAGCTACTCCCTGGGCCTAAGCTAGTGCTCCTATCAGGAACAATCTTGATCTCCAATTTTTCGTCAGCCATGTTGGATTCTGAACTTGTCTAGTAACTGCAATAAGTAATTAACTGTTCTCCATGCGTGCAATGCCAGTACGTGGGTCAAAAGACCCTGTCTAATCCCTTTATCTATCTCTCTGGGGTCCAACATCCCATTTTTAGCGATTACCACAGAGCCTTCTTCAGTGTGTCTGGTAAATATCAACCTTGGCAGGCCTCCTCAGCCACTTCTAGGAGTTTGTCCATAAGTTGGGCGTTAGCCATTTTATAGAATTTAGGCTGCAACCTGTACGTACCAGGAGTTTTCCCATTCTGCATATCTCTGAGTGCTGCTTTTAGTTCTACATTGGTCAGGATTTAGTCTAATTCCTCTCTATCCATAGGCAGTCTTCGGAGTTTCCCTCTTTGCAGGTAAGTACTGACCTGTTACCTATTCGGTGTATTCCCTTGTTTGTATATCTTCTGGAGGTGACACCAGAAGGCACCATTTATGGCTTGTTTTGTAGTGGTCTGACCTCTCTCATCTATCACGTTTGTACAGTTAAGTTACCTCTGGAGGAGTCAGGCCAGCATCGCCTCAAATTTTCTCCATCTCTTTGTAGTCGCCTGTATGTCCTATATGAATATTTATCCAGCCTAGCATATGCCTCCCTGAGGTACTTTTTCTGTTGCACTAAGGCCCCACTGTTCCTCCTTTTACAAAATGGGTTTTTGGTTGAAAGGGTTGTGAACCCTTCTCAAGCAGCAAAACCAAATTGCTGTCAAGGTGAACCAGAAAAAGTCGCTAAATTAACTTGTGCTTAACTTTTTGGTAGTTTGGCACAAAAGCGGTCAGGCTGAAGTTAGAGGCAATGTGTAAAATATTTATTCTGCACCTAAACCGTAAGAAAATGAAAACACAACACAAGAAAAATCCCACACTAATTTAATAAATTATTTGACAACAAAAATCCAATCAGTTGAACCGGAGTTAAAGTTTTTAGTAAAAACTAGTGCCTAAAAGATAAGGCACCATCCGCGAACATCTAGTCGTGCGTAACCGGTGCAAAATTAAACGTTTTGGCTGACCATGATGGAGCATGGTTCAGAAAAATGAGGTGGATTGGGCCCGGTCTCCAGTTGCCTTCGGACTTGGTAGAATTTTTTAAGAAAAATGTCTGGGAAGGTAACATTTAGCAAGGCAGTCGACGATGTCCAAGGAGGAGGCGTCATCGTCAGGGGTCCCTAAACGAAGTCGCCATGAGATTTCTACATTTGAACTTAGTCTTTTTAGTGGAAGTGAAAACATTTCCAGTGGGATGAAGCTGCAGGGTGTAACCAATGAGGGCTCCTCGAGGCCGGATACTCCTTCTTCGAAGAGCCGCTAAACAGGATTTGCTGTTGCTGAGAAGACATAGTGGGAGCTACCTCTAAGTCAGGCCAAACAGCTGTGCACCTTGGGCAGATCGTCAGGCAGATACGAAGGTCCCTGTATCCTTTTGGTTCTCAGAGCACTTTTTGGCTGAAATTTTTCTAAGTCTAAAGTTTTTGATTTATTCTTTTTGGGCACTTTTAGCACCGCATCCAAGGGTCCAGAACTGGTTGGGCACCACCTGGAGGGCAGGACTCACTTCAGGCAGGGTCCGGGTGCAGGGTTCAAGTTGTTGGAGCTTTTTGTGTCACTGTAGCTCAGAACAGGAGGTCAGCAAGTCTCTTCCTTCACCAATGCAAAGTCTCTAGGAGAAACAACATCCCCAACACAGTATATGGGGAAAACCCCTGCAGAACGTCAGCGCCCACCAGAAAGAAGTGTGGAACGCCACCACCCAGCCAGGCTATGCTCGTGTGCATGTACAATTAGCTCTTTTTAACATGGCGGTGTTTACTTGGGGGAATTAGCTTCCTTCGATATATGATACTGTCACAGGATCCCATGAGAGCACTCCTCACTTAATCCTTTATGGGGCAGCTTATCCCTGCCCTCACCTTCCGCGGGTTGCACCCTGCCTGCTAAGCAAGCACCATTAAGGAGCACTCCCAGGGGCCCCTCCACCAGGTGGGGCTCCTGGGAGTGCGGCCTAATGGTGGTCTTTCATCATTTCCCTTCCAGGTCGTCTGTTGAATTGTAGTCTGACATGTGCAGGCCTCTTCCTCCTTATCAGTAACCACCTGTGCTTGGTGCCTGCGTCTCATTCATCGGGGGCTCTGGTTTGGGGGTGGAGGCCCAGCAGGGTCTTCTGTGTCTCCCAGAGCCCCCACAGCAATCTTATCAATCAAAGGATGTCTTCATCATCGTCAGTCCTTGCCGTCCATCAGGCTCTCCGCAGCAGGGGTTGATTTGCAGTGTTTCTTGCAGCTATGTACTGTTTACTCTAGGAGGGGTTGAACGCTGGGGACTCGCTCTATGTCCAGAGGCTGACAGCACTTCTGATGATTTCGGATTTAGCAGTTGCCCCCTAGTTCCAAACTACGCGAGGAAGACACTGCAGCTCTCTTCAGTGCCGGATGTCAGCTTTAAACAGGATTGTTCCACAATTTTTGACTAGGTTAGTCGGATCAGTCTCTGACTGTGTCCACTTGGCCATCTTGCTGGCCTCGCCAACCCCCTTTAGATATTGTTTAATAAAAAAGCTCCCTCAAACCTTCTTCCCATCTCTGTGTAGAGCTATTTGCCTGGGTAATATTTCAAGTGAACTTGCCCTTTCACTTACCAGTCAGTGTGCTTTCTGAAGCATCAGTTGCTCAACACTAACACAGACTGCTGGAGTGCTGCACGTCATAAGTTCATCTTGATGGACTTTTTGCAGATAAAAGCTGCCTTAGTATAGCTTTTGCCTGTTGACCACTTTACTTTGGCCTTTCCCAGTAACCGCATCTATTAGCCTGCCAGACGTTTTCAAGCTAGTTAAAAAAGAGATTAGAAGAGTCCTGCTACCTTTTTTGATGTAAAATCTGCTTTTGCTCAAAATATTTTTTACATCTTGAGATGACTTATTGAATATTTTTGGGTAGAAACGCCTTCGACGCAATTGGCGGACCTATCAACTTAAAATTTAATTGTATCAGACTGTTGAGTTACAGTTGATTAACCCTGTACCAACATTTTTATGTTTCAAATGTGTCTGTCATAATTTGTACATAGTCATTTTCACTGTTTTTCTATTGCGGTGTGTGAGCACTAAGCAATTATCTCTCTTATTTGAGTATTTAAAAATGATCCAAAATTAAATGATACGTTGAAACCAAATATTAAGGTTTTTTTTATGGTGTGAAGATACAACCGCATACTAAGATCCTCTTTATGCTGGATACTAGTTGTCACGTTGTGATATTGATCTAACTATAGGAAAATAGCAAAAGGAAGACTATATTAGCTGCCCCAAGTTATGAGTGGTCATAGGGCAGCCCCTGTTGTTTATACTGTACATCCTTTCAGGCATAGATTGTAAAATAAATTTAATATTTTAAAATGGCTGATTTGTTGTGAACATAATTAAAAAAGCACTGTTCAGCAAAATACTTCTGACTATTGAAAATTTTAGATTCTGTCTGTTGACTGTGTGTCATAGGGTATGCAAGGGCCTACTGCTAAAGGAGATTATTTTAACCTGAGAACTACTTGGACTATCAAATGGTAAACTGTTTCTCCCTTATCAAAACTTGCTACTTGTCAGCAGGTGCTGAGTATTTCAAAGTTATTGTCTTGAAGAACAGCCTCCTCTCACGTGAAAATACTGCAGTGACCATCTCCAGTGTTGGATCCTATGTGCGGTTCAGATTGCATTAATGGAAGAAATACTCAAAGATTGTATATCAATAGGTCAGTGGTGGAGCAACTGGATACCTTTTTAGAGTGTTGGATGTGCAGTGGGTAGCTGTTTTTGTATTGCAAACAAATAATAAGGTACCTTAGAGTTGCTTTGGAAACATAATTGTATGTTTAGAGATGGAATAATGGTGCTGCATATGTGAAGGTGTTTCGTAAGATTTGTAAATTATCTGCTTTGATCATTTGTTCTTAATAATAACTTTATATAGTATAGGTCATAATATGAAGTACATATGATAGAGTTTGTAGTTGTGTTAATGACTGTATCATTTTGAAACTGGGAGTGCTTTTAATATATGTAGCATAACCTCTCTGTCTGCTGCCTAGGGTTTAGTCGTCTTGTGCGTGGATGTGCTCAGTATGTTATTGTTGATAAAGGCTACATCCATAATTGCCTGCCATCTGTGTAGTGTAAAGGTGGACACATCCTGCAGAAGATGTTGGATTTTATTTCAGTTAGGTAATTCAAGGCAAGGGTTATATCAGTGAGACAAATAGGAACCTTGTCCAGAATACGTCTTCCTACTGTATAGAAGTCAGCTTCACTGGCCCTATGCAAAGGGTGATAGGGCTCCTTGCCTGGGTAAATATACCTGGTAGTAGAACCACTTTTCTTTGTGCTTTAGAAGTTGTTTAAGCCGGTTCAATTTGTCGTTCTCCATGCATGGGAAGACGAGTGTCTGGGAACTGAGGGACATTTCCAAACCAAACCCTCATCCACTCCAGAGAATCTGTGCACAGGAGTAAGCACCACTAGCCATCTGAATTTTGAATTACTGAGGTCTTTTTGACTGTAAGTTCACGTATGCCCTTTCCTCAAGGTGAGATGTTCCTGCATCATTACACCAAGGAGGCGAGAAAGTCACCTTCTTATGTGCAAATTTAGGGCCACTGTCTCAGCCTTCCCTGTGGGTTGCACCATGGAGCAGAGACTAGTTCCTGTGGTATGAACTGTTCATTGCAGTCCCAGCTTGATGAGGCTCTTCCAGCTCCTTACTTCTACCAGTGCAGTCAAGCCAACCTCGTGCTTAATGTTTAAGGTTGTTGAGAAGAACACATCGCAAAAGGGAATAAAAACGGAATGTCTCCCCAAATCTTTTGAGGCATTCTTGCTTCCCATTGAAGCTTTATTAGCACAGTAAGTACTATATGAACTGTGAGGTCAAAGTTCTGCTAGTATAGCACTTTGGTTTGTGCCATGCAGTCTTGTTGGTAGGGAGCTTCATAACAGATTAACGCAGAACCAAGGATTACCTGCCACACCACCTTCTTTCTTAGTGCACCACATTCAAAGGGGTGGAACCCCAACTCTCGGTCCGTTAACGTCCAAGCAGCCTTCTCCTGAGAACTCTGTTCATTTATTTTTTTCCTGTGGTGTCACTGTCTTTGGACTCCACAGTGGGCCCCTTTCAATTCATTGACCCTTTGGGGGGGTCAAGATCTAGTGGATGTACATTGTGTCAGCCAGCTCCACTCCCCTCAGATCTAAACTTTGGGTTTACAAACATGGTGATGTTCATTGTCATGTCAGACTAATTTATGGTAGACTTGAAAGCCAAGCTGAAAGTCAGAGGGTCTGCTCCTGCTCCTTCAAGACAAGCTGCTATGCAGATGACTGTGGTAGCAGTACAGCTGCCGAGACACCTACAAAGGCACTCTTATCAGACACTTTCCCAGTCATTGCCAGTTCATCCTTAACCTTCACCAATGTCTCTTTGGTATTGCTAGCATCAGTCCAGCTGTTCCTACTGCTCCATTTTCAGATTCCCTAGTAGGACTATCGGGGGTAGATGAGCCTTTTACTGATATCTGCAAGAACAAATCCTTTAAGGTGTGTAGCTCTGCAGACCAACCTTGATGGTGGTAGATGTAAGCAGGATGATGCACCCCATGAAGCAGTACTGCTCTGTGGTAGCAAATGTTCATGAGATTTTGTCCACTGAGACTGGGATCATTTTCTGATCAGTCGAAGCCTCTCCATGTCTGGTGCCAATTCTGAATTGGTAGGCCCATACACTCCAACCTTCTGCTGGGGTGGTGATCCTGCTTGTTGTGGCAGGAGTTTGTTACGAGCGACTCATTGGGATTGAGGTGCGGGGGCTCACTGCGGAGATTTCTCCATTGGTGTCTTGTAGGACAAATTCGATATATCTTTCCTCCTATCCATGCTGGAGTTCTGAAGGGGCCCTCTAGTGGTGAGATTCAGTGAGAGTACTGACGGTCCCATTTTTAGGTAAGGAAAGTAGGTGTACACTCTTTCTAAACATATATGCCTGCTAACAGTAGATCCGTGGGATTTAGTCATCTCCATTGGCATGTTCCTGCAAATCATTCCTTATTGCAGGTGGTCAGCAACCACAAAGCGGACAGCCGGGACAGGCATAACAATTTCGCCTTCAAGTGTGAATTAAATCAAGAAAGCCTTGACTTAATCTTTGATGCCAGAAGGTCCAGCGATCAACCTCCTTATAACCCATCCAAACTTAAGGTAACAGAGGTTTTCTTCCTTGTTGAGGAAGGTTTGGCATTGGATTGTAGAGTAAAAATTATATTTTCCTGCAGAGTCGCTTATGCTGAACTTTTGGAGAAGGCTCTATATGGTGGTGCTGCTGCTGGCCTCAGGCGGTTTAAAGCAGGAGCCTTTGGGCTCCACATGTTGGTGCAACTTAGTTAACGCTAAATGCCCAAATATTAAAAGAGCATAAGAGAACTCTTTAGCAGGCACATGTCTAGTCTACCTGGAGCAAAAGAAGTCCTTGAATGGTGTATATAGTCATTTAAAGAAGGCATATTTACATAACCCACAAACATGATTATTTTCATGACCAGTTTGTCACCATCAGTACAGAAACTGGTCAGTGTGCAACCAGCTGAGATATTAAGAGGAATTTACATATAACTCTGTGCCCACATAATTACATTGTTCATCAATTCTAACACCAAACAGTAATGCGTGATATTGTATGCTGAATGGGTTTCCAAAGTGTTTGTAATATCAGATTATTTATGTCTCAAACCAGAAACCTCCCGCAAATATAGATGCAAAGTCTGCCTCCATTACAAAAAAATGGGAACTTCTTTTAAGATTTTCTTTCTATAGTCCGGTTAATAAATAGTAGAATTTCAGGCATTCCGGCTAGTCAGTAACAATCAATTTGAAGATAATTTTTGTGCGGGAACTCTCAACCTAGGAGATGTCTTAGAAGCGCTGAGTTAGTTTTTCTCCACTTTTCATGCTACTAATGTTGCAGAAATGGGATAAGAACTGCCCTTCTCACTGGACCGTAATAGATCTTCCCAAATGAGTAACTCAGTCCTTCTCGATGGTGTTCTCTATTTGTGGTGACATTTGTGACGAAAACGTGAGCACTTGATGATAATCCCTATTATCTCAGGCCAGGTGTAAAAAAAAATTTAAAAAATGAGGATGACTTTACTAGTTATCATAACATTTGTATCCCATGCCGGCACTGGAAATGTCCTTGATGAATCCTCCTTTTAATGCCATCTCAGAGAGCGTCATTAGTTTTAGTCTCGGAAGCAGGGCACAAGTCGAGGGTCACTGGGTGGACGCCGTCTACCCTGCCAAGAAGTTGGGCCCCACAGAAATATGCTAACCCGGTATAATTTCATAAACAGGACACATTCAGCAGTGCCTGCACGTTGTCTGAGCATTGTGCAGGCGGTGAGGGGCTTATCAGAATCCAGTTGAGCTCATAACAAAGACCAAAGTTCAGGGGCCATCAGGCCTCCTTTTGGAATATCCTGACTGGGAGCTATCGGGAGCCTCACACCTAAATGTAATGGAGGGGAAACGAAGGCACACAGATTATCACTTTACAGGTACTTACGCATGCTATTGAATTACTTCAGTGCATGTATAGAAGACATATGCATGCACTGTAAGAATGTCAGATGTTTTGGCCTGTTCCAGTATTTACACAAATGACAATTTAAATACCAGTATTTTGTTTGTTTTATTTCTTTTATAGCGCGATTCGTCCCAATGCAGGGTGTCGGATTGCTTTACATCACACATACACATTATACATTCACGATGAATCACATGGGTGTAAATCAATGTACAGGATGTGTTACATAAGCGAGTGTGTGCTGCAAGGTGTAGGAGCTACATGTCCTTCATAGCTCACTGTGCTATAGTAGAAGGATTACAATTTATGAACTGCAAGTAACAGAAGGATGTCTGTGTTAAAAACAGTAACCCATTTACATAAAATAAAAATCGGTCATCTGCATGTTACATGATGTGCTCTGCAGGAGACTTGTTAACCCTCTATGATACTTTGATTCATCTTTGGGAATTGAGAAAACACAGATCCCTCCAGTAAATATTGTATTGTAATTATATAGCACTTACTACCCCTGACGAGGCATCGAATCGCTTTTTGGCGAGTAGCAAACTACTCCGCAACCCAAAAAAGGATTAGTGATTGAATAGTGAAATTTGAGTTAATTTGAGCGGGGACATGTGAGTCTGTTAGTTGGATTGAAAAGGTTAATTGGGGGGGTAGAAGAGGGAAGAGTCTAGAAAGTGTTTATTGGGAGATCATAGTAGTAAAATGAGGTTTGGGATGAGTATAAGGAGAGATGGAGGAGGGAATAATCTCTAGAAATTAATTGGGGAGATCATCGTAGCAAAATTAGTTTTGGGATGAGTCAGTAGAAGGATAGGTGAGGGAAGAAATTAGAAGGGTTGTTTGGCAGATCATAGTATTAAAATGAGGTTTGGGGTTATCCAAGGAGGGATAGAGGAGGCAGAGACTAGAAAGGGTTATTTTGGAGATCATAGTAGTAGAATGAGGTTTGAGATGAGTCTGAGAGTGGAGATAGAGGATATATTAGGAGAGTTATAGGGTGAAATATACTTCTTTGTTTATTTTTTTTTACAGTCGGGGTAAAGTAATAAATATAACACATACATAAATATATATTATTATACATATTTATAACAAGAAATACACATATCTAGATGCATATATAAAATCAAATTAAATGTTTATATGCACAGGGATATGCTGTACGTTTGTGTTTGAGTATGGTGGTTATGTAGGAAAGAGCCAGCTCTTGAGTAGTCTTCTGAAGATAAGATAGTTATTTGTGGATCTTATGTTTGAGGGTATTGATTTCCATTGTTTGGCTGCTTGAACAGAAAAAGATGTTCCACCTATGAATTTTTTCTTGTGTGATGAGATTTTGTATCCATTAAGAGCGGCTAAAAAAGTTCTCATCCCACCACAGCAGCAATCCTAAATCCAGATTAATGAAGATTTATAATGCATTTAAAAAAAGGAAAACGTTTGTACAAATTACTTTATTTTTTAGGTGAAGGAGAAACTCTTGTTCTGCCTCTACAGATTTAATATTGTTCTTTAAAAACATTGGCAGTAAAAGATGGCGGCACTGAAGTAACAATGCAGGACAAACAAAAAGAACAACATTAAGATCCTGGATCCCCAAGTTACACATGTTACAACCGTTCCCCGGTTTCCCAGAAGAGGACCTATTTGCTGTTAGCTCATTTAACAGGAGCAAATTCATTCAAAATAATGTCAAAAAATGGCGAAGACCATGGTCCAAATTCCAGGCCGAGTACTTCTGGGCCACCTTGGGGCGACAAGATAAAGTTACCACCACCATCCTTTTCTTCAGTGTACAATACGTGAGATGTCGCAAATAAATAATAGTACTAGCAGTACCCTTTAAATAATGTTTAAATTGTGAGGGAGAAAGGGAGGTCAAAACCTCTTCTTGCAGATCAAGATAGCTCAGCACTTAAGAAAAATCTTGGAAAAAGGAATATTTACTCTGGCCTGAGCCAAATAAATACTTCATAATTCAGGAAACCCCTCATGGAATCTTTTTCACTGTTCTTAAGCTGATACAACACTGCAAACAACGGCACGTTCATGTTATCTTAGAATCATTCCTACAGCTCACACCCAATATGTGTGAGGTCTTAAGATCTGAGGTCACTTCTGGCGATGTCAATTACTGGGAGACAATGGGCTGTAATGCCACTATTCGTGATGCCATGTGCGATGTCGCACACTGTGATGCCATGTACTGTGGTATCACATGCCATGATATCACTTGCGTACTGCCTAACTTGGTTAGTCCCCCCATTCCTTTTTTTTTTTTTTTTAAAGATCTTGTGCCCTGCTCGAACGAAAATACATTGTGTTTTCCCATGTCTGTCGGAATGTATTTTCACTGAGAGTAATGGCATCTCCTGTCTAATAATGTTATGAAATAATGTAGAATGTCTTAAGTTACTGGTAAATGTGTAATGTGCAACCTGCATTATTAAACTCCAGATCTCACACAGTCTGGTAGTAGCTCATATATAGCTATTGTAAATGTGATTAACTAGGTTCTCCAACCACGAAAGCCAGGCTTTTAAGTTCAGTGGCCTGGGTTTTGCATGTCTTCTCTAACTCTGAAACATCCCCAATACGTTTTCTTAGGCTGTTATACAATATGGAGGTGTAGGCATCTTTCTTAAGTAGAATCATGTGGCCCATGTTAGTTCAAAGAGTATTATAATTGTTGATTATTGCCCAAATTTCCTAGCTGTCTGCAGAATCAGTAAAATTGCTGAGTAAGCATTTGCAGATACCTTGTACTACTACAAGTGCAAAGCACACCATTGGAACCGATGTCAATGGATGCATAAAATTTTTTTTTTTCCGGCTAATAATTTGTTTTTGAGTGATGTTGCCCACTCTTGAAAGTTTTAATTGGAACTCCCCGATCAGTTTCCACTTGTGAATTGTGTGTAATTTTCAACTGCTCAATCAACGCCTCCTTCTGGCATATCCTTTGCCGGTATCTGTATGTTTCATAGTATGCCTTTGTCAAATCTTCTGGGTTATTTGAGCATGTTGATGAGTGTGTCTGCATGTTTCACGACCACCACTTTGTCTTGTGGATGTCTATAGGACAATCAAAGAAAGCTCAAAGTGATTTTTCTGTTTAAGCTTTAATAGATTGATATGTGGGTTGATGCCTTTTGAATTCTTCTTGGCAAGTGCAGTGAATTCCAACAAATGTGCTCAACATTTCATGATGGAGGATCTGCTACAATGGTCACCTGAGAGATTGTATGAAAAGGTGCATTCATTTAGCAAATTCTACGGTGTCCACCAGTACCTTCAATATGAAAGCGCCTAGATTTTTTCGAATTTCATTAACTGTTGATCCGTTTCTGCAGCGGTCTCATTTGTAGCCTGACATATGAAAGCAATTCGCTGCATGATGCCATCCTTCTTAAAAATGTCATGACTTTTCTCACTTTTAAAAAACTGTTTGGCAGGGAATTTTTATCTGAATTGTTGTTTTACTCCCTTTCGTGGAGCACCCTACATCTCGTATTTATATTTGGACTTCTTCCTAGAATTTATGTTGTTACGTGAGAGGGACAACATTTGAGTAGTTTGGTTTGTGTCCTTACAACATTTTTGAAAATAATTTAACTTGACCTACTAATTTTTGGGGCAAACGGAAGAACTAAAAGGATAATGGTTTCCACGTAGCACACAATGCAAGAACCTCTTGTATTTTTTGCACATGGCATCTTGGGACAACTGATAGACCTCTAACATTTTTTTTTTAACCATGTCCAAACTTAACTGTTTCAAGGACACAAGTCAAGTTTAAGTCTTAAAATGTTGCCTTTACTTGGATTGGGAAGGATTTATGTTGTTTTCCTTGTCCTCTGCAATTATCTTTACTATTGCTGTATTATTGAGGAGTGCTTGTACATAATCTAGCAGTGAACGGGGTGGTCTTCCTGTTCTTGTGTCTGTGATTTTTCTTTATGAACTTTGCTGGAAGAACGTTTGCTTTCCTCTCATGTGCTGTTGTAGTTGATAGGTGAAGAAAAGGGGGGTCTTATCAAACTTTTCTGCTTTGCTGAGGTGCTAGCTTTGTTGTGAATTTTGCTGTTTGAAACGAGTGCCTTTGAGACGTTGGGTGTTGCTGCTATCACATAGACTTAAATAAGCCATTAGTCTTAGCATTTATTTGTGATGTTTGTCTCTTGCCATAGAGTACATTTCCAATATCTGGTTTGATGTTGTAAAGCCTCCACCGACTTTAGGCATTACAGTCTATTTTTTGAATTTCCAAAGTGCCTTATCTGAGCATTGGTAAAACAAATAATTTTTGTCAAAAGCTATGTTTAGCACCTGTTCCATAACTTATGTTGTTAAGCCAGACACTCGTAGCCTAAACATCAACTTTGTTGAAAGAAGTCGACTGGCAGTAGATACAGCTTCTAACTAGGCCTTAAGTCATATGTTAAAAATAAAATTGACATCTTCCAAAGGAGTGGTAATCAGCCTTTCGCCTGTGTTATTCGGGCACCTGTGGCCCAGTGTTGCATTACATAGCACAACAATATTGTGGAACTTTTAAGTCACCAGGATATAGCAAAACGAACTTTAAACTTATTCCATCACTTAGGTTGCTTTGCCTTTCTGATAAAGGGTCAGAAGTAGAATTATGGTTAACAGGGCTTTTTCTAGTTGAACTATCACTGAATATGTCTCACCACGTCCCAATCAATTTCTAACTATTAAGTTCCACTCTCACTGCAACTGCATGATCACTGGTTGGTTGCAGAAGGGCTGTGCAAGCTTTTTTTGGAGTGGAGTACATACTGCTCTTATACCGCTCTTACTGTTTAGTCTGTATCTACAATGTAATGCCGGTGGTAAAAAGTCCCTCACAGTAAATAAAATTCTATGGGATATATCGGTACACTGAGGAATCATTGTTGAAATTTAGAAACCGTTTCATTGGTTCTAAAGTTGGTGTTTTCCTCCATGGAAATTGTGATCTTGAACCCAATAAAACAGTTTGATTTTGGCTTGTGTAATTTTTGTTCAGGGTCTGTTTAGGTTCTTTGAGGTTGATAGCCGCAGTTTGTCATAAAGCCAAGAGGCAGATGACTTAGTTGTGGCATGGAGACCTTGTATTGTCTCTGTATTTGTTAACTGAATTATGCCTCTTACTCTAATGAATGTACAGTATTTTCAGGGCACACATCTTGAAACTGGTTTGGTGTGTTCAGGTGGAAGACCTATATTGTACAAGATATTTAGACTTCTCTCCGAGTACCTAATATATTCAAGTGGCTAATCCAGCTTTAACATAATGCGTTGTTGTGGCCTGTTGGAAAGAGGGGGCGGGAAAAGGTAAATAAAATTGTTAGGTGAGTGACTTTGTAAACCTGAAAACGTAGGGCAAAATCCAAACAGCTACCAAGGCTTCTAAGAGGCAATAAAGGTTAAACATTTCAGCATGACCGCACGAACGATTGTGTTGATATCTGATCAAAACCATATACAAAAAAACAGTGTTGGATTGGATAGAGGGCAGTCTGGCGGTGCCTGATGGGCTGGTCTGAGAGGTCAGTGTGTAGGCCTGTTTTTTTGGCTGGTTGTGGGCCTGTTTTATGGTCTGGTCCAGCCCTGACCAGTACCGTGCATAAGGTGTTCGACTAACGCATTTTAGTGTGGTGGTCCGCATCACTGCACTGTAATGCAAAGTCACACATAATAGGCATAGCTCCTGCCTCGACTGTCCAGCTGTAGCACTGCTATCCTGACTGAAACTAGCTGGATTGGCAGCGTGCCATGGCAAGCGCGCTGCTCCCGGCAGGCTAGGGGGCTACTGGTTTAGCTAGCTGCTAGCTACAATGTATCAATTCCAATAGGAAGTATTCCCCATGGCGCAGCATTACTCTGAGTGATGTCAGGAGATGCAGTGCCCTATGGCTACTACCGAGACATCAACCACCCTACTCAGAGTGACACAGTCACTTTAATAGGTGCTCTGCTGCGCAGGATGTCATATCCTGCTGCTGCCTGCACCGGTGCGAGCGGGGTGGCTGCAGTCTGAATAAAGTAAAGTTTGTGGGAGGCAGCGGCAATGCAATGGCACTGCTCGCACCGCTGCACGGTAATATTAATTCAGCCATGAATGATCTTTGTGACCCCCGGCACCCAACTCCACAGACCGCGGCACCCGCTGGAGCCCAGAGCACACACTATACAGCTGCTGTGCCTGAATGCAGCCTGGGTGGCGCATTTGCGAGGGAATTGTTTTTTGCGGCAAGGAAGACTCTGAGGACTCAGGAGCCGGGCGGCCTGGCTGTAAACAAAATTGCTGCGGCTTGCCTTGCAATTTAAGTAAGTTACTAGTGTCAGTCTCAGACAGTGCGCCTCTGGAGAGTGTTAATAATCTGACTCTCAATTATAACAGCGCTTAGCACGTGGTGAATCAGCTGCCTGCCCTGTGTTAACCTGAAGTTCTGCAGTGACACGTCACATTCTCTGGCCACTAGTTTTCACAAGCCATGCGACATACTTGAAATAATACAGCGCCCTGGCTCACTCAGCTGCCGCCCCGGCTATGTGTGTGCCTCTTAGCCTCTCTTGCCCCCCAATCAATGCACTGTGCTGTGGCGGCTGTTAATCCGCGAGTTTTAGTGTGTTCATTTTGCTTGCAAGAAAGTGTCACTCATAGTTGTTGAAATGTCACTCATAATTACACTGAAATTATGAAAATGTCACACATAGCAATCTGAAACCTTGGCAGCTATCCTGGCGGGCCGATTTTATACTGTTGTTTGCTCTGATCTGATATTGCCACAAACATTGCCTTCAACAAGCTCAAATACATGCAGTTGCCCATACCTTGCAAAATGTATACAGCTTGTATTTACAAGTTTAAAACTGGCCAGATTTGCAAATGTGAAACATTTCTTTTTAGCTATCCGATTCTCTAACATGGCCACAATTAATTTGGTGCTCGGACCTATTTACTTTCTCAGTCTGCCTATGCAAACAAAGGTGCTTTAACTGACCTCCACCTGTAACGCGACAGGGGGTTAGTGAGGGATGGAGTGAGAGAGAACTCTAGTTATGCGTTTTTGAAGCACAAGTGCATGGTCTGGCAGTGATCAGGCCGAGTTGGGGTGTAACGTAGGCCCCTGCAGGCCCTGTGGGGTAGGGGGGCCTCGTAACTCTCCAGGGAGCCCAAATCCTTCCGGGGGCACCAAACCCTTCAGGGAGCCCCCCATTCATCCCAAGGACATTGTATATCTCTGAGACTCGGTACCCCACATCACATTCTGTGGGGGAATGGGTGCATTTCGTACTTTGGTAACTTGATACTTGACGCATTTTGTTAGACTAGTGTGCAGGTCTTCATTGGGATACGACTGGGAGGTCAGCCCGCTTGTCCTGAAAGAAGTAGAAACACAGATCTTTGCTGCATTGTTGATCCTTGAACGCAGAGAAGATCAAGGTAGGAAGGGGTGCTCTAGGGGAAAACGTGGTTTAACGCTGCTTTTCTCAAAACAGTATTTTTTCATGGGGCCACTGTCTCATTTGGATTTCATTCATCCAGTCCGTGTTGGCTCACAGTGACCCGCATTCAGCTGCTTAAAATTAAGATGGCCAAGCAAACGCTTGTGTTGTCTTTGCACCCATTATTATTGGCAGTTGTACTAATGGAATAAAAGTGAGCCTTCTGGTAAATGAAAAGGGTATACCACTTCAGAGTTGTGCCAGAAATTGAACCGTTGTTTAGTTATCTGTAGTAGTATATGTATTGGAACACTCTTACAAATTCAAAATATTTCTTTCTTTTCGCTTGAGATTCTGAAAAGAGGAACATATTTTCTGACAAGACTGTGGCAAGTGCTTTCAGTTTTAAGACAAAACCAGGCTTCAGGCAAATAGGAGTTAACACATAACTAATTGTGCATCTTCTCCTGTTTTCATCTGAAGAGAAGCATTTTCCGAATACATAAGAATTATGACTTGTGCCATTATTATAGACTTGTTGTATTGCATTGTACGCCTCTCATTTCCACAGCGGTCCCACTAACTATTGCTTGTCTATAGAATGCCAGTGCAGTGCTTGCTGCATTGTTTTTTTTTTTTTGTAAACAAATTTTATTCAGTTACATCAAATCAAGTAGGATCAATACAAAGGGATATGAGTTCCCATCATGTTACTGATAGCAGATATCGACAATCATATTGTAGTCATGCATTTCTATTCACAGCTTCTCGCCATACGCGGTCGTCGTCTCAAAGGGCTACTGTATTCATCGATCCTATCAGAATCCCCAGGAGAGCCAAGCTCTATATCTCTATGCCGGGGAATTAGCATCTCAAGTGTCCGTTCCAAACCTCACTCATAACTATCCCAACAACCAATAGAATACCGAAACTCTCCTCCCCCCGCCCCCTCAGCCCCTGCCCACCCCCTTTCAGGCATGTCGCTCCGTCATCGAACACTCAGTGGAGCATAGTATCTAGTCATGTAGGGCATTTGGCTCCATAATTCAAGTAGGAAGGTATCCACATAAGGGGAGCCACTATATAGTGCATGCGTGCAAACCCCCAAGTTACTTGCTCAGATAAGGCAATGTTTCAATCCCCACATACAAATCTCCTCACGCAAGGGGTGGGTCGGTATCATCAGTCTGGTGCTTGAGTAAGTCCACTAACGCCACCCATGCTCTTGCCGCGTCTAGCATTTTTTCATTACTTGTTCTCTGGGCCATCTGTAATCTAAAAATCCCTTCACAGTCAGCCCATTTTGTGAATTCTCGCAGCCATCTTGAGATGTTAGGTGCATTGGTCGCCTTCCAGTGACTGGTAATTTCTCGCTTAGCCAGGACTAAGCCCAGGTCAATTAATTTGCTGGTAACTTTATTGCGGGCAGTATGAGGGAACCAGTGTAATGAGCATTATCCCGGTGTCAGTGTGCTGTCTCTATCCGTTATGTCTCCTAGTTTAGTCGATACTGCTCTCCAGAACCCCTCCAATAATGGACACTCCCAGAACATATGCAAAAATTCGGCGTTTTCCAACCTACACCGCGGACAGGCTGTTTGGGTCCCAAAATATTCATTAATTTTGTGCGGGGTGAGATATGCTCTGTGGAGGATATAGAATTGGATTAGCTGGAATCGCGCATTTCTGGAGCACTTCCATGCTCTTTCTACCAGCGCTTCCCACGGTTTCTCCTCTATGGGTATCCCAAGGTCTGTTTCCCATTTGACACGTAGGCTCTCCAAGGGGCGCCTGATCTCCTGGGTGAGTCGCCTGTATAGGCAGGTGACCGCCTTGATCGTCCCGGCCGCTAATACCACATACTGGCATGGTAAAGAAGTCAGCGGTTCCGCCATTCCCTTCATCCAATGCTTACGGATGGCTGCCGTCAGTGCGGCATGTAAGAGGAAGTCCCGCCTAGGGAGTTCGTATCTCTCTAACAGATCATTAAAGGGTAGTAGGGTATTGTCCTCATAGAGGTCCCCGTTAGTGGAGATCCCCACCTCTTCCCAGTCCCGTAGTCCCTGCCAGTCTCCCCCATGTGGCAATACCTCGCAAACCAGCAACGGAATCTCGGGTGCAAATGGGGGTCCCTGTTTGGCTCTTTTACTAACCCGGTTCCAACATTGACGCATCACCAACAGATCTCTCGGAACCTCTCTTTCGCGCAAAGGGAGCCGAAGTAGCACTCGAGAAAGCTGTCTTAGGTCTGGGTCCATGCCCCCGTGGGCCTCCCCATCACGAAGTCTCCCCGCCATCCATTTTGTGAACCACTGTAGTTGAGCAGCATGGTAATAGGCCTCGAAGTCGGGCACTGCGAATCCCCCCTCCCGCCTAGGTCTCAACATGGTGGCGAGCGCTACCCTGCGCCTCCCAGAGCCCCATAAAAATCCCGTAGTCATGGTATTAAGTTGGGTAAAGAATTTTCGCTGTATCCATAGCGGTAGGGAGCCAAAATAATAAAGTAGTCGTGGTAGCGCTACCCGTCCTGCCACTGATAGCGGGAGAGTCCCCCAAAATTCAAAGTTACTCCTGGTGGTTCGTAACGCTCGTCCGACATTACCTTCCAGTAAGTCGGAGGTTGCGTGATAAATACGTACTCCCAGGTAAGTCAGGCATCTACTTTCCCATGGCACATCTAACCCATCCGGTGGGTCACCTCTACCACTTTGAACAGGAAAAAGGCACGTCTTATTCCAGTTGACCTTGAGGCCCGCCACTCGTCCCAGTTTGGCCAGCAGTTCCCTAGCACCCCGTAAATCATCTGCAGAGTTGGCGAGGAACATTAGTAGATCATCCGCGTATAAAGCAATAAATTGGGATTGACCCATCCCGTCTAGGCCTCGGTAGTACCGCCCCGATCGTGCATGGACAGCCAGCGGTTCCACCGCCAGTGCGAACAGGACACCTTGTCTCGTGCCCCTACCCACAGCGCAGGCCTCAGAAATCACGCCCCCCGTGCGCACCCTGGCAGTGGAGCCCTTATACAATATTGCCGTCCAGGTCACAAATCCCTCACCCAGCCCAAAAGCTTGCAGAACTCTAAAAAGATATGGCCATTCAAGGCTGTCGAAGGCCTTCTCGATGTCAATCGACAGGATGCACGCCTCATCCCTGTCACTAGTGGGACCGTCCAACAGCCGGAGCAGTCGGCGTATATTCATGGCCGTGTTCCGGGATGGGATAAAACCCGATTGGTCCACGTGCACATGCGTCGTCATGTGAATCATCAGACGGCTAGCTAAGATGCGGCTTAATATCTTGTAATCTAGGTTCAGCATATCGAGGGGACTGTAAGCAGTGCGATCCCACGCTGGTTTATCCGGTTTTAGGAGTGGTATGATTATCGCTTCCCTTGTTGATACAGGCAAGCAGCCGTCCCGCTTCGACCTGTTGTAGAGGGCCATCAAGCGGGGAGCCAAGGCAACTACATACGTGGAATAGAACTCGATCAGGAGCCCATCCGTGCCAGGGGTTTTGTTTCTGGCCATGTGTTTTATGGCCCCCCTAATCTCACCTAGTTCTATATCCCGACCTAAGGACTCCGCTGCGTCTGCTTCAATTTGGGGAAGTTCTATATCCAAGAATCCCTCCCCCTCCAACACCATTGGGTCCAGCTGGCTCTGGTACAGGGCAGTATAATATTCCAGAAACTGTGCATTAATAGCTTGTTGTCCATAATGGGTTACTCCATCCCTCCCCCGTAGTTCTAAGATCGGTGTCCCTCTACGCGCTGGATTGGCCAGCCAAGCCAGTAACGCCCCAGACTTGTCCCTCTCCGCATGGGCCCGAGCCGCATATGCCCTGTAATCAAAGCATCTCAACCTTTCTACTTGGCCCGCCAGTTCTTCTCTGGCTCTCAGAAGATCTGCTTGTCTGTCCTCCTTTCCTGGTCTATCCCTTTCCACATCTCGGAGCTGTTGTTCCGCTTTCTGTATATCTTTTAAAAAGGTCTTGCGTACACCCACCGCTTCGCCAATACAGCGACCTCTGATAACCACATTGAAAGCATGCCATTTGACGTGAGGGCTGGTGGCCGTGTTAGCATTGTTCTGGAAGTATTCCTCTATAGCAGTGCCTATTGTGGTTCGAAACACCTGATCCTCTAATACCTCTGGACGGAGACGCCAGCTAGGGATTGTGGGCCTAATTCGTACCCAGTTCAGAGATACCAGGAGGGGATGGTGGTCAGATATCGTCCTGGCTAAGTACTCGCTCGATGCGACCCCCACATGTACATCCGGGGAGCAGAGAATGGAGTCCAATTGAACATGCAGCTCATGTAGAGGTGAAAAATAAGAGTAGTCCCTCTCCCCCGGGTGATGGACTCTCCAAGTGTCTGTCAACCCCCAATGTCGTTGCCAGTCTTGTCGGGCTTCTGCTACCCTGTGTGTAGGAGCGTCGGGGAGTGGTGGATGGGAGCGGTCTAAGTTAACGTCAGTAATGCTATTGAAATCTCCCCCCAAGAGCACGGATCCAGTCAAAGCCTGCGCCAATGTCTGTGAGAGCTGAGCGAAGAATGCAGGCTGATCAACATTAGGGGCGTATATACTCCCTATAGTGATATCTCGGCCATCAAGGCGCCCCGACACCACCACAAACCTACCCTCGGGATCTATTATCTGTCGGGCACATTGAAAGGGGACCCCTGCCCTCACCTATATTAGGGTCCCCCTCGCAAAGGCTGAGTACGTAGTGTGGAACACCTGCCCCCTCCAGCGGCGCTGTAGCGCTGCTCCTTCTTTCTGCGTTAGGTGGGTTTCTTGTATTAATGCAATTTGCACTCCTCTTCTTATCAGATAAGCATGTATTTTGTGTCGTCGGCTCATAGTGTGCATCCCCCTGACATTCCAGGTCATACATTTGATACCTACGGAGGAACTCGTGGTACAATCTCCAGTCCCTGTCGGTGTAATTCTCTTATAGCGACATGCCTGACCCCGATCCAATTTTCCCCAACAATAAAAACACCTCAACTCCCACTCCCCAGGACAGGCTCACGAAAACAGGTCCCCATCCAAACGAAGGCATTCAAACAATAAATCATAGAAGTGGCAGAACGTGCTCCGCTATCAATGGACCCAGAACCCCCCCAGGCATAGAATCCTCAGTAAGCCCCCATAATACAAGCGTGCCCTCCCGCAGTGCACAAACTGGGTCTCTGGGGCCAAGAGCCAGCATTAGCCAACCGGCCATCCTCTGCTCATACAACCTGAGGTCCGATCAGCCAAACATTCCATCTGCTGTCTGTGGGGTAACGTCCGGAAGTTCAGTATCAGATAGCCCATGTACACTGCTCGATCTCGAGCTCTCAGATCTGTCTCGCTCGGGGTCCGTGACATTGCTGGTCGGGCTGGCATCCCCATGGCTAATGTCCGCTACTGCTTGTACCGCTCTATCTCGTTCTTGGCGCCGGCCAGCAGGTGAGGGGGCCCTCTGAGGCGGCGAAGAAGAGGTCTACCCCCTTCGGGCGAGTGCAAATGCGGAGAGCGTGTTCCGTGGCCGCGTCGAGTTTCTAGCCAGTCCCAAGTGTCACGCGGGGTAAGAAAAAAGTGTTTCCGCATCTGCATTTACCCTAAGACGAGCTGGGAACAACATGGCGTAGGGGAGATGAAGCCGGCGCAACTCCCGCTTAACAGGAAGATCTCTGCCGCTGCACCTCCCTAGTGTAGTCCGGGAAGATCATCACCCTGCTGTTCCCAATCTGTAGGTTCTGCTTCTCGCGGGCCCGCTGTAAGAGAAAATCTTGATCCCGATAGTGTAGTAATCGCACCACCAGTGGGCGGGGGTGGGGCTCCAGGTTTAGGTGGTCTAGCCGGGACCCTGTGGGCACTTTCTAGGGCATAGAAGGGGGAGAGACCCTCCGGGGCCACCTCTGTTTTCAGCCAAGTTTCCAAGTACTGGACCGCATCAGCCCCCTCTTCTCGTTCCGGCACCCCTACTATGCGCAGATTATTTCTTCGCGAACGCCCCTCACTGTCCTCAGCTCTTACCTCCAGTACTTTGATCCTGGTTTCCACTACTTTCAGGGCATCTTGCAGGGTGGCGACCGTGTCCGGAATGTACTTCATGGTGGTCTCATTGGTCACCACTCTCTCTTTAAGTTTTCGGTGCTCGTCTTTCAACAGGGTGAGATCCGTCCCTATGGCGTCCATCTTCGTCTCCAGGGCCTCTCGCGATGAGGTGATGGCCTGCATGATGTCGGCCAGGGTAGGGTCCCCGGTTGGTCTCCCCACTCCCCCCCCAGACGCGCTCTCATCTTCGTCAGTGTGTTGCTCCGGTTCGTTCAGCCGCAGGACCTCAAACCCCTTTTTTCTGGACACCCTTCCAATCATGCAATCTGTTGAAGGAAGTAGTAAGCTGCTGCGGTAGTTTCGTAAGTCCCAATCTCCCAAGCCAAGATATATTTGAGCGCACTCCAATGGGCGCAGTATCGTCAGGTCTCTAGTCCTCGCGGGCCTCCATAGGAAGCGCAGCCGCGCCTCCATCTAGAGGACAGCGGAGAAGTCCCCCGTGCACGGGCCGGCCAATTTCAATATGTAGGGACTCTGGATAGTCGCCTCAGGTCTCCCAGAGGTGCAGGAGTGATCCAGTCAGGAGCGTAGGCCCAGCGCTATGCAGGGGTCCAGCAAATAGGCAGCAGCGCAGTGTTACCTCTGTAGCGCCTCCCGTCAGCAGCGTCCAGGTCCGGCGCTACCTCTCCGGTGGAGAGGCCGGAACCAGGGCCAGCAAACCAGGGCGATATTCTCCAGCTTCCAGGATGGCCCACAGCGTGCGCCCTACGCCGTTCAGGACTCCCCTCCGGTGCTTCTAAGCGCAGGGCGGCATTGCCGTGACCGGTCTTCTGTCTCAACAGGGAGCACCGCGGCACCTTTACAGCCACATAGCAGCGCGGGCAAGCTCTGGGCTCCACGTGCGTCCTTCCTCTCGTCGAGTCGCAGGTTCACAGACCTCCCGGCCCCTAGCAGTCGCTGCTACTGGGGCTCCCAGCCTGCTCTTATTCCCTGACGTCAGTGTAGCCTCCCCGAGTTCGGGCTGCGAAGGGTAGGTCGCCAGGGCAATTTCACAATGGTCCTGTGCATGGAGATCAGCTCGGCAGTCAACTGCACCTCCGCAGCGCCGTCAGAGCCCCTCGCGCCTCCATTTCAAGGTCAGGCGTCTTCTTCCGGGTTTGTGCAGGACGCGCTTCAGCGCTCACCCCGATTCGGCTATGCCGTCTATGGGTAGGTCGTCAGGGCAATGTACAATGGTCCTGTGCAGAGGGATCAGCGCAGCAGTCAGCACCTCCACAGCGCCTTCAGAGCCCCCCGCGCCGCCATTTTAAAGTCAGGCGTCTTCTTCTGGGCTTGTGCAGGGCGCACTTCAGCGCTCACCTCGATTCGGCTATACCGTCTGGTTGTCTCGCAGGTGAGTTCCCGTCGTCGCTCAAGCTCCGGTCTGCCGATCAGGGGTCGCTCCAAGGGCAGCAGTCTTCTCTAGCAGCGGGAGTGTCTACTGCAAGGCGTGGCCGCCATTTTATCTTCAGTCGAGTCGAAGCGCGATCGAGAGGTAAAATCGCCGTTTTCTCTGCGTTCCGGCACTCCAGCTTCTCGAAAGGGCAGCTAGGGAAGCACCAGGTATTCCGCCACAATTTGCGGTACCAGGGGCTACTGCAGCTTCACAGGATCACTTGCGGTGGAGGGAGGCCACGGAGGAGCTCCGAGGTCCGCTGCTCCCTACATCAGCGCCAAGCCACGCCCCGTGCTTGCTGCATTGTTGTAAAAGTTTAGGCATGTGCTGGCAGGGTTGTAGTAGTATTACAGACTGTCGGTAGTAATGCAGCAATGTAGTAAAATGAGGATCAACAATCTTTTAACAACAGGATTTTGCAAGGCCTTTCGAAATAAGACTGGATTAAACACTCGAAAAGACATAGGAATCAGGCCTGCTTTTGAGAAGAATGGAAACGTGTGTGGAAACGCTTAGAGTTTTTGATCTACAGCACAGGAATATGCAACCGCATAGGAAAGATGTATAGTATAGGGGAAAAAACACGTGAAATGTAAGATACTAGTATGTTATATGGAGCTTAAAAGGAGTACAGCCCCATTTCTTCTCACCTGAAAAACTGGCATTAATTGACGCATGTACCACAGCATCTGCTTTGAAAGTGCGTTTTTGGCAGTCTTAAATTAGAAATAAAAGGCTTCAAAGGACTGTGTCAGTTGAAGATATAGGAAATGTTTAGTTTTCTGTGTGAGATTACTAAAGACCATGCTGTGTTTTAGGATATGCCGAATCCAAGATATGTCAAAAAGTTAAATCTGTGTATGGTAACATGGAATATCTTACCATGTTTTGGTTATTCACCAGTAAAAGGCCAGACAAGATGAGGGCATAAAAGATAATAGTACTAATTCTAGACACTCTCTCCTTGGCAAGATTCAACTTGAGTTTATAAATAACTTTTTTACTGATAGGCTCTTGTCAAAAGTAACAAACTAATTAAGAACAGTGCAAGGTTGTTGTAAGTGATGAGTTTGAGTGATTTATGAAATGGTATTTCATCATTTTATTATTTAGGCTGCTGAAAAATTGATTCTAGTGTTTTATCTAGCATCAGAAGGTGCTATTGTGCATAGTGTACCTGGAATTGGGACAATAGTACAAATTCTCTTAGACATCAGTTGGTCTTTATTGTTTGGGTGGAGGTCATTCTATTGAATTTGGAGGAGGGAATGGGCAAACATTTATTACCAGTCAATAACATTATGATCTTTGTAACCAGGTTACAAGGCAGATCCATGAGCATGAGCAGGAAAACGAGCTGCGGGAACAGATGTCAGGATACAAGCGGATGCGGCGGCAGCACCAGAAGCAGCTGATCGCTCTAGAAAACAAGCTGAAGGCAGAGATGGACGAGCACCGCCTGAAGCTGCAAAAAGAAGTGGAAACCCACTCTAACAACTCATCCATCGAGCTGGAGAAGCTGGCCAAGAAGCACATGGCAACAACTGACCGGGAGGTAAGTGAGCTCTGGTATCCAGTTCCATGTTTCTATTTTGTTTAATTCAGTTATTAGAAACTAAAAGTTGTAGGGGTAACAGTTGTGAGTAGAATTCAAAAGTATTGTACCAGGAGATTTTAAATTTTGGTCATATAACCACTAGACATTTTTTTAACTTAATTGTGTGGATTTTATGGCTGCAAAAATAGCTTTTTTGTATATTTCATTATAGATTAAACTATCAGTGGAGTACTTGGATTGCTATTGAGCATCAGTGCTTCTGAATCGTGACAGTTATGCAAGTTGCAGTGCCCTTTCTTTCATTTATTCAATATGTCATATAATGGCAAGTGAGATAGTTTACATGTGTGTAATGTACATGCCTGGTTAATCAGTGGTTTGTGGCATAAACAGAGCCTAGAACTACCTTATTTCTAATGGATACAAAGGCTTTGTAAATGGTGGCTTCTGCTCGATGATAGAGTTTGAATGCAAACCCTAATTTCTAGATCATTGTCTTTTTTTTTTTTTAGGAGTCCCTGCATTGTGAGGTGGATGACATAAAACCAACTGTTCTGAAGGTCCATGATATAGGGTGTCACTAGAGCAATTTCTGCAAGATTTCCCACTGTGATGTTGGGATCAACATGCCTTCTTGTTCATGTGTGTATTCAGTGTCTTGGGCGAACAGTAACTGGGATCAGGCTTGTCACCTTCAAGTGCAGATAAAACATATCTGCTACTTCTATGCGTAGTTGGTACCAGGTGAAAGGGCAAGTTGGTGCACATAGTGTGTAGCAATCTGCGAAATGTAGTTCCTTGTTAGATACTAGAGGGGTTTTGAATAGGTTTCCCATCTGACTGCACATCTTTTTCAGCCTATACTTACCTATAACAAATATATACTGGGATCTGTAGCACTGGTCCCTTCAGTGGTCTAACACTGCTGAATATCATGATTTGAAAAAGGAAAGTCAGGTTTGGGAAAAATTGTTACCCATGATGCGAACTGTGAGACATGGACTTCTTAGAGAAAAAATGTTGGAGAGTTGAGAGGCTGCACTGTGTCAAAGTATTCTGTTTTTAGTCTCCGATGCACTGATAGATGTAGAGGTTTTGGGTCACGAGCAAGATGTTCATGCACAATGGCAACATTCCATGTTTCAGAATGAGACCTCTTGCCGAGATCTGGATGGTAGCTCGGTGCCAGAGTAAGTAAGGGTGTAGGTAGTCGAAATAGCTGCACACTGATTATGGCATTTCTTCAAATTTCACAAAAATTAATTTGCATATTATTTCAACCAAAGGTTTTCTGGCAGCCATGTTATTAGTTGCCCATCATCAGTAAACTTGGTAAAGTCTTCCCCAGTGTCAACCACTCAGCTCTTTCCCTTATGGAGATTTATCTCCCCATGGGTTATTCCTAGTGTAAATGGCGAAAAGGTAAGTTCTCATCGTCCGCCTACATCAGCAGTAATTAGTTGGCTTAATGATAAAGGTCAGTAGACATTCCTAGTGCATGATCGATGTGGAAACATACAATCATAGCCCTTGAGAAATTGCAGAGTCTGGGAACATATCAGTCTCAGGAGGTCCTGGTTCACTTAAGGTATTCTTCAGCTCTCAGATAACAGCTTGAAGACAGGCAGCAGTCCTACAAAAGGAGAGCTCATCAACATCATCCAATCCCTCTCTAAGTGCCCTCAGTAATGTGCATGAGCACCCAGGTACAGGCTCTTAGCACTTCCTGTTTTCAGAATTGCTCCTAGCAGAAGATTGAATCCTTTACAATTGTCTTTTCTGGTACATAATTGTCTGCCTAGCTTTGACTCTATTTATCTAGTGAGTATGACCATTCTTAGGCATGATTCTTCTCACTTCACCCACTTGCATACTTGAACCCATTTCTGACAACGTATCCCATTCTTAAATTTCACACATTTTGATGTTATGATGATAATGCAGCTGGATATTAAAGTGCATATCTCCTATTCTGTGAACTATCTTGTGCTAACTTGGAACAGTTTGTTTAGTCAACCACACCCACATTGTGGCATCAGCAACATATATGCTATTAAAATGGTATAGAACTTTTATTGGCCTTTTCCATAACAATATATATAAAACTTTAAAAAATATATAAACACATACACTAAATGTATACAGAGGATAGCGTTTTAGTATTGAAAAATGTAAAAAGTCGAACATAAAATGCATTTCTAAAAGATATGTCTTCTTGCAGGTACATCACAGTGTAGTATCTCCAGACAACTTGGTAGGTGGTGTTGCTGCAGTGCAGGTTATAGATGCGAGAGACTTCATCCTTGTACCTGGCATGTCGGGTCCATAAATTCGTCACTAGTGCTTCTGACAGTACTATCTATTTTTCTATGTGCCACTAGCATTCCACAGGCCAATGCTCAATTATTTTTTAACCTGTTGTGATAGTTTTGTTTTCATAAAAATGTTCTTGTTTACCAAATCATCAGGTTCCAGTCCCAGCCCACAAATGCAGATCATATCGAGCTTCAGATGCTCATTTGTCTTGTAAATGGTATCTACAAGGCAAACGTGACACTTGTTCTTGTAGGCTGTGTGCCTTGGCGCTGCCAAAGGTAACAAGGGACAGATGTAAACCCCTGTGAATCTTACTAAGTAGCAGAATCCTACCTGACACCTTCCGATTTCTTCCCATTGCTGATCCCCTCAAACGAGTCCACATGTTTTATGCACCATAAGCACAAAATAGTAAAACAATTAGAGTCTCCTCCTTGTTTCGGAGCTGTAAGAAATCGGATTGTTGGTTGAGGGGGCGTGAAACCCTACTCAAGCAACAGCCACAAACCATTTCAGGGTGAGCCACAAGCAGTCATTAAAGTAACCTGTGTTTAACCTTCTGGTAGCTTGTTGCAAAGCATTCAGGCTTAATTTAGAGGCAATGTGTAAAGTATTTATGCACAAAAACAGCAATAAAGTGAAAACAGAACACAAGAAAAGTCCCACTAATTTTGAAAACTAGAATGAATCTAAATACATTATTTGACACCAAAACAAAAAAAATCCAATCAGTAGAACCACAGTTATGTAATGTAAAAGATTTATGATAAGTATAGTACCTAAAAGCACAGAGTAGCACTTGCGTTTATCTGGTTGTGCGAGACTGGGAGAAACTCACAAGTTACGGTCTATCACAATGGTGCGTGGGCCGGAGACAGGGACCAGATTAGTCCTGTTGAAAAGGTTACCTTCTCAAAGTCCAGTGTGAAGAGACCAGTTCGCGTTGGAGGAGACCACAAGGAGAGTGTCGTGGATGGTTGTCACTGTATCGCGAAGAACAGGCTTGGCGTCGCAAATGGTCGTCGCTGTAGCTCGAAGATCCAGTCGGGTGTTGCGGATGGTCGTTGCTGGTGCTTCGCGTTGGGGGTTACCGAGGGGCTGTCAATGCTGTAGCGCAAAGTGCAGACCTCGCGTTGCTGGTTATCGATGGCGGTCTCTGTAGCACGAAAAGTCTTGTTCACCAGAGCTTCGTGTTGGCGATCGGCATGGTCAGTAAGATCTTGCCATGAATGGGCCCGTTCACAGTCACAAAGAGCCCAGAATTTCAGGACCGGATTTCTCCTTTTCTTCAAGGAGGGGCTTAACAGACGCCACATCAAGGGTACAGACCAGGGGGGCACCTCTTGGGGATCAGGAACTCATTGCAGCGGAGGCCAGCAGGGCTCAGGCAGGTCCAGTCCAGCATGTTCAGCTGGACAGTTGCAGGGAGGCCTCTGGAGCTTGTTTGTGTCCCTGTAGCTCTAAACAGGAGGTGGGTCAGCTGATCGTTGGAGTCACTTCAGGCAGGGATGAAGGGTGCAGGGCCAGTGTTCCTTCTCAGAGAGCAGGGCAGGCTTCGGCAGGTCCAATGCTGCAGGTCAGTTGGGCGGGCGTCCTTCTGTAGTATCCACAGTCTAGAAGTGTACTGAAGAGTGGGTTTCACTTTGAAGTGAAAGAAACTTCTTGAGTCTTCCTCCTATAGAAGTGTCTAGAATTTCCGGTATCCCTGTCCTGGCCCCAGTCTGTCTGGGAGGAGTGAAGTTTTTTGTGTGTGAGCTGGACCAGTGCTTTTGAAGTGCAAGTGTGATAGGTGACAGCCCCCCCACCCCCCAAACTATCAAGCAAGGATGGCCCATCGCGCCAGCACGCTGACCCTCTATTGTGATGCTGCCTGGGAGGAATACACAAATGCTATCTGCCAACTACACCTAGTATTTGACCCAGGAACAGGCTTGTAGGTACCAAATGGGTTAGGACAAGAAAACTCCAACTTTCTAAAAGTGGCATTTTCAGAACTGTGATTTAAAATCCCACCGTACTTTTAAAGCGGGTTTTAAATTACAATTCACCTACCACCAAGCATGGCATTACTACCTGCTCCCACATAACAGTTATCACTTATAAGGTAACCGATTGTTATCCTAGCGGATAGGGAGGCCTTGCAGTAGTGAAAAACGGATTTAGGAGCTTTTCACTACCAGAACATGTAAAAATTAAAAGTAATTGTCCAGCTTTTTAAATACAAAGCTCCATGCCCTGTGGGTTATTTAGAGCCTACCCTGGGTGTGACTAATGTGTTAACAAGGAGAAGAAACTGTAACCACAGGCTGCAATGGCAGGCCTGAGACATGTTTTCACGGACTGCTTAAGTGGGTGGCACAATAAGTGCTGCAGACACACAAGCAGCATTTAATCGGTACACGTAGTGCCACTTTACTAGGGACTTACAAGTTAACTAAATAGGCCATTTGGGTGTAAACCAATTTTACCATGCTTAGAGAAGAGAACACAAGCACTTTAGCCCTGGTTAGCAGTGGTTAAGTGTGCAGAGTCCTAAAGCCAACTAAAACAAATTCAGCAAAACAGAAGGGGTGAAGGCAAAAATTTCGAGGTGACCCTGCAGAGAGGGCCAGGTCCAACAGGAGCTAAAGTAGCTAACAAAGTCACAACTAGAACAAAGAGATGATTAGTCTGGCTGTACTTCAGAACATATATCAGTGCTAGAAATGCTTCAGTCTAAACTAGCATGTTTAACTCTGAACAGAAGCATTCAGAAAGAAATTGAGACATTCGCACTAGCAATGATGCCGGTGGCAACGGGGTCCCACCATTAAGGGCGGAGGGACCCCATATCTGCCTTTAGCGATCAGCCTGACAAACATTCCCTATGACCGGGTAAGGCAGCCAGATGCTTTACATTTGCTAAATGCTCCTACGCCTGGCAGCCTGAGCCGAGTTTTGCCGGGCTGAATATTTCACAGCCTGGGGGATGTGACCTCATCAGCATGGCAAAGCCTTTTGAGAGCCTCCCATTCATGATGACGGGGGAGCGTCACTGATAGCCTCAGACCTGGGAGCCTCAGTTTTAAGCCCTGTAGTGCCCAAGGCTGATAGTGTATCAAGGCGCCTCGTCACAGAGTGGGATGGGGGCTATCAACTCTCACTGACTCATCCCACTCTGTGAGGAGGTAGGGAATGTGCTCCTCTCTTTGGCCGAACCTATAACAATATCACCCAATGAGAGGAGGTGGTGGGATCATCCTGTTTGCCTTTTCTTCCCCAGAGGCATCCAGCTCCTTCTGGTGCCTTCTACTTCCTCTCCGCCACCTGCTGGACCCATTAGGTACTTTAAAAAAATGTTTGGGTGCATTTTTGTGTGCGTGCATGCTGTGAATGGGTGTATATGTTTGTATGTGCTTGTGAGCGGTGTGTATCTGTGTGTGCGCTTGTGAATGGAAAGTATGAGTGAGTGTGCATGTGGATACATGCAAGTGTGTGTGTGTGCACCAACTTCACCACTAGCTTACATTATGGGATGCTAGTGGTGCTGTGATTGGTGCCAACAGCAACTAGATCGAAGCCAGTAAGTTTTGTTTGTCAGCCATCTCACATGAACCAGTTAAGGGAGTTATACTGAAGATAGCTAGACAGAGAGCCTCTTGATATGTATTGGATAATGAGTATCCTGTGAAAAAGGTGACCAGATTGAAAGATTTTTGTCTTTGGCTCCGATTCTGATGTAATTGACCTTGTCGAGTTATACCCCAAACAGACTGTGGCGGATAATATATTGCCTCCAGTGTGTGCAAGTGGTGCAGGCACCTGCCCTGAAGTTCTAATTAATTTTGTTCTTTTATATCAGTGATTGAAATTGCAGTGCGTACAGTGCACCTACCTTTATTTTGCTGAAAACTAGCGAGAACCTTTTCACAGAAGCCCTCTAAGAAAAATTGCAAACAGAGTTGCTTCTGTTTTTTTAATGGTAATTCAATAGGTCCAATTGTGCCTGCTTGGGGGAAACCACCATATGCACCGTCAACAGATTAGTAGCTGGGAATCATAGTACAGGTATGGCTGTCATTAATTTTGAGTGCTTGCCTTGCAACAAAACATATGGTGGCACAGATTCATCCACTAAACTGGAATTTTCCACTATTCTAGCTGGTGCCTCCTGATCATAGTTGTAAAAGGTTACATGTTGTATGTTTCACTGTCTTTTCTTCCGGTAGCCTCACCTATAAAACCTGTCCTAACAAGATATCCTCCTGTCCTGTGGAAAGTAACCAACTTAATGATAATTAATTTGCTGGATCTGACAAAAGTGTTTCTTACAGCTTGTGAACAAACATAGATGCCTCAAAGCATGTAAAGAACGGATTGGACAGATGCCAAAGCAAGATACATGGGTACAACATTGTATTATGGAGAAAGACAGGGATGTTTTTCACCTGGCTTTCTAGTGAGGTGCAAGCTAGCTTCACCACTATGCTTTCTTTGCCAAAAGGCTGTTTGGCAGGACGACTGAACACTCACTATAGGGCTAATGTATGCACATTGTGCTTATCCTCTACACCTTGCCAATTTCACCATCAATATTGCAAATTTCATAGCTGTGGATGAGTTCAGTACGAGACCAAAATGGCATTATAAGGCCACAACAAACTGCATAAAAGCAAACCAGTTTGCCCATCAAACACAAGAGCCTGGCAATCACTTGCTTACCTTGCCTTTCTCTTGGATTATATTGTCTTATCCACTAGGCAACCCAACTCTCAACATAGACACCTTGTGTCTATGTTGTGTCCCTCTTGCACCGAGGTGCAAGAGGGACACAAGGCTTAATGCTTTAACTATTCTTAGCTGCATATTTATGTGGATCAGAGAGTGCCTTGGAGTACTCTGTTTTCTCGCAAACTGAACTCTGGGTTTAGCCAAAAGCCCCACCTAAACCAGCCTCAAGACCAGCACCCACAGAACACTTGATGGTGGGATCCGACATCACTGAGGGCTCTATCCAACTGCAGCAGTGTACATCCGAGGTCAAGCTCCACCGGACTGACTGGTTGTACACACAGCACCCAAACGTGCCTCAGCGCAAGCAACAAGTTATATCCTTCTCCCCGACAAAGAGAGCAGGCGGATTGATGCTGCTGCCAAACTTGTGGCAGTGGGGGCTGCCGTACCTCGGCACATCACAAATTCCATTGGCTTGCTCTTTAGCTATGACGGACACCACAGGGAGGAAATGGAAGAAGTCCCTGAGGCACTCAGAAAAAGAGGAGAGGAGCTTGTGACAGAGAGAAAATTAGTTTCAGACATAAGCAGATGTGTCTCAGATGTTGTAGACAACCTGTAAAGGCTGAAAAGGGGAGAGGATGTGGCCTAACGGGCTAGGGCGGTCGATCTCAAATCTGGGGAACCGGGTTCAAGTCTTGTCAATGATGCTCAACATCCTGTGATTCTGGGCAAATCACTTAATCTCCCTGTGCCTAACAAAAATGAATGTGTCCTTGTGTAACGTACTGGTGCTCATGTAAAGCATTCTGATACCCGATACCTTCGGGACAAGTTCGCGCTATATAAAACTCTGAAGGAAAAAAAAATGAACACCAGCATTCTTCTGTGTTGCCATGCTTGGCTATGAATCTTTGGGTCCAGCAGCACGAGGTGCAACTGTGCCTCCTTGGCGTGCTTTTTTGATAGGGAGCCCCCAAGTTAATGAGATGCTGTAGAAAATCAAATTGATACAGACATGGCTAAGTCAATGAGTACCCTTCAGTATTGTGCCCCAAGGTCCACCGTTCACAAGCACCATCTCAGAGGTGAATCAAAGGCTCAAGTATCCATCCAAAGGCATTGCTACCAGCATCAGTCCTTTCAGGATAAGCAGCCTTCTAAAACCTTCTCACTTGGTGGCTATAGAGGCAACAGCCGAGGCAAGAGGTTAGGTGGTTCTATCCGGGGCACCTCACCCTCAAAGCATTGACTTTCACTTCTATTCCTGGCATCACTCAACACTTGGGGGTGGGGGGGGAACTGAAGTTTTTTAGCTCCCAGTATGAGAGAATTACCTCAGACAGATGGGTGCTCTCAGTAGTACGGCAGGGCTATTGCCAATAACCCAAGCCACGACCTCTAGCACTCCCTAAACTACGCTCATGGGGATATCAGGACTGGTATGGCCTGAGACTGGAAGGTGTGAACAGTCCCATCTTCGTGAAGGACCACTACCCAGCTGAACTGTAAAGTTTTGGTCCCCCACCACTATCCTGAGATCAAAATGATTTTCTGCATGGGAGAACTGAGGGACATGTGGCCTTAGTCCCCTCCCAACCTGCCTTCCGAAGTGTTGCCTTAATTAAAGTCATTTTTTCCATGCCTCCCCAGCGGTTGCTCTCTCTACATCAGGGATACACAGAGAGTGCTGGGAACTTCTTGTCTGTCTAATATAACCCATAACATAGATGGCCATGTAATACCTATGGAGAGTTACGTAGAGGAATTGCAAATAAAAGTTGAACAGACACAGAAGGTAGTCTCGGGCTGGATCAAAGACTAGTGCAGCTGAAGTCACGGGTGTAACAATCAGAGTCTGAAATGAAAAGTCAAGCTACATTTAAGAACCGTTTATTATCAACCTTGGTGAATGTCGAACACCAAGTTGAGTACCTGGAGAACGCAAAATGACACACAGCGGTGTGCTTATCACCGTACGTCAGATGTGGGCACCGCAGGGGAAGAAATCTTTTGGGCTTAAGGAATGACACAGGTGTGGGTGTCCGATAAGATGTAAACAGGTATGCACCCTCCGATGTGCACATCACCAATCACATGATATCTGCCTAAACAAAGATGGTGCCCATGTAAATTGTCATCGCCTCCGCACATCAGTGTCTTCCAAGCATATTGCAAGCTTGACGCACGCGTGTTCACGGGCACGTTCACCTCGCGCTCCACAGACACGCTCCCCCAGCTTGCGCTTCTCCCAACTACAGTATTCTCTCCTAAAACAAACAAACACAAGGACAACAAAAATCCTCCCTGCAATGACTGGGAGCAATCAGTCTCATCATCATAGGCTTCTGAGTTAACCCGTAGTTGAGCAGGGAAAGTGCAGCTGATCACTGAGTCACTCATAGCTACCTCAAGTAGTTGTAGGTGCTGACTGGCCTCCTAGTCGCCAATTCTTCCACCCCTGTAGTGAAGACACACCCCACCTAGGTAAGTTAAGATGGTTTATTGTAGCTATCCCTCAGCCAGTCATACTCCAACTAACATCCCTGGAACGTTAGCTCCACATCTAGAACTCAGAGCGCAGGCGAAGCCCACTTTCCTTGATCTACATGAAATATGGTTGACAAATATTTTACATATGTACAACTAGATTGCAAAAAGGCCACCAGGATTGCAGTCTTTGCCGTGTTCCCCAGATCCCGTGGGTCAGAAAATGTAGAGGTGCTTATGCTGCGGTTCTTGCACTCCTAAGTACTAGAAGAGAAACAACCCTATCTCAGTAGAATTTGAATGGTTAGTTAGTTCCCAGTGTGAGGCCCTCTGATTTGAACCCCGGATGCTGGTACCTTGTTAATAGATTTGACCAGATTATTAAATCGTTAGATCAATAAAGGCTTATGAAATGATGTGTAAAATGTTTTGTTAAAAACTGCCACAGTGAGCCAATGCAAAACCAAACAAAAGAGCTCCAGTACAGTTAGAAGGAGAAAATTACAAGTGATTATTGAGGTTTAAGACTAACCGCCTACGACATTCTTGAGAGCCACTGGTGCCATGTGATGCTGTACAACGCCAGCCGAATGTGGCATAGTAACAGTCATTTTTTTGCACCATAGGCATTAGTGAGAGATATTACTTTCTTATGTATCTACTGATGGTGATCATGAAGTGCTTATTTTTCACGTTATTTTATTGGGACATTTTTGATGTTTTTCTTTGGCTTTCCTTTTTTTATCAGATATTGATGTCATCAAAATCATTGGGCTTCAAACTGTGCTCTAAGTATCACCAACAAATCTCTGTATCCTACCCTCATGCTGATTGCCTACGGTTGCTTGGGTAGGTCTTGCAATAGTTCATAGTTTGACATGTTCTCTCAAGATTAATCTTAAGGCTGTTACTGGAAAAGTTAAACTTCTACTTTTGCCTGTCTGAAGGGGACGTCTAAGAATCCCTACCAAGGCACGCTTTCCGTCTTGAAGCCATTCTCCTTTGAAGCGCCACATTAAACAGTAAAAAAGGAGGTCATCCCCTGCCTCACACAAGGAATAGAAGAGTCCAGATGGTTTCGAGAACAAATGAACTTCTCCTTCTACTCCATCCCTATTCTTCACAAAATCTCAAACTTTGCAAGCTACCTATAAGAAATCTGATTATTTGCAGTGGGTGACTACCCACGTTGAGGAATAATCATAACCCTTGCCAGGGTGAACCTTTAAAGTCACTTAGTTAACCTGAGCTCAACCCTCTAGTAGCTATGGCACTGTGCTAACAGGCTAAACTTAAGGTAATGTGTAAAATATTTTTGCGGTACCAAAACAGTAATAAAGTCAAAATGCAAAACAAAATAAAACCCAAGCAGACCTTGAAAATTAGAGTAAAAACTAATAAACAAAATGCTTCCAAAATGACAAAAATCAAATACATTGAAACAGAGATATGAATTTTTAAAATTGTTAGTAGGAATAGCGCCAATAAGCATAGATTGGCAATGAAAGTCAGTGGTCACAGTAGACTGGAGCCTAGGCGCAAGTTGACTCTGACCGCAATGGAGCACGGGTTACACAGGTTTGTCCTGGTCAAAATATTACCTTCTAATTTAGCCCTTTAAGTCCCAATCCACCACAGGAGTACACTTCTAAAGCCCCCAGGGCCTCACAATAGGCACTTAAAGACAGAGACCAGTAGCAGGTTCCAGTCCAAGTCCAGTTGCCACTGATCAGCTGGGCAGTTTCAGGAAAAGGCCTCTCACAGCTTGTCATCTCCTTGTAGCTTTTCAGGCTTATGACCCTTGGAGTCCACTTCTTTGTCCTGGGTACAAGAGAGAGCAGGTCCATTCCTGCAGGGCTCAGAGAGCAGGTCTGGCCCTCTTTTGTTCTTTCTCAGGTTCACCAATGTTCTGAAGTGGGTGCCTGGAGATGCAAAATTCATGCCTGACATGAGCTAGTTGGTGGGAATGACTCCTGTGCGTGCCCTAACCAATCGGGTAAAAGTTCCCAGGGCTAACCCTACCCACTTTGGATATTTTCAAGATGACAAAATTCTTTGGATACACTAAAACTGGGCTTTGAGGGCAATGTGTGTGTGTGGAGAAGGTGTTATGGTAATCCTAGTGTCTTCCCACATCCAGCATTAAAATCCAGTTTGAGGCAGCCACTGTACCCACAATAAACCCAGAGAGAGAATTCTGGTAGATCAAAAGTAGGGTATTCCATCAACCACTGAGTGGATACACAAAAATTATTTTGCCATCCTTTGTTCCTTCCTTTCAGGGGTGCCCCAAAGTGTTATATGTAAACCCAGCAGAGCTGTCAAACAGGATTTGACATTGTAATGTCAAAAGGATACTCGCAGTCCCCACCCTGCATGTTCTTAGAGGTTCTGAGGAGTCATCTCTGCCTATTCAGGTCAGCTTATTTTTTGCTCCTGGAAACATTTCACACTTTTTTTTAATTTTTATTTTTTACAACTATTCAAATACTAATCCATTGCTGGCAGAAGCAGGGAAGCAAATGCAAACTTAGCCTCCAGGAACTTCAGGTGGGAAGAAGATAACTTTCTCAAAGTTGCTTTTCCTTAATATTTATCACATATCTGACTTCACCATTACATTGAATTTTTAATAACTATTACAAATAGTTGCTTAATTATTTTCCTACCTAGTCCCAGTCCCTAAATACAGTATTGGAATTTTTACTGTGCTCTGCTTTTCTACATCACACTGCTAGTCCTGCCACAGGGAAAATGGCTTTTGGGTGCTAGGCACTGTAAGGGCATGTTAATATTAACTTTCTAAATGTCTTCCTTTTAAATAGCATGCACCCTCCTGCCTTGTAGACTTAAAAGGGAAGTTTTGACATGTCAAAAGGGTTTCTTTTGACAGGTAGAATTGCAACTCTTACACTGCTACAGTCAGGCTACACTGGTAGGCCTGACGCCCTGTTTTACACAGTCACTATAGTGGATAGTACAATAGGTGCTACAGTCCATCAGTGACATTTAACATATAGGCCATGGTTACACTTTGTACCATATACTAGGGACTTAGAGGTAAGTTGCACATAATAATTAGGAATATTTCAATTCGATCATCCTTAAAAGGGAAGCACAGTCACTTTACCAGTAGTTAGCAGGGTTAATGTTCAGTGTTCTAACTCCAACAAAAATATAGGGCCCAGCAAAAGTGAAAAATACAGGGTGAACACACAGAAAAGGCAGATTTCATACAGTATCATTGACAGTAATACACTTCCTTTGGTGCTTCACTGTCATATCTGCCTTGCATTGTACCGAATAGGCATTCTGAATTCTGATGGTGTTTTCTTTACTCTCCTATTTTCCTCCTAGCCCCTTCCACCACTGTACTGGCATATGATTATAGGAACCCATGGGGACTGGATGAGAGAATACACATGCTTGACCCCACATCGAGCTTTTGTCTGTGTTCTCTTTTAATCAGCCTGTAAAACAAAGTTGATTATTTCCATTCAATACTAAAGTAGAATTTGTGATCACCCAACGAATCTCCACCAATGACCTCTAACAACTCATTTACAACCACTATTATCTTTTGTGCATCACTATGATGCGTTCTTCCTGTAGCATATTGATTGGTGTTTTGACAGAAGCTACAAAGGAAACAAAGGGCTATTTATTACTGTCCTCAGTAAACATTCTTCACTGTTCTACCTTTTAAGGCTTGAGTGCACCTGTCGTGCCCATTGGTGACTTTGGGAAAATTATGGAACTAGATGTATGTGACATCACATGCCCTTTGTCCCATATTATTAGTTCCTATTCTATTTTAGTTAGATCTAGTCTGTGCTATCCTGATATGTATATGGCAAGGGTCTCTAATCTGTTTTGTAATAAGAGCTAGTTATGTTCAATGGAAATCACCCAGAGCTACTAATATTGGTGATGTGGCACTGACCATCCCATCCAAGATTGTCAGCTGTGATCATATCAGTGCATCCGGCAGGGTTGCCATCAGTAAAATAAATAAAAATATCATCAATATGGAATACCTCTACATGGGTTATACATATCAGCCATGGCTGAAATGTCTCTGGAACCAGCATATTTTTAAGTGGCCCATATGCCATGATAAATAACAGCCACAGCTACAATTCCTCTTCTACCAACATAATAATATGAGTAATCTCTCCTAAACAAAAAATAGCTGTAAATATATTTTGAAAGTACAACATTTTCGTCTTTAGTATATATGCTTTTTAATTTTATTATAAAGTAAATAATTCAACCAAGCAAAAGCTTCTATTTTAGTAGGCTGGGCTGCACAGAGGAGAGCTACTCACAGGGAGCTAGAGAGCTGCTGGTAACTCACAGGCTACTATCTGGAGACACCTGGTCTATAGCAATATTAGTGGCTATGGCAACAAACCATTTGACAAGCTAGCAAAAGATATGCTGTAGCTTAGAGTATAGGTTGGTCTCGTCTGCAGTCCTGAAGTCTGTTCTTGGGTGCCAGTTGCAGTTCTGCAGAAATGCTTAATGTGCCGAACCTGAAGGAGTTCACAGAAAGGTTTGCAGATGCACTAATCTAGAAGCGGTTCTCAGGTTCCACATGGTGTGTGCTCCACAACGGTTTTGGAAACTTAAGATGTGAGCTTCTGCATGAGTATGGGTAGCAGAGCGTGGTCGTGGACATTGTCTTCTATATCCTGGTTCCTCTCAAGTTGGCCATTCTGTTCCTGCAAGAAGTAGAACTCTCAGAGGAGGAAGAAGCAAACACATAGGACTCTGAAGGGGAGGATGAGCATGTGCTCCAACCACTTCATGTAAGTTGTCGGTTCCTTCTCCCCATATTAGTACAGCACCTAGTGTTCTCTTTTATTCTTGCCCCAGGCTTGGCTCTTGTTGGCCTTTTTCCCCTTGGATGTCGAGCTACAAAAGATCAGTGTAGTGTGATCAATGTCTGCTCACGATAGGAAAGAAATTTTCCAACACCATAGCCTGCCACTTTGTGTTTGTGCTAAGTAACCGCACTCTCTCCCCTGACAAAAGCCAAGATGGAGGCCTTTCAGAAAGCTGTGTTTCTGATTTTAGATTCCTACACCCTGTGGCTTACTTTCATGGGGCACTGTTTTGACACTGCACCACCAGTGCCAGGTTGCTTCTTTACAACTTTGGCATTCTTAGCCACGAAGACCTTGAGCTTTTAGTTGATCCCAACTTCAGTGTCGTGAGCTGTACATTCTTTCTAGCTTCAAAGCCACCGTCATCAATAGTAATATACAAGCACTGATCTGATTCACTGCCTATGTTTGACATAGGTTAAAATTCCTGTTATGCATCTTATTTTGAAGTCTTCCAGTAAAAGACCCGTGGATTGTCTAGAAGAGCAAGAGGTACACAAAAGGAAAAGAGTAACGAGGCCTAATGCCGTACATAGATTTCAGCACTTTTTTGGTTCTGATTCCAGTGGTTCTGGATGATCAAGAGCCCCCTAACCCCCCACCACTCACCCCACTCCCCAACCTTCTCCTTTCCCCTATACCTCCTCCACCCACCCTCCACTGTGTTGAGGATGATGGTAATGAATGTGGCAACTTGCTACCGCATATGCATGTGGTTCAGCTCTTTTTATCAACCTATAAAATACCTGTGGGCAAGCCTCTTTACCTGAGACTGAAATATATCCTTTGGAGGAAGCTCGAAGAACTAATATCAGTAAAGGAAGCTCTTAGCCTTTATTTAAAAAAATAAAATAAAGGTTGCAGAAACCCTGGATATTCCTCTGGACTCATTTCAATCAAAGGTAAATCTCTTCACTATGATCTTGTCAGACAGCCAATCGTCAGAGCCAATGCAGCTGTGTAATCAAGCCTTGTGGATGGCATAAAGGATGCTTTGGAGAAACTGCTTTCTGCATTAGCAGTTTCACATGTTGCATCGAGAAAACAGAGACTAACTCCTGCTGACTCTCCCTTATTTTCATTGCACTTTATGCCAGCCAGTTTCGTTGTTCAGACTCTTTGGCTAGGTTCAAATAGAACATCTTCTCAATTGAGCCACCAGGTAGGTATTTGAAGAAGCTGAATGTCATTGGTCACAATTTTTTCCTTAAGGCTTTGAGAGCAACTAACATAAACTGCCTATTTGCTAGGTATAGGCACGTCTGGTAGGAGATCGCAAAACTTGGGAGTTCCTGACTTATTTCTGCTGACCACAGGCTCTGATTCTTCATTGTACTAGTATAGACAAGATAGAGAAAACCAGCTTATCCAGACTGAACAGGGGACTGTGGAAGAAGTGGTATGCTTCTTGAAGGTAGTGCTCCGAAAACAAATGAGAATGAGTTCTACAAGTTTTTCTGGGGTTGAACAAACTCCGCTTTTAGACATGCCCTGGACATGCAAAGGCTGGCAGACCATTCACTTGAGAAGTTAAAGCAGAGTGAGTGACTGCAAGAGCCTGGTTCATTAACAATACTGGAAGTTTTGCGTATAGAAAAGCCATTTTAATAGACCATTGCAATAAACTCAGCCATCATCCAAGCAAATTCTTCACCTACACAGGCCGAGAGGCTTGGGCAAACAAAGGCAATTATAATTGTTTTTATTATCCTTTTCCACCCCTACAAAACCACCCAAATCACTTAATAGGCCAGAATATCGCCTCCCCAGTTGGTATCTTGGTCGTGTTTGTTTCTATGGAAGTAGGAGACACTTGTATAGGGCCAATGGGTCCCTCAGAAATACCAATCAGTACTTCATCCCCTTTCCAAAGAGTCCTCCTCATGTCTCTTTTCAATCGCCTATGCCCCCCTGAATAAACATTTTAAATAAGGAAATTGTTTCCCTTCCCTCGTGTTAAAGGGACCAATTTAAAAAAAAAAAAAGATATCCCTGCCAGAGAGGAGCAATGGTTGTTGCTCAACATTTTCTGATTCCAAAGAGTGGGGAGGCCTGTGGCCAGTTTTGAATATGTGCTTATTAAACAGATTTGTACAAAAATTAAAAATCAAGATAATAACTTTTCAACAACTCAATCAGGCTCTTTAGTCTTGTGGTCAGATGATTTCTCTTAACCTTCAAGAAATTTCAACATTTTCCAAAAAATCACAGGACATACCTGTGCTTTAATAAAAAAACTAAAAGCTGAATTGACTGGTTATTGACATGTTCTTGAGATTCCCAGCCCAAGAGAGAAGGTTTGATGGGAACCCATATTTTCTTTTAGCAACTGGTGTACTTGATAGCATTATTGGCTTGAAATGATATCATCAAAATGTTTCGTTTGTTCATGAAAATGAGTATAAACTGCTAATTTAGCATGAGTGTCAAAGGAGCAGAAAGAAGGGTACCCAATTGGAAAGATCCACAGTTAATTAAAAAAAGACTAAAAATAAGAAAAATCACATTACGCGAAATAGGCAAATATGTAAATGATGTGTTTTATGTATTACAGAGGCAAATTTATAATTGTGTACATTATATTTAACCTCTTTGTTAAAGAAAACTATGAAAGCTTGACTGCCTGGTTATTGAGATCCCGCTCAAAAGAAGAATGTTTTGTTAGAAGCTAGATTTCATTTTAGCAGCTGATATACTGCATATGACTACTGGATTGAACTGATGTCATCTGTATGTTTTCATACTTATGAAAGTCAACAAAACTGCTTTTTATCATCAACTGTATCTAATGCAAGGAGCACAAAGAAGGGCAACCAACATCTGCATCCAGACAGTTTGCACTGAAATGCCTGAGGGTGTGTCTGTTACTGGATTGCAAGTATCTGTATAGCGTACAGCTCACCGGAGACGAGACAAGACTGCATGGGATACAAGATTCTCAGAGGATGGGTCACAAGAGAACAAAGGCAGATAGAGAAATTATGTGAAACAAAGTCATAGAAACAAGGTGATAGGAAAAATAAAACAATCTGAAGTACTGAATGGTGTAGGATGCAGGTAAGGATAAAGTGGTTATGTGAAGCACTTATTTCATGTGCATTGTATGTCCACCACAGATTAGTGAGAAAAAACAAAGCCTGGGATATTGGTTTCTGTTAGACCTGGCATCCTTGGCGTGGGTCTCCCTTCCATTTTTTTCATAATGCCTCCACTGTTGTCCATATGTTTTTGCTGGACTAGATGCTCATGGGCACTTTGCCACTGCTAATCAGTGCCAAAGTGCAAGTGCTCCCTATGATAAATTGTGTTGTGTATTAGTGACTCCATGATTGGTTTACGTGTCAGTCCCTAGTACAGTGCACTGAGTGTGCCCAGGGCTTGTAAATCCAATGCTGCTGGTGGGCTTGCAGCACTGGTTGTGCCACCCACAGGAGCAGCTTGTAAAGTGTGTCTCAGGCCTGCCATTGCAGAGCCTGTGTGCAGCCTAGGGCTGCCATGTCGACTTGGTAAGTACACCCACTTACCAGGCCCTAAACCATCCCTTTACTGCATGTTGGTCACCCCTAAAGTAGGCCCTAGGGCAGGGTGCATTGTAAGTATAAGGTAGGACATGCCCTGGTGTGTGTGGCATGTCCTAATAGTGAATTACAGCCATTTTCGTTTTTCACTATTGCAAGGCTACCTGTTCTCCATAGGCCAGAATGGGCAGTTAGATTATTACATTTTATAATCCTAACTGACTCAGGGAACATGGTGGAAATTCGAGTTTAGTATGCCTGAACTCAGAATGATAAAATACATCTTTTAGTGAAGTTGGTTTTAACATTCTGTGTTTGAAAATACCACTTTTAGAAAGTAGGTATTTTCTTGTCTAACTATCCAAAGCCTGCCTCTGCTAGGTTGTGTATTCCTTGTCTGGTGTTTTTGAGTGACAGGGCTGGGGATTCCAGGAGACAGAATGAGTCAGCCCAGTGGTGAATAGAGAGATCTGCATCTAGATGGGTGGGAGGAGTTGCACCTGGGACCTGAATAGGACAGTGCCTGCCCCCCACAGTGCTGGCTCCACCCCCTGTGGTGCGTCTGATGTCTCTGCCCTGCACAGTGAAAGAAGAGAAGGAATCATGTCAACAAAGTGCTCCAGGGCTGGGCTTTCCCTCCACAATGCTGGCTCCACCTCCTGTGGGGCGTCTGATGTTTCTGCCCTGCACTGTGAAAGGAAAGAAGGAGTCATGTAAACAGAGTGCTCCAGAACTGGTTTGGACTGGGCAAAGGCCCCTCTGCCCTCAGAGGACAAAGGATTTTGGGGTATAAATATTGGGACCCTGATCCCAAGAAATTAGATCACTTTTGGGAACAAGAAGAAACCTTTGCTGAGGAGCGGAACCAAGAAGAAACTGAGGAGAGACTATCCCTAAGCCTGAAGTGCTGCTTGGGGGATTGGCCTGCAGTGGTTTGCCTGACTGCCAAAGAAAGGAGAAAGGAACTTTTGCTTTGCTGTGACTTTCATCAACTTGTGAAGGATCTCCAAGGGCTTGGAAGAGAGCTTGCCCCCTGATCGAAGTCCCAGGACCATTGGACTTCACCCCTTTGTGAATTGCTGCTGGAAACTCTGTTTCAGTGGCTACAGAGGTAGGGAGCTGTGACCGACTCTCCCGACCAGCTCGGTGTCCTGTTGGCACCGCATCGAGCAACGCCTGCATCTTGCAACGCACGGCCTTGGTCTCACCGACTCCGTCAACGAGCCGCTGCCTGCACCGTAACCTGAGAGCACCGCACCTTGCAACGCCTCGCTACACCGAATCCATCTGGTCCGACCGACACGGTCACTGTTGCTGAGTTCGAGTCCTGTGACCGCACCGGAGTTGGGCACCGCCTCGCAAGCTTCGCGACGCACCGCCCGACTCGCACCGCTGTCCGGACTGATCGACGCCAGCTCCTGAATCCGGCTCCGTCGCCGCACCGCAACCTGCCAGCACCGCATCAAAGCACCGTCTCGCCCTGCAAAGCCCGGCCCTGGTCTCACCGACTCAGTCTCGATGACGTCAACGAGTCGCTGCCTGCACCGCATCGAGGGACAACGCGTCCTGCAACGCTTCCATTTTTGCATCGCGACCGCGACGAACAGCCATCCGGCTCGCACGCCCGTGCCTGCCTGCCGCTTCAAGTAAAAGGTACTGTGACCGAGTCTGTCTACGCTGTGTTGGCCCGTCTCGACGCGGTCAGCTGGATTTGTTAGACTCTGTTTGTTCTTGACATCGCCGTAGCCGGCTACCGACTCACATAGAACCTTGAATTAAGCCTTTCTGATCAGAACTAAGCATTCTTGACAGTACTGTGGATTATTTTTGTCGTTTATGGTCTTGTGATAAATCTATATAAAAGATACTTATTTTTATAAATATACAACCTGTGTGGTGTCCATTTGTAGTGTTGTCACTTGATTACTGTATGTGTTCACAAATGCTTTACACACTGCCTCTGAACTAAGCCTGTCTGCTCGTGCCAAGCTACCAAGAGGGTGAGCAGGGGTTATTTCGGGAGTGTCCCTACTTTCCCTGACTAGACTCAAGGGTCCCTATTTGGACAAAGGTACCTACCTCTGCCAACTAGAGACCCCCAAATCTAACAGTTTCCATACATTAGTTGGGTTGCCATTGTAGTTGTTGAAGCAGGGCTGATGTTCCAAACGCAAAGAAAGAAAGGCACAGTGAGATATTAATGACATAGTGCCTGGTGTGCCAACATAATGCAATGCACCCAGAGATGATGAGCATTGTCAATTAGTTTTTTTCTGTTTTGATCTTGACTTAGCCCCCAGAGTCTTCGTAAATTTAATCATTATCCCTGAAATGATGACTGGCCTTTCTCCATATCTTCTGTTGAAAAAGGTAACAAAATACAATCACACTTTTGCAAGCTAGGCTTCTCAAAAGTCCAGCGATTTCCAGTCTGTCAGCTTTCAAAGGACTCCATTTTATTGTGAAGTTCTGGATACACATTGCCACACGCATTTCTAGCAGTAGAGAGATATGGCCATGTTAGACTTATTTTTGGAGAAACGGATTCAAACTGAGGTGTGTATCTTCCTGGTACCAGAGGCACATACACAAGACTATTAAGATGGACTTTCTGTAAAAAAAATGCATTGAACCTGTGATCATCTAAAAGATCTGATTTAATGTCCTCCAGATCTTTTTCCCACCCTCTGTTGCAATACGGTTCCTCCAAATATCTGCAAAGCGAGCCATTCTCATCTCCTTGACCTTGGGTTTTGATGATAACCGATGCATCTTTCTGAGGCGCTGGTGTGTATTTATAGCAGATGAGTGACACTGACAGCATTTCTTCCTCAGATTCCTGGGATGCAAATCTTGATCCTGACAAGTCACACCCATGATATTCTACCTAAACAAGTGATTGGGTGAAAGCTCCAAATCTCTGTAAAAAGTGCCACTGAGCTTGGAATAGGCGTTCCTTAGACAAAGAAATTGGTTTGTGAGAAGCTCATTTAGCAGGGAAGCTGAACATGATGATGGTCTGTCTAAGCAAACTGAGTTTCTGAGAGCTGTTTCTGTAAGTGACTAACTTTGTCTTTCCAGAATGGATCAGATCCAGACATGGACCATTTTTTAAGCTATGCTGACAGAAAATGCTAAAGGTTCTTCTCACTAGATCTTTTGGCATCAGCCTTGATAGGGGTTACGTAGACTGTAGAATGGACCTGCACTCCCTTTTATGCCTTACCTTCTGTTTCTCAGATGAGAAGGTAATTCAGAATATAACCAGTTTCTGATTTTGATTGATTTAAATTCGGACAGGATTACTTGGTATCCCTCTCTTGCACAAACCGCGTGTGCACTACAGTTGCCACTGCTGCATAAATCTTCTCTTGCAGCACAAGTGACAGTGTCTTCACCCGAGCTGGCAGTGATTAAATCTGCATGCACAATTGAGAGGTAACCCTTCTTACTTGGGTATTACTGTCAGGGGTTATGGAATTCCTCTAGCTTCCCAATGGCCATGGATTACAGCAGTTAATTGCAGAAGAAGGACAATCTTTGCATCATTCTGGCAAGACAATTATTTAAAACCTTAAAATTGTGGACTCATCTATGGGTTCACTGTCTCTTTGAGAAAAGAGTTTGAAAATAGGAATAGTGAAGGGACATTCCTTTTCTTGCCTATTGAACCCTCTCTTTTTACTTTACCAGTTGTCTCCAGATTCCTGAAATCTCTAGAGAACAAATCCTGCCAACTGCAGTTAGCTTGTAGCAGTAAGAATTCAATTTAGTGCTTACTTCCCACAAAGGTCCACTACTTGAAACCATGCTGTCATTTGTCCTCAAATATTTGAAGTGGAAGATGGTAACATTAATGAGCATTACTGCAGCAAGAAGAGTATGAACGTTACAACCATTAACACATTTCACTCCCTTTACCACTTTGTTTTACAGATATAGTGACTTAGATGGTAAAACCTTCCTTCATGACTAAGATGCTCTCAGAGCACCACTTGTGGCAAGTGATTTCCCTGCCATCGCACTCTACCTCGCTCACTTCCCTCAAGAAGGAGATGCGATCATGCGGGTTTAACCCATAATCACTATATTCACAGGACGAAGGAAACCACAACTGGCAAAAATCTTTTTGTTGCTTTCATCATCATCAGCATTTGTAAAGCGCCTGGTTACACCCCGCGCTGAGCAGAATCTCAGAAATGACACGAGATGGGTAGGTGAGCCTTAGCTGTCATGTTTCAAGGTCTATTCTGGTTTATATGTGGGAAAAAGCCAAGTTTTCAGCCTTTTCCTAAAGGCAGCTTCACATGGCTCTTTCCTCAAATCCATTGGTAGTAAATTCCAATGTTTTGCTGCCAAGTATCTGAAGGAGCAGCCTCCTAGCCTGGCCTTCCTAAATCTGGGTACTATTACTAATGACTTTCCTTCCGATCTTAGGCTTCTATTGGGGGTGTAGGGTGTAATCATGTTCTGTAGATAACTTGGGCCTTTATTTGCTAGGATACGATGGCAGATGCACATTGCCTTGAACAGGATCCTTTTGCCCACCGGTAACCAATGCAATTTGGCCAGGGCCTTTGTGATGGATGATCTTCTAGGTACATTCAGCACTAGCCGGGCAGCGGCATTTTGGACTGTTTGCAGCTTCATCAGCCTTTTTTTAGCTACCCCTAGGTATAGAACATTGCCGTAGTCAATCTGAGAGGTGACCACTGCATGTATTATAGTTTTCTGGCTTGAACCGGTAGTAGGTCAATAACCTTCCGTAGGGTTTTCAGCGTTCCGAAACATTTGCCTGTTATTTTTCGGATTTGATTTTCATATGTCAGGTTAGGGTCAAGCCATACTCCAAGGTTCTTGACTTCGGTTTTAGGGGTTGGGAGCTGGCCAAGTGCTTCCGGCCACCAAGCTGATGTCCAGATAGAAGGCGCTCTTCCCATTACCATCACTTCTGTCTTACTGCCATTAAGTTTCAAGCAGTGGTCTGCCATTCATGCTGTTACTTCCTCCATACATTGGGAAAAGTGATGTGCATTATGTTCTGGGTTTTTCGATAGTGTGACGATAAGCTGAGTATCGTCAGCGTATGATACAATGGTCACTTTGTGGCCTTCCACACTCAACGGGTCCCATATATAGGTTGAACAATGTGGGGCTCAGTACTGACCCCTGGGGGACTCCTTGTAATAGGGGAGATCTCTTAGATGTGCATGTATCATGTGTAACCTGGAAACCCCTTTCCGCCAGGAAGGATTTCATCCAGCTCAGAGCCATACCCCTGATTCCACAAGAATCTAACCTCTGTAGGAGGAGGCCATGGGAGACTGTATCAAATGCTGCACTGAGGTCCAACAGGATCAGTGCAGCAGTGTGTCCTTCGTCCGCCCGTTGTCTTAGAGTTTCTGTGGCCAGGAGCAAGGCGGTTTCAGTGGAATGTGCGGCACGGAAACCTGATTGTGAGCAGTGTAGTAGGTCATTACTATCGCTGTGTTTTGTGAGCTGAGTGTTAACTATTTTTTCTGCGATTTTAGCAAAGAAAGGTAGGAGCGAGATGGGACGTAGATTATCTAATTAGGCAAAGCAGTTACTAAACAGATGATCTAAAGTTGGAGAACCCCATATATTAAATACTCTTCTGAACTGGTAAAACAGTGTCTGAGGAGTTTCAAGCCCACTCTGTGAGTGGTGAGGCAGCTTTCCTGAGAGGAATGCTGAATCAGACTTTCAGCAGCTACCATTTACCCTCTACACTCTTGCTTAACATTTCAGGATGAATAAGGGAATCAAGCTCGATTTCAATGTAGGTGAAAGATTGAGGCTCTGAACACAAATATCAGAGCCTGCGTTTAAACAGATAATGCAGGTCTTCAGACAGTCCTATGGGATTTGTTCATGTACGAGTCATTGGGAGCAAGTATATATTATAAAAACAGGTTATTTACCTTAGGTAGTGTTCTCTTTCTGGTGGACAACAACTCTCCCGCAGACGCCTCTTTGCCCAAGCTCATGCCTGAGGTATGCAATATTCTTTTGATGGACTGCTAATAGTTTTGGGCTCCGATATTTGCGTTCAGAGCCTCTTTATAGGTCCTGGAACAATCTTGGAACTGACATCATTAATAAATGGACCTGATATTTAACTTTAAATGAAGCCTTGAATGTCTGCGACATATGTCCTGTAGCATCACCGCATGGAGGTTAATCAATCTGGCAGAAAATATGTTCTGGATCCAGTCTCAAACCTCGGAAGAAGGTTCGGTCAAGGAATGTGTAGCTTAATCAGAAAGAACATCATAGAAGAAAACTAACTTGTTCATTTGCTTGTGAGCATTTTTCTTAAATCACTGATGGTATTTTCCCATGGAGTGCTTCTCTTCTACCATTGCAGTCTGTTTACTCATAATATGTTTTTGGGAAATAGGATGTCTGTAAGAGTGTAGTTGAACTCCTTGAAAGAAAGGGTGTTGGGTCAGTTTTGGTCTGTTCCTGTAGAATGGTTATTTACAGTCGCAAGAAAAGCTGCTGCCATTTTATTTAATTTAATTGTGGTATTTTAGTAAGTAATATGGCAATTAAACTAGGTCTTGCATGCTAGAATTTTGAGTGCTTGGTCTTCACTGTTTCCCAGGATACTGTTGGATACACTTAACTTGCTTTGACTATGTTCCAAAAGTGTTTGCCCATGCAGCTGCAGAACAATTTGACATCAAGATCAGAGAACTTTTGGCAGTCTCGCCACAGAGAGCACGCTACAGCTTGACTGTTGAAGACCGCATTGTAGATAATACTGCACTGAGTCAGTCCTTGCTCATGATTGGATGCCTTTCCTATCAATCTCCGTTCCCTTCTCTTTATTGGATTGCTTTCTCCCTATTTTGTTTGTCCCTGGAGCTTAGCTATAGTCATGGAATTACTTATTTTTTTCATTTTCTTGCTTAACACGCCACAGCAGTGAATTACTTGGTGCTTTCACTCTTCCTTGCTCACTCTTCACCATGTCTCTGCCACCAACTTGGTATTTCATCATGGCACATCAGTCTTGGTATGCCTGCCTTGGTGATACCCTAGATGTCCCACTGCAGTTTTGTGTGCCTCATTCTGTCGTCCTATTTGTTTATGAATATATTCATTTAATTAATTCATGTATGCATTTATTTCAAATTCTGTTTATTGAGTTTTTAGATTGATACAGAAATGTAGTACACATGCAGCAGTTATCAAGATAGGCCAAGAGTTACAGAAATCACATGTAGGTTACAGCTTGTTCACGAGTTCTGTGGCATGAAAAACTTATGGAAAGTTAGTCATATCATGTTGCATTTAGTATTCTACGACCTTCCGTCAATCCACCCTCTAAGGAGAGGAACATAGAAAGGAAACTTAACATATCTAAAAAAAAAAAAAAACAACAAAACCGTGATGTCATGGTGCAAATAGTAATGAAGAGGTCATGAGGGATGGGCGCCTGGGCCCAAGACGAGGCATCCTCGTAGCTGCAAGCTGCCATCTGTGCCGCTATGGCTTTAAATATGAAACAAATTAAGGGCCCTTAGCCGTGGGGCGCACGCAGTCAGCGGGAGCCCTTCCGATAAGTAGCTCACCAGCGGGGACCATATATATTCGAAACCTTTTCTGGTGTCGTCCACTATGTCGGCCATGCGCTCCAGAGCCAACGTCCTCCATAGCCGCACATGCCATTGGGTTAAAGACGGTGCCTCTTGTTTTTTCCATGCGGCAGCTACTGCCATTTTAGCTGCCCCCAGACAAAGCCACATGACAGACCTATCACTCTGCGTCTGGCGTTTCAGAGTTGTATCTCTCACCCCCAGCAAGGTGTGTTCCAGGGAATGGGGAATTGGGCAGCCTAACATGAGTTTAATTTGGGACAGGATCTCTTTCCAAAAAGGCTGTATGGAGGGGCAGTCCCCCCAGATATGATGAAAGTCGCCCAATAGACCACACCCCCTCCAGCACCTATCCGAAGTGTTGGGGAAGATCTTGTGCAGTTTCTGGGGATACGGGTACCAGTCATACATGATTTTGTAGTGCGCCTCCCTTAGATACATCGAGCGGTTAAATTTCACTATGTCTTTACTTAAATGCTCCCACTGTTTGTCCGCTAAAGAAGTATCTAAAAGTGCATCCCAAAAGCGTTTGTCGCGGGGTCGTCCTGGGGCTTAGAGCTTGTATAAGAGCATACAGAAAGGAAATGCATCCCTTGGAGGAGGACCCAGATTGGGCAAACTTCTCTATGGGGAGCAGGTCCCTGGTGGCGGCCAGCCGCACCAGGGGCTGCTGTACCCAATGTCTAAGTTGCAAATAGTGGAATTCCTCCTTGGCAGTTAGTGTGAATTGTTTCATGCATTCTTGAAAGGTGAGAATCTCTCCTTTATGAAATAGGTGGGAAATCGTGCGACAACCCCCCACCCGCCATGCCTCGAAGGGTCCCTCTTGGAGCGCAGGGAGGAAGGCAGCATTGAAATGTATGGGCGTGTAGGGAGATGGAAAGGTGGTCAGCTGCAACCTCCTAGTGAGAGCATCCCATACCCGTAACGTGGTGGATGTGGGTGTACTGATGTAGGCGTTGGGCGGTCTATCATGTTTTGGCTTCCACAATAGATCCCATATGGTGCGGCCGGTTATCTGTCTGTCTATATGAAGCCAGTGCTTCTCAGAGGCACGCAGCGACCATTCGGTGATTACATGCAGCTGAGCCGCCCTGTAGTATCTCTGAAAATCCGGCAGCGCCAGACCCCCCTCCCCGCGTGGTCGCGTGAGCAGGCGATAGGGCAAGTGAGCCCTCCTCCCCAACCAAATAAATTTAGTATTCATTTGGCGCAACTCCTTAAAGAGACCTTTTTCCACTGGAATGGGTAGCCCCTGAAAGAGGTAAAGCTATCGAGGGAGCGCGTTCATTTTGATGGCATTAATCCTGCCCAGCCAGGAGATGTATGCAGCACTCCATTTGCCCAGGTCAATTTTCAATTGGCGTAGAAGGGGTGGGAAATTGGCCTTGTAGAGATCTAAAATACGGGGGGTAAGCTTGATACCCAAATAAGTAATCTCCTTAGCTGTGCAGCTAAATGGTGACTCGCTCTCCACTCGTCACCACTCCTCTTTAGATAGGGTCAGATTAAGTAAGAAGGACTTGCGTTTATTAGATATTTCTGGGTCAGATAATAATCGGATATCTCGCTATATCACTGACATCCCTGTCCCGTATTTTTTGCTCCTTGAATAACGTGACTTTGTCTTGATCTATGATCTTGGAGATGTATGTCCACATTTCATTTACATTTTGGAACTAATAGGTGCATTCATGCTTGATACCTTTTCAGTATTACCGTCCAATTACTTGGCAGATGTTTTGCATTTATTAAGCTGATTGTAAACCCAATAAAATTGTGTTTAAAAAAAAATAAAAAAAGTAAGAAGGACTTGTCCAAATTGATCTTAAACCCCGCCACCTGCTCAAACAGCGCAAGCTCCTCCTGAATAGCTGGTAGAGAGGTTAATGGTTCTGTGACCGGAAGAAGCACGTCGTCGGCAAAGAGCGATATCTTATGGTCGTCTGTGCCAAATCGCACTCCCCGTATGTCTGGGTTTTAACTAATTTTATGCGCTAGGGGTTCTATTCTTAAGGCAAAAAGGAGGGGGACAGCGGGCACCCCTGCCTCGTTCCTCGTGCCAAGCTAAAAGAGGGGGAAGCAACGCCATTGACCAGGACCCGGGAGCTAGGAGAGTGATAATTGGCGCAAATCATCCCTATAAAAGTCTCGTTAAATCCAAAGCGCTGGAGCACTCGAAATAAAAAGGTCCACTCCACGCGGTCAAATGCTTTCTCTGCGTCTAGCGAGAGAAGAGCCGCTGGGATGTTTTTCTTCCGGGCCTTCTCAATTATATGGATGATGCGCCGCAAATTATCATGGGTCTGCCGTCTCTTAATAAAACCTGATTGGTCCGGGTCAATAAGGCCTGGGAGCACAGATTCGAGGCGAGTAGCCAAGACTTTGGAGTAAATCTTGGCGTCCAGATTCAGAAGGGCGATCGGGCAGTAAGAGGAACAGGCTGTAGGATCCTTCCCCGGTTTGGGAATTACTGCCACAATCGCCTCTCCCATGGAGGGGGTGACCTGCTGTGTAGAAGCGATGACGTTAAATAAAGTAGTTAAAAAGGGGGCTAGTTCCGGAGCGAAGGTGCGGTAAAAGTGTGCTGTGAACCCGTCCGGCCCCGGTGCTTTCTGTAATTTAAGTGCGTCAAACGCCTGCTGCACCTCTTCAGGGGTAATGGGTTTAGCCAAGTCCTCATTGGTGTTAGCAGGGACGTGTGGGAGGTCTAAGGGGCCCAGATAACCCGTTTGGTTCTGCGCCCGTGGGTGTTCTGAAGTGTAGAGAGTACAATAAAACTCTTCAAAGGCCTGCACCTTCCCCTCCTCTGTCTTATGTGACACGCCCGCGTCATCTACTATAAGTTTTATGTATTCCCTTTCCTGTTTGGCTCTTAGTTGGCGTGCGAGCAAGGATCCCACTTTGTTCCCTCCCTCATAACCCCTGGCCTGTAAGCGTAATAAGTTTTTTTCCGCCCTGTTAGTGTATATGGCCTGCAGCTTCCCTTTGAGGGCAGTTACTTTCTGCAGTGCCGGAGCCGAGGGACTAGTCTTGTGCGCCTGCTCTGCGGTCTGTAGTTCCCTTTCCAACATGAGGTGCTCCTCTCGCTGCTGTGTTTTCAGGGTGGTGGCTAACTTGATGCACTTACCCCGGACTACCGCTTTGAATGCGTCCCAGGTGGTGGCATGAGAGGTAAGCTCGGGATCATTCTGCTCAAAAAAATCTTTAATGGTTTGCCTAAGTTCATCTCGCAGAAGTCTATCCCTGCAAAGGAAGTGGGGGAAGTACCAACGCAGATGTTTTGGGCGTGGGTTCGGCCAGGTGAGGGTCAGCTCGAGGGGGGCATGGTCAAACAGGCATATCGGGTGGAAGTGTGTCTGAAGTACCGAGGGGAGCAGAGATTGGCTCGCAAATATGTGATCGATGCGGGAGTATGTCCTGTGGGAGAAGAAAGAATAGTCGCGGACGGTGGGATTACTATCCCTCAACACGTCCACCAGGCCCAGGTGCTGGAATTGGGACCTAAGTGCCTTGCCAAAAAAAAAAACCCTCCCGCCCTATGTGGCTGAGTCGTGTCCAGCCCCTGATCCCAGACAAGGTTGAAATCTCCCATCAGGAGTATGTCCCCTTGTGCAAAGTTCTCCATGGCCAGAAGGAAGGAGAGTACAAAGTCCTGTTGTCCTGTATTTGGTGCATAGAGAACTGCAAACGTGCACTGCCTACCCCTCAGGTCCCCCCGAACCATAATGTACCTCCCTGCTTTGTCAGCTTTGGTATCTTGGGCTTGAAACGGGACCCCGGCATGAAAATGCAGTGCCACCCCATTCTGTTTTGAGGTGTGAGAGGATCTGAATATAAGAGGATAAGCTTTATGTTTCAGACGGTGTTCCTCAGGTTTTTTGAGGTGGGTTTCTTGGAGGGCCGCCACATGGTCAATTAAGTATTTCCTAAGGCGTTGTCGCTTATTAGGGGAGTTTAGGCCCCGGACATTCCATGTTAAAGTCCGGACTGCCATAATTATCTGGATGGGACCCTGCCTCCCCGTTAGGCCCCCTGATCAGGCTTTGGCTCCGGTCACCCCATCCCTGCAAATGAAAAGTGTAAAAAAGGCACCATGACATCTAACTAACTTAACAAACCAAAATAAACAATAAAATCGAGTACAGAGAGTCCCCCTCGCAGAGGGGAACCTCCTCACCAGAACAGACTTGAGGAACGTAACCATTCCCGTTCCCCCAGCCCCTACAACATCAACTGTTAAGGCATATGCATAGTGAAATTATACAGCCACCCAATGGCTGTCACATTCTCGAGCACCCCTGCATTAGCTACTCAAGTCTGTCAGCTCCGACTGCTCCATAAGGGTCCAGAAGATTGCAAGACCTCCGCTCCAGCCACCCTCCCAATGTAATCTCCTTACCACAGTAGTGACAGGCAGCTATTCACTTCGTTCACATCAAGAGCAGCTCGTCCATATGGCCCATGGGCCACAAGCATCAGTCCCAAGACTACATAGAGGTGACCGGGCTAATGGTTTCACCTAAGTCGTGTGAAGTGCAAGTCCTCCGCTCCATCCAGCTCTCCACAACAACATCCGGCCGCCCCCCATGGGGTAGGGGGGGGTAGAGTGCTGTGTCGTCTGTAAATAGTCTGGTCGTGGGACCCTTCGTTCTTGAGACTCAGGTCGGACTGCAGGTCGGAGTTCACTCAAGACTGTCCGAGCAGGTGGCTCACCAGAAAGCGAGATGAGTGCAAGACCTTCGCTCCACCAACCCTTCCACTTAGTACCTCTTGACCGGGGATATCGGAGTTCATGGAGATCGAGAACATTCTAACCATGGACTCACAGTTCGCTGACTTCAGTCCGGAGTTTTCTTGCTCCCTCTTCCCGCTCTCCGCCAAGGGCCTCCGCCTTGTCGCTTCCGCTCCACTTCGGTGTCCCTCGATGATGTTGCGCCGTTAGGTGAGGAGATCGCAATTCCCAGATGGTCCGCCGCCTCCGCCAATTCCGTGCAGTGGAGATGTTTTTGTCCCATTGGAAGGCAATCCCAAAGGGGTAGGTCCATCTATACTTGACTTTTCTCTCTAGCAGGAAGTCGGTGATCGGGCGGAATTGCTGTCGTCGCATGAGCGTGGCCTGAGCCACATCTTGGTAGAACGTGCAAGTGGCATTTTGGAAGGTGACCGTGTCGATACTCCTCGCCTTTCGTAAAACCAGTTCCTTGGTCTTAAACGAACTGAATTTTGCAAGGACGTCTCGAGGCTTTCGAGTCTCCCCAGGGAGCCGCGGCCCCACTCTATGGACTCTCTCTAGCCGGACTTCAGGGCCGCCCTCCCCTATAACTGTGGAGAAAAGACCCACCATGAATGCTTCAAGGTCCGGGCCCTCACAATCTTCCTCCAGCCCTCGGACACGCACATTGTCGCGGCAGGAGCGATTTTCGAAGTCCTCGCACTTAAGCAGGGTCGCCCGCAGCTGATCACTCAGATCCGTCGCGCCATCTTCCAGGGGTTTAATATGATCGGCCAGCTCCTGATACTTCACCTCGAGGTCCAGCGTACAGGGGCCCACCGAATCCACATCCGCCTGCATGGACACCAACTTCTCACTCATTTCCGCGCGGAAAGAATCAAAGGATGAATCCATATCAGCTTTGATGTCTGCACGGAGCTCCTTTTTGAACTCCCGGAGGGAAGACAAGAGGTCCTCCCGAGTGAGCGCCATTGCTCCTTTCGGTGGTGCCGCCTCCTCTCCGGCCGTGCCTGTGGTGGCGAAGTAATTCGAGACTTTGTTGTTGGGGGGCCTTTTTTGGTGGCATAAGGGAATACGCTCCCTGGTCAGCGCTTGGCCGCCCGCTTCGTTGCGCAAAAACCAGTCTGGGCTCTCTCCGGCTTTATCGGGCCTCTCCTCCACTCCTCCACTCCTTGGCCCCCTCCGTGGGCACCCCAGGGTTTGTCTGCGTGGGCTAGAGTGGTTGCGTGGGAACCCCCTGGTGTTCCTCCTGGTACTTGCTGCTCTTCTACCGCTAGTAAGTCTCCTACGCGGGCTGTACAGGCAGGCTTGGTGCTCCTACATACTCTGGGGCATTTTAAGGTGCGAGAAGAAGGGAGCCAGCACACCCGATCTTCTGCTGGGCTCACCTCACCGACAGCTCATCTTGGAGTCAGGCACCAGGTGGCCCCTATCAAGCAACCAATTTACTAGGTGTTCCACGTGCTGTCTCCTTAAATTGAAGAGCCCCCTCTTTGCGGGCCACCACAGAATCGTGCCACTTGCTTGGCCCCCCCCGCCGGGGAGAGCCGCCAGTGTGGAGTATGCCAAAGTCCCGGGGGCCTCACGCTGCACCCGCCCCCGCAGAGGTCAGTAAACGCGCTGTCGGTTGCATAGAATGAGTTCTTAAAATGCAGGGGTGGGCCCCGGAGCACCGCTCACCTGGCAGGGGCGTGAGGACGCATCCGCTCAGTAGTTGTCTCCACCGGGAGGAACCGCCAAATTGAGAGAGCCTGGTCCGGGGCAGCCGCAAGGCAACGGGCTCCTGTGCACAAGGCAGTGGGGGCACACAGCGGCTCGCTATTAATTTCCCTCCGCTCTGGTGGGCTGTCTTGCCGATGCGCCCTCCTCGCTAGAGTCTCTTGCTTCCCCCGAAGAGGCATGCCGCCATTTTGTGAGGGCCGGACTGCTGCCCCCACCGCAACTCCGGCCGCCCTCCACACAGCTTCAGCGGCAGTTAAAAGCGCGAGCCAAGGGCCGCCACATCTCCGCTCACCCTTCTAGTCGTCCAGGGCTCTAGCTCGCCACTACTTGAAGCCCCACCGCGTAGGGCGCCTCCATTTTGTGCAGTCCGCCTCCGGGCAACCGCAACTCGCCGGAACCTCTCTGATCGCACCACGGGGGCTCCACGGGACACTGGAGCCCTCCCCAGTCGTTCCCCCACTCCTGGCTGTTCCTTGGGGTGCTCAGGACGATCGTTGGAATGCCTTAGATCACATTGCAAGCGGGGCCTGGGACGGAGCCGGTCGGAGTCACGTCCGATCGGCCATGTTGCCTGGCCCCCTAATGTATGCATTTAATTTAGGTTTTGCCCCCATCCCCTGCCACACACCTGTCACATCCCTGTCACACCATGATGGGAGCTTCTATTAGCTTTGCCAGAGCCTTTTAAAATCCTTCGGGACTGGCAAAGCCAGTAGTGGCTACCTGCCATTGCTTTCTATACTTTCATGGTGATTGCCGTGACTTGTGACCCAACGTGCTTTACGTTGTTACGTCGCATCATGCAACTTAGCTCACATCTACATAGATTAGAAGACCATTGTTTATACATACTTTCAAAATAGTTTGATGATGCAACACGTTTGGCACGCAATGCAAAGGCCAGCTTAAAAGTATAGTTAGCTATCTTCTATACTTTTAGTGTAGTGGGGAAGGCATTGGTAAAGTCACTTACATCACATGCACACAATTGGTCCATTTCTGTATCCTTTGCCAAGCATAATATCGATGTACTTGCATTCTTTGTCAAGCCTTGAGGTAAGTAGGCTTAAGATAATGGCACCTTATTGTCTGTAGCAAAGGAATCCTGAATAAATCTAAACTGGAGTCACACATTAGCCAACAATTCTTGCCTTAGGGGTCAGATGTAGAAAATCATATATCTTTTTCCAGTTTAATCTATTTTAATATTGTATTTGAACACCTTGCTCTTCTTTGTGTTTTTCCACAGAGATATAACTATGCTATTGGTTACATTATATTGTGTAGGTATGTCATGCACTCTCTTTGATCTTTCTGTGCCTTCCTATCCCCGTGGTATGCAAGCCTGTATCAACAGCTAGACCAAAATACCTTTACAGCCCAATTGAAATCTTATCTAGTGCAAGAAGACTAAGAGCCCGAAGACGCTCTTATTGTCCCCTGGTGATGTTATTTAGGGTAATGTAATGATGGGTCTAACTTTGCTTTCTACTAGTCTTCCGGCTTTATTTCTTAGTCTTACACTCGCTGCCTTTATCCTCTTATGTGCCATCTCCCGATGAGCTCGTATCCCATGCAGTCTTGACCTGTCATGGCTGAGTTATGCCCCATTCAGTTATTTGTAGTCTTGTACTCTAGCACAAGACGCAGCCTGAACACACTCGGGCATCTCTTTGCAGATTGTCTGGGTACAGCTGTTGGTTTTCCTTTCTTAATGGACCATTCATTAGTTTGCTGCTCATGATAAAGCAGGAGTTTTGTTGATTTTTATGAGTATGAAAACAATTATATGGTAACAGTTCGATCCAGTAATTGTGTATCGTACGACAGCTGCTGAAATGAAACCTTGATTCTCACAAAACAATTCTCTATTGAGCAAAATCTCAAGACCATCCCAATAACTACTTGAACTGTCACTGGCTTCTCAAGCTAAAGGTATAATATTGCACCATTTAAAATAAACATACAATTAAAAAATGGACCAGTTTTGTCTGTTGTAACAGGTTCACTTTCCTCATCTGTATTTAATTTGTTGTGGTTCCTTCCAATTCATAACTATTTAAAGTGTATTATTATGTTCGATGGCATGCGTGGCTGTAGATACAGTTGTACAAGTTGTTTCTCTTCGAAAAAGTCTTAAGAGTCATGAGGTCGAATAACTCCTCCTCTTGGTAATATTGTGCATGAGCATCGACTCCATTGTTAGATTGGCGCCGCCGGGTTCGGACACGTGTGACTCCGCTCCGTGTTTTTTGGCTCCATTCGGTGCGATTCTTCGATTTCTTTACTGTTCCCCATGGTATTGTTTTCAATCGCACTTTCCACTTTTGCAATACTTTCTAATTTCTTCGGTTTGGGCTTCGACCGACTGCCCTTCGGGGCACCGCCCACCTCGATCCTACCTTCTCACGTGTCGCTGGCTCCACAAAAAATGCGCTTCTAATGGAACGTCCACCCTTCAGGTTTTGCCCGCGGTGGCACAAAAAAATCCCCCACACCAACCAACCTGTGCCTTTTGCCCGACCATAGGAAGCTGACTGTGATGCGTGTTAAGCATTTTGGTCCAAGAAAACTCTTCAAGATCATTTGGAAATGTCTCAAAAAGCGACAGAAGACACTCTTGACCGTTTTGGCAAATAACACACTCAAGAGGAGCCGAACGCCGAAGAGGAGGAGGCTTTCTCTATCAAAGAAAGCTCTGATTCTGACTTGGAGGTAGATATGGAGATGCATGAACTACTCCTCCATTTAAACCCGCCAAAAACGTTTGGCACTCCCGTTAATAGAGGTTGCCGGACCACCACTGCCTTCGGGCCATGGTCTCATCCGAAAAACTGTTTCGGACGCTCTGCCCTCGGGCCTGGCCCCGAAGATTTTTACCAAAGCCAAGCTTTCGGCATCGACCTCTTCGAACCGGGAATATGTTTCAGAACCATGCCAATCTTCGGTACCGATTCGGCAGTTGCCCCGTCTTATTCAGCACCAACTAAGCATCCCACTTCTAAGCCGCAAACTTCCATACCAAAACCTTCGGAGCTGAAAGATTCAAAAGCATCATCGGCTTCCAGGTCTCCTATTGGACCCATTCTGGAAAAAATGGACATTCGTCAGTGAAAAATTCAAATACAGGAGCGAACTGGTCGGTCCTTGCTTCTCTGCCTATAAAGAAGAAATAAACATTTAAGGAGGCACTCAATATTTCTCTTCCTCCAACAAAGGACATGTCACCAGCTCTGCCTGCCATCCTCCTCCTACACTGCCTCCTCCACCACTATTACCACCACCTCCATCCCCTCCTCATTCTCCACCACCACTCTCTCCAACACACAACCCACTTGATGTTTCACCTCAGGGGTCACCACACTCGGACACAGGAACACTAGGGGGGGTCATTAGGTGATCCTGACCCTTGGGATACATAAGACACTGATCTCACTACCCCCAACGATCCAGACCTATATCCAGCTAGTCTCTCCCCTCCTGAGGCTGCCACTTCCTTCCAACAGGTTATCTGTAGGTCAGCGGCTTTTCATAACTTAGAGATGGACAAACAATCCCTAGAACAAGACATTCTATTTGACACCCTCTCTTCCACACACAAGGACACCCAATTTTTGCCCATGCTTCCTGGCATGATGAGACATGCCAAGGACACTTTTAAGGAGCCAGTCCGTGCCCGGGTCATTACCCCTCGGGTGAAAAAAAACATAAAGCTGCGCCTTCCGACCCCTTGTTTACCCAGAGTCAAGTACCACCTGACTCCATTGTTGCAACTACTGCACGCAAAATGAGAAACAGTCAGGCTATTGGAGATACCCCGCCTCCTGAAAAAGAAAGCAAATGCATAGATGCGGCTGAGAAGAGGCGGCAGCACAGGCAGCCAACCATTGTCTTCTAACCAATTCACAGGCCCTTCTAGGCCACTAAGATAGATCCCATTGGGACAAGATGGAGGAACTCTTGCAGTACCTCCCGAAAGATCCTCGCAAAAGGGGTCAGCAAATTCTCACAAAGGGGCAGGCCATTGCAAACAATTCCATCCGATGTGCCCTCGACGCCGCAGATACAGCAGCCAGAGGGGTTAATATCAGTGTCCTTCTCAGAAGGCAGGCATGGTTTAGGTATTCTGGGTTCGAACCAGAGGTCCTGCAGGCAATCTTAATATGCCTTTTGATAAAGAGCACCTTTCTGGACCACAGCTGGATTGTACCCTTGATAAGATGAAAAAGGACACTGATAAAGCGAAGTTGATGGGAGCATTACAAACTTCCACTTCAAGAGGCTCATTTCGTTGCCCACCCTATAGATGGGCATGTAAATCCTCCTCCACAGATACTTCCCAACAAAAATAAACTCAGTCCCCCTACACCAAGTTTTTTTTAGAGGTTCCTTCAGAGGAAGTAACAACAAAGGAAGGGGCTCGCGAAGCAACACCCACTGCCAAACAGTGACTACCCAGTCCTACCCTCCAACCACACAACACCTGTCGGGGGCAGACTACAGTTTTTCCACCCATTCTGGCATTCCATCACCATAGACAAATGGGTACTGGCCATTATCCAACATGGCTACTGTCTGGAGCTCATTACCACACCGCCCAACATTCCACTTCGTGCTCACAGGTTATCACACAAACATCTAACACTTTTCAAACAAGAGGTACAAGCCCTTTCTCTCAAAGGGGCCATAGAACCTGTTCCTCTTTAACAACAAGGTTCAGGAGTATACTCCCTATACTTTCTGATTCCCAAGAAGGATGGATCTCTAAGACCAATTTTAGATCTCCGACCTCTAAACCAGTACACATTATTGGAACACTTCCACATGGTCACTCTACAGGATGTCATTCCTCTTCTGCAACAGGGTGACGTTCTGGTAACGCTAGACCTAGGGGATGCCTACTTCCACATACCAATACACCCTGCACACCGCAAATACCTACGATTTGTTATTGCAGGCAAACACTATCAATTCAAAGTGTTTCCTTTCGGGGTGACTACAGCACATCGAGTTTTCACAAAATGCCTTGCAGTGGTTGCAGCACATCTGTGAAGACAAATTGTCCACATATTTACCAATCTGGACGATTGGCTCATCAAAGCCAGCACTCTCCAGCAGTGCCAATAACTCACTCAGTTTGCAGTGGATCTGCTTCACAGACTAGGATTTGCTATCAGTGTTTCCTATTCTCACCTTGAACCTCAGCAAGTTCAACGTTACTTAAGAGCATTTTTGAACACACAGTTAGGATTAGCCTACCCCAATCCCGCTTTAATTCAGAACATTCAGGTAACTCTTCCCCAGTTGCAGCCAGACCGCACACTCACAGTACGGACTGTAATGCGTCTGCTTGGAATGATTGCTTCTTGCATAGCCATAGTTTCACATGCAAGGTTACACATGCTTCCTCTGCAGCAATGTCTACCTCGCCAGTGGTCTGAGTCACAGAGTCACCGAGAAGATCTAGTGTTTATAGACTGCCACACTCACCGTTCTTTGCAATGGTGGAACACCAACAACCTGTTAAAGGGGCAGCCTTTTCTGGACCCGGTTTCTCACATCACTCTAACCACGAAGGCATCACAGACTTGACAGTACAAGGTCTTTGGGATGACAAACATCAATCTCTACACATCAACTACTTGGAGCTTCAGGCTGTTTACCTAGCACTGAAAGCTTTCATTCCTCACCTGTCTCACAAGGTTGTCCTAGTCCGGACAGACAATATGACAGCCATGTATAATCTACAAAACGGGGGTGGGGGGCAGGTTCTTCACAACTATCACACCTGTCTCAGACTATATGGAATTGGGCTCTTCATTCACAACTTTCACCTGTTAGCAGAATATTTTCTAGGAACAGACAGCAACTTTGCAGACCTGTATAGCAGGATGCAGCAACAAGTCCACGAATGGCAACTTCACCCACAAGTCCTTCTTCCCTCCTACCTAAGGTAGCCTCTCAATTTCACCTCAATCAGTCCTTTGAACTCCCAGTTTTTTCCCTCAAGCAGTTTCAGTTGCAGAAGTAGCTCTTCATACCTTAGATGTCAAAAGAGCACTCATGTTTTACGTAGATAGAACTAAAACTTTCAGGAAAAACGTAACATCTTTCTGTAGCCTTTTCTCCACCCCAAAAAGGCAACCCAATATCCAAATCCGGTATAGCCAGATGGATAGTCAAATGTATTCAGATTTGCTACATTAAGGCTAAAAGACCTTTACCTGTTTCTTCCAGAGCACACTCCACTCCTAAAAAGGGAGCCCTCTGTTGCCTTTCTCTGAAAGATTCCCACAGCTGATATTTGTACGGCAGCTACATTGTCTACACCACACACCTTCACCACATACTATTTTGTGGATGTTTTAGCACGTCAACAAGCCAATGAAGGTCAGGTAGTGCTACATACCTTTTCCCAAATTACTTCAACTCCCACAGGCTAGCCACTGCTTCTATGAAGGGACTGCTTTACAGTCTTTGTAGAGCATGTGTATCTACAGTCACACATGCCATTGAATAGATTATTTTACTTGCGCTGTAAGCATCTGTTCGTGGCATGTAGAGCTGTAGATTCATGTGTGCCCTTCCCGGACGCCTATGGCCGTTGTAGTTACATTATACCCACGATACCATCCATCCCTGAAACCTTCCAGTGCGAGGAAGTTAATGGTCTCTCAGTTTACTACCTGAACACTCGGTCCATGGTGAAGCATCAACTTGAAATCTTTCAACTTCTACAGGCGGAAAGACCTGACTTACTTCTCCTTACAGAAACATGGCTCACTGAAGATTCTGCCCCTGATATTTTAGCGGCAGTACCAGACAATTATTACATCTTGCAAACTAATCGGTCTTCGGGGAAAGTGGGAGGGGGAGTTGCTGCTATTATTAATAAGGACTATCAATTTAAGCCATTAAGGGTTACTGGCCCTCCCTCTGTTGATGGTTTAGTCTTCAGACTTGAATCTCCCCAATCGTCCCTTACCTGTGTCCTTTTGTACAGACCTCCATATTATATGCCTACTTTTTCACAGTCATTGGGCGAAATGATCTCTCATCTAGCTATCGATCATGCCAGACTTTTTATTATTGGTGACTTTAACTATTGGCCCAATGACGAACAGGAGAGCACCAGTTCAATTGAACTGTCAGATCTCCTTTCTGGAATGAACTGTATTCAACATGTGTGTGAAGCTACTCACATAAAAGGACACACGCTGGACCAAGTCTGGACAGCTAACCTGAAGATTTCGACCCTTCAGGTCTCCCCTTGTACTTGGTCGGATCATTATTCCATTGCCTTCACCATTTTCGAGGTGTGCCCCACTAAAACCCAACTACCTAAGAATAAGTTGTTTAGAAGCTGGAGAAGTGCTAACATTGATCACCTCTGTTCACTTCTAACTACTTCAGCCCCGTCTTTGTTGGAGCCGTTTCAAACTCAGGCAGAGAGTATCAAAATTTGGCTCGAATCCGCTTGTGATTGTGTTGCTCCTTTGAAAACCATTAAAACTGTGAGATCTCATGATGCGCAACAATGGTTTTCAGATGACCTCAAAACTAAGAAGCTGGCGTTGCGTCAAGCTGAACGCAGGTGGAGACACCAGTATTGTGAAGAAGGAAAGACAATATACTCTACTCTATTGAAAGAATACAAGAAGTCTATTACTCAAACTAAGGCAGACTACTTCTCGAATAGGATTCTTAACTCAACAAATAAATCTAAAGAAATCTTTTCTATAGTAAATGAGCTGTCTGCATTAGATAGAGTTACGCCTAACTCAGCCCCTTCTCAGTCCCTGTGTGATTCTCTTAACCTATTTTTTTGGGAGAAAATTGTGGCAATCAAGGCCAGTATTCCTACTCCCATTTCTCCCATAGTTGCCTTTGATACCTATAAGTGTCCATTTCAACTGGCTCAGATTCCCTTCATCTCTTATGAGATCTTTTTGGGTCTGTTAAAAAAGGTCGGATCAGGCTCCCCGACTGACTGTTGCCCCCCTCATGTTTTTCAGGAAATCTTCGCCAGATGTCCAGACCCTCCACTTTTGTTTCTTAATAACTCACTTAAGTTTGGTATAGTCCCCAACCTCTTTAAAAGCGCGGAAATTATCCCCATTTTAAAGAAACCGGGTGTGGACCCTTCCATGCTTAGCAACTACCGCCCCATTTCATTGCTACCCAACCTTGGAAAGGTCTTAGAAGCTCATGTATCAAACCAACTTAGTTTTTTTGTTGAACAGTCTCATGTTCTGGACCCTCACCAGGCGGGGTTCCGACCCGCCCATTCTACCGAGTCAGTCATTCTGACAGTCCTAGACGAACTCAGAGGGGGGGCAGATAGAGGCCTCACCCAGGCCTTGGTACTCCTGGACCTGTCTGCAGCATTTGACACGGTCAACAATAATATTCTGATCGATCGTGTCAACAAGGCCGGGATCCAGGGCCTGGCTCTGAAGTGGCTTTCTTCCTTCCTCAAAGACCGGTTCCAAGCGGTGCGTCTTGGTAATTTCTCCTCTACTAAGATAGAACTGACTTGTGGGGTTCCCCAGGGCTCTTCTCTTTCCCCGCTCCTTTTTAACTTGTACCTACTCCCTTTAATCTCTTCCTTGCGAGAAAGGAAAGTGGGAACATACAATTATGCGGATGACCTTCAATTGGTTTTCGACATCAATCTTTCATCATCCTCTGTGTCCCATTTTCAAGACACGATGATTTTTATAAGCGAATGGATGAATAACAACCAATTGAAGCTTAACCCCGACAAACTGAGCTTATCCTTACTGGCGGGTTTTCCAACCCATGGAATTCCAACTTTTGGCCATCTACCCTTGGTAGTCCCCCTCTACCGGCCAGCTCAGTTAAAAGCTTAGGTATAGTGATAAGCAACGATCTGAGCATGAAAGCTCAGATCAGCGCCGTTGTCTCCGCTGGTTTCTTCCAACTTCGGAGAATAAAGAAGATCAGTAAATTCTTGTCCAGGGAAGCCTTGATTTTAGTTGTTCTGGCATTGGTCATCTCCCGCTTGGACTATGCTAACTCACTCTGTCGGTATTCCGGCATACCAATTAAAACGCCTTCAGCTGGTCCAGAATCAAGCTGCCAGACTGATTTTTTCGCAACCTAAATGGCATCATGTTAAGCCACTGATGAAAAGCCTTCATTGGCTTCCAGTGGCCAAGCGCAGTGCATTCAAGTTAGGATGTACTGTTTTTAAAGCCCTTCATGGCAACAGCCCAGCCTTCATTGCTTCTAAGATTTCTCGCTATGTCCCCTCTCGCAATCTGCGTTCCTCCCATCAGAATCTATTGGTCACTCCTATTTTTAAACGTAAGAAACACGGAGGGTCCAGATTTATGGTCTTAGCCCCTCTGTTCTGGAACTCGCTCCCTATGGAGATGAGGTTTCTAACCTCTCTCACTCTATTCAGAAAACAGCTAAAGACCTGGTTGTTCGCACAGGCGTATGGAACCTAAGCCATCCATTCCTGATGCCACCTTTTCACTCCCCCAGCGCCAAGAAACCTTTGGTGAACGTGCGCTTGATAAATGCTTTTAACATAACATAACATATATTTATATTTACCATGAACATCACTTTTCTTACACATCCCTTACATTCCTTTCTCACCCGCCTGTGAGAAAACAATCTAACCATGGAGTTGATGCCCATGCGCATGCGCAATATTTCCAAGAGGAGGAGTCACTCGACCTTGTGACTCGAAATACTTCTTTGAAAAAGAACAGATGCTTACAGGGTAAGTAACATAATCTTTCAGTTACTCTACTTTAAATCTTCTGTAATTAAAAAAATCTTTAAACCAAAGGCGTCCACAAATGCAGTTTGTTACTGTTTTCTAGTTTCTGTTTTCCTTCATCCTCGCAGCCATTACTGTACTTCAGTACTTAGATATTTCAGTGGCTCGTTAGACATTCAAAGAATAAGGAAAATAATGCAGATTCATTTCTTGGGACCTACTCAGCGTTGTCTTCAGAAATAACTGCCTTTTGTGAAAAAAGGTATTTAATAGTATATGAGCTACAGTTTCTAAATCTTTGTGCTTGCACCTACATATTGATCTTCCATGTAAAGGCTTTTCCATACCACTTCCTCATCCCGGGTGTCGCGTTTCTTCAATCTGAAGCTTGAATGATCTTTCCCTATGAACCGCCCTAAACCCTCTTACCATCCAATCGATTTTATACATCAAAGCAGGACATTGAGTTCTAACGCGAGTTATGATAGACAATCTCAATATATTTTTAGTATTTGTTTTTAATGTATCCAGGACTCTGGAATACTTCACATCCAAATGTAGTTTACATTTCTCTTGAGCAGTGGATTGCCACGAAGATATGCTATATGGTGTTGTGTTTTATATAATAGCTAATGCACTAAATAAGAGTTTCATACCAGCATTTGATACGTTTCTTTTGACACCCAGGAGGGTGTTCTTGCCATTTTTTTGGTCCTTTATATTTTTTAGGTCTCACGCCTAGCGTTGCAGTGCGCAGCACTGCTCGCGCAGCGCGAGACCTCTAGAAAGGGCTTTAGAAAGCTAACCACACGCTCGTGCGTGTGGTTTTGCTTTCCGCGGCTGCCATTGGCTTTCGCGTGCTTTTTAAAACAAAATCCAGCCCGCAATTGGGCAAAGGCGGGCGCATGTCCTGCCTTTGCTCCGCCCATTCCCGTCGGTGGCCAGCACGCGCAGCAGCGCGCGTTCGTCTCACTGCCGCGCTCCCTCCCCCCGCTCCTCTGTGGTGCACGCGCACCACTGGTTTCGCGTTCGGCTCCTCTGTGGTGCGCGCACACCACAGGATTCTATTCCGTGCTTGTTCCTCGAGATATCACCATCACCGGCTATTTTCACAGGGGCAACAGAACCAATACGTATGGATGTGCTTCGTGAGGTGGAAAACATGTTTGTAGTAGACGTTATTCTAGCTTCCCCGACACTTGTCATTGCCTTACTTTTCCTCGCGTCGTGTAAAACACCCCTTTGAAACACGGCACAAACGTGCGAGTGAGCACATGGAGTGAATGTATCGCTCATGCAGCCTCCCCCCCCCATCCTCAGCTTTCCACCGGATCCGGACAGGAAGAACATATACATTGTGTAAAGAGCGCAGTCGTCCAGCGAATTGCGCCTCCTTGAACATGCACCTGTGTCAGCGTGATTTATAGGGTAATTAATAAACAATTAAGCTGTTTTTATGAACATTTGGTGCGGCGCAGCCACCGAGAGCTCACAGAACGGAAATCTCCTCAGAGCGCTGGGACCGAGCGGGCTGAACCACATGAGGAGGCAGACGTGGGGAGGGGTCACTGATGTGTGAGAAGGGGGAAGAAGAGCAGGGAGCTGATGAAGGGGGTAAATGATCCTTTAACTATGACAAGTGTACCTGCAGTGTTTGTTTTTTACGGTTTATTTGTCTTCCCATGTTTATTTACGCATCTTTTCCCTTCTCTCTATATTCTCAACGGTTCATCTCCCGTCTCTATGGATTCTCAGGGGTACCCAATTCCCAGTGAAACACATGTTCACGTAGATAAAAAAATGCGTTTCTTCAAGTTAATATCTGGTCTTTTTTTCCCAGGTACTTGCACGAGAAATATATTGTTCGGGCAGAGACGTTATAAGGTATGGGAAAAGTGGGTAATAGCCCAGGGCCCCCACCTTCCAAAAGGCCCCCGGGAAAGTAGTATTTTTCTCTCTCTCTATCTCATGCCTTTCTATTTCTCTACCTCAGCCTCTCTCCCCTCTCTGCCTACCGGTACCTCTCCATACCTCTTACTGCCCAGATAAACTCCATGGCTTGATATGGCCTGTTCAAGGCATGGAAATAAAAGAAGCACCCCGTGCCTGGATGATGGTAAAGAGTGATTTGTCACAGCAGCATGCAGAGCGAGGAAGCCACGTGTGCGACAGGGTGGCTTGTGTTGAGAGATTTCATGTCGACTTGAGCAGTTTCACGCCACCGCTGGAGATGTTCTCAGGCACACATTTATTTTCGGAATCTGTGTTTGCTCAGCTCGCAGCAGAGCCCTTTTATGGCATCTCTCCAAGCCCCACAGGGGGGAGGTTTGTCTGCCCTGCTAGATGGCTGCTGTTTAAAGTTTGTACTGTCATACGTAGACGGAGAACCAGATGTGTTTTCACTGTCTAGAGATAAACCTGCCATTGCAAGTTGCCATAGTTACTGCTGGGTATTGAGTCAACGCTGAGACTGGAACCTGGTTCCCCAGTTCCAAAGTAGGTAGCTCTGGCTGTAACGCCACACCCTCTGCCCTAGATGCTGCTATGGCCAGGGTAGTAACGCAAGACACAGCGGCCCCTGCGGTGTAGGTAGAGAAAACCTTTCAGGGGGCCCCCAGCCCGTCATGGGGCCCCATTGAGCTCAATCTCAATTAATATCTGTGAGATACGGGTGACTCAGGGGCCCCTCTACACATTCAGGGAGGGCATCATTTTGCGTAAGGCCACTGGGCATGCCCCCTTGCAGTTGCTGCTCAGCCTTAATCTCTCTACCGAGTTCAGAGCAGGCAGAGGTCGGTGCCCGGGTGGCTCGAGCCCCAAAGACTCAGCCGCCGATGCTGACACTCCGAGAGCCCGGATCCCTCCCTCGTGTTCACATCGCGGCTGCTGTCAGTGGGGCCGCGCGTTAAAGGCTTCTAGCCACGAGCACCCTTTGGTTGATTCTGGAGGTGGGGGTATTGTAGGCGAATAGTAGAGCGGTTGGTTTGCATCGCGTTGCCATCTTTTCTTTAGCAGAACGACCGGTGCCCACTGCCCTCCCTACTGAGGTTTGACAGCAGCTAAGACACGCTCTCTTCCCAGAGTGAACTTGAGTAGATTTGAAAACTGTTAGCAGAAAGATAGCGCAATTTCTACTGCAGGCTCAGTAACTCACTCACTAATTCTGACTAACTAACTCTCTCACTCTCACTAACTAAATCTCACTCACCTTCTCACTAACTAACTCACTCACTAACTCTCATTCTCACTAACTAACTCTCACTAACTCTCTCACTCACACTAACTAATTCTATCACTCTCACTAACTAGCTCTCTCACTAACTAACTAACTCTACCACTATCTCACACTAACTAGCTCACTAAATCTATCACTCACTAACTAACTAAGTTTCATTCTCCTGTTATTTATACCCACCCCATTAACAATAAAAACCATAATAAGCAACCATTGGGACAGGCAGATACAAGTTGCCAGCATTCAAACATCAACAAAAAACTAAAGTAATTACTTATTATTAATACTTTTTTAATATAGTCCTTCTCTTGTACATAATACTTTCTTGGTCGTATCTAAGGTAACAAAAATGCTTCTCACACTTTTTTATTATTACTTTTCAGCATACTGCACACATCTGTACAACACAGCTTAAAAACGAACACAAAGTCAATATCTCTGCCTAAACACTCGTTAGTTCCCAAAGGCGAAACCTATTGGCTATGCCAATGCTTTTTTTATAATGGCGGCACCCGCGCTTTCGCTGTAAACAGCTTGAGCTAAAGCGCAAGTGCCGTGATTGCTTCAAAAGTAAAGAAATAGAAACAAATGTTTGTTTCTATTTCTTTACTTTTGAAGCAATCGCGGCACCCGCGCTTTAGGTTAAGATATTTATAGCTAAATCGCAAGTGCCGTGATTTAATTCCAGTGCGAAAGTTCTCGCATTACTAAAAGTTTGAGCTATTGACGTTGCATTAATATTAGCAACGCCAATAGCTCAAACTTTCAATAATGCGAGACCTGTTGCATTGCAAATGCTTGTTACAAATTGTTTCGGCCACACAGCAGTATACCATACAACGTTTATTAAGCCTTCAGTAGTGATGCTATTGGTTCTCTTTGGTAAATTAAATCTTTTTGGTCGTGTTAGCGCTGATTTTCCTTATAATTATAACCTTTTTTGGCCAACTTCATTTATTAATTTGTTGTGAACTAGCAACCCTCATAGCAACGTTCCTAAACAGTTTGCAGCTCGGTTTGCCTTTCCCTTAAATTTGATTTTTTCTGCCCACATGTCATTGCTTGTGTTTACTCTTTGTGAATAGCGTTGCAGCAAGTTACTGAAGTTCAGTGAGACGTTTGTGCAGACCAGTTAACGCATGGACTAATATGTTGATATCCTTATGCCTCAGAAAGTGAGTACGTGCTTCAGAATTCTAGTAGTAGGTCAGTTTGTTTTTGACAGAGACATGCCTAAAAGAGCATGTTTATTGATAGTTAAACAGGAATAAATACTACATAGCACATTGCTTAAATTCATTGTGTGTAACAGTTGTCTTTACTTTGCATCTTTACTTTCAAAACTCATTCAGTATTGTCAATGAAGCAGTTCAAACTTTATCTGTTCACATTGTTTTTAGACAGATGGGTCACTTTTGTGCAGTGGTCAATATTTGAGGCCTGTTTACGGAACACAGCCTAGGCGTGAAATAGTGTTCTGTTTACTTCATCCAGTTATTCGAATTTTCCAAATAGAAACCTTTTAAAAAGAATATCATATGATGTATCCAACATTTCAAACAGCCTGCATTTTCAACGAGTGTCTCTTTTTACAAAATATAAAACAAGACTGTGGTTTCATTTCATGGAGTTTGAAATTCTTCTGAAACTTGTGCAACTATCTTACACATTTAAATTGATATAATGTGTAGGACATAGTTGCAGTCCCTTCTGGTCCTTGGGCTTTTAAACCTTTGACCTCTGTATCCAGTCCTTTGAATTCGTTTTGTTCACATTTACACGTCGAAATCATGGCCTACAATGCCACATCTGTCAAAATAAACCAATAACAAAAACAATTAGAATGTGTTCATGCAATCCTAAATAAGGCCCCAGAGATCACATCACTGCAGAGCCAGTCAGTCTTCACTGGTTGACTCAGATAAAATGGATTGAGTTTAAGGTGTTGACCATCCACCACAGTCACATAAGGGAGCTCGCCATAGATTCTGCTCAATAAATGCAACCTTCTTTAACACAGTTGAAATAGCTTGTGCAGCTATTGAGCAACTCGTGTTGCTTATCTATGAAAGCTCTCAGGAATAATGTAGGTGCCCAATCATTATAAAAGTTAATATTTCAAATCGGAAATGCTACCAAGCTGTTTCTTGAATGCTTTACTCAGTTTGGGACTTAATTCCTTAAACCCCGTATTTCCTTGTATCTTCTTTGCCACTCCCGCTAAAATTGCATAAAAGGCCCAACAGCATGGCCCCAGAACAGTTACAACCTTCCCTTCTGTAACTATCAACTTAACCCCCGCAATTTCAGCTGTTGTTTGGCCTTTATCATTTTGGCTTCTAGATCTGAAATTTGGCCTGCATGCATAACCACAGTTTTGAGGTGGTGTTTTCTGCTTTTTAGTCTTCTGTTCTCTTTTTTATAACCTTGTTCCTTTTTATGTTGCTCTCTGTCTCCTCTTCTTTATGCTCTTCGCCACCAAGTCATTTCTTCTCCCAAATGATTATTTGCTGTAGTTCCAATGTTTTCTTTTGCAAATAATTTAATCAACAGGATTTTGTGTATGATCGGGTATATTTGAAAATATTTCCTGCAGATCCTTTACAATGCCTGTGGACTAATTGCTCTTGTCACAGTATCCACTGTAATCTTCTTAAGTAATGGGAAGAGTCTCATTGCTACCCAATGAGTTGCTTGGCCTTGGTTTCACCTTCTTGCATAGGCTCACCAGTTCTGCCATTATCACTGCCTTACCAATAAGCAAAAGAACCTCTTCCAAAAGGTGGCAGCCCATATGCCACGTTTTGCCCATCTGTGCTCTATAGCTGGTCCCAGCATGGTCAGTGTTCCCATTCAGTCATGAAACTCTGGAGGGCCTCACAATGGCATGAGCCATCTTTGCTTTTCTGTTGGCATTGTCATGATGGACTGCAGGGAAAGCAGATAACCAGGGCTGGATGACTCCACATTCATGAACATAGGATCTTTCAGTTCAAGAGAGCCCAGGCTACATATATTCAGGTAGAACAAAATGAATTGATGACCAGCCAAGCAGAAAACAGATCAGGAACTAGTATTTGGAAAGAAATTATTCCAAGGACTCAGTTTTATTCATGATCCACAAGCCTTTTATTATATAATTTTATTTTTTCATATATATGTATGGCCAGAGATAAACTAGCAATAAATACAAGCGACATTTGTATGGTGGATAAATAATAACCCTACCTTGTTCAGGTTAGTTTTTCTAAAGAGAACATTGTCCCATAGAGCAGCCTTCCATACATGAAGGCTTACAGAAGGCAGATGCAAAAGCTCCTGTGAAAGAACTACAGGTTTGCATTATAAGGATGTATGTGAGTAATGCCCATAAACCCATTTTCCTCATGATTGTAGCAAAGATATGGCATGATACAGAAGTGATGGTTCTATCCATCCATAATGTGCCACCAGGTAGGGGTTAGTTGAGGGGAAAATTGAAATTTTTTGCTTCATCAAAACCTAGGCTTATGCCCTAACACTACTGCTTATTTTATTTTATCTTTAATCTCTGTTCCTGATAATTCATTAATGTCGGTGTCTGGGCAGCCCATGTTGGTAATCAATGGAGTTTTTGACAAGTGTTTGGAGTTTGATTAGCTGCTGAGAGGATTGAACTCTATCAGTTAAGAATAATGTCTCAATGGCGGATTCATGTGCATGTGTAATTGTAGAAATCCATTGTCCGGACTGCAAATCTGCCCCTGTAAATGCTAGATGACAAATGTGCGGTTCGGTGGAGTGGTTAGCAGTCAAAACGCCTTCTATTGAACACATTCAGTGGTTTAAAATTATAAAAAAAGAGAAGGGAAAACATGCAAATCAAATCTGATAGAGACTATTAGTTGTTGATTCCTTACTTTTTGAATTTTCCCCAGGCGTCAGTCTGGATCCGGAGATTTTTCTTAAGCAGTACCCCTGTGCGTTGTTAGGAGGCGTCGGTCAGCTCTGCATCTGTCCGGAATGACGTTGCTGGACCTATATAGGTGCCGCCTATGCACTCTGACTGCATTTCTTTCTTTTTCCGCACCAGCCTAGCGCAGATCCAGAGAGAGCTTACCCCTTAGCATTTTTTGGCTCGTCTTTTTTGACATTTGTCGAATTTTTTCTTGACTCTTGGTGCGTCAAGGATGTCCCAGTGTCAGACCAGGTTCAAGCCTTGCGACTCCTGTCACCGGGCAATGTCCTTGACGGATCCATACCTCGTGTGCCTTTGGTGTCTGGAGCGCGAACACGACCTGAAGTCGTGCTTCGAGTGCTGGCCCATGAAACCGTAGGCTTTGCGGGAACAGTCCCGAAAGCTATTGGAGGCCCGGCGCTCTGCTCCGCGTCGCTTCCATTCTCGTTCGAGAGGAAGGTCTCGGGGACGGTCACAGAGACCACACTCCTCGTCGCACTCAGTCGTCTGGGAGGTCTTAGAGTAAGTCAGGGAAACACAAGAAGAAGTTGAAGAAGCACAGGCATTCTTCGACTTCACCCCGTCCATCGGCCAACGTGACGCGGTACTCCAAGCATCGTTGCTCGAAAACTGTCTCCAGAGCAGCCTTCTGAGATGACTCCACACCTCCCAGCTTTTCCAGGAGCCGGAGTGTCTCCTGCCCAAAGCCAAACGTTCTATGAGGCCTTGTGCCTCATTTTTGGGCAGCCCGGCTCTGCTGGTGCACCTTCAGGCCCCGCGGAGTCGATCAGGGGCCCTAGATCTTTGACGTCGGCAGCTCCGGCCCAGACTCTGGAGTGCCCCGTGGATCCTGTATCTGATCCTGATGGATGCCGGTCGATCTTACTCTACCTTCCCTGACGTTGATCGCGATGATGACACTCCCGGCGCCGACTGTGGCCCCAGTTGGCGCCAACTCCATCCTTGTCCCCAGAGTGGCTATGGAGCCGGGCCGACGTTGCTAGACGTCATTTCTGATGCTGGAAGGAACCTTTGTTCCTGTGTTCATTCCTGGTGTTCAGTTTGAGTCATAGGGTGGTGATGAGGAATGGGAGGGGCAACTTGACCCTTTATCTGGCCAGCTTGAAGAACCGGACTGGCGAGTTGACCTGGGTGATGCCAGTGGTCTAGACACTTCCCCTGACACTGGCTTGCTTTCTCCCCCTACCGTGGCAACGGAGGAGGGAGCTTCCTCTGCTGTGGTGGTGAGAAGGGCAGCTGAGGTCCTGGGCCTTGAGCTCCCTCCGTTGGCAGTCAGGACTAATCTCCTGACAGAGGTTCTTCAGCCTGTGGCGTCCACTTTCGAACCCCTCCACTTCCATAACCTCTCTTGCCATTCAATGAAGCCCTTACTGATGTCCTTCTAGGCACTTGGTCCAAGCCCAGCACAGGGGCTCCTGTGGACAGGACAATCGCCTGCCGCCCCCGCCCACTCTGTGCAACCCAGTGATCCTGATGCAACATCCCTCCCCTGAGAGCTTCGTGGTCCAAGTCTCATCTTCAAAGGGCTCATTCCCTTCTGTTCCCCCAGATAGGGAATCCACAAAGCTGGATCATCGTGGGAAGAGGATGTTTTCTTCCTTCAACTTGGCATTGTGGTCCGTGAATACCGCATGCCTCTTGGGCCGATATTCCCATACCATCTGTGATACGGTCGCGCAGGTGCTGCCTCAGTGCCTGGAGGAGGCCCAGACCATCCTCTCCCAGGCAGTTGCAGATGGGAGAGACGCAGCCAAATTCACGATATGTTGTGGACTGACACCACCGACTCACTGGGCAGAACGATTGCCACGTCGGAAGCACTCAGATGCTGCGCCTTATTGAGGTATTTTGGCTCTTCGGGGGATGTCCAATAAGCCTTGATGGACATGCCCTTTGATGGCACTCGCCTCTTTGGCGACAAAGCAGACTTGGCGTTTAAGTGCTTTATGGATTCTCGAGCTACGGCCAGATCCTTGGGCCTCACGGCGGCTACCCGTCCACCTCAGTCTGCTTTTAATCCCGTTCGTGGCTACGGATGGGTTGCCCAGCTACGTCCTGTCCTGTCCAGCCCAGCCACGGTACACGTAAGCTGTCCAGCCTCTGCGTGGCCGCGGACATGGGACCCAGCATCCTCACTGGACAGGGAGCCATCGGGTGGGCCAGTCCACCCTTTACCCCCCCCTGCCTCCAAACCTTACTAGTATGACGTTTCAGGCCCATCATCAGCCAGTCAGAAGCAGGTCCACTGGCAATCCATCACATCAGACAGGTGGGTTCTGCAAATAGTCCGAAGGGGCTACTCCCTCCCCTTCAAGACTACCCCCCTCCATGCCACCTTCGTACGATCGCATGTCGGAGGATCATTTGGCATTTCTCCGCAAGGAAGTATCCGCTCTCTTGGCCAAGGGAGCCATAGAGATGGTCCCTGTGCCAGAAGTAGGTTGTGATTCCCGCTGTTTTCTGGTACCCAAGAAGGACAAAAGCCTCCATCCTATCTTAGATCTCCGGGCCCTCAACTTCTTCCTCCGGAAGGAGAAGTTCAAAATGGTCACTTTAGCCTAAGTCCTGTCTGCCCTCGACCCAGGAGATTGGATGGTGACGGACTTCAGGACGCATATTTCTATATCCCCATTCTGCCAGCCCACAGGCGTTACCTACGGTTCACAGTGGCCACAAGCACTTTCAGTTCTCTGTGCTCCATTTTGGCCTTACCAGTTCTCCTCGGATGTTCACAAAGGTGATGGCTGTGGTCGTAGCTCATCTGCACAGATCAGGGGTTCCACTCTTTCCCAATCTCGACGACTGGCTCTTGAAGGCGGGCTCGCCCCAGGCTGTCGTCTCCCACCTCCACACTACGGCGGACCTCCTGCACTCGCTGGGGTTCACTATCAACGTGCCAAAGTCACACCTGATTTCCTATCAGACGCTCTCTTTTATTGGAGCCGTTCTGGACACTGTGCAGTTTCGGGACTATCCTCCTGACCAGCGAGTCTGGGATATTTGTGCTATGATATCGATGTTTCAGCCTCTATCCCGGATTTCGTAGAAAGTGACCCTGAGGCTGCTGGGCCACATAGCCTCTGGCATCCTGCTGGTGGATCATGCCAGATGGCATATGCGGGCTCTGCGGTGGGACCTGAAGTTCCAGTGGTTGCAGCATTAGGGTAATCTTTCAGAATACGTCCAGATCTCGGAGGGGACTGCGCAGTAACTGCAGTGGTGGTTAATGAACCAAGATTGGGTCAGAGGTAGATCCTTCCCTCTCTCAAAGGGAAAGTGGTGCAGGTGTTCACTGACACCACCGCCATGTGGTACTGCAACAAACAGGGCAGGGTGGGATCGTGGACCCTTTGTCAGGAGGCTCTTCGCCTCTGGGCATGGCTGGAACATCAGGGCATAACCCTGGTGGTTCAACACCTGGCAGGCTCTCTGAACACCAGAGCGGACAAACTCAACCGTCGGTGCCTGGTCGATCACGAATGGCGTTTCCATCCGGAGGCTGCGCAAGGTCTCTTTCAGAAGGAGAGGGACTTGGTTAGATCTGTTCGCCTCCAAAGAGAACGTGCAGTGTCCGCATTATTGCGTGTTGGCGTTTCCAAGGCAGTGATCGCTCGGTGATGATTTTTTGTCACGAGTGGAGCTTCGGCCTTCTGTACGCCTTTCCGCCTGTATCACTTCTGCCCAGACTGCTCAAGAAGATCATGCAGGACCTGGCTCCAGTCATTCTTGTAGCTTTGGATAGTGCACGAAGAGTCTGGTACCCCGACCTACTGAGTAAGGCCATCGATCCTCCGATCACACTGCCCCTTCAAGAGGATCTTCTGTTGCAGCAGCAGGGAACAATTCTTCACCCGAACCTGTCCGGCCTCCACCTCCTTGCGTGGATATTGAGCAGCTGCAGTTGACAGCTTTCGACCTTCCGCCCGAAGCCTGCGATGTTATCTTGGCAGCCAGGCGTCCCTCCACTAAAACGGTATACACCTGTAGATGGAACAGATTTGTGACGCACAGCAAAGGCTGTTGATCCCCTTTCTGCTCCTCTTTCAGAGGTTCTCTTATATATACTTTCTGTTGTCCTGCAGGGATCTGCCTTGGGCACTCTTAAAGGATATCTTGCAGCTATCTCTGCCTTTCTACGCCTTCCCGATCAGCCTTCCTTATTTAAGTCTCCCATTGTTTCTAGGTTCTTTAAGGGCCTTACTCATTTGTTTCCTCCAGCTCCCTTCATAATGCCACAATGGGATTTAAATTTGGTTTTAACCTGTATGTGTGCTCCCTTTGAGCCCCTTCATAATTGTCCTCTCAGGCTGCTGACTCTAAAAACTGCATTCCTTATTGCCATCAACTCTGCTCGTAGGGTTAGCGAGCTTCAGGCTCTGTCCTCCAAGCTCCCTTTTCTCTCTGTCCATCCGGATAAAGTAGTGCTTCGAACAAAAGCTTCATTCCTTCCTAAAGTGGTCACGCCCTTTCATGTGGGGCAATCCTTCAGTTGCCCCCCTTTTTCCCACCCCGCATCCCTCCAAGTAGGAGGAGAGACTCCACCGTCTGGACCCAAAACGTGCATTGACTTCCAGGTGGATGATCAACTCTTCGTTGGTTATGTGGGTGCCAAGAAAGGTCGGGCTGTTCAAAAATTGCCCATCTCTCGATGGGTTGTCCTCTGCATTAAAATATGCTATGCTTTGACGAAGGAGGAACCTCCTGTGGGGTTGCGTGCTCACTCTATTAGAGCAACATCAGCAACCACTGCGTTTGCACGGGGAGTCCCACTCCTTGACATCTGTCAGGCAGCAATGTGGGCATCCCTGCACACATTTACCAGGCACCACTGCCTGGACAGTCAAGTCCGGAGGGACGGATACTTTGCCTGTTCGGTCCTCCTGGTCTTCCTTGTGTGATCTTGGTTCGCAGACCCTCCTCCAGGGTTGGTATTGCTGGCGTATCTATTCAAAAGGTAAGGAATCTACAACTAATTGTCTCTATCAGATGAACAAGTTACTTACCTTCGGTAACGATGTATCTGGTAGGGATGTATATTAGTTGAAGATTCCTTACTGCCCCACCCATCCTCCCCGCTCTGCAAACTGATTTCTAGTGATAGGGACTACCCTACAGGGCCCTAGTTTTGATGCACCAGTGGTCAGTGTCTTTCATGGCTCTGCACTTCTGGCGTGGAAAGTTGTGTTAAGAACGGACGTCAGCGCACATGAGGGGCCTCTGTATAGGTTCCGCGACGTCATTCCGGCACCGACGGCGGACGCCGAGCTGACCGACGCCACCTAACGACACGCAGGGGTACTGCTGAAGAAAATTTCCGGATCCACACTGACTCCTGGGGAAAATTCAAAAGGTAAGGAATCGACAACTAATATAGGTCTTTACCAGGTACATTGTTACCGAAGGTAAGTAACTTGTTCTATGCTAATAGTCTATTTCGTAAATTGATGCTGAGGCAAAAATAGTGCTGAAAATACTTAAAGCACAGGTAGAAGGATAATTTGTTTAGTCATATGCACACTTGGGGTTTAGAGTACGCTCTGGGATAAAACATAGATGTTTAATGTTGATAATCAACACTATATATGACAACTTTATAGTTATTGATCACATGTAAGCTGGCCTAACACATCTTGGCTCTGCTTACTTTTCGTACCAAAATGTGTCTGCCACAACCACTTTTCACTGTTGGCAAGTGGTACCCTCTTCCGTTGTCTTTTGTACTCTGTTTCACTCATTACACTTCACATGCCCAAACCAATTCGCCAATGTACCTTATCTTCAGTTGTCTCCCTCACATCACACTGCTGTGTATCCTTAGAACTGTTATACCAAATCCTGATATTCGTTCTGCTGTGTATATATTCTTGTGTCATGCAGCAGAACTATAATTCCTTTTACATCACTTTTTTCAGAGGTACACACGTTGATTCCAGAGTAATATATAACTTATCCTACAGCTCTTTTCTGTTTCCCTGCTTTGTGTTGTGGAACCAAGGCTGCTGCCATCTTATACCGCCTGCACTCGGCAAGCTGTATTTAAACTAGCAGTTTGGTCATGTAAATCAAAGTTAATTGGAGTATCAAATATGTCACCTATGAAATGTACACTTTTTTATTTCACACTTATGTTGAGGGGGAGCTTTCGGCACCTTCTATAGGTTATGGGCTCCGCCTTTAAGGAAGGCATTAACAGCATTACATAGAATTTAATCATTGTGCTCTATGCCAAGAATTAGACATACATCAGATATGAGAAACGTGGCGAGATGCTTGAGTGCATAGTTAAAGAGATTTAGCAATTTATTTACACAAGACTCCAGTGTGGATGCAGTGAAAAATATCTTTTGCAAAGATTATCTTCAACACTATGCATAATTAGTCCCATAAATTAATTTTACCTACTGGCAGTTACCACTGGGTAGTTATTGTTAATGCCAAGTTTCCATCGGAAAAGCATTTTTTAAGTTTGCTTATAACTTTGTCACCGTTTGACGAATCTTCACAAACCTTTCCAAACAAAATGCTCTTCAACTTTCAGCTACTTACTGAAAATGTTTTGGTGTGACAAGTCAAGCGGGGGCCAAGAATAGGGGGATCCCAAAACACATTTTCCCCATTCACTTTTCCATTGGAAAAATGAGACGCAGCTCAAGCCAAAACAGCTGAATGGAATTACAACAAAAGTGTCAGAAAGCGTGCTTTTTCTGATTTGTAGTATATCCATTCCATAGTTTTGGAGAAATTAAGAGTCAAAAATATTTGTATATATTTATGAGGCTGCAGAGGTTCCGCAACTCCAACAGATCAAAGGATTTGATCTGATTCGGTGCCACCAAATCAGCAAAGATGCGGTGGCAACCATCTTAGGACTCGGGGACTCAGTACCCTGTCCTGAGAAAAAGGCAAAACAATCAAATAGGGGGCGGGGTAGGCATACCCTGCCCCACTAGGCATTGCGCAGGAGGTGGTGGGGGGGCTGTCCCAGAGGGGCCACCCCATCACCTTAAAGCCCTCCTCGTGCCCTGAAGTAACTCTAACCTGCATCCTTGCCATTCACTGATAATTGCCTCCAATATTACATCACTTATTACATGTTCTATGTCATCATTGATAACATCACTGCAACATCTGAAATTACATCATTGATGACAACACTGCATGGCAGGTTGCAAGTTATATTTACTTGCGATGACTATAATTGGTGAATTTCAGTAGTTTTGTTGGCTTAAAACAGTATGTTTTAACTGACGTATTCAACTAACTATAACGTCTTTAACCTTTTTTTTTTGGGTGGATTTGTAAGTGTTTTTTTTTTTTTAAGTAAAGTAACCTGCATATTATCATAATACCTATTTATATAGATGTGTGTATATGTGTATATATATTAATATATATATGTTTATATTCACTGAAAAAACCACAGGTTTCAGGGATGTTCTAGTTAGTTGGACATTTCACTCGTACAAAACCAGAGAAATTTGGCCGTTATAGTTAGTTCAGCTAACTATAACTCGCGCCCACAATGCACTGCTGATGACGTCACATATTACATCATTCATGACATGGTCAGTGACATCACTGATGACATCTCAAATGACATAACTGATGACATCATCCAGTGACTGTGTGTTTCTGTAAAGTTTAAATATGTTTTATATATATATATGCCAAGGTGTATTGAAGAATGAGTGGGTGTATAAGTGTCTGAATGGATGATTTAGTAGGTGCGTGACTGACTGTATAAGTGAGTGATTAAATGTGTCTTACTGAATGCATAGATTAGTGACTGATGCAGACATTCACACAGTTTAGTTTGTCAGTTGGTGTGTAACCGGTTGCATTAGTTGGTGAGTAGCTAAATGAGTGACTATATGGGTTATTGATTGGTTGTCTGAGTATCTGTATGGGTGGGTGGGGGGTGACATTGTGCATAGATGTGTGAGTGGGTGATTCACTGGGTGTATGGGTTCAAGAGTACATCTGTGAAGGGCTGTATGGGTGGGTGAGTGTATGTATGGGTGTGTTGGTGAGTGTTTAGATGTCTCAGTGGTACATGTGTGAGTAACTACATATGTGAAAGGCAGTATATGTGAGTGTTGGAGTATATAAATGACTGTGAGAGTGAGTGATTGTGAGAGTGGCTGTATGGATGTGTGTGCTTGTATTAGTTATTGTATAAGAGTGTAAGTATGTGTTAGTATATGTTTGAATAAGTGAGGTGGTGTGTGTATAACTGTATAGGTGAGTAAATGGGAGTGTGATTGATTCTTTGCATGACTGACTAGGTGTGTGAGTAACTATGGATGAGTGGCTGTGTGTGTGTGTCTGTATAGGTATGTGAGTGCATATGATAGTGCCATATTGATGGTTGACTGCATGTTTGAGTGACTGTAAAGGTGAATGAGTGGATGTGTGTGTAGACCTAGGAATCAGTGAGTGGGTATGTAGTAACTGGTATTGGTGTGTCTATGGTTTCGAAAATGGTAGTCTGTATTTTAGAGTGGGTGTATCAAAGGTTATATTAGGGTATGAGGAGGTGCATCAGATTATCACGTGGATGATGTCATTTGAGATGTCATTTGAGATGTCATCAGTGATGTCATCAGTGATGTCACTGACCATGTCATGAATGATGTAATATGTGACGTCATCAGCAGTGTATTGCGGGGGCGCGAGTTATAGTTAGCTGAACTAACTATAACGGCCGAATTTCTCTGGTTTTGTACGAGTGAAATGTCCAACTAACTATAATGTCCCTGAAACAGATGGGTTTTTTAGTGAATTTCAAAGGTTTTTTAAATGCTAATTTCTAACTATAACTTCCCTGAAACCTGTGGTTTTTTCAGTGAATTTCAAAGGTTTTTTTAAATGCTAATTTCTAACTATGCCTACAGAGGTAGGACGTGCAGAAAGAGGAAGAAAGGCGCATAAAGAAGCAAGAGAAATGCAGAAAGAGGCAACAGAAGTCCAGAAAGACGAAGAAAGGTGCAGAAAGAAGCAAGAGATGTGCACAAAGAACCAACAGAGGAGCAGAAAGAGGCCTTGTTGCAAAGTCATCCTGTGCCCCCAACTTTTTGCTGATGGGTACTGGTGGTAACTGACTCTGACTAACCAGGCCTAGCGCCAGTGCTATGCTAAAAGACACTTGGAATACTGTGAAAACACCTACATACACTAGAGAACACTATGCGTTGGGGTACCCCTGTGATTGGCATGACCTCCTCTGTAAGGCCCTAGTACATAATAGGGCAGGGGGATTAAAACTACCTCTAAATCAGAGGTGCAGAAAGATGCTTCTTTAAGTAGTAGTCACGTTTGCAGAATGGTGGAGAAAGGGTGCTGGGCCTCCGACCAGCGCTCAGGAATTCCGCTGCATAGGACTTAGAGGAGGTACCAAGAAGGCTTCTTGGCCCCCAAAGTTCCTCAGGAGTAAATTGGACTTCATGCCCCATCCCGTAGTCTGCCAGGAGGCGCATTTGCACAGTGGTGGAGAAAGGGGGGGATGTCCTCCTTAGACGTCTTAGCAATCCTACCGTGTGGGACTTACTACAGGTAACAAGAGGGGTAGTTGGCCCCCAACGACAACCTTGGTGGCCAACTACCCCTCCTATTACCTCCAGTAAGTCCCACACAGCAGGATTGCGAAGTTCTCATAACAGGCCACGCCCCCTTTGCCCACCACTATGCAAACACGCTCCCTGGCGCGCTCTTGGATGGGGGTTGAAGTTCCCTTCGCTGCTGGGGGTCCTTTAGGGATCAACTAGCCTACCTCTTACCTCCAGTAAGCCCCACACAGTGGGATTACTGAGAGGTGGACACAGGCCATGCCCCCTTTCTCCACCACTCTGCAAACGCACCCCCGGCGCGTTCTAAGTTGGGGGATTAAGTCCCCTTGAATACTGAGGGTCCCTGGGGGCCAACTAGCCCACCAGGTAATTACAGTAAGCGCCATACAGCTGGATTGCAGAGAGGTGGTCCGAGGCCACGCCCCTTTTTACACCACTCTGCAAACGCGCCTCTTGGCGCACTGCTGGTGGGGCGATGAGGTCCTCTTGGGTACCTGGTGGGCTAGTTGGCCCCCAGGGTCCCTCAGTATTCATGGGGACTTAATTTCCCAACTTACAACGCGCCAGGGGGCGCGTTTGCACAGTGGTGCATGGAGGGAGAGGGGCCTCCGGCATGATGCCAGCTTTTTTTTATTTATTTTTTAGAAGGGGGGCTGTGTGGCCCCCCTTCTTTTACTATTTTTGGGGCCCTGAGGACCCCTTCCCCCAGGGCCTGACCCCCTTTTTAAAAAAAAAACCAAAAAAACGGAATGGGGGCCGCGCGGCCCCCCTCCTGAGGCCAATTTCGGCCCCGGGGACCCCATCCCCCGGGGCATGGCCTTCTTTTTTACATTTATTCATTGGGAAGGGGGGCCGCATGGCCCCCCCTTCCCTAGGCCACTATTGGCCCCGGGGACCTCATCCCCCGGGGCCGGCCTGCGTTTTTTTTTTTTTTTTTTTTTTTATTCGCGGGAGGGGGGCCCCCCTCTCGGGCCACTTTTGGCCCCGGGGACCCCATCCCCCTGGGCCTGGCCTCACTGTTGGGGACCGTGGGGGAGCCCCAATGCCCCCACGGTCCCGCCGGCTCCCCGCCTCCTGCGGGAGCCGGCATTGCTGAGCAAGGGAGCTGCTGCATGCAGCTCCCTTGCTCAAAGCAATCTGCTTTGCTTCATTGAAGCGAGAGCAGGTTTTCCTGCTCTCGCTTCAATGAAGCAAAGCAGAGTTTGCTATGGCTGTCATAGCAAATGGCAATGTCCTGGGGGTGGGCACCCTGGGACATTGCAGGAGCCGGCCCTGGGGGTGGCGGTCCCCAGGGCCATCAAGGGCTCCAGGAGGGGGGGGGCTGCGCGGCCCCCCTCCCAACGTTTCTAGAGGTGGTGGTCCCCGGGGCTTGGACATTTTTTAATGCAAATTTTATCCCCAGGGAGGTGGTGGTCCACGGGGCAGCGGGGGGGGCTGCGTGCCCCCCGCGCCTATTTTAATAAAGCCCCGGGGGGGGGGTGACGGTCCCCGGGGCTTGGTGGGGCCTAAGAGACCCCCCTGCATCTTATTAAAACAAGCCGCGGGGAGGTGGTGGTCCCCGGGGCGGGGGGCCGTGTCCCCCCCGCATATAATTAGTATAGCCCCGGGGAGGTGGCGGTCCCCGGGGCTGCGGGGGCCCCCGCGGACCCCCGCTATATAATTTGGCATTGCCCCTGGGACCTGGCCCACCCGGGGGCTTTTTCGTTTTTTTTTTATTTTCTCGGCAGGATTCGCGCACCCAGCGCGAATTATGCCGATTTTTTTTAATGGTATTTTGGGGCCTGAGCAGGCCTAGGGGGTCAGGGTGTTTCTACCCTGCCCCCTTTTCTTGTTTTTTAACCTTTTTTTCACTGATTTCTTGTGACTCGGTTACCAAGTCACAAGATGGCTGCCAACACTTCCTGGTTTGGAGTGTTGGCAGCCAATTAGAATGAAGCTCGTGCTCGGGAGGAGTCGCATCTCCTCGGTGCTCAGATATCGAAAGTTTTCTTTTTTTTAAATTTCTCAGGAACTACCGAACGGATTTACACCATTTGAAAAAAAAGGTCGCTTTCTGAACCAAGAGCTACCTTTTTGCCAAATTTGGTGTAATTCCGTTCAGCAGTTCGGGCTGTAGCCTGTTCTAATTTTTCCTATGGAAATTAACATGGGGAAAAGGCTTTTTGGGACCCCCCTTTTTTCTTGGGCCACGCTTGACGAATCACCCCGAAACTTTCAAGACAGGAGCAGACCGGAGCGCCCCATTAGTTTATAAAATTTCGCGAACATTCTTCAAACGGCGCCAAAGATATTGGCAAATCAAAAATACGGAAAATAGGTACTAACTATAACTACCTACTGGAGAGGGAGAGAGAGAGAGAGAGAGAGAGAGAGAGAGAGATCCCTCGCTCCGTGGCTTCCGCACTCATGAGCGGGTGCTTGGTCGTGCGAGGGTGCACTAGCAAATATATCTTGCTCAAAAAGAAACTGGGACCAGCACTCACGGGAGTGCTGGTCCCAGTTTCTTTTTGAGCAATACATATATATACACGTGGGAGTTATTGTAAAACAGAATTCAGTGTCTTAAAAGGGGATTCAGCGCTGCTTGTCCCTGCTCATAGCCTCTAGTCACTAATTTCCTGAATACTTGAACATCCTTGTTAGGGGGGGGTCTCAATAATTAGCACCAAAAACTGTGCTAGCAACGTAAGGTTATAAGCATTCATATGTCACTTCCGTTGGCACCAATCTCCTTCATCATGTCCAAACATTTCACAGTATCACTTATTATACTGCCTTTGTAATAGAAAAGTTTCTTACGTTTTGTACTGAACTAAGCCAATCATATAGTCCCAATACTTTGATTACAGTTTATTGTGCCTTCCAACATGTCCCATTGATCAACTACTTTGTCTGCCCGAAATCAAATTATTTTTGCATTTTGAAATACACCATCCCCATGTTCTCCACAGTAGGCCCAATAATAATAATGATGTCACTTGTAAAGCGCATGGCTACTTCTCACGAAGTGTCCCAACTCTAGGAGTTGTACACAAACAAGAAGAACTTAACTGGAACCAAAAAGCCACCTTTTACGTTTTATCCTGAAAATCAGTTGGAAGGGGGGTAACTGAACTTCCAACGGTAAAGAGTTCCAGATTTTAGGAGTCCGATGACTAAAAGCACAACCACCAAATCAGGCTTTTTAAAATCTAGGAACGGATGCCAATTTAGCCGCAGCCTACCTAAGATTTCTAGCTGGAGCATAAAAAGTAACCATAGATTGTAAATAGGCAGGGCCTTGGCAGGAAAGTGCCTTGTAACAATAACACAGAACCTTAAAGGTGATTCTCTGTTTCACTGGCAGCCACTGCAGTTTGTTCAGTGCAGCGCTAATAGAGGCTCGTTTCAGGACCCCAAGCAGTATCCAAGCTGCCGCATTCTGCACACTTTGAAGCCTATTCAATTGCAATGGGGTTACACCAAGTTAGAGAACATTACAGTGTTCCAATCTGGATATAACCAGAGCCGGGACTGCTGTTTTCTGGGCGGACTCAGGAATGAGGTGAAGAATTTTTTTCAGGGATATCGAAACAGTTTCCTGCAAGGGCATTGATCTGGTCATCAAAGGACAGCTTCTCATCAAACCAGATGCCCAGGTTCCTAACCTTGGGCTTGGGGGATGGTAGAGGACCAAGGGTATCTGGCCACCAAGTATTGGACTAGATATTGAGAAGCTTGCAGTACCAGAACCTCAATCTTCCCGGTATTCAGCTTTAAACAGTTAAGGTCCATTCAAGTGGCAACAACTGACAAACATGCAGCCAAGTTTAAAAATGCAGTCCTCAGAAAATCCACTGCATGCAGGCTCTTCAACTGCTTCACAACTGGATTTGAAACACTGGAATCTTATTTCTTTGAAGTTCATCCTCTTAAAAGATGTGACAGCTGCCTGGCAGATTGGACTCGCCCAGAGAGTTATTCCCAATTCAGCTTGCAGATTGTGTGCCTCTATAGGAAATGGTTTGAGAAGATAGTAACGTTCTAAGCTAATAGTAAATAATCTCTCAATGTTAAATGTGTTCATAGTTGGCTCTCTCATCTTGGCTTTAAAGAAAAGCATAGTGTGCTTAACAGTTCTCCATAGCCGATCATTGGAAGGCACACATTACCTACCTGCGGGTGGGGGAGGGGAAATGGGGGTGGCAAGTTTGGGGTTTGCCTTCTAGTTCACGTCGGTCTGTGTGCTTTGATGTTGCACCAAGATCTCTTCAAAGTTGCTTACAGCACTGCGACGTATATTTATAAAATACATTCAACTGGAGAATTTAGAAGTCCTCAACAACCCCTGGTCACATGATCTGTGCCATAATGGAGATAGGCAACATATCAACAAAGGTACTTTATTTGGCATTGCTTGGCAGAAGACAGTAGTTGGACTATAAGTTTTCCGCCACTTATGTACAACTTTATGGTTTTAAAAAACTATAATCTGTATGTATTCTTACCTATGGTTGGTACCTCATTTTTGCTAACTAGTGTTCAGGTGACATTAGAGGGAACATTAGTTTACTGATTTATTACCTATGGGGTTTGCTAGCCTGTTAGTAGGTGATCACATTTAGCTTTCATACTACGTCTCTTTAATAAATATCTGATTTCCTTTGACAATTGTAAATTTGAAATTAGGTTTTCATTTTTTTTTTTTATGACCATGGTTTGTTTGTGCAGACTTCAAATTCCTCTGCCCCCATTTCCTCCCTGTTGTATCTCTTTTGTTCTGGACAGACATTTGGTGAATATATGGACAGAGGTCGCATAGTCTGGAGCCCACCCGCCTACTTTGCAAAGTTCTTTTTGGTTTGTAAGGCAGCGTGACCTGTTGATTAGGGTATCCGAGCAGCTGCTGCTGTTTAGAGCTTTGTAATTAAGTTGGCCTTCCTTTTTACTGAAATCTTTTGCTTAATTTGATAGACGTTAGCCGATGGCTATAGCTGGGCTGTTTTTGTTCACTCCAGTCTGAAAATCCTTTGATCTGCTCAAACTGGGTGGCTGATTTCAAGTCGGCTGAACCATTTTTGTATATGACTGGAACCCACCTTATTCTCAAAGAGGATGCCTCAGCATCAGACATGAAATGTCATGTGGGTTAAACCAAGTGGGACAACCTTTAAAGTTTACCTCCCAAATATTTTCCAGGTTTCTTACCCAAGAGGAACTACTGCAGAGTGTCTTCCAAAGCTGAGGAATCCATCCAATCCTTATAAGGATGATGGGCTAAGAGAAAAGCAGCACTTGCTCTAGCTCTCTCTTATCTTACAGATGATTGCCAGACAGACCTCTGCAATATTTGTATAGTGAAAAGGGAGACCTTTCCTTGACTGACTACAATGGCATAGCTGGTGCTTTGAACAAGGACAAATTATCACCTGCAAGCTAGTAGCCTAGGGTGACATGTGCATACGTATCTCTTTGTAGAATCTACAACTGTTGTACTACCAGTTAGCATGCTGAAGTAGAAGACATGTTGGCTTGTTGGAGATGTTGGGCCATGTGGAATGACATTGCTGCTCTCCGGAGGCATTGTGGTGGCTTAGTCAAAGCCATTATATGCCTGTTAAAGAACTTTATACGAACAACCAGCAATACAGACAGGTTTCGAACAGCGAACTGTTTGTAAAGACTCCTAAAGTTCTAGATAAATGAAGATATCGCTGTCCTGAATGGAGGTATTAACTCAGTATGGCTCCATGTTTATATTAATATACTTTGACTTTATAGCACTGGCCGGATTGTCCAGTATTTCATTCCCTTACTCCCTGTTGCAGCTTTGTCGAGTAATACGTTTGTTTATTACTGCACTTTTTTTTATTGGAATGGTTATTTTGGGCTCTGGCTTTGCAGATTGAGTATATGTGCAGTTGCTTCATTATGCTACTTTTACTGAATGTATAAATCTGTACATTTTATTTCTTGAGTGGTTTGAAGTGCAATGATTATTTACTAAGCCTACTCTCTTTTATTGGGTAGTTTGGGCATTCCCTGCCAACAAAAAATGAGTAGGAGTAACCTTAATAAGCAATTCCATGCTCCGTGTGAAATTATCTCATTCTATTTTGGTGTAACCTACTATACGTTTACCATTCTCCTCCCAACTGAAGGATGGAGAAAAACACTATCCTCTGTCTGTTTGTAGGGCACTTCTCCATGTTTAGAATAGTTCCTTCATTAGCCAAATTAATTGTGTGAAAGGCTCTGCATAGTGATCCATTCTGCTTATGGCCAAACCACAGAACTTTTGTTTGTTCAGAACCTTGTATTTTTTTACCTCCATCATTAATTAACAGTTTTTGCCTCAAACGTCTGTGCTTTTGTAGATTAAAAATAAACCCACCCTTTAGCCCAATCCAAACTGTGCTTAAGACATAAATGAGAACCGCACAATTCAAGTGTGATGGGATGTACTTAATTTCGTATACACATATGAAGCCCTGCTTGTGTGCAGAAGTCCTTCTCAATTGCTGTTACTCTTAAAGACAGGCCAGGTAGAACCTCTATGTCTCAGAACATCAAAAGAAGTTGTAGACTGGGAGGTCAGTCAAAGTCGAGGAAGCGGATGCACTTCCGATCCCAAGGCTGGTAACGCAATCACTCTTCGTCTAAACCATAGTCTGCAGGTAAATCCCAGAAGTTGAGTCAACCGAAGTGGTCCAAACGTGGCTCCACCCCGTCCCTCTACTCCTACCACACTGCTAGGCCGCAAACTTGGTCTCAGACTCCAGCCTTACTTCCATTGCACCCGGATTTCCCAGGTACGGTGGCAACAGATGAGGGAATTTATATTTGGTACATGACTGGGTACCTCTGGAGTGCCTTCATCCCCTGTGGATCCAAAGTGACCTCCAGTCGGTCTACCGCTGGCGGATCTGTCCCGGATGCTGACTGTGCCACTCAACCTCGCTCATAGGTCAACACCAATTTCGGGCTTGATGACACATCCCACACGTTTTACAGTATCACAACTCACAGTCTGAGCATCGACACCAACACCACCAGTGCCAGAGACTGAGCCGATAGTCCTATTGGCCTCTGAAGCGAACTTGGGGGACCTACACCAGTGTAGCACCGACTCCATCCTTATCCACTGTCTGATCCAGCGTGGCTTCCATGCTGCTTAAATGATTATGACAATGATGACGATCAGTCACATCTCTGACAACAAAAACCTATTTTATGCTCTGCAGGCGCCAGTGGCCTCGCCGGACTCTGGCCTCCACTCACCTCTACCTGCTTTGGCCACAGAAGTGACTGCCTCCTTTGCCACTGTAATTACGAGGGATGCTGAAGTTCTTGATCTAGCTCTTCCATCGGCTGTAGTCACAACTAATGTTCTTACTGAAGTTCTGCACCCAGTGTTGTTTGCCAGTCAAAAAGCGGATTGCATGGTAGCACAGGAATGCTCCTGGAGACCTTGCCTTCCTCCTACAACACTCCTCTTTCAAGAGCCTAGTGGTGCAGGCCTCCACTTTCCGATTGAACCCCTACGCATTTAGAAACCACCCTGCCAGACAGGCAGAAGGGTATTTGAAGGGCATGGAGAATTCCTTGTATAAAGGTCCATGAACACCAGATGTCTCATGGGGAGTTATTCCCATGTGTTGTAGGACATGGTGGCGGACACCTTGCCAGCCGTCCAAGATGGCACTCAGCCAAATCTACATTGCCTCACGTAAGACACTGCAAAATACTCTATCCAGTCTGGCCTGGACATGACCAGCTTTTTGGGCAGAGCAGTCGGGAAGAGCGTGGTGCTTAGGCATCATGCATGGATCCACTCCACTAGCTTCTCCAATGACGTCCAGCAACCTTTGATGAACATGCCATTCGACGACACCTGTCTCTTTAGAGACCACGCAGATTCTGCACTAGAGCTGCTTCAAGGCAAGCAGCCTCAGCATCAACCTTACTTCAAATCCTTTGAAGGTAGAGTCCGGGGAGCTTGCCACCAATGTCCAGGGTCACTGGTGCAGCATACTACCCAATCTCCTGCCCCCCTTCTACACCAAACACAAACACTCTTTATAGTGCCCTATGTGGCACATGATCGCCCGGTGGGAGGTTGCATCAACTTTTACCTCCCTGTGTGGAGGAGCATCACATACAACCAGTGGGTGCTCCAGATTGTGGAGAAAAGTTACCCCTTATCTTTTCTGTCACACCTCTTTAATGTGCTTCCCACTCCTCAACACCTCTTCAGGACCACTTCTTCATACTCCACAGAGAAGATCAAGCTGTCTTGGCCAGGGGAGCCATAGAGAGGGTGCTGGCATCAGAGAATGGTACTGGCTGGTCCTCCTGTTATTTCTTGGTGCCGAAAAAGGATGGAGGCCTTTGCCTGATCCTAATTCTTCGTCCTCTGAACTTCTTCCTTTGGAAGGACAAGTTAAAGATTCTCACCCTGGCCCAAGTCTGGTCTGCCTAGATTCTGGAAACTGAATGTGGTAGCATTATATATGCAGGACGCTTATTTCCACATCCCTGTACTGCAATATGCAGTTTCAGGTAGGCTAAGAGCACTTAAAGTTTGCAGTACTCTCCTTTGGCCTTACCAGTGCTCCTCGAGTGTTCACGAAGGTGATGGTGGTTGTCACGGCCCATCTGTGGAGATTGGGAATACCAGTTTTCCTATACCTTCTATGACTGGCTGCTGAAGGCGGGCTTGCCTCAAACAGTTGTAAACCACCTTCAAAAGACAGCTGACCTGTTGACATAGTCGGGTTTTTCTGTCAGTGTGACAAAGTCACTTCTTCGCAGAGGCTTCCCTTCATCAGAGCCATTCTGGAAATGGATCTCTTCTGGGCCTGCCCCCTTGTGGCACTGTGTTGCACTGCAACTCTCACTCTACTAGTTCTTTGTAACCTTCTTAGTGGATTGCTGATCACGAGAACAAATTGGGGTAGTGAAGGAGCGATGCAACGCTTTGAATTCTCAAGGGTGAAGAACTCGAGTCTAAAAATTGCAAATATTTTTTATTTTGCAGGTCATAGTTTTACAAACACATATGCAAATGTATCAAGTTATGTAACGTCACGGGGAATCGAGGGAGGTTATTTTATGATTGTTGCTAGGCGTTTTGATTGGTTATCCAGTCTACAGTGCTGCGTTTGTGTGTGTGCATATACAGACATTCAGAAATGCGACCCGTTTTTAGGCAAATCAAGAGCTTTAAAAACAACTGCGTTTGCATATCCACCAATCTCCAACAGCGAGGATTGCCTCGACGTATTTTGCAGAACACAAATAGAATATCTACGTCCCGAGAACATGTTTATAACGAGCATAGGCACTTGCCCATCCGTGTCAGGCTCTCCTTTATTCTCGTGCCGTTGTGTACACTGCCTTTCAGACAGAAGGCTGTAGCATACCACTGACTAGCATCCAAAAGCAGCCTTGTGGGGCCCACAATGCCCCTTGTTCGGTGTCTCTCATGACCAGAAGGGGGGCCGAGTTCCTGGGGACGCCAGTCCTTTTCACCCTCTTTGCCAGGCTCACAAGAACGAGAAAGCTGGAGATGGGCGGACTGGGGAGCTGCACCAAAGCCTAGATTGCGCTCCGTTACCTGCCTGCTGTTGTCATGGGAACTGGCTCATTCTTCACAGCCACCTGTGGAGATCAGGATATACGATATCCCGACCATGAAGTAGCAGTTGGCCCGGTAGCAGAGAATCACGGGATACAACGTGTGATCCAAAAATATGTAGGTTTATATATGTGGGCATCTTTTAATAGCAAGAGTATTGGACCAGTGAGGTATTCTGGTGTCATCATAAACGCGGAATCTTCCGGATTGTCCATGGATTTGCCTGTAAATTGCATTCATTATTTTTAAAGTGTTCATCACTTTCCTCATTGGGGCCTTTTTTTCCTAAGCTGTACATTGAGTCCTGATATGTTAATCATTTCCTGGGAAGTGCCAGATTTAGGTACGGCTATTAATGGTAACCTGGAATTCCTCATGACTTATCATCCAGAGCGGGCCATAAGTACTCTGCAGTCACTGTTGACTTAAACCGGAAGCATGAACCCTTTGCTCTGAATTGAAAGGTATCTGGAATATTATTTTAAGAATGTACCCAGTGAGTCCCTTTCCTCCATCCCCAACCTTTCCATCCGTGCAGTTATGGTACTACTAGGGGTGAAGGGCTGGCAGGCACAATATAAATTGTGTCGAGTGGTCTATGATGTTGCCAACCCTTCCTGAACCTCTTCTTAGCTCATACATTTAATATTTCGCCAAGATGCATTGGCTTCAGGCCGAGCAGCATATATGAATGGTAGAAGCGTGATTTGTTTGGTGCTATGCTTTTATCAGTCTTGTGACGTTGCCCAAATAGGTGTTTGAAATACAGGGCCAAGAGGTTGCTGTCATGGGCTCTCAGCCTGGGGAATCAGCAGTTTGCCCAACCACGTTGCAAAGTCATTTTCTAATGCCGTTGAAGTGAAGTCAGATCAATGAGGAGTGACATGGACAGACACTATATGGAAAAAATAAAAAAGACTCATGCAGAACAATATTAATCTGCACTGAAAATCTTAAAAAATGACTATTGTTCCACAACAACACTTAACAACGCCCATGCCTACACATGCAAACTTATTACATGCATGCACATGCAAATGTATTGCACTAATGTGACCCACCATGCCCATATTTCCACTCTCTGCTTATCTAAATCATGGCAGGGTCCTCCAAAAATCGCTTTCCCAACGTATTTGGGAACAGGAGTTAGATTAGTAAACTAGCTTGTCCTCTTTCATTTGTGACTAATTCGGTGTCTCTCCTCTGATTTTCAGATAAACAGTAGTTTTATGACTACTTCCGGGAGCCACGGGCCGTCTGGGGAGGTTCTAGAATGAAAATATTAGTTTGATAACCATTCCAAGACCATTCCAAAATGCCAGTGTGCCTCTTGCTTTTATGTCAGCTCCCTCCTCTTGCTCCGCCCCATTTCCTATTAGCTATGCCCATACATGGTTTGAGTCTGTTGTCCTCCCCACACCACAGGTGCTCATTCCCTCAGCGCTTAGTCCATTCTTTAAAAAAAAATCTATTTTATTGCATTTACAGTAACCTAAAAAGTGCAGGTTAATAGTGTAGTCATTATATTAGCAGCATACATGGGATTCTATCAGGAGGGCAAACCAAGCATCCAAGTCCCATCTCCTCCTACCCATGCAATATCTTTTCTTACTCATGACAACCAACATCAGTTTTTCAAAGTATTATTTAACAAGAATAACACTGTACCAATATTCATGACAGTAGGGCATTATGTGTCAGCGTATGTCAGTCATCTAGATACTCTGAGTTTCTCATCCGTTTGGGTTCTAGGTATGTGTATCTCTGCAGCCACTGACCATTAAAGTAGATCTTCAGACCTTACATTTAGCCCATTGCAAGTGGGGCTAAGCCAGTGTATCTCCGTTCTTCTTTTAGCCAGTACTAGGCACACAGGAGCAAACCTATAATGTTTTTTCATGTTGGGGTGGGACATAGCGCCAGCATGCATTGCTGAGTTAATCATTTAACAATCAGCCCATGTCCCAGACACTACTTGCACCACAACTGACACAAGCACCGGACATGTATCCAGATAAATCTTACGTAGTACCTCAGGTGTGAGGTAAGTCATATCAAAGAGCTTGAATCGTGCTTTAATACATACCTTGCTAACATAGAAATAGGCCATGTCATATTCTTCATATCTCAGGACGGCCTTGCTTCAGTTGCTAACTCCATCTTCCTTCCTTCATTTCCTTTTTAACTTCCTGCTTGAGTACTGATTTCCTCTCTCACCTTTATAGGCATATGGTCTACCCTATGCTTCCATACTTTATTTTTATAGTTGTGCATTCCTTTCCTTTATGTAGTAATAGCTTCTTACTCTTCCTGGCATAGCAGGCATTGATTTTCTATTTATTGTCATGTGCAGCTTATTATCTCTTCTTTTCCTTAATGTCCTTTCCCATGAAAGGACATCTGTCAGACGTAACCAAACCCTGATGTTCTCAAAGCTCCAAACAGCTTCTCCACCTAAAGATATTTAGTCCAAGAGATTGGTGCAGGTCAAATGTATTAGTGTGAGTCCTCTCTCTCCAGAAATATGTATAGTCCTTGAATATGGGTGAGCCTCGATAATTGAAAAGCCTAATGTATCCAAAGTGCTTCCTGCAGTGTCGCTGTAAGACCAATACTTCGAATCCGGTGCCCCTGAGACTTGACTTCATAGTAGTAATTACTTTTTACCAAACATATTTTTTTTTTATCTAATGAACCTATATCTGATTATTCCCTTTATGTTGGCCAAGCAATTGACTGTATTTCATTCTAATCTGCCTATTCGTGTCTTTGTATCTTAGGCAAAGTCAGCGTCTACAGACGAGAAGAGGTTCCAGCAACAGATCATGACCCAGCAAAAGAGAGACCTGACCACCTTTTTGGAAAGTCAGAAGAAACAGTACAAGATTTGCAAGGAGAAGATTAAAGAGGTATATATATACTGTGAATTAAGTTAGCCTCCAATCTGCTTTAATTTTGAGAGGGCAATGTGATTGCGTGGGAAAGAATGTGTAAAAGTCATTTTAGAAAGTAAAATTAACTAGAGACGTTAAAACCTGGTAGACATTATAAAGAGTTTTGGCAAAATAATTGCAAATGATGCATTTTAAAGCTTGTTAAACCAGTAAAAGTGACAAGAACATATTGATAGGATTTACATATCACTTTAAATGGAGTGTTTGGGGTTATTCCACAAGGAAATCTTTACTCACTAGTGTACAGCAATGCATTTTAAAAAGCATTGTGTCAGCCACATTCGTCAGTATAAGATAAAAGCATTGATTAAAGAAGATGGGTTTCAATAATCACATATTGGTCAGAGTCCTTAGTGACTCAGTATATACACATTGAAAGTTTCAATAATGCCCCAAGTAGGAGACCTTACTAGGTTCCATATTTCTCAGATTTGTTCACAGCGGTCCACAGCGGATCCAGTTTATCACGTTGACAGATTCTATAATAGCGCAGTTATTTATTTTTTATTTATTCAATCTGAAAGAGACACGTTAGTGACAGATTCCTTACCTTAGAATATCCCCAGGCGTCAGGCTGGATCCGGAAAGTTTTGCGTAGCAGTACCCTTGCGCGTCGGTAGGCGGCGTTGTGCGGTTCCGTCGTCGGCGTCGGGATAGCCGGGATGACGTCGCGGCCAGTACTTAGACGCCGCCCATGCGCGCTGATGTCAGTTCTTTCTTTTTCCGCGCCAGTAAGCGCAGATCCGGAGAGAGCAGTGCCCCAGTCAATTTTTGACTGAACTTTTTGTGATTTTTTGTCACTGTTTTTCTCGAGTCGTTCGACTCCAACGGTGTCAGTAGGGATGCCCGGCTTCAAGCCATGCGACGCCTGTGGTCGGATGATGTCGATCACGGACCCGCATCGAGACTGTCTCTACTGCCTCGGGCGAGACCACGACTCCAAGTCGTGCCCCGACTGTCGGGCCTTGCATCCGAAGGCTTTGCGAGAGCGGTCTCGAAAGCTCCTCGAGGTCCGGCAGTCGGCTCCGCGCCAATCCAAGCCCCGGTCACAAGAGAGGTCGAGGGGCCGGTCGCGGAGTCCTCATCGTTCTTCGGGGTCAAAGTCTTCGCACTCCTCCGGTAAGTCAAAGCACAAGAAGTCGAAGAAGCGCCATCGCTCGACGACTTCCCCTCGCCGGTCGCGCGACTCGGCTGAGGGTCCCGTCGGCACTGTCCCCGCGGCTCCGGGAGTGCCTGTGGAGCCGCCGCCGCATTACCCGCCCTACCCGGGTTCGGCGGCGACTCCGGCCGAAATACAGGAGTTCCTGTCGTCCATGGCCCGCCTCTTCGGGCCTCAAGGTCCCCCCGGTGCGCCTTCGGGCCCTAGTGGGGTTCCTACGGCGCCGCTGGCGACTTCGGTTCCGGCGCCGCCAGCGACACCAGTCCCGGCTCCGGCCTTGACCCCGGCTCCGGTGCTGCCACAACCCAGTCGAAGCCCGTTGACCTAACGACACCTCCACCGGCGTCGATTTCACCGGTGCTGTTCCCGACGCCACCCGGGGCTCCGGGCGGCATCGTTCCCCGGTTCTCTCCGGATCCGGACACGACGCCGGACCGACGTCTATCGGCTCCGGCGCCGATGAGACCTTGGGTCCCACATGTCCCTCCTCCTTACATTGAACCTGAATTGGAGGACGAAGAGAACTGGGAGGGGTCTGAGGACCCTCTCACTGCCCAATGTGAGTATGATCAGGACTGGGCTGAGGAACTTGGGGATGCCAGTGGTCTGGACACCTCTCCTGACATTGGCATGCTATCTCCTCCTTCCGTGGCAACGGAGGAGGGAGCAAACTTTGCTACGGTGTTGCGTAGGGCAGCTGAGGCCCTACACCTCCAGTTACCTACAGTGGCTGTCAGGACTAACATCCTGACGGAAGTGCTTCAGCCGGCGGCTACCTCCTCGGAGCCACTGCTGCCGTTCAACGAGGCACTTTCTGACGTTCTTTTGGGCACCTGGTCCAAGCCCACCACAGGGGCTCCTGTGGATAGGAACGTAGCCCAACGCCATCGCCCTTCTCCGGGCGACCCCCTGTTCCTTTCCCAACACCCCACCCCTGAGAGCTTGGTTGTCCAAGCCTCTGCCTCTCAAAGCGCCTTCCCTACCGCTCCCCCGGATAGGGAATCCAAAAGACTGGACCAATTTGGGAAGAAGGTTTTTTCTTCCACCAGTGCTGGCTTGAGGTCTGTCAACACCACTTGCCTCTTGGGCCGATATACCCACTCCTTGTGGGATTCGGTGGCACAGATCCTGCCCCAGTGTCCTGAGGAGGCCCAGGCACTGCTTTCCCGCGCCATTGTGGAAGGAAGAGATGCGGCGAAATATACCATCCGATGTGGCCTTGATACCGCCGACTCGCTAGGCAGATCGCTTGTGACGACAGTGGCGCTGCACCGTCACGCCTGGCTGAGGACCACTGGTTTCTCGGGCGATGTCCAAAACACACTTATGGACATGCCCTTTGATGGTGTCGGCCTTTTCGGCAACAAAGCAGACCACGCGCTGGAGCGTTTTAAGGACTTCGCCGGCTACAGCCAAGTCCCTGGGCCTTTCTGCTGTGCGCCCTCCGCAACAGTCTGCTTTTCGCCCCTTTCGTGGCAACGGAAGGGGCGCCCAGTCACGTCCGCTGCCCAGCCACCGGCCCGCGCAGCAAGCGTCTTCGCGTGGCCGAGGACGTGGCTCCCGCCGAGGCGGGTCGGGTAACCAGCGTGCGGGTCAGGCCACCACTTCCGCCCCGTCCGCGGCCTCCAAGCCCTCCTAGTCCATCCTTTCAGGTCCACACCACGCCAGTGGGGGGCAGGGTCCGCCATCACATTCCCCACTGGCGTACCATCACATCGGACAGGTGGGTCTTGGACATTATCCGAAGGGGCTACTCCCTCCCCTTCGAGACTTCCCCCCATACATAAAGAGTATAAGTTTTAAATAAATATTTGCATTGATTTCTATTCTTGACGTATTGCGGATTTACTGTCTGGGCCTTGTTCATGGTTACATGTATGTGTCTGAGTGCAAGATTGATGAGTTGTAGGAATGAGTAGAGTAGTTGTCAGTATGAGATAACAGAAACCGAAGGATAAATCTTTCTCTCACTTGTCAAGAAAACTGCAATTTGAGCACAGAAAATCAAGGAACCGGGAGACGGGCGATGCCCAGTCCCCGGAAAGACAGAGAGACATGCCTGAAGAAACACCTGCAGATCTGAGACAAATCCTGGCAGCCATGCAAAAGAGTCTGAGCACAATTGACGGTAAAATAGACTCTCTTGCCTACCGCATGGACCGAACGTCGGAGCGCCTCGACAAGCATGCTGAGCGTCTAGATATGGTAGAACGGCGCACAACGGAGGTGGAGGAAGCTCAATCTGAGACTGTGGCTGCACAAGAACAAATCGGCAAGGCTCTCGCTCTACTGCAAGATAAGACAGAAGATTTGGAGGCTAGGTCCAGGAGAAGCAACATTCGTATTACTGGGCTCCCGGAGTCCTCGGCCACGGGCAACATGGAGACATTCACAGAAAAGCTCTTAGTGTCTCTGCTGGGTCGGGACACTTTTTCCTCCATGTTCGTGGTCGAGCAGGCCCACCGATCCCTCGGTCCTAGGCCTCCCCCGGGTGCGCAGCCGAGTCCGGTTATCGCAAAACTCCTGAACTATAGAGACAGGGACGCCGCTCTCAAATGAGCCAGAGAAAAGGGGGAGCTGCACTTTGAGGGCTCTTCTATATCACTTTTTCCAGACTTTACGATGAAGGTCCAGGAGGCTAGGAGGCAATTCGCCCCACTGAAACGCAAATTACGCGACCGCAACCTTGATTATGCTATGCTCTACCCCGCCAGGCTTAGGGTTACCATGAACGGCGCCTCAAAGATATTTCTTGACCCTCAATCTCTACAGAAAGCCCTCAAGTAATATTCAAAAACTCAGGCGCAGAGCAGCGAATCAGATAAACTGTCGGAGGCAGCCGGGGGTGGCCTGGACGAGCAAGATTAGCCGGACGAACTGGCAATACACGCACACTGAGATGGTGCTGTGGTTCACATCTGGGTTTGCCAATTGAGTTGAGGCTTATCGTGGTGGTGTCTATTGTTAACTGTTTAAGATATGAGGGGGACATGGTGGGTCGAACGCTGGCCTCCGTCTTCCGATCACTCTGGAGCGGACATTGAGACTCTGTCTACACTGAATGCTGACTTAGAGGTTCTAGACGCAGTCATGCACACTATTGGGGGGGGCCCGTCTCTTGCCCCAAGTACGCTGCGAAAACATATGTGGATAGGTGCGGGATGTACTGTATAGTTTTTTGATGGCATTTCCGTCACACTACCAAGGTGGAGTGAAGCACGACGGAGAGGCAACATCCGCCCCTGTGTGTGTTCCGCTACATGGCGTTACGCCAGTTTTCTTTTAGTAATGGGAGGGGTGAGGATATCGTCCATGGCAAGTTTGAGAAGGCGTGGCGTGGGTTGGGGGGGGGGGAGGGATTTATAATTGTTTATAGTTATGATCACAGTGTATTACACATGCTCAGATATCGCCCAAATGGCGTTACATTGTGGGTAAGCCCAGTTAAAAATAACACAGGCAAACACAGTACAGATCCGTCTAAGCTGATCAAGGATGACACAGGGCAGGAGTAGCGCAGCGAGATTCCGCACGTGGAACGTCAGAGGGCTATATGACTACCGCAAAGTACTTAAAGTGTTTGCTTACCTCACGAGACATGCAATCGATGTTGCACTATTACAGGAAACCCACCTGCCCACAGATAAGAAAATGCTCACACACCGACGGCTGCATGGCTCATTCCACGCGGCAGGCTTTTCTACACACGCTAGGGGGGTTCTAACTTGGGTCAACCCGAAATCAGGAATTACATTGGAGGCCGTCGAGGCTGATGCTGAGGGCAGATATGCCATTTCTAGATGTAGAGGAAAGGGTTTGGACCTCATTTTGGTTAATGTATATGGGCCAAACTTCGATAACCCACAATTCTATCACGACTTGTTAGAACGATTGAAAGTTAATGCCTCTCTCCCACACCTTAGGGGCAGGGATTTTACCTGTGTTCTAGACCCATCGCTGGACCGCTCAGGGGGCCCAGCCTGGCGTCCCTCGGCCGCCGCTAAAACCCTCACTGATGCTATCATGCAGTTAGACATGACAGAGGGAGGGGAGGCTTTACACACTACTCCGCCCCACGTGACTTGCATACCAGAATCGACTATTGGTTCATAGCCAGATCCTTATTTTCCATAGTTAGGGTATGTGCGACCCTCCCATGCTCACTCTCAGATCATTCACCTATACTCCTCGATATTGAAAGACCACAAAAGAGGCCAGCCCCATTCACGTGGCGCTTCCCCCCCTACTCTCTATTGGACAGCGTCTTCAAAACTGACATATCCGACGCCATAGAAAACTTTTTTAACACTAATATTGGCTCGGTATCCCGATTTGCCACAGCCTGGGAAACCTTTAAGGTTTACATTCGCGGTATTGCTATCTCAAAACGCTCAGGAGTCCTGCGATCACTGAGAGGCCGCCTTGATAGTCTAGAAAAACGATTGGCCGAATTAGGGCAAGCTACCCTGCGAGGGAGAGATGCCCTCACCACAGAGGAGCTAAAAAGGACATTGGAAGAACACCACGAAGTTGCAGACTGTGAGGTCAAACACATGGGTAAATACGCGGTGGCTAAAACGTATGGGGAGGGCAAGCGGCCGGGGGCAACCTTGATATCTTTACTGCGCAACAGAAGAGAGGCCTCCGCTATTACAGAATTACATGCAGCCACAGGAGAGCTTAAGAGACCCGACTGACATTGCAAACCGCTTTAGCCAGTACTACTCCGACTTGTACCGCTCTTGGATGACTGCTGATGAGGCTGCTATACTAGACAACCTAGAACACATAAAGCTCCCCTGGCTAGCAAACGAACATAGAGAGTACCTCATGAGGCCCCTGGAATCTTGCGAGGTACATGCAGCTTTAAAATCCATGCGCTCGGGTAGCGCCCTGGGGCAGGACGGTCTTACCGTCGCATTTTATAAAGAATTTAAAGATCTCCTTGTTCCACATCTGGTAACGCTCTTTGAGGAAATAAGCGAGTCCGGTGAGATGCCCCTCTCTATGAGGGGAGCTCTGATTGTCACACTATTGAAACCAGGCAAACCCCCTAATGAATGTTCTTCATTTAGGCCACTATCACTACTTAATGTAAACACTATAATTTATGCCAATGTCCTCGCCAACCGCTTGGCCCCGTTAGTTCCCCAATTGGTTAGCCCAGAACAAGCGGGTTTTGTCCCGGGGCGCAATTTGACATACAACTTGCGCACGGTATTCAAGGCAATACAACATACTAATCCAGAGATCAAGGCTTCTGCGGTCTTTCTTGACGCAGAAACAGCTTTCGACTCTGTGGAATGGGCATTCATGACTTCTGTTATGAGGAGAATGGGTGCAAAATATTCCTTAAACTAGTGGCAGTCCTTTAAAACTCCCCATCTTCCAGAATAAGAGTAGGAAATACAGTGACAGCCCCGATTAAAATATCCAGAGGCACTCGTCAGAGTTGCCCGTTATCGCCCCTCCTATATGCAATTGTAGCGGAGCCTCTGGCCTGCGCTCTTAGGGAATACCACGGACAGAGAGGTATTCGGTTCCCGAACTATAACTTAATAATATCCACCTACGCCGACGACACACTTCTGTATATTAGAAACCCCGAGTTACATCGATCTCCGGTATTGAGAGAGGTCATGCGCTTCAGAGAGTTTTCAGGCCTAAAAATCAACTGGTCCAAATCCATAATTTTTCCGCTGACCTCGGCCACGGTCCCCATTGAATTACACTTCCCCCTTACCTGGTCTAATGACCCGGTGCGTAATCAGGGAATCCAAATCCACTCTGATCCTGAGATTGTATGTAGCGAGAATTATGGTAGGGCAATTGCTAAATTAGAGGAAGAGGTGGAGCGCTGGATTCGCCTCCCACTGTCCCTTTTTGGTCGGTGGTACTCCCCAGGTTCTTATTCTTGTTCCTGAACATACCGATGGTTTTACCTTCTCACTTTTTCAAAGCCACTAGAACATTACGGATGAAGCTGGTGTGGGCTGCTAAACAGCCACACATCCAATGGATAATTCTAACTCTCCCTTATGCATTGGGTGGGCTGGGAGCCCCAGAGCTAGAACTTTACTACAGGGTTGCACAATGCTCGCATGCACATTATTGGATTCACCAACACTCAAGCCCACCCCACCTGCAGATAGAAAGGGTAGTCGCTGCGCCCTCCCCGTTACCAACTCGGTTATTTCAGGCGTTAAATAGACGCACTGGCATTTTGGATTCGGTCAATGCCACGGTACACGCGTGGCATAACCTGATGAAGAGACAGGCGAGCGCTATATTGTACTCCCCACTGACTCCACTAGAGTGGTGCCATTGGCTGCCAATTAGCAGGGAAAGGGAGATAGTCACGGCACTAGAGTCACTCAATATAACTAAAATGGGATATCTCTTCCTAGCTGGTAATGCCAGTGACTGGGCTGGGATTAAAGCTGAGGCATAATAACCCCCCCCAAACCCCCCCCGCCCCCCCCCGGTGAGATTTCATTTTCATATGGTGCGGCATGCCCTCCGGGATATACTTGGCGATGACATGATGGAACCCCCTGAGATCACCCCCTTCTCATTTATATTGCGCTCAGAATCCCCCAATAAGTTGATTTTCAGTATTTATAGCATCGTGCAGGGCTACCGTAAAAATGTTTATACTAAAGCTCGGCTGGAGTGGCAGAACGACTTGGAGGTGGTCCTCGATGACGACACTTGGAGCTACTGCTGCGAGGCAACGCTGCGTATCTCTTTTAATGGCCGCCATCGCCTAATACATTTTAGGTTTCTGAACAGAGTTTACTACACACCAGTTCGCCTGCATAGATATGGCTTACGCAAAACAGCGGATTGCGAACGATGCAGGGATAACCCTGCGGATTTTATCCATGTGGCCTTGTAATGCCCAGATATAGCCAACTACTGGAGAACGATATTCTCAAAGCTAAGTAAAATCACAGAGACACCATTATCCACGGACCCCTTATTAGCGCTCCTGGGTTTTTCAAAGCAGATAAAAAAGGACATCCGCCGATTAATTGATATGGGGATGTTGATTGCAAAGCGTAGAATTGCCATGCGTTGGTCACGTGGGCTGGCGCCTACCCTGGCAGAATGGTCAAATGACATGCTCTTTTGCAACACACAAACAGAACTATATAGTGAATTGCTCCCTCCTCAAAACCGTTCCAAGAATTTTTGGGGGTTATAGCAGAACTATTTGGCAGGGAAGGTATTGAATGTACCGGAGTAGAGTATCTTTACCAGAATGATTACTTCCGCTCAAATAAGTCCACTGGGCCAGGTACTGTCTAGCGGCCCACTCCCTGATAGGTGTGCTGATGGGATGTTGGGCAACCAGTACCTACTACACGCTTAAGGCTCTGGCGCGCACGCTGTTTCCCTCCACTGGCACCCAGATGGGGCGTAATGACGACTCTGCACCTGTAAATGCTGTTGTAAGTGGCTGTGTTGGGCCATGACCTGGGCTACTCAATTGTGTCTTACCCTCGCTCTTAGCCATATAATGCTATCACCATTCATGTAAGCTGTGGTCACAGTTAATGTATGCTGCACTGATTGTTTTTCTTTTCCTTTCTGTTGTTGTTTTTTTTTTTATTCATGGTTTGTTTGTAATTATATGCAATAAAACCCAATAAATTTTTTATCTGCTTGGGAAGCCTCCCTTTTTTTGTCCACTCCTTGGAGCTAGTGAATCAAAAATGATGTTTTCAGGTATCCATTACCGCTCAAGATGGCAAAAGATCTTGGTCATTTGTTCCTTTCTCTGTAGGACTGGTTGCATGTCAGCTTTCAATCAATCAGGATTTATAAAGCGCGGCTAATCACCCAATATGGTATCCAGGCGCTTGCAGGTCCCGGAGGCTTATTCGAACAGCCAGGTCTTCAGGGCCATTCAGAATTCCGGAAGTGAGGTGATTGACCGGAGGTGCGTGGGGAGGCTGTTCCAGGTCTTTGCTGTGATGTTCGAGGAGCGGCGTCCTCCACTTCTGGTTCGGGAGATGCGGGTAGTATGGGCAAGTGAAAGGGAGGTGGAGCGTAGTCTTCTCGATGGTTGGTGTAAGTTCAGGCGGTGGTTAATGTAGGCGGGTCCTTGGTTGTGTAGAGCCTTGTGTGTTTGGGTCAGCAGCTTGAATTAGCATCTCTTCTGTACAGGGAGCCAGTGGAGTTGCCTGAGGTGGGGTGTGATGTGGTTTCATCAGGGAAAGCCGAGGATGAGTCCGGCTGCGGCTTTCTATATGGTCTGAAGTCTCTGTAGGAGGAGTGCAGTGATTCCTACTTAGAGTGCGTTGCTGTAGTCAATTCGGCTGGTGATGAGGGCTTCCCGTGTGTAGAGGTAGCCACTTGAAGATCTTACAGAAGGCAGAGGAGAGAGAGTTGGTATGTGATTTCATGGTGAGCTTGTTGGCAATTATGACTGAGATTTCTGGTGTAGTTGGAGGGAGTGGGTGCAGGTCCTAGGTCTGATGGCCACCAGGAGTCCTTCCATGTGTTGCTGCTGTTGCCAAAGATCAGTACTTCCGTTTTGTCTGTGTTCAGCTACAGGCAGTTGTTCTTCATGCTGTCGACGACGTTTGTCATGCATCTGCGGAAGTTGGTTCTGGTGGTGGTGGGGTCGTCAGTGAGTGAGCGGATGAGTTGAGTGTCGTCTGCATAGGAAATTATGTTGAGACTGTGGGATCCAACGATGTTGGCCAGCGGGTCATATATGCGTTTAAGAGCATGTGGCTGAGCCCTGGGGCACACTGCAGGTGATCTCCTTGGGTTCAGAGGTGAAAGGTGGATCCTCTGGGTTTTTCTGGTGTGGAAGGAGGTGATCCATCTGAGCACGTCCCCTTGGATGCCGATGTGGTGCAGTGTTTTGATCAGCGTGTGGTGGGATGTGGTCTTGAAGGTTGCCAAGAGATCGAGGAGGATCTAAACTGCTGTTTCTCCTCAGTCGAGGAGAGCTCGGATGTCATCGGTGGCTGCGATCTGAGCGGTTTCGGTGCAGCGATTGCTGCAGAAGCCGGATTGGGAGGCATCGAGTAGCTGGTTCTGCTCAAGGTGTGTCATGAGGTGATTGTTGATGATCTTTTCCAGTACCTTCGCTGGGAAACAGAGCAAGGAGATTTGCCAGTAGTTTTTTGGTTCGCTGGGGTCAGTGAAGGGTTTTTTGAGTAGTGGTCTGACTTTGGCGTGTTTCCAGGCATCAGGAAATGTTGTGATGGTGATAGAGGTGTTGCATAAGGTGGCGAGTTGCTCACCGATCCTTATGGTTTCCAAGGTTGAAGATGTGTTGTGGGCATGACTCTGTGAGAGTTCCTGTATGGACGGATTTCATGGTGGAGGTGGTCTCCTGGGTGGAGAGGATGTTCCAGGTGGTCAGTGTGTGGATCGTGTTGGTTACGGTGGTGGCGTATCTGTTGAGGAAGTCCATAGGTGTGGGTTGGGGTTTGAAGTTTCTGTATATGGTTGCGATCTTGTCGTGGAAGAAGTGGGCAAGGTTGTTGCACAGCTCCTGTTAGGGTGTGATGTTGTTTTTGCTGCCAGCCGGGTTGGAGAATTCCTCAAACATTCGAGGGGTGGCAATCTTAGCAAAAATTGCCTTAGGACAGGCTAAACGCAAGGCCGCTGATGCAAAGGGAAGGTGGGCTAGATAGAGCTAGATGTAGGGCTTACGGTATGTGTGGTATATGGCTCAAACCAAGATGATCCAAAAAATGTTGAAGATCTTGAGCTGGAGCTTGCAGCATGACCTTGTCCATTAATTATGTGTGGAGATTTTAATATCTCCCTGAATTCTTGCCAAGGGCAACTAAATCAAGGGGCGTATCAAGGTCGTAAGCCAAAACTACATAGGGCTTTATCATCTCTTATAAGTAGCCCTGGCTTGGTTGATATCTGGTCTTTTAAGAACCCCACTATTCCGGGGTATACATATTATTCTTGCCCCCATAGGAAGTATGTCAGGATTGATTACTTCCTAGGTACGAGGGACATACGTAATGGGGCTGGCATTAGGACATTTCCCAAGGTGATCTCTGATCACAATCCATTAATTTTGGAAATTGAAATCAAAAGGTTCAAAAGAACTCGGAATAAATGGACTTTTGATAGAAAGTTACTTGCTAATGAAGCCTATATTGAATACATTAAGGATTGGTCCCAGGAATTTTTCGATATAAATAGATATAGTGCCGGCAGCGGGGTTGTGTGGGATTGTTTTAAGGCTGGTCTTAGGGGTGCAACGATTAGTTTCGTTGCCAGGGCAAGGAAGCAGCGGGAGGCAAAGATTGAACAATTGATGCGAAGTCTAGCAGAAGAAGAAAACGTTTTATTAATAGCACAGGGTCGGAAGGTGGTTCAAACTCAACATCAAATAATCGCCCTTAAGGCGGAAATAAATAGCTGGCTTACGCAGAAATCGGCAGAAGAGTTTCAGTCCCAGCGAAACAATTCGTATGAAAATGGGGAATTAGTGGGTAGGGGACTAGCCCTTCGAACCTGCCAGAAAACAGCTCGGAATTTAAAATCCTCAATTAAGAAGGATGGCCAAACGTATACCAACATAGATGATATAATAAGGGTGTTTCAGGAGTATTATCAACTGCTGTACCAGGACGACACGGGTACATTTGGAACATTACAGGATATATCCCGAATAATAACTAATGCAGACCTTGGTGAGGTGTTGGATAGCGTAGCTAAGGATGATCTAGAAAAGGACATCTCACTAGAGGAGGTCTTGACAGCTCTGCAGGATTTGGCATCAGGGAAGGCTGCTGGCCCGGATAAGATCCCCCTGGAAGTATACAGGATATTGCAAACCCAGATAGCCCTGCTATTACTTGACCTTTTTAAGGGTATACAATATAGCGGCCGCCCTCCAGAATCTTGGAAAGAAACGGACATCATTATCTTTCCAAAGAAAGGAAAACCGACAGACAATCCAGCCTCATACCGGCCGATATCCCTAATTAATTCGGATACTAAAATCTATTCGAAGATATTGGCCACTCGGCTAGGGAGGATTATAGGACATCTGGTCTCCCCCTGGCAGCATGGGTTATCCAAGGAAAGGAAACAACAGATCATATCCGGAGGGCTATATCGCTATTTGACATCATGGCTGGGACGGGGGGCCAGATGGCTATGATCCTCCTCGATGCCGAGAAGGCATTTGATCGGGTCTCCTGGAGGTTCTTGTGGGGGCTACTGGAATTAAAAGGCTTTGGACCGCAATTTATAAAGGCAATTAAAGCTATGTATTCCGACCCAAGAGCCCGACTACAAGTGATGGGGAGTGAATCAGGAAATATAATGATATCTAGGGGAACTAGACAAGGATGCCCCTGCTCACCCATTTTATTCGCTCTGTATATCAATCCCTTGGTGGTAAAATTGTTGCAGTGCCAGGAGATCAAGCCAGTGATAAGCAGAGGGTACGAGACCAAGGTATTAGCGTATGCCGATGATGTTGCAGTGATAACTTCTGACCCAACAGAGGCAATTAGGGATATTGTTCGTATCGCTGAGGGATATGGGCCGGTATCAGGCTATGCACTGAATAAGGGGAAGACAGTTATTTGCACTGAGAATATTGTTTTCAATGACTCTCGACGAGCTGAATCGGCAGTTTACCTCGGAGTTCGTATCAGTCCGAAGGTGGATGAAATTGTGAAAGTTAATTTTGACCCCCTGGTAAAGGCTATATCTGTGGATTTAAAAAGAGTCAATGGGTTGCACTTATCTATAATTGGGAGAGGGAATTTTTTTTAAATGACTATGCTACCCAAGATTCTATATCTATTTCGTTCAATTCCGCTTTTGGTGGACGAACAGATATTGAAGACTTTGGAGGCTATCTTTTCTAATTTTATCTGGCAATACGGGAAAGTGAGAAGGTCACTTAAATATCTATCTCTCCCTCAGGATAGAGGGGGACTTTCAACTCCTAACATTACATTATACTATTGGGTGGCTCTTCTGCACCAGATGACCTCCCTGTTTGTGGCAGAAAGGGTCAGGGAGGTTGAAAGTATAGGCAGAATACCAACAGTATATGAGCTCGCCATAGGGAAGGAGGCCCCGGGGCTGCTGCTGAGACAAATGGAGCAGAGTTATTATAAAAAGGTTCGCTTCAAGATTGTATATGGTGCATGGAGGATATGGAAAAGTGTCAAAATATATGGCGATACCTAAAATTTGTCGATATGCTCCCCTGTGGTGATCCTCGCTCTTCCCATCCCTCTCTTATGATGCCATGGGAGGGCAATGGGAAGAGCTAGGTGTGGCTACAATTGGAGCGCTCTATGGGGGAGAGGAAATCTTCCACTTTTCCAGGATGCAGCAGGAATTTGGGATTCCAAATAATCACCATTTTAAATATGTGCAGGTTAGGATTATCCTTACCACATGTAGACCGGCGGTAAACCTGGATAGGATACCAGTGTTAGAAGTAATCATCAGGAAGACTAGCAAAATTAGGAATATTTATAGCCTGTTGATAGATGAACTACCAGATGACTTAGAAAAGACCGAGACAGGCTGGGCAAGGAAGCTAAACAACCCGGATGTGGATATTTACAAGATACTATCATTAACTGCGAAAATACTTTTATCTACTGGTCTAAAGGCTCAATTGTATAAAACTGTATTCAATTTGTATTTTACCCCTGCTAAATTATTTGAGTGGGGAAAAAGAGTAGATGATAGATGTCCTAGATGTGGGGTCGGAACGGCCACATTGATTCATATGTTTTATGAGTGTGATAAACTATCTCTTTTAAAGACTGGGTTACTCAACTTCTCGGAAAACATGTTTGGATGGAGACTTAAATTAACCCCTACTTTGCTGCTCCTGGGATATGAGGGCTCCTTGGAGCTTGATACCGCACAGGAATATTGTATATTTGTGGGAACGGCAATATTTAGGATAATGCTAGCTGCTAGATGGAAGGATGTAGAGCCACCCACCTTTCAGATGTGGCTAGCTAGACTTCTTGGAATTTATAATCAGGAGACGGCCTTGTATGCATGTAGGTGCAAGCAGGCCAGAATCCGTGGGGGGAAAATTTGGGTACATGTTTCAAAATGGAGTAAAGAAGCCAGGGGGCTTTAAGTATGGGGATAAGGGATCAAGAGTGGTGATGGCAGGCATCTCCTTAAATAGGCTTCCGATAGGCTGGAATAAGGTGGTTGTAAAGGTTTCACTCCCAATATGAATGAACTATAATGGTTGTATTAGCTTGGTCTTAATGAATGAATTATAATGTTTGTATTAGTTTGGTCTTAAAAAATTTTTTAGTTCCAAACTGTATAAGCTATGTTTAGCGACTTCTCTTATTTTGGATTAGTCATATGTGGTGTGTGTCTCTCTAAGTAATGGAATTGTATTTTTGCACAACCCTAGTAGAACTGCTACGATCACCTATGATCCACTAATATCTATTCTAAGTGATCTATTGCGTTTTTGCACAATTGTAGTGGAAATAGGATGTAAGGATCTCTTTTTCTATAAGAAGGAATTGTAATGTTTAGGTTGATGTCAACTTTTTAGCTTTAAATTGCATATACTATATTTTAGCAATCGCTATTGAGATGCTCTTTTCTATTTCCCTTTTTTTTGTGATCTATTTGTATTCTTGCACAACGTTATCAGAACTGTTTCTATTTTTCATGATCTATTGATATGTATTCTTGTATGTGACGCTATTTGGGTATGAATTAATAAAACATTTTTTTTAAAGAAAAGTTCCTTGGTGTTGTTGCCGCTGATTTCGATGCATGCGGCAAGGGCTGTCTTCTTTGTTGCCCTCCACAGGTGGTTGTAGATGTTGAAGGAGGTCTTAAAGTCTGCTCTGTTGGAGGTGTTCTTGCTGGTGCGCCATCTCCTCTCCAACTTTTGTCTCATTTCGCTGGTCTGAGTTCTTGGGTGTACCAGCTGGCCTTTTTGGAGCATTTTCTCTGGATGTTGCTTCTGATGAGGACGTTGTTGTCTGCGAAGTTGATGATCCAGGCGTTTTACTGTTGAAGCAGATGTGAACCTTTAAGGAGTTATGATGCCATCAGCTATGTGCTTCCCATCCTTTTACAAAGCGTCCTTCATTGCCAGTTCCTGGTTAACGGGGGGCTTCATTGAAGACAGTTTCAACACCATCTTATGGAAACCAAAACTCATTGGTAAATCAAGATCTTGTGCCCAGTTACTCCTTTCTAATCTCTTGGTGGTTGTAGCCATTCCTACAAGGATCTCATGTGCCCCTAAGCACAGGGGTTCAGGACCGAAAAAGACAAAGTTTTGCTTGTAGGCTTGTCCATGACAGAAATGTGTGTTCATTTGAAATGTATGGTATCTGTCCAGCACCAGATGGTATCTGTAGGGGTTTGATTTTCACACCTGTCGCACAGAAGACTCATTGAGTGTCGAAAATTAGATTGGTCAAAACTGATTCATTAAGCAGGACGATCACAGATTACAGAGCAGCATTCATTTTCCTTGCTGAACATCTCTTTATCAGCCAGTGATCTAGATAAGAACAAATGTGAATCATTTGACACTACCAGAAGCAGGTTCGAATTTGAAATGACAAATTTGAACCAGCAAGGATCCTCCACCACGACACAGCAATTGTATTTTCCTTTCATGACTGGAAATACGCTTAAGATCATCTCATAATTCGTGCTATAATCTGCAGCATTACTATTTTGAAATTCTCCTGTCCGATTGATTTGTGTAGCAGGCATACATCTAACATATTACTCTTCTTTTTATATGGCCTTTTTTGATGAATACATCTTTCTGCAGATTCCTCACCTTATGAATTATCCTTTCAGGCGAGCAGACTGGTCTGAAAAACGTTTTCCCAGCAATAGTTCTCCAGTGCCGCCAGGTGGCACCATGCAGCTTCGGCTGTGACTCCCCTCAAGACATGATGACACCTGTTCGCCATGTGGCACACTGGCATTAATTCCTGTTTTTCTACACCTCATTGACACAAGCCCGGAGATCTCTCTCTCTCTAACTAATTTGAGCACGATTGTCAGCATTATGACAACAACCAAGTCAAATGACTCCTCTGAATGTTTCAGGGTCTAGGCTCTGCTGCAGGTGCTTCAAGAAGATATGATTGTACCCACATGATTATCTGCATGTGCTGTTTGTGATCGGAGCCCAACACCACATCCTGTGATTCCTGTTCCTCAGTGTATCTGAAGGCTATCTGGAAGTGAGAGGCCAAGATATTTTTATCAAGGCCTGGGGGGAGAGGCTGAGCACTCTCCTTCACCTCCAGGTAAGTGACCTGTTACAAACAAATCCCCTCAGTGATCTTCACATAAGAAACACCAAAAGCACCAGTGGAAGGAGATGTCCTCCTCTTCCCTTAGGAAATGGTCCCACTCCAGGGTCCACTCTGAATCTCAGTGCCGCTCCCAAACTCTAGACTCTTCCTCATCATCTGATAAGATCCGTGTTGGACTTTACCCTTTCTATAGGGTCATCCCCAAACCTTTTGCCTTCACCCACCTGTTTTCTGTACCTGTTTTTGTAGGCTTTTAGGACTTTGTGCACTTTACCACTACTAACCGGTGCTGGAGTGCTTGTGCTCTCTCCTTTGAACATGGTAACATTGGCTTACACCTAAGTGGTACATTTAATTTACTTGTAAGTCCCTAGTAAAGTGGTACTACCTTTACCCAGGACCTGTAAATTAAATGCTACTAGTGGACCTGCAGCACTGATTTTTCTTCACGCTTAAGTAGCCCTTTCAACAGGTCTCAGGCCTGCCATTGCAGCCTGTATGTGCAGTTTTAAGCTGCCATTTCTACTTGGCAAAATAAAACTTTGGCCTGGCGTAAGCCTTCCTTTTTAATGCATATAAGTTATCTTTAGGGTAGGCCCTAAACAGCTCATAAGGCAGTGTGTAGTGTGTTTAAAAGTTAATGTCTACTTTTAACTTTTACATGTCCTTGTAGTGAAAAAAACTTAAATTAGTTTTTCGCTGCTGCAATGCCTACTATTCCTTTTATTACATTTAATAAGCGATAGCTTTCAATTTGGAGCAGATAGAAATATCGAGTTTTGTGTCTAAAGAATTGTAAGTTAACGCCCTCTTTAATAATAAGGTCGGATTTTAAGTCACTATTCTGAAAATGCCTTTTTTAGAAAGTTGTAATTTTCTTGTTCCAACCATTTGTTGCCTGCAGCCTTATCCTGTGTCACATGACTAGCTGTAGCTGGCAGTTGGTCATTTCAAGTTTATTTTATTTATGTTTCGGAACTCCGAAGAGATCCACATATAACAAATTCACACAAATAAGTGCAAGATGTATTATTTCTAAAAAAACATTCATAAATACATACAATTCATGAAGACATCCGAATTCTAATCACTCGCCCCAGGTTCACACCAACATCAATATAAATGTAAACATTTTTTTAAAAGTTAAAAATTCAGTGAAAGAAAAGTCCATTTGGGGATTCTGTTATTAACTGTAGTACTTCCAAAGAGGACAGTTTCAGAGAAATGGGCCTCAATCATTTATGGCGGTACAATAAGAGAGCAAGACAAACAAATAAGACACAATTCAGATCTTGGATCCCATTCTGGCAGAAATTACATACTTCAAATGTTCCGTACCATTTTGATAAACAATTTAAGGGTAACCTATCCAACCGCAACAAAATCCAAAAGCGTCTAACCCCATGGGGCAAGTTCCATTTTATTTAAGGTTGTACTTTTTTCATTAAAATAATGTCTTTTACCTTTTGATATCCCCTTTTGTTGACACAATCCTCAGTATCCGTACGAAAACTTGAAGCTTGTTTTAAACTGGCCTTCAGTGGAGGGGCAGGGAGCGAAATTACCAGACTTGGCACCAGCCACAGTTGGGTTGTGGCATACTTGAAATTCCTGTAGACTAGAGTCTTATCCCACAGAATTTCCTTTCTCATATAGTGCCTTAAAGTGTCCCCTTCACTTTTCTTGTGGCAAGCAGTCCAACGAACAACCCTCGCCAGGCTTTGGACATTAGCACTCTTCGTTCTAATTTCCAACCTTAGTGCCGCCACTGATATTGAGAGGTTTATTACAGGAGGCAAGGCTTCTCTGTACCTGCCCTTCAATTTTGTTAAAAATAAAACCCATCTAGCAATGTCTTTGAGCTCCCCTGCACAAAGTAGGGTAGCAGAGATTTTAGCCCGATATTCCAAGATGATGGGAAAACTGTCTTCTGCATTTTGGCCCCATAAAGTGCACCCAAACCTTTGGCCTGAGACTGGGCTTTATACATGTTGTTTAAGATGTGATCACTGTCACTCAAATTGCTACACATTATCTTCCCTAAGAAGGTATAGGACTTTAACGCTTCCAGATTTTGGTCACTGAAGTGACAGGAAAAGTTGCCATGTTTAGGTTTTGTCTTGCCATAGAAGCAGCGTATTTTGCTTTTAGAATGTTAATTTTTAAATAGTGTGCATCAGCATATTGTTGCAATGCCTCCAGCCGATTATTGAGCCCCTAGTGGTGAGATCTAGGATCTCTGTCATCCACTTACAGGAGACATGAGACTGATAGTCCCACAATAGTTGGCGATAGACCTGTACTTTGTGAAAGTAAGGCGGGTAAGTCCGAAATATATAAAGAGAAGAGCAGCGGGGCCAGGAGGCACCCTTGTTTTAGGCCTTTGTTTTTTGGGATTTGCCTTGAGAGACCACAATCACCCCCTAGTAATACCTTATGCCAGGTAGAAGAATGGAGAGCGATAATTAGATGCAATAAAGTACCTGGCATGCCAAGATCCGATAGCTTTTTCCACAGCACCAAATGATCCACTTTATCAAAAGCAGTGGAAAAATCTAAAAATGTGGCATATATCACACCACCTCTAATGCCTACGTACTTCTCATTAATTAGTTGTAGAGCAGATATATTGTCTAGGTTCCGTGTTTTTTCCTAAAACCCGTCTGCTCAAGCGAAATGATTATACTATCCTCTGCCCAGAAATTTAACTGTGCTAACAGGCATTTGGAAAACACTTTACCCACTGCATCTAATAGATCAGTTTGACTATAGTTTGAAGGAATATCACGATCCCCCTTTAATACTTCCAGTCCAAGAGGGAGGCACTGTCCTATTCTCATTGCAGAGTTTAAAGACTGAGTACAATAATGTGGCCCAAAGGGTAGATTCCTGTTTTGCTATGGAAATTGGTACTTCATTCAGTCCCATAGTGGCAGAAGAGTGCATTTCTGAGACGGCAGACTCAATTTCTTTTATAGTTGGAGGATTATGGGTAGATATACTGAGTTCAAAGATGGGGAACTTTTATAGCTCACCATTTTCTACATATAAAGCTGAGATGAAGATGATGCAACTATCTTCCCCAATTGGGGAATGGGTGGATCTAGTCCTTGTTCCACTCCCTTCTGCAGCTATTTCCCCTATATTTCTCATCTGTCTCTTGAAGACGGCCACTCTTAGACCTATCCATAACTGGTCACAAGCTTTCTTTTTTAGGCTTAACTTTAAGCGGCTTCTACGCCTTTTCAATAATGGCAGGCATTATTGCTTTCAGTGGAGTGCAGGATAAATTGTTTCCTCACCAAACCATTTATTTCTCTGTTCAGTTGGAGAATAGGGAGAGGAATAGGCCTTAAAAGGCCCTTGGGGGGGAGGGGAGGGGTGTCTCACATAGAATAGAATTTGTTACAATCTGCTCCATGAACTTGTTGAAAGAATGCAGAACATCGACCTCCCAAGATTCCAGATTCCCAACCGCATATTCTAATGTACCCTTTAAGATAGTTATCATACTAGGGTCCCAATGGGGGGGGGGGGGGGGAAGAATCCTTATTTTTTAAATAACATTTTGACGAGGCCCCATCAAATTTCCAGAAGCTAACGGGAGACGTGCTTGCCTCTAGGGAAAAGACCAAAAGACGATGGTCGCACTGAATGGAATCAACTAATTTTAAGTCACCCAACAAATAAAAAGAGGTGAACCTGATAACAAGGTAGTCCAAGATAGCCTCCCCCATCTGAGATTTATGGGTTGCTGTGCGAGGGGGATGAGGAGTCAGATGGCAATCTCCCATTTCCTATTAAGCAGTCATGAGGAGAGGAGAATCTTCCCTCTCCTATCAATTCTGGCTTTGGGTGGGAGGAATATAGGGGGAATAGACAAGGCTTCCTCTTTTTCTACTTCACAGAATAGATTGTGAACGTGATTGGAGATTTTACAGTTTGTCTCCCACCAAAATTACATGAGGAGCATTCTACTTATCTCGAGTGTCTTTATAAATGTAAATACCTTGTGCAAGAGATTATTATATGAGGTATCCAGGGGAATATAAGCATTTATCACTAGAATTGGCACTACCCCATTCTCACCTCCATTAGGAAACACTGTTAATGCTACACAAAGGATGGAAGGGTCCCTAAAGCTCTTATACTTCAAATTCATCTTAGGGGTCAAGAGAATCACTAACACCTGCTCCTGGACTCTGCCTGCTGGGAGTCTTGCCTCCCAAGTGATGCCACTCCAGTCCTGGGGAAGTGGGCCTGAAGGTGCTCTGCCAGCCCAGCTGTGGTCTCTGGGGCACATCCGATGCAGTATCACTCATCTCTTTGCAGCTCTGCCTCGGAATCGCTGTAGGCATGACTCATCCTCAACGCAGGACCTTGCATCGCAGCCCACAGCCTCACGGACCTGTCGCTGCGCAACACATTACAGATGCAGGACTACGCTTCGCAAGCCTTCATCAACGACGCCGCATGAGCTCGCGTCGCAAGCCCCATCAATGGCTTCATCAAAATGGACTCAAACCCGCCCACTGTCTCTTTCGACTATTATGCCACAGGGCTTACCTAGGACCTCCGTGGAGATGCAGACACTCCCCACTCCATATTGGGCCTGGACCAGACTCCTGCGCTATTTGAGTTTTTTTGCTCATTTAGCATGGAACTACACACCTATACTCACTGGGAGGAAGTCCATTCCACATTATCGCGTATGACAGGCCTTCACTTACCCCAACCCCGTTGGGATATGTTAAGCTGTTACCAGCAGGTGTCCGTTGCTATACCGCTCTTCATTACTATTGGCCAAACGCCAGGTGTCACTACACTGGTGTGGTACCACCAGTCTGACAGTAGAGGCATGGATACGGGACTTGATATACTGTAACACCACAAGTGAAATATATGCATCACTACAGCCACCAGCCTCTAGGCCAAAGAACATATGGCAACCATTGAGAGACTATCTACTGCTTTCTACCTCTGGCACTGATGACACTGGAGAACTGTGACTGGAAGGCCGGTGAACAAATGCGTCTGTGAGGGGGCTCCACCTTGCATCAAATTACGGTTTATGTACATGTACCTTTTATTTTCTGACATGCGCACTTACCTATCCCTCTGCCTTTCCCTTCTTGATTTCTCATTTGGAAATATCTCAGTACTGTGCATTTTGTATGTATGATATGCATTGGCGTATGTTACCTTCATACTTTTAGATATGCTCGACACTCCTTGTATGTTTCTTTCTCTGTCTTTAGTTATGTTATTGCTGATATAAAATGCCATAAATAAAGATTTTTTTTAAAAGGCTATGAGATGTGTATTCCAGTAGCGCTTGACATGAATAACCGCATTAGCCTCCATCTAAACTAGATCTTGGGATCATCTGCAGAGCTTAGAGTGCTTGATCACAGTGCCCTGCATTTGCAGGCCATACTCTAGTGCAAGCTTGTACAATCATATGAATACAAGGCTTAACAATTTGAATCAACTTTCCTCAAATTCATCTCCAAGTGAGCTGCTGAATTTTGAACGTATTGAAACTAGTCAAGCTGAATATCTGCTAATCCATTGTCAAGCTGAATTAGCATTGACTCATTTTTCATTAATAGGGCACCTGTTATGGAACTGTGTTCCTTTACGGTGAATTGGGAGCTCTCTTTCCAGTTGTGTAGCTGATAGAGCATTGGATAGTATGTCCAGTGCAGCTACCAAAGCTAGTTTTTTTTTTTTATCTCAGAAGAATCAGAGTTTAGGAACCTTACTGGCATATGATGTTGAATTGTGAAATCGAAACAGAGGATATATCTGGTTGTCGTGAAGTAGAACTTCTGATTTGGAGGCATCGCGCTTAAGCCTACTGTGGTTATACCAGCATGTTAGTTCATTAAGCACTTGCACTATAAGTTTCTCCTGTGTCCTACTGATATGTATGTAAACCTGCATATTGTTTATATTGCTGTGGAATGCTAGCTGTTTGTATCGGAGTATAGCAAACAGTGATTTGATGAAAATATGAAACAAGAGTCTCCAGTGGTTTTCAGTACAGGGGAATGAGTTATGATTGTGTAGCTATCCTTAACTAAATAGTTCCAGGCAGGTTTTGGATTTTTATTTCTAACAATAACTACACTTAACTGTGTTTTTACGTGAATTTATGAGATTTGTTCCATGTGCTAATGTATCACGAGCTGAAGAAACCATAACTTAACCCTAACAATGTTTTACACTGGATTTTTGGGATCTACCTTTATTTTGGAGCTTCACAACCTTTGTGGAGTTCGCCTTGTACATGTCCTCCTGTGTAGTCTGTCAAAGCAGTATCACAATACTCCTAGTAATCAACAGGGAGGGAGAAGACTGTCACGAGAAAGAGGAACACTAGGTGAAATGAGGTTTATGGCCAAGTCCCTTCATCCCTCTTTCTAATAAGTCTTAAATTGATTAGGATACGACAAGTAGTGCAATAAAGCTTTAATAATGTAGCACATCTAGCCACTCCTGATTAACACTTCTAACAGCAGATTCCTCGCCTTAGAATATGCCACAGATGCCAAATTGGATTTGGAGGTGCAAGCCACGTTAGGTGGCGTTGTGCGATTCTGCACCAACTTCATACCACCCCAGAAGTGGCAAAGCAGAGCCACATATAAGCATCACCACTTTTCGCTGACATCAGATCCTTTATTTGCTTTGTGTTTTACTCCCAATTTTGTCAGTCTTCCAACAACTCTATAACTTCTCCATAGTGTGCTAGGGAATGATGTTCACGCTGATTACAATAGTAGTCAAGCTGTGCCGGAACTGGAAGAAGCCGATGCCAGTCATGGACCTGCACGAGGTGTGTTTTTTGTACCTGGGCTCCGGTGCATGACTCAAAGTTGTTGCATAATAAATTCGCCCTATTGCACCCGAAGATGTTTGGAGACAGGAAGGTGAAATGATATGTCCCCAAACACAAGAAGTTGTCTTAATCTTTTTGTTTATCCAACTTTAAGTTGCAATCACGGTCCTGGTCATGGGCCTTTTCTGCAACAGCTCCACTTCTCGCTCGAGCCTATGCATGAACTGTACCTGAAAATATTCTCCCCTGATGACCTCAATACCCTCAACATTATTCTACAGAATACTCAGAACTGGCTTGTGCTCAACCATCTCAAACTTAACGCCATCGAAACGGAATTACTCCTCATTACCCCACCCAAACACAATCTTAAGATCGACCTTTGGATGAAACATCTAACTGCTCTCAATTGTATTCCTCACTTTGTAGACTCTGCAAGATCTCTGGGAATTATACTAGACAAACATCTGCATATGCAAAACCACATCAGTAACGCCACCAAAGGAGCGAATTACCAGATGAGCATTCTAAGGAAATTAAAACCCTTCCTCCCCCAGGATGATCTTAAATCGGCGGTCCAAGCCCTAGATATCCCCAGCCTTGATTACGGAAGTGCCACGCTCAGTTGCCTTCCTTGATGCAAACTGGCCCCTTTACAGGCCTCCCTTATTGCTGCAACCAGACTCATCACCACTGTAACAAAAAGAAACAATCACATCTCCCCTGACCTGAAATCCCTAAACTGGCTCCCTTATGAAGCACAAATTCATCTAAAAATCGCCTGCCTGACCCATAAAGCCATACATTTCAACACCCCCAGAAACCTAGCACAAAAGCTGGAACTATCTGGCGGATGTAGATCATCACAAAGTAACCGCTCCATGCTGCTGAAACAACAGATTTTCCGCAAAAATAAACGTGCAACAGAGCTTTTTCAGGCATCGCACCAAAAATGTGGGATTCTCTTCCGAAGGAAATCCGTCTGATTCCCTCTACTGCCTCCTTCAAATTCGAAGTGAACTCATTCCTGATGAATAAATGGTTAGCCTAAAAGTCGTCACCATACCATATATCGATCGACCTTACCTGTTAAACTCTTATTCTGTTGATCACGACTACCTCCTTCTGAATCTCCTAAAGAGGTCGGGCTCCTAGATTTGATATTAGTCTATGTTTGTATTTATGTCGTAACTGCACTTTATTATTGTCTTTTACTGGTCTCTCCACTCCCCCCTCCCCCGTAAAGCGCTCTAATACCCTCACGGGTCATGTTTGTGCTATACAAAACTTTATAAATAAAATAAATGCATAGCTACTTGCAGTGCCTCTTGATCTTAAAGGCGTTTTTCCTCATTGCAATAATGTCAGCTTGTCATGTGAGTGAACTACATGCACCTTCACTGCAACTACACTACACCACCTATTTTCTGGACAAAGTGGTTCCTTTTTACCAAAATTCTTCATTCCTTTCTAGGTTGGGCAGTAGATCACTCTAACAGCGATCTTTGCTCCCATTCAGTCATTGAAAGAGGAGGGAGAGGCTCTAACATTTGGACCCCAAAAGAGCTTTAAGCTTTTACATTAATCATACGAAAGACCATTGAGTAGGCTCAACTTTCTGTGGGTTTTTCTGGAGTAAAGAAAGGGAAGGCTGTGCAGAAGAAGATCCTGTTCAGGTGGATAGTCCTCTGCACTAAGATCTGGTGTGCACTGCTGGGGGAATAGCCTAGTTGCGCAGCAAGATGGCCGCTCGGTAGAGAGGCTCAGCCGGCTGAAACCTAAAATCTGCCAATATCCATGCCCATCTGCGGTTGCAGTGTGCACACGAGATCCCCCAGTGACTGCTGATGATTCCGGTGTCCTAGCTGGAGAGCGACACCAGTCTGAAGCCCGTCCGTGGTGGAGAGCCTGCTGCGCAAGCCGAGGCCCTGGCCAAATCACGAGGGACCGGCCCAAATTGCAGCTTGATAGGGCCGTCCGGCCCTGGGGAGATCTGCCTGGCGGAGGCGGCCGGTCTGAGGCGAGGCTGGCAGAGGGCGGCGACCGCGGGCAGGCTCGGTGCCCTGCTGGGCGGAGGATAAGCTGGTCCTCGTGTGCCGTGGAGGCGCGACGGACCGTGAGGAGACCTGCTGTGGAGATCCTGAGAAGCTGACTGGCTGCTGCATGTGCCCGGCCCAATGGTAAGGCCTGGTTGCGGGGCTGGACGGGGGCTGGAGGAGCCAAGATCCGAGGAGGCTGGCTCTCTCCCATCTGTGGGAACGCAGCCGCCCCGTGTACTGCTGCGCCTGGAGGCCTGGGCAGGGGGACCCCGTGAATGAAGTCCCCGGCTTGCCCTTACTTGCAAATCGATCCTTTGGGTCTACACGGCCATACACGAGACCGTCAGCACTTTTGGCGGGGCTTTGGGGCTTGCAGCGAGAGTAGCTGGTGACCTGCTCCTTCCATGGGACTATTATAGCTGGGAAGGACACGGAGGCAGAGGCCAGCTCTGTGCACTAGGGGAGCCTACTGTGGGGCCAAGGACAACGTCTGAGCTGCCCATACATGCTAGGACAGCACTGATGGGGACGAGTGTGGGACTGAGGGGTGCGGTGGTGCGATGAAGTGCTATGGAACTTTGGAACATAAACCTCTGCTGTATCTTCCCCTGATGTGCATCTGTACAATACTAGCAACTCTTTTGGCAAGCCAGATCTGCCACAACAGCGCCTGCTACACTACTTTTGATGAACTCATGATCATGGGGAAATACGACACCAGGCAGGCCCGGCTCCCCTTTGAAAGCAAAAGAAGTCCGAACAGCCTGAACCACAACAACAGGAAGCCTGCCGAGCTGCCCCCCCTCAACCACCCCCGGAAGAAGATACTCAGGATGCGGACATCAAAGAAATCGTGATGGAATTGATGGAAGTCAAATCCACCCTATGCACTATAGATGCCAAACTTGACCTCATGGCCAGCAGCCTAGACAGGATGAAGGAAAGGATGGATAAATGATGATCGGCTGGATCAGCCTGAGACCAGGGTCTCTGATATAGAAGAAAAACAGGCAAAAAGCAGCGAACAACTACTTAAGATGGAGAAAGTTCTTGAAATAATTAGAGCCAAGAATGAAGATTTAGAGGCGTGTTTGAGATGGAACAACCTAAGGATCATCGGGGTCCTGGAGTCCACGGCCATAGACAATATGGAAGACTACGTAACAAAGATGCTCCGGGACCTGTTTGGAGAGGCCTTGTCCCCTGTATTCATAGTCGAACGTGCCCACTGCTCTTTGGTACGCAAGCTGCCACTGGGCACGCCGGCTTGCCCTATCATAGCGCGCCTTCTGAACTTTAAGGACAGGGACACAGTGCTGCATCTCTCCCAAGAGCGCAGAGAAATACAATTTCAAGGGAACATGATCTCTTTTTACCCGGACTTCACCATCGCCGTCCAGACTGCCCACAGGAAATTCCTGCCCGCCAAGAAGCTCCTCCAAATGGCCGAGATAAAATACGCCCTACTCTACCATGCCAAACGGAGAATCATGTATGAGGGCAGGGCTCACCACTTTACTGACGCTAAAGCTGCACTTCAATCTGCCAAAGTCGCCCCGGAGCTCCCCGCGTAGACAGGAAAATGCTCACTTAGACGACAACGACTTAACTTGGACTTAAAGACCCACTGCATGTGGAATGCTGTATGCGACACAGCTGCTTGATGCGGGACCCCGCGTGGGTCTCCGATTGCAATTTTAACTGTTAAAGCATCCCCGCTCTGACACAGGTGGGACCAATTTAAGGGTGTTGTCCACCATTTCAGCCACCCAGCCAGGAAAGGGCTGGAGTGTTTGCGGGGCTCTACATCGTCCTCGGGATGAATCCCATAACTGTTGAAACTGGCTTGGGAGGGACCATGGCTGGGGGGGAGGGTACTAGATGCTCAACCATGTTTGGGGGTTGGTGTGGGAGGGGGTGCTTTATCACTCCTTTGTTTTCTTGGAGTGGTTTTCTCTATGTTTTAGAGCACGCCCTTGTCATGTACACACATAAGAACTATGACTGGACCGATTGGTCCCTGATGAAGGGTGAGATACCCGAAATGCATTGGATATCCCAGTCCAGTCATTATGATTTAAGGTTCGTCACTCAAATTGAATGAAGTGAAACCACAAGAATTACTACAAGGATTAAAAATAAAAAACAAGGATTGAACTTTCTTCTTCGTTGATTATCTTTAATTTACAACCTGAAAATCCTATCTAATAGGACGAGAGTTGTGCCCAGGGGGACACACCCTACCCAGGAGGTGCAGTAATCACATTTCCACATGACGCCGTGAACGGAAGGCGTTACTCCAGGAGCACACATAACATGAATACCTAAAATGCAACTTTTTTTAACTCGGCGCGTATTAACCCTTTTTGTGTTGTCACACATAAGAACTGCCTGACCACACAGCTGATACACCGGATCCCCACTTGGTATTTCACTGCATAACCCGCTTTACTCGACCAAGATCACTACTGCCCCTATCATCAGCAGGATGCTCCGCCACAGTGGCACAATTCTTCTGGGTCTATATATCCACTGCACAATTAAAATGATGGCAGGCCTTAAGTTCTGACGTGGAACATTAGAGTGCTCAATGACCCAAGGAAGGCTCGCCTGGTTCACACGTATCTCACTGGACATCACATAGATATCTGCTTCCTTCAGGAGCTTCACCTTACCCCCTCTACTTCCTCCCGCCTCAAAGCGTGGTGGTGTGCAGAAGTGCACTCCTCTTTATACTCCAAGTATGCCCAGGTCACCACTGTACTCGTACGAAAGGGAACCCCATGGAAACTCACGCAGGCAAAGAGTGACACAGAGGGGAGATGCGTCTTGCTGGCGGGGCAGCTCCACCAACAGCCCATCATTTTGGCCTGCGTGTATGGCCGCAACCCGGACAGCCCCAACTTCTTCACCGAGGTATGGCACCAGATAGCGAAATTAGGCCATGGGGTCATTATTTGGGGTGGAGACTTCAATGTAGTGCTTAATCCCAGGTTAGACAGATCAGGTGCTGCCCGTCACCCCCACCCCAAAGCAACAGCGCAACTCCACACCTTGATGCACAACTTCCACTTAGTTGATGTATGGAGATATAAACACTGGGATCGTGGGGAGGGGACCTGTGTGACACTCGTGCATGAGGCCTGGTCACGCATAGATTACTAGCTGACTACCCGAGATGTGCTTACTTTAACAGTCAATGCGACTCAACACCCCCGAACACTGTCAGATCACGCCCCAGTGTTTCCTGAAATCGCTTTCCCATTGACAACTGCATGCGCCTTTACGTGGCGCCTGCCTCCAGGCGCACTGCGTGACCAGGTATTTTGCACTTAGATGCGCATGGTCATTGCGGAATACTTTGCAACCAACGAAGGCTTGTTCAGCTCACCGCAGACACTCTAGGAGGCCTTCAAGGTTGTGGTAAGAGGGGCTTCCATTGCGAAGGAGGCAGGAGTACTGAGAGCGATTAGATTGAGACTTGCACAGTGTGAGAGAGACCTGTGTGCACCCAAAGCCCGGCATTGCAATAAGCACTCCCCTGACACCTTAGCATCTATATGCAAAAAACTCAGAGTATAGTGAGGCGGCGAACCGCGAATTCCATTATCTCTCGTGTGAACACAAAGCGCGGCAGTATGGTGAGGGCAACCGTGCCAGTAAGACCTTGGAAGACATGCTTCGCACTCTCAGAGCCCAAGATTATGTGTGGAGCTACTAGAACAACAATCAGTGTGTTAAAGCTCCCCATCGGCCATACTTGACACAATGTCCTCTTTTTACTCCTCTCTTTACCAAACTAACGGAGAGACGGGGACCTAAATGAATATCTCGATATTATCCAGCTCTTGTGGCTTGACAAAGCATATTGTCAGTATCTGGACTCGCCTTTAACTGAGGAGGAAGTCCTACAAGTCGTTTGCAGTCTCCCGAATGACAAGGCTCCCGGCCTTGATGACCTCTTTCTATAAAGAATATACTACAAATTGGTTCCTCATTTGCTGGCCATGTACCAGGCATCTTTAGAGGCTCATGATTTGCCCCCTTCACTTGGGGAAGCGGTAATTATTTCCATACTAACGCCTGGCACATCTATGCAGTTCATACAGACCCCTGTCAATGATTAATGCAGACAACAAAATATTGGCTAAGCTTATTGCTAATCGAATTTGGCCCCTCTTACCAGACATAGTTTGCCCAGACCAATTGGGCTTTGTTCCGGATCGATCGAAGCGTAGAACCTGGCCTGGCGGCAGCTACCGCCCACCTGAATGCCACCAAAGCGTTTGATTCACTAGAATGGTCCTTCCTCTTTCGTCTCCTCTAACGCCTGGGCTTCACTTCCGTTTTCATTCGCCTCGTAAGTCTGTTATACACCTCCCCGAGTGCAAGACTGCTTTTAAATGCATTGACATCATCCCAATTTTCAAATAACGCGGGGCACACATCAGGAATGTCCCTTATCCCCTATATTATTTGCCATTGCTATGGAACCCCTGGCAGCCCGTTTGCGACACACCACTCGCATAGAGGGCTTAATTTCAGAACCCGTAGAGTATTTTTTTCAATGTACGCAGACGGCATGGCACACTACGTTCGGGAGCCCCGCTCTAACCTAGATCCAGTTATAAGCGAGGTCATCCGTTTTGGAGGACTGTCGGGAATCACAGTTAACTGGGCTAAGTCCATTATTTTCCCCCTTACAAGTAATACACCACAGTTCAAATCGGAATTCTCACTGACATGGGCGACAGAGCCAGTGAGATACCTGGGAATATGGCTCAGCCGACACAGGGATGAACTGTGGAGTGCACACTATGGCCTGGCTGGAGGACAGAATTCCAACATGGAATCGCCTTCCTGTATCCCTATCAGGAAGATTGGCGTTAGCTAAAATGGTAGTTTTGCCCAAATTCTTATATCTGTTGGTCAATCTGCCACTGCCTGCCCATTTCTTCCAGCAACTTAGATCACAACTAATTTCACTTGCATGGGCTGGGAAGCAACCCAGGATAGCATGGGAGATCCTCTCACTCCCTTTGCGCTAAGGTGGACTCAATGCGCCTGATTTAGCACTATACGCACTGGGCTCCCAGGCCAATTATGTTAATTTCTGGTTATATCCCATCAAATTCCAAACACACGTGGCTGTAAAAGCCGACTTGACCCATCCCACACCCCTGTCCACTGCATTATACAATCCGTCTAGGCAGACACGTGCGGCAGTTACTACAGTGGACTGTGTGCGGTGGGCTTGGGATGGACTGAGACGCTGTACTAAGCTTCCATGTCTGTATACCCCATTCATTCTGATAACTAACAATCCAATGATACCGGCCATACTGAATTCAAGTGCAAAAACCAGCACATAAGTGGAACTTGCACGCATTCGCGTACCTGTACACAGAAGGCCACTTCCTTCTCCCACCCCCGCAGCCTGATGTCCCTCAGCCTGCGGCTATGGATGTCCCACTATACCAGCAGCTGCAAGCCACATGCCAAGTGCTGCACAGTACATTTCCAGAATCCCAACCCACATTAGATGCCCTGTAACATTTACTAACTAATGCAACACACCACAAGCTGAATACACGCTTATACAACACCATGCAAGAAAAGGCACTGATATGTATCCCCAGGGCTCATGCCCAATGGTTGGTGGACAATGATCCGCCCATAACGACGGAACAATGAGCATACTGCTGTGGACTAACTGCGGCTCTCTCTCCCAACTATAGGCTACGCCTCATACGTTTTAAGTTTCTGCACATAACATACCGCACACCTATACAGTTACACCGCATGGGTCTGAGAGAAGAGGCAAAATGTGAACGCTCTTTGATGCCTCAAGCCTCCTTTTTAACACCTTGCCTGGGAATGCCCCAAAATTGCAGAGTATTGGAAGGCAGTGAAGAAAGTGACCCGGACAGGGTCACCCGGGTCACCTGTGACTACCTCTCGGCCAACAAATGAAGAGTCGGTCAGACGGTAGAGAATACAAACCAAAGTTATTTATTAGTATTGCGCTGCAGCGGAGCCCAGTCTGAGATAGCTGCCGAGGGACTGACTCCCCCAAACATAACCTCAGATATTATACAATTCCAATTCCCCAAGAACACGCCCAGGCTGGAAAATTCCGGTCCAGGCACCAGCGAACAAAGGAGGCACAGAAGGATGAGCTATGGTCCTGAGACTGGGTACATGCTATCTCCACTTCAAGGTTACTCTGCCCGCAACCGCCATTCTAGAAGGTGGGAACGAGCCTATCTAACAGCAAAGGTATGCCATAATAGAGAGTACATTCATTAGTGCAACGAAAATCGGCCTTGGAGAAATGTCAACTAAGGATACATCGAGGCAGTTTTCTGCTGAAGCAAGCAATGTGAGACAGAAGCTCAGCTTCGATCATAGAACAAAATGGCGGCTACTAATAAAATGGTGCCATGGATGCTAATTTAATACAAAACGAAGTATGAGCAACAGGGCAATTACATTTTCAATTCTAACAGACCCTCCTTTTAGCATTCATTGTTAAATTTTATTATTGCTATCAGGTAAGGCCTTACAATTCTAAAGATAGGAAGAATGTTCGAACATAGGCAACATTTGCTAATTTATGTGGCTACCAGCAAAAACTAAAACTCTATAAGGCTAGACATACATCATTAATATTCAAAAATGCCCTCGTCAATACACATCATATCCTGTATGTCTTGCATCATCATGGCCTTGTTCTTAGAATCATGTTCCAAGGGCTTTGGGCGAGGCGTCAACATTTGTACGCAGCAGGCACAATAGGCCGGAAGGCAGTGTATGCACAGACAACATGTTAAAATGATACCAGCTATGGCAACCAGGAAAATGATAATCTTCCAACCCCAAGAGGCGAATAGGCCCCGAAACCACCCCGTGAGAGACCATGTGCCATTCTCCTGGTGTATGTCAGAGGCAAGCCTTTGGAGCTTCTGTATAGCAGCATATACATTCGGAGCGTGGTCCGGGGTGTATACACAGCAACTACTTCTGATGACGCGGCAGACCCCACCCCGGTCAGCAAGGGTGACGTCTAACACCATCCGATTTTGAAGGGCAACAAGTCTCGTAGCCTGGAGCTCAGCTGTAATGTTAGTCAGGATACCAGCAGTTGCATTTATCACTCCTTCTACCACCCTAGTGAGTCTACCAATATTTAGGCTATTGGACATAGGGCCCCAAAAGGGTACAATACCTTTCATGGCATCGGTGAACTGCTGCAGAGTGGTATCTGTCTGATCTACATCTTCTGTGTTAAAAACCCTCATGAATCAGGGCAGGTATGTGCTCCTATGTTGCAATCGATGGTCTTTATGGTAATTGGGCGGAGCTATATATACACGGGGGCAAGAGGTAAGAAAGATAACACCTACCCGACCATCCCTCAGTGAGCCAAACATAACCCTGAGATCCACAAACAAAGTAGACATTAGGGGGTAGTACCAGGGGTGGACTGTCTCTCGCTCTCAGCTTATATGTAGTGTTGCACCTGCTCTCCCCTACCTCTATCTTCCCATTCCCCTGGACACAGAAAGTAGCTGTGGTGTTAACCACTGACAGCGGCATTGGCTTATCCTCAGTGACATTACGAGCCTGGAAGGACTGGAAATATTCTGACTTGTTGAATCCCAGGAAATCATCCATTTCCGTACGAGACCATGTTCCATTTCTTACCCATTTGTATGCATACATACAAGAGCTTAGGAACAATCTTCCGAACGGCTCTCTACCTGTAGGAGCACCAGGAGGTGCTCTATGCTGGAAGCGTACGTTTTGTATTATGGTGCGGGAACCAGTACTCTTTCTTTCTAATGTATTAAATGGGGTAGGCGGACGTGCCACAAGTAAGCAATGCAAACCACCCCTCGCAACTGTTAATATAGGACAACGGCATGGACAATACATTTTCACTTTTAAGGGTCACCAAAGGAAGTAGTCCACACACCCAACAGTTTGTCACATTAGACGCATTATGTGCCTGGTGTAACATTTGTATAAACACATTATCCTTATAAGACTTTCGGTGTTCCCCTTTGTGAGGTGCCAAAGTTACAAACATATGTTCAGGGGGAGCAGGTGTTGTACCAATCAAGGAATGCAGAGGATATTTTTCTTCAAGGAACCACATTAGTCCAAGCATTGCTATAAGAGAAATCAGGACAATTAGCATAAACACTATTTTACTCTTTCTCGACCAACTGGGCCAACCAACCCCATTCTCCTCCAAACGTGGCGCTGCAAAAGGCTGTTCCTCCTCAACAATTGGGCGACCAAAAGTATACATGGTGAGCAGAGCGGAAAAATGCAATGCAATGGGGTTGGTGACAAGGAAACAAGACGATGGGCAAAGAGTTTCCAGCGTCCTTCAGAGCCTCGCTGGGAGACTCCTATTCTTCATCTACGGTGGTGCTACTGAGCACAGCGGTGGGGCAGCGCGATCGCGGTTCTTTGAAGAAATCCCACGCCGACCAGGATAGGGCACCCTCCCCTTTTCGGGAAGACACCCTCCGCTTATCCTGTCCAGTGTCTCAGACAATGCACCAAACTCCCTTTCCCTAAGCATCGTTGGTAGCGCGGGCAGGGTACATACACCCTATTCTTCATCCATGCAGTCCATCGCTACTAATCTGACTTTTCCTTTGGTGCACTGTCCTTCCGTCGGGGACGTAAATTGTACCTAGCCACTCCGGGCACAGAGTGATCAGTAAAGAGGGGCCAAGAGGCTGGGGCTCAAGCACTTGTGGGTCAGGTGGAGGAGGATCCTGGACGGCCCTTACTTCTGGGGGGACCACCTCATTCAATGCTGCATCATTCTCCTCCTCTGTTTGCACCCACGTCAGTCGGGCATCCGAAAAAGAGATGAAGCGTGGCACTTTGTCCGTCTCGTGGTTACCTATGCCATCGATCACCCACCGATCATAGGGGAGAGGCAACGGCACTTTGCGGCAGTGGCTGATATGGAGCCGGTCACTTTGACGGCACTTCTGGTCGTAAGAAGTACCTGCAGAGGCCCCTTCCAACGAGGCTCCAGGCTCCCCCGTCTCTGGAAGTGCCGTACAAGAACAAAATCGCCAGGTCGGATGGTGTGCTCGGGCCCCTCTGTTGGCTGTGGCAACGTCTCGTGTATCTGTTGATGAATAGAACGCAAATTTTTAGTCAACTCAAAAAGGTAGTCCACTAACAGAGGGTACTCAATATCGTAAAAATGCTTTGGTTGAGGGACGCCCCAAACATTTGCTGGGCGGCCGAACACGTCATACAGGGACAATTCTGTTCTAGTGTGAGCCGTAGCTCTGGTTGACAAAAGAGCTAACGGTAAAGCATCTGGCTTCTTCTATCCTGTGTTTTCCTTATTTTTTGCCATTTTCAGTTTGAGAGTACCATTGTACTTCTCAACCAAGCCTGCTGATTGGGGGTGGTGTGCAGCGTGGAACTTCTGTCTAATGTGTAACCCATCACACACCAACTGGATAACTTTTGAATTAAAGTGACTGCCATTGTCACTCCAAATTAAACGATGCAAACCGAAACGGGGAAAGAACTCCTTCAGGAGGGCCTTCGCCGAAGCTGTATTCTCCTTAGTGGGGTAAGCCTCAACCCATTTACTGAATGCGCAAACAACCACCAGCACATATTTCAAATTGTTAACCCGCTCCATCTCGATATAATCCATCTGAAGGACCTCAAAAGGGAAAGAAGGGGGTGCGAAATTGCCAGGGGGTGTATGAGTGCCCTTCCCAGGATTGTACATCATGCATACCTTACAATACTTAACCAAATTGGCAGCTACCTTCGGGATGTTATCATTCTGCCACACGGGGTCCAATAGCTTGCATTTGCCCTTGGCCCTAATGTGAGCTGGCCCGTGCGCCATAGTGACTACAGGGAGGACATGGGCATCCTGTAACATCCACCTTTGCTTTCCTGACTTATCTGTCCAGCACCCATCTTCGTCTAAACGTGCTGTGCTTTCCTGCCATACTGCTAGCTCCTCAATCGTTGCCTCACTCTGTATTTCTTTGACACTATCCAGTGTATCCTCAAACATAGTAACTTCAGCTACCCATCTAGCAGGGCCTGCCACAAACATTCTTTTCATTTTTGTTCGGGCTGTCTCCTTCGCTGTTAGGTCTGCAAATGCATTTCCCCTTCCCTCATCATCAGTAATTGCCTTGTGGGCACTGCTCTTCACTATTGCTAACTTCTTGGGAAGTGTCAGGGCTGACAAAAGCCTGTGTATCAATGGGCCATTCTGTATCTTTAACCTGTGTGAAGTCAGGAATCCTCTCTCCGCCCAGAGCCACCCAAAGTTGTGGGCAACTCCAAAGGGGTACTGATTGTCAGTATGAATATTGACAGTCAGTCCCTCGCTTAGCTCACAAGCTCGAAGAAGGGCAACTAACTCTGCAACTTGGGCCGATTGATAGGGAACTCCTGATGTCTCGACTACTGTGTGCAAGGTAGTTATGGCATATGCCGCAGTTGTTGTGCCATCCGGTAATTTGAAACAAGAGCCATCGACATATAGCTCCCCTTGGGGTTCAGATAGGGGAACATCAGTCAGGTCTACCCGTCCCTTCGTCTCTTCCTCGGTGCGAAAGATGCAATCATGCAAGTCTATTTCCTCACTTTCAGAAGGGAGGGGTAGTAACGTGGCTGGGTTCAGGATGGCACATCTTTTGATGGTGACGTGTGGTGCGAAAAGGGTCAATTCGTAACCAGTCAGACGTGCACTGTGGTGAGGTGCTGTGTCTTTGTTCTGTTCAGAAGTGTATCCACAGCATGCGGTACCATGACTGTGAGATCAAGGACGAGCCCTGCCGATTGTCGGATAGAGACAGCCACGGCCGCGACCGCTCTTAGACAGCCTGGGAGGGCCTTCGCGACGTTATCAAGAAGCGCAGAAAAATATGCGCACGGCCTCTGCTTACCTCCAAAGGCGTGTGTTAGGACAGAGAGCGCGCTGCCAGCCATCTCGTGTACATACAACACAAACGGCTTCTGGTAGTCAGGCGTGCCAAGCGCAGGCGCAGAGCAAAGCGCGACCTTTAGTTGCTCAAAAGCTTGCTGACATTCAGGCGTCTAGGGCAAGGGTTCATGCACATCTTTAGTGGTTAGCTGCAGCAGCGGCTTTGTTAGTAGGGAAAAGTTAGGAATCCAGTGGCGACAATACGAAGTAATGCCAATGAACGCTCGCACATCCCGCTGAGTCTTAGGGATGGGCATTTTGACAATAACACTAATACGTTCAGGTGTTAGTCTCCTTCCCTCCTTCGACAGTAGGTGACCTAAGTAGGTGACCTCCTGTCGACAATATTAGAATTTTGAAAGGGACACTTTATGTCCGTGATGGGCCAAATGTAGCAACAATTTAACCGTTGCAACTTTGCAACTGTCTTCAGTGTCAGAAGCGATCAAGAGATCGTCCACATACTGCAGTAATACATTATGTGGGGAAAGCGTGAGGGAATCCAATTGGCCTTTTAAAGCTTGACTATATATACTAGGGCTCTCAGTATAGCCCTGAGGAGTCCAACAGAATCTAAAACTTCTGCCAGCAAGGGCAAATCCAAACAGATGCCTACTATCTCGATGGATTGGAATGCTAAAGAACGCATTCTTCAAATCAATGACAGAAAAGAATTTGGCAGAGGAAGGAATCATAGTCAGAAGGGCAGTGATGTCGGGGACAACTGGGAACTGAGGGACCACAATCTTATTAACCTCACGCAAATCAATCACAAACCGATAGACATCTGGATGATCATCAGAGGAACCCGAGGGTGTCCTCTTAAGAATGGGAAGAATGGGGCTATAACACACATTCACATTCGTCTCTTCAACAACCCCTGACTTAATCAAATCCTGTATAATCTGCAATAGTGCTCGCTCCCCTGCTTGCGGTATTTTGTACTGAGTGATCCGAGGGAGAATAGCGTTGTCCTTGACCCTGATAGAAACCGGAGGTATCCGCAACAGCCCTACGTCCTTATCACCTGTAGCCCATAAAGTTGTTGGCACATCCTTAAACTCAGCGGGAAGGGGTTCATCCTTGGACAGACACTGCTTGGAACTCCCAACATTGGGTCCGATTGTCATATAGACACCATACGTGGAGCAAGAAATTGTCATGTGCAACTTTTTTAACAAGTCCAAACCCATCAAATTTTCTCCACAGTTAGATGTCAATAGAAAGGGCGAATATACAGTAAAAGGACCAATAGTCAGGGCAAGTGGCTCGAAAATGGGGCTCACAACCGGTATACCTGAAAAGCCTACCAAAACATTATTTTGGGTGGACAGGGCTGCCCCGGGGACAATGAACGAGAAACAGAGCTATACATTGCACCTGTATCCACCAAGAATTGTTTAGCTGAGCCCTGCAAATCAGCAGTAACATAGGGTCCGCGCTGATCCACAGGTATCTGAACTGGTCCCTCACCCTGTCCCTAGCTGTCCTAACCATGAGTTAACCCAGTCACTTCATCCAAATCGTAGTCGTCATGATAGTACTGTCACTCCGAGGGTCATCGAAATAGTTCGGATAAGAGCAACCTTGCTGTTACTCATTTTCCTGGCCTCCGTCATGGCCACCTGCTCCACGACCACGTCCACGAGAACCCCGTCCTCTAGGGGCCGCAACCTTTTGCAACAACGTCAGGCACTCACTGCGCCAGTGTCCCTCCTCCTTACAATATGCACACTGGTTCGGCCCCACAGGCGCAGCATTTTTGCTAGTGCGGGGCAGCTGAAGATCCGCACCAATGCCTCGTCCTCTACCGTTCTCCCTGGACACCTGCTGCATCAACACCTGTTTTCAATTCCTTATTTTTCTTCTCCTTCTCTTCGTTCTCTCTATGCTCATAATACTGTGCCATGCTTAATGTCATTGATGGGGAGGAGGTAGTCCAAGTGCTCTCCGAAGCCTGCAACCGAGTCGCGATCTCAGGAAGCAGATTCGTAACAACTCTGTTAACAAACAGTCGGACACCTCCCTCCATCGACAAGTCCTGTCCACTGAAATCCAATAACACACCTTCAAACCTAGTAAAAAAATCAGATACACTTTCATCTTTCTTCTGACTACATGCTGTTAACTTGTCCCAATCTACTCTTCTAGGTGGAAATAGTGAGTGCATGTAAGTAATAATTCGACCTGGCAAAGCTAGTATCGCAGCCTTAGGCTTCTCACCAGGCTTCCTCTCTTTATCCCATGCCCTGATCTCATCCCAAGTGCCACCCAACTCCACAACATGGTCCTTCGTATGCACCTGCTGCCAAATATCAACTGGCACCAATAAACCGAAAAACATCTCAATGTCTGCCAACGTCATTACTGTCGACGCAGCCTCTGTTAATTCTTTATAGTATGCAGTTGGATTTTTCCTAGGGTCGGGTAACTGAGTCTTAAGAGACAAGACCTCGCTCCTTTTCCAATGAGTATAAACCCATTGTTCTTGGAAGCGGGCCTCTACTCGCTGTCTGACGACAACATCCCTCTGGTCTCGCAGCTCCGGTATCTCAGGGTGGAAAATCGGATGTACTTCACTCATCGGAAATTGGGACACTGTCGTTGGGCTCTTCTGGTGCAACCTGCCTCAGTATCCAATCAACTTCGCGAAATTACTAAAAACATCATTAGGGGCCCTATCAGCAGCATAAACGCAGTCCCGGATGTCATAAATCAATTGGGGTGCAACACCATTAAAGCACTGTTCCCACAACCCAATCAAAGTAGCCAACATATGTTTGAGGGCATGCTGCTGTACAAACGGCTCATACTCTTTCAGCACGCTCCACACATCTTCCACACTGTAAATCGGACTCCGGGCCCACTGGGCAGCCTGGTTAGCTACCATCTTTTTCTCTGCATCCCCCACATCAGACCGAATCAGCACCCGCCCCATTCGTTTCCTTGCAGTCATCCAGTCCTCTCACTGGCGTTCCAATGCTCAACAATGTCAGGCAGAGGAGATGTGGAGAGAGTACAATAGTTGAAGAGGCAGGTACCAGAGTTACCAACGACTGTGTCGTAGGTGTAAGTGATGGAGAGAGGGAAGGAGTTGGAACAATATGCGCAGCAAAGAGACCTGCAGGCATGACAGGCGAAGCCGAAGAAGAAACAGGAGGCGCTGTAGCCGAGGCAGCCAGGTCAATAGCAGGAGAACCAGAGGCAGGGGCAGGAGAGACAGAAGACTGGGGCTGTGGGACAGCAGGATATATTCTCTGCGGAGCATATTGAGGCGGGGGTCAGGTATCTAACAGATCCTCTACGAAGGTATCACCTTCTCAAGCAACATAGGATTTGTCATATTGCAACCTAAACTTTCTATCAGCACACTCTATACCCCTTTCTATTTTCTCTCGATCATACGCTACTGCTTTCTGGGTTAATGTCTGCATCTTTCCTCTTCGGGCCTCCTTTTTTGCTCTCATTCGTCTTTGCTTAGCTTCCTTTTGCCGTCCCTGGAGATAATCAAACATCAACTGCTTACTTCGTCTTGCAAACAATTTATCCTGCAGGAAATTCAATTTCTGTTCATCAAAGGTACCTGTTAGCGGCCACTGCAACTCAGCATTGTCCCTCGTATATTTGTGCCATAGTGTACTAAACATAATAGGGCCATGGCTGTGCTTCACATACCTATCGAAGTTCGGGGTGCCTTCCGGAGGCGCAGGCTACCTCTCTTCCTATCGAGCATCAGCAGAACAACAACGGCACCCCAAACAACACAACTTGCTCCAGCAGGGCATCTTAAATGGAAACAAGTTCACTATTCATGCCAGACGAATAATTTGCAAATATCTTTCGAAAGATCGGTCCTAAGACCGTGTCAAACAAAGAAAACCAAAAGTCAGTTCTCAGACTGCACCAAAGAGACAAACCAGAGTCGATACCATGGAACCAAAAATCAGCAAACTCCCAGGCATTTTCAAAAGTAAGCCAGATCCATTACGTTGCCTGGCAGAGTGTCCGCAGATATTCTGTATCCAAATCGGTCCGCAGACCTACCAAATATTATTCAAAAGCGCCATATTCACAAAGAACCAAAGCAAACTCACCTGGTGCACACAGGTCGAACAAACTTATTCTCCACTGCCGACTCTTCGGACCAAACGGTCAAATCCAAGGGTTTCGCCTTTCAGGACCCCAGCCGGGACGACCACTGGGCGAGGCACTGCCCGATCAGACAGGCAGGGCAGCTGTGAGAACTAGGCTCTATCGTGCAGGGATCCCGATCCGCCCATCCGACCCGACGTGGCCCCATCCTCACCCGTCCGGGGGCGAGAATGGGTCACCCGATGGAGTCCCTGTTTGGGCGCCAACTGAAGGAAGTGACCCGAATAGTGTCACCCGGGTCACCTGTGACCACCTCTCGGCCTTCCAAACAAATGAAGAGTCGGTCAGACAGTAGAGAATACAAACCAAAGTTATTTATTAGTATTGCGCTGCAGCGGAGCCCAGTCTGACCAGCCTCATGAGAAAGCTGCTGAGGGACTGACCCCTCCCCCCCCTCCCAACATAACATCAGATATTATACAATTCCAATTCCCCAAGAACACGCCCAGGCTGGAAAATTCCGGCCAGGCACCAGCGAACAAAGGAGGTACAGAATGATGAGCTATGGTCCTGAGACCTGGTACATGCTATCTCCACTTCAAGGTTACTCTGCCCGCACCCGCCATTCTAGAAGGTGGGAACGAGCCTATCTAACAGCAAAGGTATGCCATAATAAAGAGTTCATTCATTAGGTCAACCAAACTCTGCCTTGTAGAAATATCAACTAAGGATACATCGAGGCAGTTTTCTGCTGAGGCAAGCAATGCGAGACAGAAGCTCAGCTTCGATCATAGAACAAAATGGCGCCTACTAATAAACTGGTGCCATGGATGCTAACTTAATACAAAACGAAGTAAGGGCAACAGGGCAATTACATTTTCAATTCTAACAGCAGTGCATCACCCCCTCCAACGTATCACCGGGAACCCTTTAACACAGACACCAGCAGTAAGCCTCCTGTGGTACGTTGGAGAGGAACCACTTGAACATAGGCGTTTGATCGCTATGCTCCTACTACTGGTCAAACGCCAAGTAACCCAACACTGGGAGGGAAAGCCCTACCACGAGTTGAACACTGGCTGCAAGATGCAGTCTTTTGCCATGAACAGTTAGCTGCTTATTGGGAACTGCTGCCACCTACGACCCGCCCCAAAGATGTATGGGAGCATCTCCTGACATAATTAAGATCGAGGGACATGTCCACACCACAGGATCAACCCTACAACACTCAGGAGACATAGTACTAGGGAGGTTTCGGGTAGAGCAGGGCAGGGCAGTATGGGTGGTACAATGGGTCTTGTTATCGTGATGCGCCCCCTGACATAATGTGCCCTATTGAAGTGCCTCATGGGAGTGACTTTTATAGATATTTATTGGACTTGTGAAATGTCAATCATTGCAGCATTTGGCAGGATAGACCAGGCTGTGAGACTCTATGAGAATAAATGTACCTCACGGACTTGTTTCTTTCTCCACCTTTCCTTCTCCTTTCCCTTCTCCTCTCTTCCCCTTCCTTCTTATACCCCCCCCCTCCTTATCCCAATTGACTGGCTGCTGTAACTGTTGAGGCTCCGGCCTCTTTTGCAGTGTTATTTGAAATGCCTATAAAGAGAATTAAAAGAAAAGATCTGGTGTGCACTGGTCAAGAAGATCAGAGAGCCCATTCCACCAGGACTAAGGCCGCTGCCACTGAAATGGCATGACGCATACCTGTTCTTGTCTGCCAGGCTGCAACATGGATGTTGGTGCATATGTTCATGAAGGACAACTGCCTTTGCAGCTAGGTCCAGTGGGAAGGACATTTTGTCCTCTCGGTTCTTCAAGACTTTTTGGTCTCAACCCACTCCACAGAACCTCCACCTTGGTTGCTACTTCTTCGTTATCTATTCTAAGGTGAGAAGTCTGCAGTTAGATGTATCAGAAGAACAAGAATAAGAGCTTACCTTTGGTACTGCTCTTTCTGTTGGATACTCTATCTGAACACAGATTCTTCACTGCTGTTCCAACTCCAGTTCTCTCTTTTTAACATATAACAAGATTTCAATTCATTTCTCCATACACTGTTACCAGAAATTGTTCTGAGGGTGCAGAAAGTGAAAAGATAAAAAACTGAAATCATCATGCATGGGGTGGTACTTATATACTTCTTGGCAACATTACTTCCAGGGTAGTATGGAGTCTGCGCAAAGCCGTGTGATGCCACCTGCTGGCCAATGAGAGCACTGCTACAAATTTCCCCAGATCTGGTGTGGCCCCTGGGGGATATTCTCAGGAGAGGAATCTATGGTTGGCAGTGGCGGCTGGTACCCTAAATATTTAGTAGGGCAACCAACGCAAACTCCAAAATCCATTTTCACCCAAAATTACACATTCCTCTGATAGATCCCGACCCCTGCGCCCCACTCCCACCCACCTGGATCACCCCACAATTGGATCCCAAAAACACGCAATACCTGCAAATTTACTAAGCCCCAAATCGCGCCGAAGTTGCATCTAGAAACTAGGCCCAAAACCAGTGGCGCAGCTAGAGCTTTTTCCGCCCAGGGCGATCCCTGTGTTTGCCTCCCAGTGATGGATGGAGCAGGTAAGGGCGGGGTAGGGGTGCCGGCGGCAGACGAGGACGAGCGGAGAGGCCAAAGGGAGAAAAATAAAGAAAACGTACCTTGCGGTTGCCGCTGCCGCCCCCAAACACCCCCCCCCCCCAGCTACGCCACTGCCCAAAACACAACTTTCCATACATAGACGGCTTGAGCTGATGTGTGCTGCCGAAAGGCTACAGTCAGTTTCCACCTGCTTACAAGCACACATGATCGGCCCTGTAACTCCTTGTATACTCACCACAGTGGCATACAATCGCATTTTCGCAATACGGAAAAGTAAGCACAGCCCTGTATGCCACTTATTTGTGTATTGACTGCAAAAGGCACTCACTGTTTTCCTCTATGTGTGCTTGTGCACACTCTAGCATGTCACTTATGTGTGTGATGACGCTGCCCGTTTCCTTTGGTCACAAGCGTTCGCACACTAGCATTTCACTTATTGTATACAACATCATGTGAAGAATGAATACGTGCCGAGAGCGATATGTGCAAGAAAAGTGGAGGGATTCTGGTGGTCCACGGTTTTGGGGGCTGTCTAGAGAAGCGAAGGGGGTGCATAATAGCAGCCTTGTGGGAGAATGCATATGTGCCTCGGTAGCTACTGTGAGTGAGGTGCAGATATGCTCGGATCATGGCCCAGCGAGTAAGAGAGGCAGTTGAAAGAGGAGAAATACTATTTCAATACCCAGCCATCAGTTTACCACTGATCGTGCACCTGGCTGACGTCTGCATCTGTTTTACTGCACTGAGGACTGCTCACTGCAGGTGTGCTGGAAAAGCCGCGTGTTTAGAGCTTTTCGAAAGTCCACATTAAAATAAATATTTTCTATTGCATTCTCTATTTAAAACCAGTTTGGGAAGAAAAAAACGGAGATTTTTCAAGCTGGAAGTTAATGGAACGCTTTTTGAACTCGTCGCCGCGGCCAATAGCCTCCCGGGAGCGAGAGCCTTAACTTGGCATTTGAGCGGCAGCCCGACGTTCGCCCAATGGTCGAAGGGTGAACGTAGCGCGTGGCTTTGCCTTGGTGGCGGCGTTTGGAACAAAGTGCCATCATGTGTTAAGACGGCGAAATGCTATTAAAACCAGCCCACGTCACGTCAGTAGTTTCTGACACCAAGCTTGATCGAGGAGCACATATCAAAGTAAGCGCATAACTGGCTGCAAATGCGTGGCACAGACGAGCGTTCCTGGGCTGCTGCTAAAGACACACTTATAGATTTACAGATGCCGGGGCACGCTATGAGACTTAATGTTACGAGCAACACAAAGCACTGCTGCACAAAGTGCATATAAAGGAGACCAGACAGGTAATGCAATAATGCTAAAGAAAAACATATAGGGAAGTGAGCAGATACGTATGAATGATTGGGGTAATCAGTCGTGGCCGGCAACCAAGGTGGGGGGGGAAGGGTCGAGCGGGGGGACAGTAATTAAAATAAAAACTTAGCTTCCTCGACCTCCGGATCAGCAGCGCCGCCGCCTCAGCTCCTGCCTGCCGCTGCTCCTGGCCGCCTTTTGCCTCGACAGCCTCCCTCCCCTAAGCCAATCACAACGCTGCAATGGCAGCGTTGTGATTGGTAAGGCGCCGCGGAGAGCGCCCAAGCCGGGCCATTTTCTCTATGTAGGCTGCATGCAGCAGCCTACATAGAGAAAAAGAGGGAGTGCGCATGACTGCTTTGTTCGGCCCTGGGGCCGACCAAACAGTCAGTACCCACAACAGTGGGTAAGCTACTCCCCCCCCCCCTGCCCTCGAGCAAGACCGCCCACCTGCCCGCCCACAACCAGGCACTCCAGGCACTTCTGCTTTCTCGCAAAAACATAAAATGGTAGTTTTACCATTTTATGTTTCTGCCTTCTCACGCTGCGAGAAAGCAGTGGGGCGACGCCCCCACACCCCTATGGAGGAGCCGCCACTGATGGTTGGGTATATTATCCACCAGAAAGCGCACAACTGAAGGTAACTCACTTGTTCTTCTGACTAAAGCACATACAAACTTTAAAGATCGAGAAATCCTTTGCATCTTTGCAGTTACTAACCGCTCTGCTAAAGGTATTGGCAGGCAAACATGCATCAGCATACAGTGGAAATAAATCTTGTTAAATTATATATATTTTGAGTGACAGTAGATGGTTTTCCACAGGTTATTGGTTATGTCACATCAGGAGCATTAGGAAGTGCAAAAATGGGTTGCAGGGTTGGTTGTTGGAATATAGGATGGAAACTTGTAAGTGAACTTTTCAGTCTTTTATATAGGAATTTCCATCCCTGGAGCACACTCTGATTAGCTTTGTCTTGCAGAATAATAATTCCTTCCTGAAGTAAGGTCAGTATGCCACATTAACCAAGGGATTCTGCTGCCTTCCCTGTTTACAGCTAGTTTATATCCAGTAATCTGATGCAAAGACAATGCTGCATACCCTATATGTCAAACAATGTCTAAAATGTTACATAGATTGGACCAAAGGTTTTTCTTACCATTGGTAATTATTCTTCTGAGAAGCAGGACATTGATCACCTGTTGTGCTGTCCCCTGCATCTTTGTACTACAGAGCAGCAGGTTTCCTTCCTCTACAAGGGCGAAAGTGTCATCTTCAAGCGTTGTGTAAAGCACATACCATGGATATCAGCTCACGTGCTGAAGTAGTTTGCTCAGGCTCTGCTAAATAAAGTGTTTTGCTAAGCACAAGCAGCTATACTTTTGCTATGTTTTTAGTGTTTCCATGTATCCGCTGACAGGGGGGCACTAGGTGGGTAGCGTAGGTAAAAGTTGCTCATAGTTGTTTGACTGGTTATCAGATAGTAGTTTTACTGGTTGTCCCATAATAATTGTCTCGAGCGCAAATCTGATAAAACAGAGATTCTTTTCTTTGGTGTTAAGCACACCCCTGATTCTTGCAACTGGTGGCCAGCTGAGCTTGGGCTCCCTCCTTTGCCCGCTCTGACTGTAAGAAATGTGGGTTTTAAATTTTATTCTGACCTTTCTTTCGAACCCCAAATTAAGGCAGTATCAGCTAGCTGTTCAGCTATTCTCCAATATCTAAAAAGGATGCTGCACTTGGTTCCTGAAGATACTCACAAAACTATTGTTCACTCATTGGTTGCCTCTCAATTGGATTATGCAAATAGTCAATATTTGGGTCTGCCGGCGTCTCTGATTCATTGCTTTCAGACAATTCAAAATGCAGCTGCCTGTCTGATTTTCAATATTCCTGTACATTTATCAGTGACTTCTTACTTACGGCAACTACATTGGTTCCCAAACATCCAATTCAAGGTGCTTATTTTTGTCTTTAGAGCATTCGAACATAAAGGACCACTTTATCTAAGGAGGGGTTTAAGGCTTACCGTCAGGCGAGATCTTTAAGATCTAATAATCTAAAGCTACTCCAACTTCCTTGGTTTCACAGAGTTCGGAGCGGAGAGGGATCTTTTGTTTTTCTCATTTCTAAGCTTTGGACCTCTCTTCCTCTCAGTCTTCACCTTGTCCCTTCTGGAAGTGTTTTTAGAAAGAACTTTAAAACTTTTCTCTTTAATTCCTATCTGGTTGGTTCCTGATTCTGTGATAGGCTGTCTGGTTAGTTTTGTTACTGGTCCCATGAAGTGACTGCTGTGATGCTCCTTCGGAAGCAGCTGTGTGCTTGTTATTATATTGCATTGTATAGTCCCTTTCATCCTGGCAGCTCCACTCCCCCTCCTTGACTCCACCCTGTAAGTGCAGTCCGAGAGAGAAGCATTGGTGTATTGGAACTGTGGGATGTTTAAGGAGACGGAGACATTCTTACCCAAGCTTTCAACTGAAAATGAATAACTTAAGGTGTGCAAAAAATAATTTGGTCCCTTGCAGCTGCTCAAAATATCCTACAATTTATCTATTATCTATGTACTGATGTTTCTTTTATTGATACCTGAAACACAGGAGATGAATGAGGACCACAGCACGCCCAAGAAGGAGAAACAAGATCGTATATCCAAGCATAAGGAGAACATGCAGCACAGCCAAGCTGAGGAGGAGGCCCAGCTTCTTGGCCAGCAGAGACTATATTATGAGAAGAACTGTCGGCACTTCAAGCGCAAGATAATGATAAAAAGGCATGAGACTGAGCAGCAGCACATAAGAGAGGTAGTGTATTGTGCCAGATTTTCCTAAAGCTGTAAGTACCCACAAGATGGAATGCTACTGTACATAGTTGACTGTCCTTAGTAGATCAGTTAGCTGTTGTGTGCTCTATCAGTTGTTATATAGGTAGAAGTGGATGTGTGTAGGGTGGCCTATACATGTGCAGAAGAGCTTCAGAATTAACTGTATTTTCATCTCGCTCTGCATTTGTCTGCAGGCGGGACACTGATTTTCCAGGATGGAATTCCATTTCTGCATTCCTGGCCCAGCTCTGCCCAGTGAGGAAAACCCAATTCTTGTAGGAAAGAAAGTGTAGGTCTGCTTTATTTTTGCCTCACCAGCCAGGATGGTGTTGCAGACAGATTATATTAGTTCACTTTATGTGAAAGTGTGGCAGTTCATTCACAGCACATGTGCTCATTTGCAATGCTTTATACCTGTGACTGTGTAAAAGAAAATCGGGATATCTGGAAGAATTTTAGTTTGCTAGCATTCCTTTTTCAGATTTTACAAGCTGGTCTACAACATAAATAACTATAACATCAATATTTTTGTACATGAGCATTACCAGACTCACATGAATTCATCCGATACATGTCTGAGAGATTGAAGTGGGAAATAACAGCATTTTAGTATACGAGTTAATTCATACCTATTAACAATATGTGCATATTGAAATGTTTGCTTCTGTTTATATATGCAAAACAGAAACTGGATCTCTGCTTCTTTCCCGGGCTTTCGTGTCCATCCTGTGCGGCCACTAAATTACTCCTACATTGAAGATAACTGCAGAGGCAGTCAGTGATGTTTAAATAATTATACATGCAAAACGAAAAAATATGTACTCGCACATTAAAAGAAACTCATAGAATAAAATGACATCATAAAGAGCAACAACAGTTTAAACAACACAAACCTAATACGAGGAATTTCTATGCAGGTTAGATCTGAATGTCATCTCACATATGAAAGAAATCATCCTATTAAAACACTGGTAAGCATTTAAGGCATTTATCTGTGAACTTCTTACATGTTCTATCATAGAAATAAAACAAAGAGGCAAGAGGATGTGTGACTGCCAAACGATGATGCAAGGTTGAAGCTATAATTCAGGGAATTGTAAGTGTTCAGAAGAAGAGGTAAATTAATTTAGATCACAGCTGAGTCAAGTAAAATAATAGACAATAAATCAGTTGCCAGCAAAGACAGACATTTTTCAAGTGCAGCCTCAATTATGGATAAGGTGTTTTGTTGTATGCAGCCACATGACTGTTTACAGGAAAGTTGGGATGAGACAAGCATTTCTGTATTTGGGAAATAAGAAAGGGATTCAATATTCACTAGTTCCTGTGAGACAGTTTGATTAATAAGTAGTGTTGCTAAGATTGTTTTAATTCTTTACATGTGCTATTGCTATGGTAATGCCATTCAATTGTACAGAAAGGGCAGGATTAATGTAAACAAACCCATTAAGTACTTTCTTTACTTAATAATGCAAACTTGACTTGGACTCACTGGCAGTGATGAGTCGACATTCATAGTGTTTAATGAGACTTCTTAAGGGTTCTAATGGCAGTATTTGGATTGGCCTTTGTTTACTTAATGCAGTTTTACTATTCTGTAGCTCTGCAGGCAAGACTACTATAGAACAAATGGAATTTTTTTAATTTTAGTGTAAGGGAGAGTGGCACGGTAGGGTGACCACTTTTAACTTTGCTTTTCATTTTGTGCTTTAGACAACTCAGGAATGCTATTAAGGAATTTGCATATAATGTTTTGGTACAAATTTGTTTTTTAGGAGTGTAAGTAGGCCTTTATTGGCAAAGAGGTGTGGTTAACTTTGTAGCAACCAAAAGAAAGTCAGTCCCCCACAGAGGCAGCCGTGCTCTTAATCCAGAAATTTAACATTCAGTTATGCAAAAACATTATAGTCTACAGAACAAGGACGATTGGAAGATAAAAGTTGGGCAGAAAACCAGTTTAATCGTGGAAGTGTACCACATTTTCATAAAAAGTAATGAAATACTAAAGAGTAACTTACAGAAACAGGTTCTAGCAATCGTCTTTCGTTAAATACCAAATGCCCTTAAGTTTTCTACTTAAGTGTTTGAATGCTGCTTGTGTGAAGTGAACCTATTATTGCTTTTATACAACACTTAACATACATCAGGAAGGCCAGTACAAACAAAAAAGGAACAAATGAAAACACCTAAAGGTGTAGAGTTAACACACAAAGTGCCATGTTTAGAGTTTGGCAGATTGGATACTCCGTCAAAACGTGACCGATATCCCACCTGTCGTATTACAAGTGCCATAGACTCTAAATAAGTCCTTAAATGTTTGATTTTCATAGGAATTCCAGGTGGAGGATTGTGATTGGAGACGTGTAAAAAGGTTTTTTGTATTGAGTGCCAGAAAAATGAGAATGACATATCCAAAAGTAGGTATTTTTTCTTGTTCCACATCAACCAAAGCGTGTGCAGTGTCATAAGTCCATTACAGTCAGTTGTCCCATGCAGCTGCATGATGAGGGTATTGCCTTCATTCAGCAGTTTAATTATGCATTGTCTTCAACAGAAGGCCTGTTGAAAATCTCATAGTAAATACAGAGAAATTGTATTCCCAAGATATGATTTTGTAGACATAGGTTTATCAACAACTTTAGCCAAAATTGCATGATGTTGTAATGCAGTAACCTGATTTCTCTGCATCCAACATAGGTATTTCAAGGACAGCAATACTTTTCTGTGATGATATTGATATTGGGCACTAGGTTCAGATATGTAGGAATTTAAAATGCATACAAATGTAAAGAGCTTTTGATCAATGAAAATACACTAAATTATTATATAAAACAGACCAGACCAAAAATGTAACAGGCTAAGTCTCACAATGGGGAGAGAGAGACTTTGGCATAAAAATCATTATCCTCTTATATTCCTATTCTTGTGTCAAGCTTTATAATTTAGAATGCAGATTATCTTTTAAAAGTAAAGTGCTGTCTCCATACAGGTTATACATTTTCAAAGTCAACAAAGCTTAAAATTTAACAACTGAAAGGGGGTGATTATTCTCTGCCTACCATGATATGGTGACAGAATCCCTTAAAAAAGTTGAAACTTTTTATCAGTTCAAATTTTGAAGCAGTTTTAGATAAAAGAAACTCACTCATGACATGGAACTATAAGAGAGTGTAGGAATACAGATGTGTGGCTGAACATTCCCTAGGTGTAGCTTTTAAGATACTTTGAGGAACCCCAAGTCTCCTTCAGATTTTTCAGGAACTGAATAGGGAGAATGATGGAAACAATGCAACAGCAACATACTGATATGTTGTACAGTGATGTGCATTTACAGTACTAAAAACATAATTAGTATCTTCTATGATTTAACTTATTATATCATTTTAGAAGTCTGCTCTACCAGTAGGCTAACAAGGTCTTTAGAGCATATCGTAAGGATTAGTCCCTGTTTTGTCTTTCTGGAAGAGACATTTGAATTAGGTAACATAAATATAAGAGAAAAATGTAAAAGGGGTTTAGATGAAGACCTTGAGTTGGAACTTTGGTTGCAGATATTTATAATTATACAGAATTTCCTTTGACCGTAATATAGTGTTTCACATATATTAGGAGAGACCTGGGAAATAATAAGATAGATGTGTTAGAACAAAGATCATGACAGCTGTGTGTATCAAAGTCCAGGACCCATGGCTCATGGTTTTGCTGTTTGTCCTTATTTACCTCCTTTGGTTGAGTGAAGTGATTTGACAAAATGCAAGCCCATTCTTGAGGGAGCACATGTTTGAAGATAGTTTAGAATATAGGCTTGAGTCTACTGGATTGATTTTTATGCAGCAACATTAGCATGATTATTAATTGCAATATTTTGGTGGAATTGAAAAGCACCAACACATAGAGGACTAGATGCTGAGCTAATATTTAAAAAAGCATAAAGCTATATTGAGTTATTTGTGTTGTACCTTGAACATATAGACACAATAAATACTAAGAATATCACGAGTTACACATGAATTAATCAGCAAAGTTCAACTGTCAAAAACTGTTAATGCTGCAATGTTTTTGGATGTCTCTGGCCTAGTTAGTAGGAAATGCTAGGCAAAGTACCATGTTTGTCAGAGGCTCAAACTGCAAATACATCTGCCCACCTCTTCCTGGACACAAAAGAATACAGCTAGCTATCTGCATTATATCCTTTCACAAGAGGATACCTCATAAGCGTATTCTGCAAGTAACAGCAGTAAAAAAAAAACATAAGGGAAAATGTTAATTGGGCATTGGATAAAATATGTGGGAGTAATGAAATACTACTTAAGTACCATGTGTCCCTCCTCAAACTACTAACTCTCTTCCTATAAAAAGCTTTAAAAGTGTCAAGACAAGTACCGTAGTCTGGTACCATATGTTCGAGGCATATGAGCTGCAGATCGTACACTGTGCATGAGATCGCCATCTGGTGTTGGGCTCGGATGCTTGCACTTTGTTGTTGTCTTGGAAGAGTCTTTTGTAGTCACGAGATAGGTGACTCCTCCTTTGGACGATAGTGCGCATGGGCATCGACTCCATGGTTAGATTGTTTTTTTCCGCCATCGGGTTCGGATGTACCTTGCTGCGCTCCGGATCCACATCGATCGGTTCCCCTCTCGACGCGCAGAAAAACCTCCTACCGTTCGACGGTATTGTTTTCGATCGCGTCTCCACTCCAACACTGTTTCGAGTCCGGTCGCCGACGTTGGTCCGTTGGGCGTGTCGGCGCCATCATCCAGCATATGGAAAGGACTCCATTTAAAAAATGCAGGTGTGGGGCTAAATTCCACACACAGATCTCCACGAGATCTGTAATCTTTGCCTCTCTCCAGAACACGAGAGCCAACACTGCCAAGCCTGTGACTCCTTTCGGTCCAAAAGACCATCCGTGATCGCCGGGCCCGACGACACGAAATGTCCAGGTCAGCCGCTCCCGCACCGGACGACATCTTTGACACAGGCTCCGACAACCCGGACACCGGAGATTTACAAATCGACACCTCCGGAGCCGAAGACTCAGGGTCCGACGACCAACTCATCACACCACACCAACGTACTGTGAGTACTGACGTCGATGCCCCTGCCCCCAAGAAACAAAAGGCTTCGGTCACACCTTCGCCTTCGGGCCTAGGTCTGCACCATCACAAAGCTTCAGGAGCCCCGCCTTCCGGCTCGACTCCCAAGCACCTAAAGCCTTCTGGCAGCTCGGGACCGAGCCAGCCACGTCCCAGAGCCGAAAAACACTCATCGGCACCGAAACACAAGACTAAGGTCTCGGCACCAACTGACCCTTCGGCGCCAAAGTCCAAGGTCCCAGACACCTCGACACCGAAGCATACCAAACCTTCGGAGTCGACAAAAAACCCTCGGTGTCGAAAACTTCACCAAAGGACACCAAACAACCTCGCAAGCCCAAACAACACTCGGAGCCGAAATCTTCGATGCCGACCAAACACGCCAGCTCAGAAGAACTCTTGGTTCCCATCGACCCAAAGCAGAAAACTCTGCACATTGACCCTATTACCGGACAGGTACAATCAGTAATACCTCACAAGAGGAAGATACAGGAACCAACCACACCTGAGCCACCTCATAAGAAGAAAGACTCTTCCACATCACCTATAAGGTCTTTCTCTCCACCTCCACAACACCTCAGCCCTCTACACTCCCCGCCTCACTCTCCTCCACCTTGTTTTTCACCACAAGGGGATACAGACAGGGAGGATCATGATGATGACATGCAGTCACCTCACAACACCGACACTGATGACGACCTTCACAGTATCCCACCACAAGACCCCTGGGACAATTATGACCTCCCAGATATACCTGTCCCTGAACCATACCCATCAAAAGCCTCACCTCCAGATGATGCTATAGGGTTTTCACAGGTGATAAACAGGGCAGCACAATACCATGGTGTCAAATTACACTCAGACCCCTGGAAGAAGACTTTTTACTAGAAACTTTTAGCCAGCCTCAAAAGTCTACCCATACTCTACCTATGCTTAAAGGCATTATTAAACATGCCCCTGAGGTCTTCAAAGACCCAGTTAGGGCTAGGGTTCTTAACCCAAGGATCGAGAAAAATATAAACCTGCCCCTTCTGACCCAGCTTATATTAAAGGCCAACTCCCTCTAGACTCATTAGTAGTTGCTAATGCACGGAAAAGGGCAAACTCCCAGACTACTGGTGAGACACCACCACCAGACAAGGAGTCCAAATTACTCGACGCATCGGGAAAAAGAGTTGCGTCTCAAGCAGCAAACATGTGGCGCATCGCCAATTCCCAAGCCTTACTGGCGAGATATGACAGAGCCCATTACGACGAGCTTGAAAAGCTCATTGAGCACCTTCCAGATCAGTATAAGACCAAGGCCAATGATCTAATACAAGAAGGCAAGCTTGTCACAAACACCTCAATAAAGTGCGCCCTTGACGCAGCAGATACAGCAGCACGCACAATAAACTCAAGCGTTTTGCTGCGCAGACACGCATGGCTACGAATATCTGGCTTCAAGCAGGAGGTACAATCTACCATCCTCAATCAACCCTTAGACCAGGAACACCTGTTTGGGCCTAATGTGGACACTTCTCTAGAAAAAATGAAGAAGGACACAGACACAGCCAAAGCTATGGGAGCTCTACAAGCCACACCTAGCAGAGGTTCCTTTCGTCGCTCCTTATATAGAGGCGGCTCCAAAACTACAGCCACAGACACCACCTCTGCTAACTACAAAAACACCACTCAAACCTCCTCTAATAGAGGTTACTCCAGAGGTAATTACAGAGGTAATAACAACAGGGGTAGAGGACGCGGGTTTAACACACGCACCTCCCCTACCACCAAACAGTGACTTCCTCCGTTTCCCCCGATCATTCCACTCCCGTCGGGGAAGACTGTCAAAGTTCCTACCTGCGTGGAATTCCATCACCACCGACAGGTGGGTAATACAAATTATCCAGTATGGTTACTGCCTCGAACTCACTTCTACTCCCCCAACATACCACCCAGACAGCGTCCCATGTCCACGGAACATCTAACGCTCCTCAAACAAGAGGTTCTCTCTATGCTCCAAAAGCACGCAATAGAACCAGTCCCTCTACAACATCAGGGCACAGGGGTTTACTCACTATACTTTCTAATCCCCAAAAAGGACGGTTCCCTCAGGCCCATACTGGACCTCAGACCCCTCAACTATTACATTCACTCAGATCATTTTCACATGATCACTCTTCAACAAATACTTCCACTACTCCAACAAGGCGACTTCCTTGCCACACTAGATCTCAAGGACGCCTATTTCCATATTCCCATTCACCCTGCGCACAGGAAATACCTAAGGTTCATAGTGGACGGACAACATTATCAGTTCAAAGTCCTCCCATTCGGGGTGGCAACAGCACCAAGGGTTTTCACCAAGTGCCTAGCAGTAGTAGCTGCGCACTTACGAAGACAACACATTCACGTGTTTCCGTATCTAGACGACTGGCTAATAAAAGCCAAGTCACACAACCAATGTGTACAGCACACACTCCAAACAGTTCGGCTACTACACAATTTGGGGTTCACAATAAACCATACCAAATCGCATCTCCATCCCTCCTACATACATCAGTACCTAGGAGCCACAATCGATACCTCCAGGGCCCTTGCATACCCCAACCCTTCCAGGATAACAAGTATGCAAGCCCTCATCAACAAATTCCTACCTCAACACTACCTTCCAGCTCGAGTGTTTATGCAACTCGTAGGAATGATGGCCTCGTGCATCTTTATTGTCCCTCACGCACGACTTCAAATGCGGCCCCTGCAAGAATGCTTAGCACGTCAGTGGAACCAAGCTCAGGGCCAGCTTACAGATCTGGTGTTGGTAGACAGCCGCACTCATCGCTCTCTGCAATGGTGGAACATACAAAACATTTCCAAAGGGCGGCCGTTCCTAGAGCCAGTTCCACAAATAGTGCTCACAACAGACGCATCTCTCACCGGGTGGGGAGCTCACCTCCTTACCCACACAACGCAGGGCAGCTGGACCAAGTCACAAAAACTGCTCCACATCAACCACCTAGAATTATTAGCAATATTTCTAGCGCTAAAGTCATTCCAACCGCATCTTACTCACAAGACTGTCTTAGTCAAAACAGACAACATGACAGCAATGTACTATGTACAAAAACAGGGGGGACACACTCTCTGCAGCTGTCTCGCCTGGCGCAAGCCATATGGAGATGGGCCATTCCTCAAAACATTTACCTCCTTGCAGAACACCTTCCAGGAGTTCACAATCACATTGCGGATCTGTTAAGTCGACAGACACAACAGATTCACGAATGGGAACTGCATCCGCAAGTTCTACAACCTTTTTCCAAATGTGGGGCCATCCACAAATAGACCTGTTCGCCACACAAGAAAACACAAAATGCCCAACCTTCGCCGCCAGGTTCCCACACCCGTCGTCCAAGGGCAATGCAATATGGATGAACTGGTCAGGCAGATTTGCATACGCTTTTCCGCCTCTCCCACTCATTCCCCTAGTAGTACGCAAACTCAGACAACAGTCTCTAACAATGATCCTAGTTGCTCCCACATGGGCAAGACAACCATGGTTCACAACACTTCTCGAACTCTCAGTAGTTCCACACCACAAACTGCACCTCTCTCCACACCTCTTAACTCAGAACCATGGAGAGATCACACACCCCGATCCAGGTCAACTGAATCTGGCAATATGGCTCCTGAAGTCCTAGAGTTCGGTTACCTTAACCTTCCACCTGAGTGTATGCAGGTCATTAAAGAAGCCAGACGTCCCACTACCAGGGCTTGTTATGCAGCAAAATGGAAAAGGTTTGCTATTTATTGCAATAACAACAATATCAACCCACTAGATGCCTCCATACAAAACATTATCTGTTACTTGCTGCATCTGCAAACATGTAACCTAGCATACTCATCCATAAGATTACATCTTGCCGCTCTAGCCGCATACTTACAAAACAGACAGCATTTGTCACTGTTTCGAGTACCTGCAATTAAAGCCTTTATGGAAGGCCTTAAAAGAATCATTCCCCCTAGATTGCCACCCTCTCCAGCATGGAATCTAAATATTGTCCTCACCAGGCTCATGGGTCCCCCATTTGAACCTCTGCACAAATGTGAGTTACAATTTCTTACATGGAAAGTAGCCTTCCTAATTGCAATAACCTCTCTCAGAAGAGTGAGTGAGATTCAGGCTTTAACCATACAAGAACCTTTTTACAAATCCATCGTAATAAAGTAGTTCTCAGACCAAACCCCAAATTCCTACCTAAAGTAATTTCTGCTTTTCACCTTAACCAATCAATAGAGTTACCCGTCTTTTTCCAAGACCCAGACTCTGTAGCAGAAAGAGCTCTACACACACTAGATGTCAGAAGAGCCCTACTTTACTACATTGACAGGACCAAACCTTTCAGAAACACAAAACAATTATTTGTAGCTTTCTCCCCACCACATAAAGGTAATCCCATCTCAAAGGCTGGCATTGCTAGATGGATAGTCAAATGCATTCAAATTTGCTACCAAAAGGCTAAACGCACCTTAATAATTCCCCCTAGGGCACATTCCACACGTAAACTAGGGGCTTCTATGGCATTTTTAGGGAACATCCCCTAAATGACATATGTAAGGCAGCAACATGGTCTACGCCACATACCTTTACCAAACACTACTGTGTTGATGTACACGCAAAGCAGCAAGCTGCTGTGGGCCAAGCTGTTCTTAAAACACTTTTTCAGACTACTGCAACTGATACAGGTGACCACCGCTAGGGGAGACACTGCTATACAGTCTATGCACAGTGTACGATCTGCAGCTCATATGCCTCCAACGGTAAATGCTACTTACCAGTATGCATCTGTTCTTGGCATGTAGAGCTGCAGAGTCGTACACGCCCACCCACCTCCCCGGAACCTGTATCTGTTCCAGTATAATCTTAATTAGATATATTCACATGGACATCTTTTTCTTCTTACTGACTCCATCTTTTCCCATCATGGCGAAAAACAATCTAACCATGGAGTCGATGCCCATGCGCACTATCGTCCAAAGGAGGAGTCACCTATCTCGTGACTACAAAAGACTCTTCCAAAACAACAACAAAGTGCAAGCATCCGAGCCCAACACCAGATGGCGATCTCATGCACAGTGTACGACTCTGCAGCTCTACATGCCAAGAACAGATGCATACTGGTAAGTAGCATTTACCTTATCTTGGTTGTACCAACCCAACTAACCTTATAAGCCTCATGGCAGATACATACTCTTCCATCTTCGGCACTAAGCCAACCCATCCACAAATGCACTTTGGTGCCCTATCAGATGTATGAAGCACTATATGAATTTAACTGTAATATAATAAAAAGCTTACACTGTCCTTGACTGCATAAATATGCAGAAACCCCATACTGCTACTGGAGATTGTGTATCCACATAGCCTCCCGTCTTCCACACAGTTTGTAAGTACCTTGCTTCCTTGAATACACGGGCGGTCGAGTGTGAACTGGCTTGATACTTTGAGGAGAACACAGAGTCTTTCCCTATTCCACTTTTTCGTTTATTGAAAACATGCACTAACTGGCTACACTGGCTTGTGCAGGAAGTAGGCAAGGTAGGAAGGAACAGGTCCAGAGGACATCGAGTTGCAACTACTTAAAGGCCTACAGCTACCTCAGTAGTAACACACAAACCTGAGGTTAGACACATAATTAGGTCATAAGGCAGGGGTATCCTAACCCCCTCATGCACTCCCAAGTGCTGAAACTCATACCTTTCAAACTCAGTTTGAAGGAGGGGGTCCCAGTCACTACAGACTACCCTGATTTTTCTAGGAGGACGTCTGTGGTCCGTCTTAACACTAGTTCAAAGGCTTGTACCTCACAATAGTCAGTCAGCTGTCACCAGCCATCAGTGTGGTCATGGACAAGAATTGGAGGCTGTAGACACGTTTGTTAAAAGGAGTTCAAATTTAGACCCCTACATCCACCCGTGCGGCATACTTGGCTGGGCACCAACATATTCTATAAATCATGCCGATCCCCTGCAAGGTGACTTGTGAGACATGTCTGTCATAAACAGGGTAACCATAAATGTAGCTAGGGTTAAAGTGTCAGGGAGTTTGACTCTAGAATTAGACCATTATGCAAATTTGCATACTAAGGCTGCTTTGCCATCGTTGGCAGAAGAAGCTGTAGCTAGAGGTTGGGAAGGTTGTCGCCCCACAGAAACTTGCCAGGCGTACAAATGTGCACACAGAAGGGAGTGGAGGGGAGCAATCATTTGAGAGATGGTTATGCAAAGGATGGAAAATACAGCAGGTTATTGGTCCACAAGAATGATTCAGTTTTGTTATATCCTGACCAATAACAGTGAGAGGGTTTTTTTTTTTACCACTAAGCAAAGATTCTTTCTTTTTATGTTAATGATCTCACATGTACACATCATCTCCCCAAGCAAGTTATGTAGATTGTCACACAATGCGGTGCTTGACCATTGGGGCATAGATAAACAAACCCAAGTATCCATGTTCCTATCCTGGCAGTATGGAAATACTTAATTAGACCACTGTACTCCGAAATTACTTGTATCTATTAATGACCTACGACCTTCCACCATTAAGGAGCACAAGGCCCTGCGTGGTCTCAAGCAAATGTGTGTGGCTGGGGTGCATCTGCTCGACGGCTGCCTCTTCCCATGACAGTGGGATTCAAATATTGGCTTAGTAAAATCACCACTTCATTCCCTGTCTGCCTAAAATGTTTAACTGTTTATCTGAAAAACATAATTTTTAGTTGCCATCAATAGGGCAGTTGCCGCTTCCAAACATTAACAAGCATTTGCAAAGCCAATAGGTTTACAGGTCTAGTCTTGGTAGGCTGTGCTTGTATGTTCTTTTCATTTTTTATTGCAAGTATATGCCACAAAATTTTAAAGGGAAAAATAAAGCGTACATCTACTTAAATATGGCCACCATATGCAAGCATTAACACGTTTAATTCCATTCACTGAAATAATCATTTTACTAGTATTTCTTTAAATAGCAAGCCTTTCTGTTGTGTCATGCCTTTACTTATTATTATTGGTGGTATTTTTATTATTATTATTAGTGGAGGAGACCAGAAAAAAAATCACACGTTAACCAAGCATTCAAATTACAGGCAGCTACATTGTTACTGGAACCCTTTATAATTTTATAAAAGAAAATAATTCACCAGTTAACCGGGTACATGACGTGCAGGGAAAATGAATAGCAGGTATTTAAATTTAATATAATAAAGAATTTTTTAAAAGCACAGTTTAAACCCATTGTCCCCTTCTGTATACTGTGGTGGGTGGCAGCAAAATGTTAATAACTATAACCCTTCTGTCTATGTGTATTATGTTGGAGTTTTTGAGGGAAAACTATAATTTGGTGAGACAGCCAAAACTGTCTCAAAAGCTAGACTTAAAAAGGTAAGATGTGTAAAATATTCTTTGCTTTCCTTGGAGATATTTGGAGCAAAGTTTCCCTCAGATTTAAACTCACCCCCTCCCTCCCCACACCCATGCTTATGCCCGCCCGACCTGTATGAAACAAAGTAACAAAAATGCCACCTTATTTGGGGTTTAAGTGCAAGAATGTGGAGGTAACCCCATGCGGGAATTTGTAAAAACCAGGAGGCACAGTAAGTCAGGAGCAAGGAAAAAATATGGTAACTATGTCAGAGCACCCACAATGCTCAATAAATAAATATAAGATAAATCATTCCTCACCTGAGGTTCCAACTGCTTTGCTTCTCCCTGATGTTAGGAAGATTGGACTCATTGTGTTTTCTTTAAATTTTTCATGGCACAAAAGAATAAAAACAAACTTTTTGTATAGAATGGAGTAGCTGCATGTCACAAGCTTGTCATCGGTGGTGTCAGAAGCAGTTACATTGGATTTTATAGCAGCATTGTGACTGATTTCAGCAGAAGGTAACAAGCTGGACTCACGCTGCAGAACTTCTTGAAATGCACAAATGTTTTGATACTGTGTGAGTCGTGTTTGTTTGAAATATCAGGAGAAAACTTTCTTAAATATATTTAACCTCCTGGAGTGGAATTCCTTCTTTTCCCAGCTTTGAGATAGTAGTCTTGCAGTCACCATCTTCAGTCAGGAGCTTCTGTGTACTTCTTTGCTTAGGAGTAGCTCTGGGAACTATCTCATTGAGGTGCACAGATTCGTTTCCTAAGAACACCGTCCGCCCATGTATAGCTGGTTTTATCCCATTAATCCACTACATGTTTCTGGCTGCATTCAGAGTGTGTTTCACCCCTTTCTATTGTGGAAGACTCTTGAGAAAGGTAATAAATAGGAAGCGAATGAAACCGGTGAACAGACACCATCTTAGGCTATATAGTACTAGAGCTGAAGCTCGCACTCTTCAGAAAGAGGAAGTTATTAGATCTTTCTACATTTTCATACCGAAGACATCGGATAGTCATTGAGACATCTATCTTTTGGAATTGTGATGGAGGGATGCTTTCTAGGCATCCACAACCCACTAGTCTAGTTTGTGCACTTTTTTATTTTTTATTTAAATAAATGTCACCCCATTCGAGGGGACTTCTTTACTAAAAGGCACTCAGATTTTCACTCAGACTTCATGCAGCTTCCACCACTTTTCAAGTCATCAAGCCATTGTTAGGCACCATTGACGCGCACTTTTCCACTATCTAACCACTGCTCCTTTGATGTCATCTCCTTTGCTGACAGCAGGGCCAGGATATATTCTGAAAACTCTTTCTTGCAACTGTTTTGGCTCTAACTGCACCAGCCACCCTTGTAATTCCCTTTATCTGAAAGAGACACGTTAGTGATAGATTCCTTACCTTAGAATATCCCCAGGCGTCAGGCTGGATCCGGAAAGTTTTGCGTAGCAGTACCCTTGCGCGTCGGTAGGTGGCGTCGTGCGGCTCCGCGTCCGTCGTCGGCGTCGTGATCGCCGGGATGACGTCGCGGGCAGTACTTCAGACGCCGCCCCTGCGCGCTGACGTCAGTTCTTCTTTTCCGCGCCAGTAAGCGCAGATCCGGGAAGAGCAGTGCCCTGGTCAATTTTTGACCATACTTTTTGGTGATTTTTTTCACTGTCTTTTTCCACCATTCAGGTGTCGTAGGGATGCCCGGCTTCAAGCGATGCGGCGCCTGTGCGCGGATGATGTCCGTCACCGACCCGCATTGGGAGTGTCTCTTCTGCCTCGGCCGAGGCCACGACACCGAGTCTTGTCCCGAATGCCAGGCCCTCAACCCGAAGGCTTTGCGAGAGCGGTCTCGAAAGCTCCTCGAGGCCCGGCATTCGGCTCCGCGGAAGCCCCGGTCGCGTGAGAGGTCCAGGGGTCGCTCGCGGAGTGCACACCGGTCGTCGGCGTCGAAGTCTTCTTCGTCCGGTAAGTCTCGACACAAGAAGTCCAAGAAGCATCGTCGCTCTCGGACTCTCGCCTCGCCGGTCTCGCGACTCGGCTGAGGCCCCTCCCGGCACCGTCCCCGCCCCCGCGGCCCCGGACTTGCCTGTGGAGTCGCCCCCGTCATACCCGCCCTTCCCGGGTTCGGGGGCGGATCCGGCCAAGGTACAGGAGTTCCTGTCGGCCATGGCCCGCCTCTTCGGGCCTTCAGGCCCCTCCGGTGCGCCTTCGGGCCCCGCGGGCCCTGATGGGGTTAATCCGGCGTCACCGGCGGCTCCGGCCCCGGCGTCGCCTGAGCCTCCAGCCTCGATCCCGGCTCCGGCTCCGGCCCCGGCCTCGATCCCGGCTCCACAACTCCCATCGACGCCGGTCGACCTCACGACACCTCCGCCGGCGCCGATGTCTCCGGTGCCGTTCTCGACGCCGCCCTGGGCTCCGGGCGGCGTCGTCCCCAGTTCCTTCCGGCTCCGGACATGGTCCCGGAGCGACGTCGCTCGGCGCCGGCTCCGGCGCCCGATGGGACCTTGGGTCCCAAATGTCCCTCCTCCTCCTTATTTTGAACCAGAGGAGGACCAGGAGGACTGGGAGGGGTCTGATGACCCTCTAACACGCAACTGTCAGTATGATGAGGACTGGACAGAGAGTCTAGGGAGGCCAGTGGTCTGGATACTTCTCCTGACACTGGCATGCTGTCTCCTCCCGTGGCTACGGAGGAGGGGGCCAATTTTGGTACGGTGTTGCGTAGGGCTGCTGGGGCCTTACGTCTCCAGCTCCCTACTTTGACGGTCAAGACTAACATCTTGACAGAGGTGCTTCAGCCGGCAGCCTCCTCTGCGGAGACTGTGCTGCCGTTTAACGACGCCCTCACGGACGTTCTTTGGGCGCCTGGTCCAAGCCCAACACAGGGGCTCCTGTGGATCGGAACGTGTCACGACGCCATCGCCCCGCTCCGGGCGACCCCTGTTTCTTTCTGTCCACCCCACTCCTGAGAGCTTGGTTGTCCAAGCCTCCGCTTCCCAAACCGCCTTCCCTACCGCTCCTCCGGATAGGGAATCCAAACGCCTGGATCAGTTTGGGAAGAAAGGTTTTTCTTCCTCCAGTGCTGGCTTGCGGTCCGTTAACACCGCTTGTCTTTTGGGCCGATATACCCACTCCCTGTGGGATTCGGTGGCGGATGTTTTGCCCCAGTGCCCTGAGGAGGTCCAGGCACTGCTTTCCCGCGCCATTGCGGAAGGAAGGATGCGGCCAAATACACTATCCGTTGTGGCCTTGACACCGCCGACTCGCTGGGCAGGTCGATTGCAACGACGGTGGCGCTCCGGCGCCACGCCTGGCTGAGAACCACTGGTTTTTCAGGGGATGTCCAGAATACTCTCATGGACATGCCCTTTGATGGAGTCGGTCTTTTGGGTCCAAAGCAGACCATGCGTTGGAGCGCTTTAAGGACTCACGGGCTACTGCAAAGTCCCTGGGCCTTTCTGCTACACGCCCTCCGCTGCCTTCTGCTTTTCGCCCCTATCGTGGCCACGGTAGGGCGCCCTTCACGTCAGCAGCCCAGCCACCGGCCCGCGCAGCAGGCGTCTTCGCGTGGCCGAGGACGTGGATTCCGCCGTGGCGGATCGGGCAACCAGCGTGCGGGTCAGGCCACCACCTCCAACCCGTCCGCGGCCTCCAAGCCCTCCTAGTCCCTCCTTTCAGGTGCACGGCACGCCAGTAGGGGGCAGGGTCCGCCATCACCTTCCCCACTGGCGCACCATCACCTCGGACAGGTGGGTCTTGGACATTGTCCGAAGGGGCTACTCCCTCCCCTTCGAGACCACCCCCCAGCCATGCCACCTCAATTCCACCGCATGTCAGGGGATCACTTGGTGCTTCTACGGAAGGAAGTCACGGCCCTCTTGGCCAAGAGGGCCATCGAGCATGTTCCGACCCCAGAAGTAGGGCGTGGTTGCTACTCCCACTACTTTCTGGTGCCCAAAAAGGACAAGGAGGACATGCGTCCTATCTTGGACCTCCGGAACGTCAATCGCTTCCTCCGGAAGGAGAAGTTCAAGATGCTCACCCTAGCTCAGGTCTTGACTGCCCTCGACCCAGGAGACTGGTTGGTAGCGTTGGACTTGCAGGACGCGTATTTCCATATCCCCGTCCTGCCGGCCCACCGGCGTTACCTTCGGTTCACGGTAGGCCCCGAGCATTTTCAGTTCACCGTGCTCCCCTTTGGCCTTACAAGTGCCCCTCGGGTGTTCACGAAAGTGATGGCGGTGGTCGCAGCTCATCTGCGCCGGGCAGGGTCTCAGTCTTCCCCTACCTCGACGACTGGCTGCTGAAGGCGGGCTCGTCCCAGGCAGTCGTCTCCCACCTCCAGACTACGGCCGAACTCCTGCACTCGCTGGGGTTCTCCATCAATGTGCCGAAGTCGCATCTGATTCCTTCTCCACAGCTCCTTTTCATCGGAGCAGTTCTGGACACGACGCAGTTTCGGGCCTATCCTCCCGAACGGCGAGTCCGGGATATTCAGGCTATGATTCCGATCTTTCGGCCTTTATCCTGGGTTTCGGTACGGATGACCCTGAGGCTGCTGGGCCTCATGGCCTCCTGCATCCTGCTGGTCAATCATGCCAGATGGCATATGCGGGCTCTGCAGTGGGACCTGAAGTTCCAGTGGGCGCAGCACCAGGGCAACCTGTCCGATCACGTCCAGATCTCGGAGGGGACTGCAAAACAGTTGCAGTGGTGGCTCTCGAACCGGCAATGGGTCATGGGCAGATCCCTCTCCCTTCCCCAGCCAGAGCATACAGTTGTGACGGACGCGTCCCTTCTGGGATGGGGCGGTCACATGGGAGAGGCGGAGATCAGAGGCCTCTGGTCTCCGGCGGAGTCCCGGCTCCATATCAACTTTCTGGAGCTCCGGGCGATCCGGCTTGCACTCAAGGCATTCCTTCCCTCTGTCAAAGGGAAGGTAGTGCAGGTGTTCACAGACAACACCACCGCCATGTGGTACTGCAACAAACAGGGCGGGGTGGGGTCTTGGACCCTTTGTCAGGAGGCTCTGCGCCTCTGGACATGGCTGGAACATCAGGGCATGTTCCTGATGGTTCAACACCTGGCAGGTTCTCTGAACGCCAGGGCGGACGAACTCCAGCCGCAGGTGCATGATGGATCACGAATGGCGTCTTCACTCGGAAGTGGCGCAAGGACTCTTTCTACAGTGGGGAGAGCCTTGGTTAGATCTATTCGCCACCGAAGAGAACGCGCAATGTCATCAGTTCTGCGCGTTGGAATTTCCAAGGCGGCACTCGCTCGGCGACGCTTTTCGTCGCGAGTGGAGTTGCGGTCTGTTGTACGCCTTTCCGCCTATACCACTTCTACCCAGAGTGTTGAAGAAAATTCGGCACGACCGGGCCCAAGTCATTCTTGTGGCTCCGGACTGGGCTCGAAGAGTTTGGTATCCCGAGCTACTCAATATGAGCATAGATCCCCGATCCGTCTGCCTCTTCGGGAGGATCTTCTGTCGCAGCAGCAGGGGACGGTCCTCCACCCGAACCTGTCCAGTCTACACCTGCTTGCGTGGAGATTGAGCGGCGGCAGTTGATTCCTTTCGACTTGCCTCCCGAAGTTTGTGATGTGATTCTGGCAGCCAGGCGTCCCTCCACTAAGGTGGTATACGCCTGCAGGTGGAACAAATTTGTGGCATGGTGCACAGCAAAGGCTGTGGATCCCCTTTCTGCCCCTCTTTCTGAGGTCCTTCTGTTCCTTCTCTCTCTGGCCCAACAGGGTTCTGCCCTGGGTACCATCAAGGGTTATCTTTGTGCTATCTCGGCCTTCCTCAGGCTCCCTGATCAGCCCTCCCTGTTCAAGTCCCCTGTTGTTAACAGGTTCTTAAAAGGCATTACTCACCTCTTCCCTCCTGTTCCGTTTGTAATGCCTCAGTGGGACTTGAACTTGGTTCTTACCTTTTAATGTGCGCTCCCTTTGAGCCTCTGCATAACTGTCCTCTTCGTCTTCTGACTCTGAAGACAGCCTTTCTGGTGGCCATCACCTCCGCTCGGCGGGTGAGTGAGCTCCAGGCTCTATCTTGCAAGCCTCCCTTTCTGTCTGTTCATCCAGACAAGGTTGTTCTTCGGACGCGTCCGTCCTTCTTGCCAAAGGTGGTTACTGCTTTCCACATTGGGCAGACCATCACTTTGCCCACCTTCTTTCCGCCTCCGCATCCTTCCAGAGAGGAAGAGAGGCTCCACCGTCTGGACCCAAAACGTGCGCTCTCCTTCTATATCGACCGCACAAAACACTTCCGGGTGGGTGACCAGCTCTTTGTTGGCTACGTGGGCGCCAAAAGAGTCGGGCGGTGCACAAGAGGACCATCTCCCGCTGGGTTACCTTGTGCATCAAGACCTGCTATTCTTTGGCCAAGAAGGAGCCTCCTGTTGGGCTGCGTGCCCATTCCACCAGGGCAACGGCTGCTACCACGGCCTTGGGCCGCGGTGTTCCGCTGCCGGTTATCTGTCAGGCAGCTACGTGGGCCTCGCTGCACACGTTTACTAAGCATTACTGCCTTGACAGTCCGGTCCGGAGGGACGGCTTCTTTGGCCGTTCTGTCCTCCAGGACTTCCTTGTCTGATCTTTGTTCGCAGACCCACCACCGGGGTTGGTATTGCTGGGGTATCTATTCTAAGGTAAGGAATCTATCACTAACGTGTCTCTTTCAGATGCACAAGTTACTAACTTGTGTAACGATATATCTGTAAGAGACAGTAGTTAGTGATAGATTCCTACCGCCCCACCCATCCTCCCCGTTCTGCGAACTGATTTCTAGGGTTAAGGACATCCCTTTCAGGGCCCTAGTATTTTTCAGACACCTGTGTCAGCTTCTTGCATGGCTCTGCGTTCCTGGCGCGGAAAGTCGTGTACAGAACTGACGTCAGCGCAGCAGGGGCGGCGTCTAAGTACTGCCCGCGACGTCATCCCGGCGATCACGACGCCGACGACGGACGCGGAGCCGCACGACGCCACCTACCGACGCGCAAGGGTACTGCTACGCAAAACTTTCCGGATCCAGCCTGACGCCTGGGGATATTCTAAGGTAAGGAATCTATCACTAACTACTGTCTCTTACAGATATATCGTTACACAAGTTAGTAACTTGTGCTTTAGGTCAAACCTACTAGACCATGCGTATGCTGTCTATTGCGAGGCATATTTTGGCTTACAAGGAAATAGAGGGGCTTGGAGCCTGCCCTTTGCTCATCGTTAGTTGCCATTCCTTGTCACTCTTTCTTGGCTGGTTCTTATTTGTGTCCCGGATTGTCAGTCTTATGGTTGTGCCTCCAATAAAACATAGCCTATTTACAGTCTATTTGATTCGCTGGCATCACACTTCCACTTTTCGCTTTTAAAGCACTACTTTTTCTTTTGAGTGAAATCCTTTATTAAGGTGCTGGTGTTTTTGAGCCATCTTCCTCGTGTATGTCTTGTCTGTCCCTCTGAACTCATTTCTGTCCCTCTGAACTCATTTCTCTCTGTTGACTGACTGCTTCTCCCCTTTGCACCCGCCCACATGCTTCTCTCAATTGCTTCCCCCCACCCAAGTTCTCTGTGTTGCTTTCCCCCAGCCCTTGTATTGTGTGGTGTTGGCATTGGCGCAGGCGGCCCGCATGCAGCAACAAACACACAGGACCATGGCAGTGGCTTATTGCCTGTAGCCTTTCAGCCAACGAGCCTTTCATTATGTCACATGAGGCCATACTATTTGATCCCACAAGTGTGTGTGCGTGCGTGCCAGTGCTTCGCTCCTCGTCTGTGTGGGCTGAACGTTCCCAACACTACATTCCTGCTCAACTGTGAACAAAACCGACATGGAATACACCGGACATGACATCAAGACACTGGCCGGACATACACATAGTCCTGCTGGAGTTCTCAGTCCAGACTTGATGTTTGTTACTCCATCAAAAAGTCTCAGAATTGCTATGAGGGATTGCGGTTGTATTGCAGTTGGTATCTCGTAGAGCCATCTGACTGGATAGATACCAGTGTGAGATGCGTCTCCGCTGTGCTTTGGTCTGGCTTGGTTTTCTCTGCGCCTGGGAGTGAATCTTGGGTTCCGGTGTCAGATGGCGGTCAGAGCCTGCTGGGTTCCATGAGGTGGTCATTTGAACTTCTTCCTGGTGTTCCTCCCTTGTAAGACCAAAGCTGTCGATCAGGGGCAATTAGTCATTAGCTGGATCCCAGAAATGTTTGAAGAATGAGATGTTCCAGGTGACCACTTACCCTCCTCTCCAAGCAGTTATCATTGTGTCTTTGATGTGGGTGATGACCGATGGCCCTGGTTCAAAGGGTAGTCGGAACTTGCCACCAGGGTGGCGATCTTTTACAAGCACCCAGTCTCCATTCTGTAGCTGTCATGGTTGAGCACGTCAGTCTCCGTTTGCTAAGGCGTTCTGGCGCGTCCGCCTGGGGAGAGAGAGGTTGTTTGGCATGGGGCTCTCTGTCCACGTGGGGTGTTACAGGAATGGTGTTGGCCATGGCTCGGCCTAGGCAGAGTTGCCACGTGCCTCTCCTGTGGTTACTTGCGGAGTCACCCTATATTCTCTCAGGAATGTGCATGTTGCACCCGCCACACTCTTCGCTGATGCTTTTGCGATAAGGATTACCTTTGCCAAAGTCCTCATGAGCCTTTCTTCCTCTCTGTTTGCCTGAGACCATTGGGTGTGATCCGGCAGAGCTTAGTGTGTCAGGGATAGTAGTATTCAGACCACTCCTGCCCATTGAATGGGGGTCCATTGTCAGTGCATAGTTTTTTAATGAGGCCACGGGCCAATATCTTTTCACACTATATGACTTCGGAGGTCGCTGTGGATGTTATGATCTTGACCTCTGGGTAGTTGACGTAGTCATTGATGATGATGAGCATGTGCGGCCCTTATGTGCTTGCACGGTGCAACAGGTTGTTGGATCTCTTCAGTGATGATTGGGGCTGGTGGTTCTGGGCTCCCAGTCACCTGGCAGGATTGCAGTTTCTGATAGTCTTCTCCACAAGATCATCTTTCCCGTGGAACCACACCTTGCATTGCAGCCTGCTTTTGGTTATGACCATGCCGTTGTGTGATCCGTGAGGCAACTGTACGGCCTGTTGTGTTAGACTCTGAGGGACGACCAACCTCATTCCCTTCATTAGGCACTCCTCTTCAGTTAAGGTAAGCTTGTGTTGCACGTGGTATAGTAACTGCAATGTCCGTCGGGCTTCTTCTCTCCTTTGTCCAGTCATCGGATGTGATTGCATCAATGGCCATTTTCAAGGCAGTCATTGAACCTTGTGGCTTCCACAATGTCTGACAACAGCATCAGTAGTGTCCGAGCGCAGTCCAGGATCATTCGTACGTACTTCTCTGTGCCTTGTGCGGTCTCTTCATCTTCACGGTTTGCTGGGCGGGCATGCCTCAAGACAGAGTCACACTGGGTTTTGCAACCATGACATGTAAGCTTTTGTAAATTGGTATTGCTGAAGTTGCAGTATCCACTTTTCTATTCAAGGGGGCAGTTTGGAAACTGATCCTTGGTACACTGGAATAAGCTGCTTGCAGTGAACAGGTGGCCATACAAATAGAGGTGGAAGCGTCTGCACCTCAGTGAACTGCATTTGCTTCTGTCTGCATGAGGGTCCTACTTGCGTATGCTACAGGCACCCATTCTCTGCAAGTCTGTTTCTGCAACAGCACAGCACTGAGCCCCGTGGCTCTGGCATCTACAGACCGTTCTAAGACCTTCCTGAGGTCAGTGTATGCTAGCGTGGTTTCTTCTGACAAGGCCTTCTCCTTGTCTTGGAATGTTCATTCCTGTTCAGGCCCCCAGACCCACAGTTTGGATGTTTTCGTGAGGTTGCACAGTGTTGCTGTGAGGGTGGTCAGGTTTTGGCAGAATCTCCAGCAGTAGGTGTCCATCCCGAGGAAACGCTGGACCTCTGTCACTGACGTCGGGGTTGGAGCGGATTGGACGTCTTTAACCTTGGCTGGATCAGCGTGACTCCCAGTACAGAGAATCGATATCCAAAGAATCTAATATCCTGTTTGAGGAAATGCACGACACTTGATGTAGTGTCAGCCCATTATCTAGGCCTGCTAAAAACGACTTAAGACAGATTAGGTATTCTTCCAGGGTTGAGGAGTGCACCAGAATGTCGTTACTGACATTCCAAATGCCGGACCAGCACTTCCCGAATGATGTCTTGCTAGACCTCTGCGTCACTGCAGATACCAAAGTTGAGCCGTTTGTATTGTCATAGCCCAACATGTGTTGAGAATGTTGTAACATATGATTCTGGGTCGAGGAGAATCTGATGGTATCCGGGCCTCGGGTCCATTTTTGAGAACTACAGCGATCCTGCTTGTTCATTCACTATATCATCCACCGAGGGGGTCAGGTGGTGCTGCCTCTTGATGGCGAGGTTCAAAATGTGCATGTCGACGCAGGTCCTGACTTCTCCAGGCTGCTTCAGCTTTCTTACCCCTATGATTGGCGAAACCCAGGGCGTGGGTCCATCGACTATCTCAGTGATGACAGCCTCTTCTAGTTTCCTCAGCTACTGTTCTACCTTGGGGCGGAGATGGAATGCGACCCATCACTGGTTTAATTGACTGATAGATGTGGAGGCATACCATCTTAACTTTGAGGCATCCTATCCCCTGGATAAGCTGTGTGAACTCTTACACTAGTGCTTCTACTCCTGCCATGTGGATGCTGAGGGTGAAATGGACCAGGTGAAGTTCTTATGCAGTGTGGCAACTGAGTAGGAAGCCTGTCCCTTCCTTCGTGAGATATACCCTGGCATGTTTCACATGATCTCGGTGGTCGCTGTCCGCTGTGAAGACTCCGGCTAGGGGCAGGGGTTTGCGGTTCCTGAAGAAATGCACTCTTACTGAGATAGTCTTCAACCTTGGAGGTTCTGGCAGGGTTTGATATAGCTCGTATGATATGAGGTTGATGGATGCCCAGGTATCTAACAAGGTTGTTTGCTGTTGCCCTTGTATCAGGATCCGACACTTTGGGGTCGATTTGACTTTCTGTTGCCATTGCTCTACTACTTGAACGACGTGTATGGTTCCTTCCTGGTCATCGTTATCCATGTCACTGTTCTCTGGGACCTCTGTCAGGGCAGTGATTGTGTTCACCCCTTTCTTCTGAAGCTTCTTAGGGGTCAGGGTTGATAGACAAACTTTTTTTAAGTTTAAAAAGCTTTATTTAGAACAAAAATCAATGACAAAATAGTAAGCCATTTAGAATGTCTTATAGTAAGTAATAACAGATGTGAAAGGCAAAACTGAATAAAGTAGAAAGCTGTTTACAGTTTTACATTATCAAAGGGAGGAATGGGGTGAAGGATATAATATAATTTAACAACTGAAGATCGAGTAACATTGCATATTAATAATAAATGAAGAGGTAATTAACATACCAAAAAATAGTATAATAATAAGAAAAAATACAACAGTAAAAGGTAGAGAAATAACATCTTACGGAGGTTTAAAGGTTTCAGAACGTATAGAAGATACAATTTCTTTTTTCGCAACTTTGTTTAAATAATTAGTTAATGGTAACCAATATAAGTCTCTGTGGCAAGTGGATTGTATGAGAAGGCAAAAGCAATGTCCAGTCTAGGATAATGGCAATGATTATTCCACCATGACTTAACTGAGAGTTTAGTTGAACATTTCCAATTTAATGTAATTTGCTGAAATGCTAAAGCCAACATAAGATCAAGAAATCCTTTTTCATGCGGAGATAAAACCAAAGACTCTATTAAACTACCTGCAAAAAGCATATCATTGGCCAGGGGTATGTGTAAGTTAAAGATTTTAGATATGAGAGAGCCGATATCCACCCAGAAGGAGGCTACATTGGGACATAGAAATAAAAGATGTAACAAATCAGCTGAAGGGGAGTTACAGGACCAGCAAGAATCATTGTTTGTGTGTGAAAATGTAGCTATTGATAAGGGAGTGAAAAATAGTCAATGATATAGAAAAAACATAGATTGAGTAGTAGAAGCAGACCTAGAAATTTTTAATGATCTTGCCCAGATCTTATTCCAGAAGTCAACGCTCCTCGCACAACCCAAATCTGCTTCCCAAGCAAGCTCCAAATTTGTTTTAGAGCGAGTAGGATCTGGAGTGGAAAGGTGTTTATAGAACAAGGAAGCCTTTGGGAACAGCAGCAATAATTAAAAAAATGAATCAGTTAAAGGTGGAGAAGCATCAGAGGGGAAGGAGTAAAAGACATCTAGAATTATTCCCATAAGAATTGAGAATTTCTGCCAAAAAGAACATGGACAATTGAAAGTAGTTTGAAAATGAGGGAAAGAACAAGGGATCATACCATCAAACATGTCTCGGACCCAAACAATACCTCGAAGTCTCCAAGATTTCCAATATAGAGGTCTGTTATTAATAGTAATAAGACGATTATACCATAGGGGAGATGGTAGGAAAGATTCTCTAGTAGAAATTTTTGGTTGACAATAAGGTCTTAATAAAGAACAAGTGTGACGAAATAGTTGAAGAGACGTGATGTTTGCCTTTGCAGTAAAGGAACGAATTTCCTTTATGGAAAAAGGAGCAAGCAAAGATCGTTCTATTTTAACCCATAAAGGTGTATAAGGTGTGTCAACTTTAAGAAACCACTTGGAAGCATGCTTCAGGCAAAACGGCGGATGATAGAGTCGAAAGTCAGGAAATTTTACACCTCCATTAGCTTTTGGGTTTTTGAGAAGGAAATTCTAGGTTTCTTATCATGCCATAAAAATTTAGAGAGAAGGGAGTACATTTTTTTAAAATATATAGAATGAATACGGATGGGTATCATTGAGAGAACATATAGTAAGATAGGAGTAATCATCATCTTGATAGAATCAAGACATCCCCACCATTAGAGGAAAAGAGGATTCCTGGAGGAAAGAAGTTTAGAAATGCGGTCAAGGGCCTCCTTCATATTGAGTTAAACCAAGTTTAAGATGGAGTTTTTAAACCAAATTCCTAAGTATTTAATTTTAGAGCTTTTTCCATCGGAAACCAGTCAAATCAAAATGGTGTTTAAGACAGAATTTGGTGATGGGCAAGATTTCTGTCTTATCAGGGTTGATGTTGTACCTAGAAGTCAAAGAAAAATCAGAAGATTCTTGCAAAAGAGAAGGAATAGAGGTTTCAGGATTGAAAACAAAAAGCAAAATATCATCTGCGTAAGCTGACAATTTCAAATGGGAGTCTCTGTAAGTGAAAGCCAGGGTTGATTTTGTACCCAGAAGTCAAAGAAAAATCAGAAAATTCTTGCAAAAGAGAAGGAATAGAGGTTTCAGGATTGAAAACAAAAAGCAAAATATCATCTGCGTAAGCTGACAATTTCAAATGGGAGTCTCTGTAAGTGAAACCAGAGATAGAAGAATTTTGACGAATACGAGACAAAAAGGGTTCATTAGATAGGACAAATAAGAGGCGATAAGGGACATCCTTGACGACCCACCCGTTGCAATGGATAAAATTGAGAGATAAGGCCATTAACTAAAACAGAGTCAGTAGGAGACGAATAAAGTAAAGAAATAAGAGAAATAAATTTGGGGCCAAAACCATGCCAGTTTAAGGTTTTGAATAAAAATGACCAGTCGACTCTGTCAAAAGCCTTCTCCGCATCAATAGTAATTGCAGCTAGAGAGTAAGAGAGATAGGAAGATTTATTCAGAACATTAAAAAACATTCGAGAGTTATCAGAAGTTAATCTGCCTTTAACGAAGCCGCATTGTTCTGGATCAATTAGAGCAGGCAAAAGAGGTTCGAGACGTTGGACAAGCAATTTAGCTAAATTTTTATAGTCAACGTTTACAAGAGAAATTGGACGATAGTTCTTACAAAACTTTGGATCTCGACCTTCCTTATGAATTAAGCAAATTGTAGCTTCTAAAAACATACCATCTTCTTTGCCAGTGTTACAAAAGTTTTGGAAGAGATGTAGAAGTTTAGGGAGTAACAAGTCTGAGAAGTGTAAATACAATTCTACCGTAAATCCATCTGGACCCGGAGTTTTCTCTTTTGAGTGAATTTAGAGATTTAGATATTTCTATACTCAAAAGATCCGATTCAAGAGCGTCGAAATCAAATTTCCACGGGGCGAAGGGGTAACTTGGGCAAGATAAGTATTGATCAAAGAAGCAGATGCAGGAGATTCCGGTGTATAAAGGATTTATAAACTTTCACAAATTCTTCTAAAATATCCTGTTCTTTAAAAAGATGTTTTCCTTCTTGAGTTTGAATGGAATCTATTAACACACGTTCTTTTCAAGCTTTGAGGTAAGTAGCCAAAAGCTTGCCTACTTTATTTCATCCGCCTTAGTATCGGGCACTGCTACTTAGAAGAATAGACGAGGCATTATCAGTGGTTAATTTGTTGAAATCTAACTTTACACGAACAAGCTCCTGTAAATTAGAGCCAGAGGAGGAAGAATAACATTGATGTTTTAGACGTTTAATGTTAGCTAATAAGGTCTTATGTTGAGCATGGGATTTCTTCTTTTTCTTGGAGACAAAACTTATAATGAAACCGCGAGCAGCAGCCTTAAATGTATCCCATATCAATGAAGGAGAAGAAGTAGGATCATCATTTAAGAGAAAAAAATCTTCAGCAATAGAGATGAAGGAAGAGGAAAAATTTGAATCTTGTAAGAGAAAATTATTGAACCTCCATCGAGAAGCTCTGGGTTGTGATCGGAGCAAATTAAAATCTGCAATCACTGGGGCATGGTCAGAAATTACAATAGGTTTAATTGAAGAAGAGATAAGATTTTGAGATAAATGTGTAGAGAGGAAAATGTAATCTAACCGTGTAAGAGAGCCATGGAAGGGGAGAAAAAAGAAAACTCTGTTACATCCGGGTTACATAAACGCCAAGCATCAATAAGGTGTGACTGAGAAATTGTGTTATGAAATTGTTTATGAGCTTTATGGGGAATAAAACGAATTTGGGATTTGCAGTCTATAAATGGATCTATAATCTGGTTGCAATCACCTCCTAGAATATAAAATTAATCTTTACATTGGATACATTTTTTTGTAATATTAGACCAAAAGGAATAGTCTGCTTGAGTTGGACCATAAACATTAAAAACAGTCAATGAAATATTATTGATAAGTAACTTAGCTAATAACCATCTACCCTCCGAGTCCATGTCTTGAGAAACAGCAGAACAATTTAACCTTTTGTGACATAGGATAATGATACAATTTTTCTTATTGGAGGTAGGAAAAACTAGGACTAAGCCAACCCAACTCCGCTTGAGCTTCAAAGCCTCCAATTCCATCAAATGAGTCTCCTGTAAAAAAACTAAATCTGGGTCATAGGAGGCTAAATGAGAAGGTATTCTCTGCCTTTTTATGGGGTTAACAAAACCTTTCACATTCCAGGAAATAACTCTGAATGTAAATAAATTGAACAGTATATGAAACAACACGATCAACAGTAATAAAAGAGAAGTAGAATACTGAAACAGGGAAATAGAGTAGAAAAAGGAGGATAGTAAAGAAGTAGAAGAGGAAAAAGGAAGGGATGATAGGGAAGACATTAAGAGAAGACAGTACATGCCAGCCATTCAATAAGAAAAAATATATAACTGCAATGAGGGTAAAAAAGGACTGGCGACTGTAATACGTACCTTCAGGGGAGAACAAGAAGAAAAATACAAGGAGTGGCGACGCATCTAATCAGGAAGAACGCACCACAGCAGGGAAGCATATAAGACGAGCAGGAAACGGATAAGTACAGAATTCCAAAGATAAATCTGTAAGAATATGTAGCGGAAGAGAAAAATAATAAAAACATGTTATAAGACAGATATCAAAAAGCAACCTGCAGGGGGGCGTGGCTAGCAGCCGAACAGAATGGCTGCGCTCTGAAGCGGCTCCGCCATCCTCGCCGTATTTCCTTCCCATATCCTGCCTAAAATCGACTGATTTCCCCTTGATGTGAGGGGCATGATCCCGTGGACGCCAGCGAAGCCATCACCGGGTGCCTCGAGCCCGGCCGGGGGAGACACGCGGCGTTGGAGATGCGCCCCCGACACCCGGCCAGAGACAACATGGCGGCCTGCTCCGGAGCTCCTCTCGGCTGAGAGGTAGGGGTGGTGCACTGGTGTGCGGGACACCTTGGTGGTCGAGGGGCGGCCCCCCGCGACATCGGAGCCTGCCGTGGGCCGTCTTTGACCCACCTGTCCAGCGGAGGGTGACGCGCGGGAGGGGTGAGTGGAGCGCGTCCCTCCCCTCCGGCCTGCTTTTAAATCGAGGCCCCGGCTTGAGGCCTAGTCGTGGATGGGGGTTCCGGCTGCTGCTTCCAGGCTCCCGGCCGGCCCGAGGCGCTGTCGGGCAAGGCCAGAGATCGTACCTACTACCCACTGACCCCCTGAGTGCAGGAACGTCGTGGTGGGGTCCCTGAGGCGCGGCTGCGGGGGACGTGGTGGCCCAAAGCAGAGATCCTGACCCGGGCGGCCTCAGCGGTTTTGCCGGAGACTCTTCGGGGGACCTGGGGTGGCCCCTGGCCCCCTGACACCGGCTTGAACCTACACACACCGCGGAGGAGGAGGGGGGAGCGCAGATCAGTGGAGGTTGACGCGTGCGCCCCCCCTCCGGGCCGGTTACTGCCTGGGGCCCCGGGCGGGGACCTGGCGGCGCCTGGGGCCCCCCACGGGATCCCGGAACACCTGCGGCGCCGGGCTGTCGCCCCAGTGGACCACCCTGTCAAGCGGCTACCCCATAGCGATGCTGCAGACCGGCCAACGTTGCGACAGTACTGAGGGTGAAACCCAGGGTGATAATTGAGGCCGCCATCGACCCGGCCGGAGTTGCCGCGCCCCGGGACGGTGCCTGGCCTGGTGTGTGGGCCGCGTCACACCCCCCTCCTCGTTGGAACTCTAGCCCTCAGGACATCCTGGAGCCCGTAATCAGTGGCATCCACCGGCTGACACTGGTCAATTAACCGGGAAAACCGACAGGCCGACGGGGAGGGGCGCAGTCAGATTTCCCCTCCCTGGGCAGGCGGCGGCGAGTACCGACTCCGGGTCCATACGGGGCAACTCCCACCCCGAAATGGCCAGCGGAAGGGGTCCTAAAGCGACGGCCCAAAAGTCACTCGCAAAATTTGCTTGGGGGAAAACGGGTGATGAACCTGGCCCGGATGCCAAAGGTGGGACAAATGACCCTCACCCCAAGTCTTCTCAACCTGATCCTACCCTCCAAGACATAATGGAGGCTATTGCGGGAGTCCGGTCATCCCTGGAGACCCGAATTGACACCGTCAACATAGAGGTCTCTCTCATCCGAGCAGACCTACGCAAAATGGAGGCCAGAGTAAAAGATGTGGAAGATGCCACAGTTATATTAGCGTCTGACTCGGACCTCCTTAAGCAACAAGTAGCCCAGCTCCAGGACCGACAGGCGAAGATGGAAAGCCAGCTTGATGATTATGAAGGACGGGCGCGGAAAAACAACATACGCATACTGGGAGTCCCGGAGCGAACAGAGGGACCCGCGACGGACCTCTTTGTGGAAGACCTGGTGACAAAAAGGCTCCAGCCGAAACGCCTGTCAGATTACTTCACTATTGAACGAGCCCATCGAGTCCCTGGGGCCGGCCCAAACCCGGAGCCCCCGAGGCCTATCATTGCGAGAGTCTTCAATTTCCGGGACCGCGATGTGATCCTTCAAACGGCTCGAACCAAACTGCCCTTACAAATAGACAATAGCACCGTCACATTCTTTCCGGACTTTACGACCAAAGTGCAGGCCCAACGACGCAGCTTTCAGGCGGTGAAGAAGGAGCTACGTGACAAGGGAATCAAGTACTCTATGCTCTTCCCGGCCAAGCTCCGAGTTGAGTCGGAGGGAAAGACCTGGTTCTTTTCATCCCCGGAGGAAACTTATGACTGGCTTGAGGGATGGAGAAGAGCGGGACACCGGAACAATGGCAAACACGACAGGAACAAGACCGACCCATCGACCAACGGAGCAGAAAATCGTGAGGAGAACACTGTGGCTCCGAAGGGGTGAGGTTTTTGTTTTCGTTAACTGTCATGTTGAAGCGAGAATCATAAAAAGCTTGGTAAACTTGTACCAATTGCAAGAGATGTCATCTGAACGATATGCTGTAGTTCAATTCCCCCATATTGGGTACTCGGCTCCTCTGGGATGGGTGTCGGTCCACGCTGACCTGGTCTCCTCCCCCTGGGGGTGGGTTACTGATTGCCCCTCTTTGACAACAACCCCAATCCACAATGTCTACTGTTAATGACATCAAATTGTCCGCCCTGACGTGGAATGTAAATGGACTAGGAGACAAGATAAAGAGGGGAGTTGTGTCACAGTATCTAAAGCGACAAGCACCAGATATAGTCCTGCTGCAAGAAACCCACTTAATAGGAAATAGTTGCAAGGCCCTCAGCAGGTGGGGCTATAAGCAATTAGTACACGCAGGGTTTACCTCTGGCTCCAGGGGGACAGGCATCCTAGTTCCGAAGGGCCTAGCGCTTGCACCCACACGTACATGGGCGGACCCACAAGGTAGAATCCCCATGGGCTTCCACGCGGAATTTCGGACCACTCCCCAGTGTGGGTGGAACTTAGTTTCCGCCGCCCCATGCACCGTAGCTCCATAGTGATCAATCCGTGGCTTCTTACGATACCCGACATAAGAGACCAACTGACTGAACAGACTGACCACTACTTTACAGAAAACCTTGAGTCGGTAGACTCCGCGCAGACAATTTGGGATGCATTTAAAGCAGTAATGAAGGGTCACGCGCTAGCGTTAAAAATGGGTCATATTCGGCGCCACAACGAACACATACACGCAATAGAGAGTGACCTACAACGACTAGAGTCGCTCCATAACTCCTCGCCCAGCGAAGATACAACACATCGCCTTACTATCAAACGTGATGAATACAAAGTCCTTGTGCAAGAAAAGGCGAGAACCCGCCTATTGTCCACAAAACACAGAGTGTATGAGATGGGGGAGAGAGCGGGTAAAATGCTGGCATGGCTCGAGCGTCGGGAGCAGGCACACAGATGGGTGCCTGAATTATCCAACGACATGGGCGTGATAATATCTGACCCACAAGACATTGCAGAAATGTTTGCCGATCACTTGGAGAAGGTGTATACATCATCTACCACCTACACGTCGGAAGAATCCCGACAACTACTGATAGACAGCAACCTACCCTCACTATCAGAAAAAGACAAAGCTGACCTGGATGCTGATATCACTGATGAAGAGCTATGCACAGCCATATACAGTGTCCACTCAGGAAAAGCGATGGGACCTAATGGTATCCCGATAGAGTTTCTCAAATCTGTGGCGGTAAAGATAGCTCCCCACCTTAACCTAATGTATAAGGAGAGCCTGGAAAAGGGCAAGTTGCCTCCAGATCAAAGGTTGGCAGCTATAGTAGTTATACGAAAACCAGGGAAGGCAGCGGACTGTTGCGGGTCGTATAGACCAATCTCATTAATAAACGCAGAAGCCAAGATCCTGGCGAAATTGCTGGCCATTCGCCTGAATGCCGTGTTGCCCTCCCTGGTCCACGCGGATCAATCTGGGTTCGTCACGGGTAGAAATACTACGCTGAATATTCGTAGGGTCCATAATGTGCTTGCGAGGCAACCCTACCTGGAAGAAGACGCAGTGATTATGTCCTTAGACGCCTCCATGGCCTTCGATTCAATAGAGTGGCCGTACCTTTTCGAAGTACTCGCACGCTTTGGATTTGGCCCCCGGTTCATAGCCTGGGTTCGCATGCTATATACCGACTTATGGGGACAGGTGCGAGTTAACAACCACACCTCGAGGGTATTCGGGCTAAACAGAGGTACTAGGCAGGGATGCCCCCTATCCCCTCTGCTGTTCGCGCTGGTCCTCGAGCCGCTAGCGCGACGACACTTTACGAGGGCTAAAATGGGACGAAGACACTGAAGACAGAATATCATTGTATGCTGATGATATTCTGGTTTACTTAGCCTCCCCAGACGCATCGATTCATTACCTACTCAATATCCTTGCTAATTTCGGAAAATATTCCGGCTATGCCATAAACTGGTCAAAATCAATACTCTATGTTCTCCACGGCCCTACGCCTAGACTACCTAAAGGATGTAAGGTAACGAGAGAAGGTTTTACATACCTGGGGATCTTCATTACCCCTGGTCCCAAAATCTTTTATGAACACAATCTCGCCACCCCCCTGCAGCGACTAAAGGAAGATGTCAGACACTGGAGGTCGCTACCACTGTCGCTGATGGGCCGCGCAGCCCTATTTAAAATGCTAGCATTACCAAGATTCCTCTATGCACTCCAAAACTGCCCTTATTCTATCCCGGATACATACTTCGCTGGGCTGGAGGCGGAAGTCCGTACACTGTTATGGGATGGAAGGACACCACGCATAGCCTTAGGTAAATTGACGAAGAGCTGGTATGACGGAGGCATTGCACTCCCGGATCTACGCCTCTACTACTGGGCGTCGCAATTGGTGGCTACCAATCACTGGCTGTATGGTCCACCATCTAGCCCGGCATACCACTTAGAGAGGTATCAGACTGGACGGGAAGGATACCTAGGAGCCTTATACACCAAACCCCGAAAGGGAAGATACCTCGGTCCAATGTCACAAACTATTGCAGTCTGGTAGACAGCCAACAAACGAATGGGTTGGCAAGGAAAGTTGACAATGGCTACGCCTCTGTGGTCATCCCAACAACTGGGATTATTATGCTACCAAGCTGGGTTCGACAAATGGGACACGATGGGGATCTCCACGATCGGGTACCTTCTAAAAAAAGGGAAATTACTTACCTTCAAAGAACTACAAGCAAAACATGAACTGGCGCCCACAGAGATTTTCCGCTACTTACAAATCCGACATGCGCTTCACACAGCTCTACCAGACCTGACTAACATCTCGGACTCGTCCCCCTTAGAGGACCGATTATTAACTGAGCCCCTTCTTACTAAGGCAATCTCCCTTACTTATCGCAAACTATGTAACAATATGCCAGACCCCCTCCTTACCCTTAGAGACAGATGGCAATCCGACATAGGACAACTCGAGGACGATGACTGGCAGGCGGCCCTAATGTCCCCCAAGGAAGCGGCTATAAATCAACGCTTCAAACTAATTCAACTGAAGATTCTACATAGGACATACCTCACCGGGGTGACATTGGCCAAGATAGGGACCCGACAGGATGCGTTCTGCCTACGGGGCTGTAACTCTATTGCAACATTTTATCACATTTTATGGGATTGCCCCTACATTCGGCACATTTGGGAGCAAGCAACAGATCAAATGCAAAAGGCACTGGGCAAACCACTAGTGCCGAAACCCCCATTGGGATTCCTAAACATTTGGGACGCAAACGATCTCACAGATATAGAGCAGCAGTTCACCACCCTGGGATATACCCTGGTAAAGAGAGCTATAGCCATGAAATGGGGGGTTGCGGACAAACCATTATTGAACAACTGGGTGGCGGCAATGGACCAATGTATGATAGCCGAAAAAGAAATCTATAAAATCAGAGGTTGCCCTAAGAAATGGGATAGAAAGTGGGGGGCCTGGAATGCTCATCGGGGAGTAATGTGCATCTCACCAACTGAAGAACTTGAACTGACACGAAAGAACTTTATGAAAATGTAACATCTGAATGCATTGTAACACAACATACAGCAATTTTCCATTCAATGACGAACTGTATACTATGATTTTACGCATGACAATGTTTTGTTATTCAATAAAAAAATTTAAACCAAAAAAAAAAAAGCAACCTGCAAGAGAAAAATAGCAAATGCATTTGCATAGATCAAACATGGTTACAGTAAGAAAGAGACAAGTCAGGGTATAGAAGTCACAGAAGAAGGACCAGCAGTTTCCATCAGCATTGTGGAGTGTGAGTGGCTACATTTCCTCAGGTCTTTTGGGTCTTCAAAGGTAGAGGTTCTGTTTTGAAAAGTGACCTTAAACCAAGCATGGGTGAAATAACCCATATCTTGCGCCCAATGTGCGTAGAGCAGGACGGAGGTCAAGAAATTCCTTCTGACGTTTGGCAGTTGCTGAAGAAACGTCTTGTGAGATAAATAATTTAGAACCAGACCATGTAAGTTGTTTTTTTAGTTTAGCTGCATTCAAAACTTGTAGAAGGTCAGTAAATTTCAGAAAAAGAACAATTACACCCTGTGGCTTCAAAGGAGCAGATGTAGAGGTCAAGCGAGGGCCCAGTCTATGAGCACTTTGGATACTTAGGTTTGTAGTTGTAGGAAGGTCAAGAAGCTTTGGAAGAAAGGTAGTGAAGAAATGAACGGGGTCATCACCTTCCAAGCCTTCCGGAAAGCCGTATAATCAAAGATTATTGCGTCTATTCTCAAGATCTTCAGCAGTTTTCTTTAACCCCTTCCATGCTCATGACGAGCTCAGCTCGTCATGCTGCGCAGTGCTCGTGTGCGCATGACGAGCTGAGCTCGTCATGATCCCGCCCGCTTAATGAAAAGCCCCGCACAGGGCGAAAATCGGCCGCGCATGCAAGGGGTTAACAGGAGGACCTTTTTCTGTAAGGTAACGACCTTGACAGACATGTCCTGTAACTCTCCAACATGTTGTTCCACCACAGAAATACGAGATTCCATAGACGACCATTTAGTATCCAAGACTTGCAGACGAGAATTTGTTTCCTCAATAAATGGACGTAAAGCATGTATTTCATCTAGAACAGTGTCCAAAGATACAGGAGAGACGGACTTCGGCGGAGAAGGAGGATCCTGTTTAAGACGCTTGTTGGCCGAAGATGGAGTTTGCAATTTGATTGAAGAAGTTGGCGAATCCACCGGTCGTGAAGAACTAGATTGTGCCATCTTGCCGGTACTTTGTAATGAGGAATTAGTATGGGATGAGCAGGATTCAGGAGAGTGAACAGTAGACTTCTTATTAATAAAAAGCAGTTTCTTACTCCTTCCCATAAGTAAATAGCAGAGGAAAATCCGGAAGGGTATAGGAGTTAAGGATTAGACTTTCTCAATATGTATAATACATTTTGTTAGTCTCGCTCCAATAGAAAACCGCACAAGATAAGGGCTGAGAATTATACTTGCGTAGAAACTGCCAAATTAAACAACCTCAGTAGTCCACTGGTCCAAAATGCAAGAAAAAGGTAAGCAAACCACTATTTATGCAGGAAAAGAAACATGGTTTGAAAAATTATGCTGAAAGTCTCTTCAAACAAAATGTAGTTGAGGAGAAAAAACGCCATTGCGGGAAAAATAAAATGGCGGCCAAATATGAGGAGTTATGACTTTTTAAAATATCTCAGAGCAGGAGAGGAAATGAGCCGTACCGGTAACCACAAGCACTCAGTGGGTCTTCCGATGCATGTAAAACACTGTTTCAGGTGTAAAGTGAAGCTGGACCCACGAGAATCACTGCGGCATTTCCCGTCGCGGGACGGAGCTCCGGATAAGGCGGCCATCCTAGTTTGCGCCCTGCGCCAATCTCGATAGACAAACTTTTGAGAAGTGGTTTAGTTTGCAACATGCGAAGCACTTCTTGCCAAACACCGGTATTCTCCCGCATGGGGGGGATCTGTCCACCACACCATGTGCAAGGATTGCTGGCAGTTAGGGCTTTCCTGCTGACTTTCTTTCCACTGCGGGGCCCACAAGACACGAGGTTGACTGGTTGCGCTTTGGCTGGATGCTGCAGAGCTGCCTCCATGTGGGCCGTCTGCACTTTTGAGAGCTCCTTTGAGCACCTGAGTGGCCGGATGTTATGCATGTTCTTTCCTGTGTTTTGGAGGATCTGCTCCCGCAGCTTTGCCGATGCACAGCCATGAATGAACTGCACTCTTATTTCATCCTCTTAATCTGGATGTGTACATGTGCAGGCTAGCTCCCGGCGGCAGGCGTAGAATGCATCCACAGACTCCTGAGGATTGTGGCACGCGTAGTCAGGGTTGGCAAGTGGCTCAAAGTGGGCCATGAGAGCTGCTTTCAGTGTGGCGTAGGTGAACACTGGTCCTGTCTCTGTGACATTCCTGGACAGCTTATACACTTCCTGCTGATTGACTTGATACTGATTGAGGACAGCTGGTGCAGGTTGGATCCCACAGTGGTTGATATTGTTTGCCACTGATTATGATTTAGTGCACGAGTGTGGGCGGTCAGTGCACACCTGGGCTGATTGTGATTTAGTGCACAACTGTGGGTGGTTAATGCACCCCAGAGCTGATTTTGATTTTCTGCACGGGCGTGGGTGGTCAGTGCACACCAGGGCAGCATGGGCTGGCAGGAACAGGGCAGCTGGTAGCTTGGCTCAGACTGTGATCCACCGGTTGGACCTGGCCATGGGTGGGAAGCAGTGGGAGGTTCTGAGGAGGAGGGGACTCACACTGAGAAGGGGGGCTGTTTGGGAATGAGCCTCCATAGACCTCTTGGGAACTTCCCCACTGTATCTGGGTCAAGGGGTATGTGACCCACCTGCACACCGGGACAGTGTACAAGTGACCTCTTCGAGATGGCCAGCTGGAACTAACTGACATTTCCGTGAAGGATTACAAGGCACGGACACCGGACTGGAAGCTACCACAAGAGACTAGGACAGCACTACAACCCACAAGTAAGAATGCTCTACTGGAAGTCCTGTGTGGCACTGAAAGTACTGTGACCACCAAGCAGGGTAACTAGTGTAATTTGACAACCAAGTGTGCAGCCCCGTGCTTTACTTACTTTAAAAATACTTGGGTTCATCTGGTCTGCATGGTTTGTAAATCACTCACACTTTGGATGCGACTTTTGCATCTCAAGAATTGGTAGGGCTGGTGCTGGGTCAATCAAATGTTTGATTGAAGAGTGGCCGGCAAGGTAACCTAGTCATTTTGTGACATGGTGCCTCTGACAGGTAGGCAGGGCTGGCGCCGGTTCTGTCGCATATTGGTGGGAGACTAGTCCGGAGGGAAAAGTGGAGAGTTTGCAAAAAATCGATGGAGAAGAAAGGCTGGTTTGGTTGAGTTTGAGTCAGCCACTCATCAAGGAAAGCCAACAGGGCTATGTCAGAGATGCCCCTGCCTTACAGCCCTTAAGAGGCCTGGAGCTGGTCGCACAATTTCCAGATTTCCCAGTATGCCTCTGCTGTGGCCATCTTAAAAATAGATTGAGCCACTCCAATTTTTTTTATTTAGAGATATCATTTTAGCAGGAGATAGGAGGATCCGGAGCTTGAAAATCCAACTTGTGTGCGTGCATGTGCGCACACTGTATAAGTGGAACGGTGCATATATATGTATATGGGAGGAACTGTGTGGAGTACGTTTGATGTGTGTATCTGTATGTGTTCTTTTTGCCTGTGCAAGCATGTCTGTGTCTACTTACGTGGGCTAATGGGCATATGTGGTTCGCTCTGAGTAGTGCATGTCTGTGTGTGTATGCATGTGTTCGTGTGTTCATGTATGCATGTGTTCATGTCTGCATCTGTTTGTGTATGCTTGTGTTCATCAGTGTGTTTATTTGTTGTATAGCTGTTCAATTCCTGGCTGCACAGCGCCCAGGATAATACCCTGCATAGCTAAACACTTATAACGTCCCAAAAGTGAGACCTATTAGCTAAGCGAATGCTTGTTTATAAAGAGTTAGCTACTGCAGATCTTCTGTTTTGTAGCTCTGTTAATAGCTGAAGTTCCCCAATTTAATAGTAGTCAGTTTATCAACCTCAGAGACTTAACATCCTTAGTTGACCTTCCTGGATTCAAACTTATGGCCTGCAGGTCTCAACAGATGACAGCAGTGAGGGATTCACTCACTGATCCATGTGACTGGCAGAAACCACCCTCAGACTCCTGCACACATGATTTTCTAGTCGATCCAATGCTCTCAAGTGGATGAAAAGCAGTGAGCAGCAGGTTATATTAATCTCAAATAAAGACATCCTAATTTCAGCAAAAGTGTAGAATTCATCTTTTAGATGCTTTGTCATTTTGGTAGATTCATGCAAATGTATCACATTGAAAACACAATTTTCAGCTCTTCAAATTGCAGGATTCTAGCTACTACAACTGGATGGTACAGGTCAAATGAGCCTTTTTATTATTTTTGGTGTAAGGCTTTTATATTTGTTGAATTGAGCCGCAGTGTCTCTTTTGTCTGGCGGTAAACATGAAGCCAGAGCAGGGGTCTATCATACTATTCCTATTGTAAGGTACCACCTTGTAAAACGTCTGATGTTGGTGCTCCTCTGAAAACCTTCTTTAGTGGCAATGGTGCAAGCATGGGATATCTCTGTGTTTCAGAGCTCAATGCTTTCCTGGCTGGACTGTATCTGATCTGTGTGCATGAGGCATGATAGGGGACATGGTACACTGTGGTAATCTTGCAAATCCTGTTTCTCAAAAAATATGTGAAGCTCTAACAGATCTGAAACTGAATTGCTTGGAAGCAGATGATGCTGTTTCATCATCCACTGCTGGCTGCATCACTAACTAAGTTTAAAATGTTTACTTTTCTGCTTATGGCTGTTTATAGCATTACTGTCAAGACCAGATTCTTACGCGGGGTAAAATGGTACCGCTTGCAGCCCACACCTTATGAAGGTAGTGGCCCATTTAGGGTCACCCGGGTCACTCACGACCACCTCTCAGCCTTCTGTTGTAACTTATGTTTACCTGCTGCTCAGCCAGAATGAGTGTGGCATGGAATGTTGGATGGATGGAATGTTGGATGTCTGTGAGTCTCAGTTGGGTATGGGCTGAGCAGCAGGGCGGCTGCTCCTGGTGGGGTTTTCCTCATTTCTTCATGTAACAACTTAATAAAATAACTTATCTAATCTACGCTTGGAGTCCGGACCATCAGTTGAATTACAACATTTGGCGATGATTTTGAAGAAGAATCCACGTGTGCAACTTGAAGGAAACTGAAAATAACCTAACAGAAACTTTATGGAAACAGAAAAATTTAACCCTTTGAAGTCACAAGGTAAATGGAAATTAAAAACATGTATGTAAGGCTGTCTGGCGCCCGAACCCCACCAGTGACCCTGCCATCGGTCGCCCTAAAACCCAAGTGTGCCAGATCCAGCTGTGCTAATCAAGGGCAAAATTACTAATCCCAGGGTTAATAGTTGTAGTATGTTCGGGGGTAAAAAAAATCGGGCCCCAGTGTTGACTGTTAATTGGGGGCAAGGATCGGGCCCTGACTGTTAATCGGGGGCAAGGATCGGGCCTCGGTATGGAGTAGTCACCACGTATCAGTGTGGGACACTGTAAATATTCTCACCTTAAGAAGTGTGTTTGGGAGCAGTGATCGAACCCCGGTGTTTACTGTTGATACCTGCTGTTCGGGGGCAAAGACCGGGCCCCAGTGTGCATTGTTAAACAATGTGATGATTCACACCTTGAATCGGGGGCAAAGATCAGGTCTCAGCGTGAAGTGACTTTGATGAGTGGTAATCGGGGGCAAAGATCGAGCTCCGGTGTTGGCTGATAGTGTTTCAAGGAATCCGGCTCCAGCGTGAGGTGACTTTGATGAGTGGTAATCGGGGGCAAACATCGAGCTCCGGTGTTGGCTGATAGTGTTTCAAGGATCAGGCTCCAGCGTGAGGTGACTTTGATGAGTGGTAATTGGGGGCAAAGATCGGTGTTGGCTGATGGTGTTTGGTGAAAAAGATTGCACCTTTAATTGGTTGGACCCCCAGTGTAAGCTCATTGCCACTTCCGAACTGTTGAGTGAGCATTTGGATCAGATCACGAAGTTGGTGATGGTGGAATGTGGGGATGGGTGGCAAGGATTGTGAAGTACCAAGTTTTTATTGATTGTTGGTAAAATTTCATCATTTTAAAACGGAAAAAAATGACAGTTTAGCACTCACCCCAACGGATTTTGCTCGTGCTCACCGAACTTTGAATTGGCGCGAGTCCTGCATTCTTTCCACGTATTGTCCTGCAATTTTCATGCTGTACTCCATGAACGTGCCGAGAGCCACCCGGCTTAGCGTCAAGAACGTGCCGCCATCTTGTGGTTGGCTGTAGCACGTGAAGCTCTGCCTATTTACGCGTCCTCCGTTTTTTTTATTTTTTTTATTATCTTCTCTCACTTTCAGCAAAACTTTATTAGTGCGTGTTAAGTGTATATTACTATTGATTGCATGAACGGAGGCTAACAGATGATTACTACTTCGAAAGTCTGCACTCTTCGCATCGGAGCTTCAACTATTCAAAGGTATTTACTGTAATTACAGTCATGAGCTTCATTGACAGCAGGAAGAACGGGAGATGTTCTTTACTTAGAATGTGGTTTAACCATGGCTTAACTGTCCTGCCAATGTATGCCAATTACATCACTGGTCAGGGTAATAGAGTTTATTGAAAGCTGAAGATTACCTGTTGAATCGCTGGTGAATATCGGCAGTGTGCCCTTTAATCCAAAATGACTATGAAGCCTATAATTGGGATAAATCTCCCAGAACCAGGACCACAACAGAGATCTTAACTAAAAGCAAGAGTGTGATAAGGGGCAGAGAGCCCAGAGCCGGGACAGTGATCCTAGGAGATAGAATCCAGAGTGGGTCCAGAACCAGGACAGTGATTCTAGTAGCTAGTGTCCAGAGTGAGCCCGGAACCGGGATAGCGATCCCAGAAGATGGCCATGGAGCCAGAATTGGAAGGGGACAGAATTTGAACCACGACAGAGAGCCAAGTCCCATAATTGGAATTGGGAGGGTACAAGTGCCCCAGAATATGAACCACTATGGATATTGTGTAGTGTAAGAGGTGGCTGTTAAGTGTTAAGCCACTCATTGGTTTGAGTCGTGTATGAGATGACTGTGTCCTGTTAAGTCACTCATTGCTACATATTTGTTGTGATTGATAGTGCTGCTCAGCCAGAATGAGTGTGGCGTGGAATGTTGGATGGATGGAATGTTGGATGTCTGTGAGTCTCAGTTGGGTATGGGCTGAGCAGCAGGGCGGCTGCTCCTGGTGGGGTTTTCCTCATTTCTTCATGTAACAACTTAATAAAAAGAACTTATCTAATCTACGCTTGGAGTCCGGACCATCAGTTGAATTACAACACCTTCCATACAAAATGAAGAGTCGGTCAGACAGTAGAGAATACAAACCAATATATGTTTATTCAGATACGCTCGAGCGGAGCCCGGTCTGCCCAGTCTCTAGGAGTGCTGCAGAGAGGTACTGACATCAGCAAACATGGAGATACATTATGTACAATTCAGAACCAATGAAGGCATGCCCAGAACAGAATTTTTCGAGCAGATGCAGCTGAACAAAGGAGTACAGAAGGATAGGTTTCAATTCTGGGGCCAGACACACACTATCCTCAGTCCAAGGTCACTCTGCCCGTACCCGCCACTAGACTAGTGGGAGAAGGTCTCTATCTTGTGGGAAAGGTATTCGCTAATAGGAACAGTGCATTCATTAGCAGAGGAAGGCTCAACCTTGGAGAAATGAAACTTTTCCACAACCTGTTCTCTCGAGAAGACAAAGAGCAGTTTCGAGCATGACTCAAAATGGCGGCCAAACATAAAATGGTGCTGCGAATGCTAGCTTACGTAAAATGATGCACAAGCAAAACTAGAGAAAACATTTTCATTACAACAGACCCTCCTTTTAGCATGAGCTAACAATTTTTCAGGGAATGATCAAACAATACTATAACATTCTCATAAACAAAGGAACGTCAGTATTCGGAACAATCCATGTATTCAGTGTCGGAAATAGAGCAAGATGTAGTCTCAAAAATACCTTCGTCAATCTGCATCAACTCGTCAATTTCCTTTTGTATCATAATGGCAGCATTAGTATCATGAACTGACATTTTCCGTTTGGGTGTGGGGGCGTTGGCACAATAGGAACAACAAGCTGGGAGACAGTGTATGCAGAGGCAACATGTAAAGAAGATAGCAGCAACCACAGCCAAGAATGTGAGAATCTTCCAACCCCAAGATGTGAGTGTGTTCCAGAACCACCCCGATAGTGTTCAAGTACCTGTGTCCTGGTGTATGTCAGTTGAGAGTCTATGTAACTTTTGTATAGCTGCATACACATTGGGAGCGTGATCAGGTATGTAAACACTACAGTTACTTCCAATGACGCGACAGGCCCCTCTCCTATCTGCAAGGATGACGTCTAGCACCATCCTGTTCTGTAAAGTGACTAATCTCTTAGCCTGGAGCTCAGCAGTGATATTTGTCATTAAACCAGCAGTTGTATTGATAACCCCCTCAACAACTCTCGTTAACCGACGGAGTTGAAGGCTTTTAGCCATGGGGCCCCAGAAAGGTAGCAGGCCCTTTATAGCGTCCTCGAACTGCTGTGCAGTGGTGTCTATTTGATCGATATCCTTTGTGTCAACAACCCTTTTTACTCGAGTCTGGAAGGTGCTCCTACGTTGTAGCTGATGATTTTTATGATAATTGGACGGGGCAACATATACGGGGGAAGAAGGAAAGAAATCTAACATGTGCCAGACCACCCCCTCGGGAGCCAGACGTGAGCTTGTGACCCACAAACAAAATAGACATTATGGGGTAAGTTCAAAGGCAGACTATTAGTCATATTCAGCTTGTAGGTGAAATTACATTTACTCTCCCCCAACTTTATCTTCCCTGTCCCCAGGACACAAAAACTAGATGTCGTATTGACCACTGACACGGGTATCAGCTTATCTTCAGTAAGATCTCGACTTCGGAAAGATTGGAAGTACTCAGAGGTGTTAAACTATTGGAAATCGGCCATTTCCATTCTAAACCATGCATTGTTCTTCACTTTACGATATGTATTCACACATGACTTCGAGGACAAAGTCCCTAGAGTCCCTTGTCCTGCCGGCCCTATGGGGGTAAATCCTTGATAAAAGCATACATACTCATGCGCAGTATGGGAATCAACATGCGTCATACCCAATGTTGAAAGGTGAAATTGGAAGTACACCAGTCGAAACAATTGAAACCAACCCTCACAATTGCCAATACATGACAATGGCATAGACGGAAACATTATGGGCATAATGCAACATTTGTATGAATACATTGTCTGTATATAACAACCTTTGTGTGGAGCTAGAGTAACAAAAATGTGTTCAGGAGGAGCGGGAGTTGTACCAACCAAGGAATGTGCAGGAAACTTCTCTTCCAAAAACCAGGATATTCCAAGTATTGTTATTAGTGCAATCACAACAATTAATATGCAAACTATTTTACTCTTTTTTGACCAACCCTGCGCGAAACGCGGTGGTGCAAATGGTTGTTCCTCCTCATCAAGAGGCCGACCAATGGGATGCATAATTAAACAAGGAAAAGAAGTGCCACAAAACGATGGTGCAACTAAAATGATAGCAAAGGCAAGTGTTCCCAGTGTCCGTCAGAGCCTCACTGGTACAGGCTCCTATTGTTCATCAAACGTCGGCGCTCTTGAGCACCGGCAGTGGAGCTTGCTCAGTCCTAAGATCTGGATGAATCCCACGTTGATCAGGATAATGTGCCCCCAAGGGATACTTTTGAGCTATCCTGTCCAATGCTCTGAAACAGAACAGTGCACAAGTCTCACATCACCCTAAACGAATCCATTGGTACTATAGCAAAGTACACCCCTAACTTACACAGTCCATCTACGTCTAATTTGACTTCTCCTTTTGTGCACTATTCCTCAACCGAGGACGCAAATTGTACCTGGTAGCCCCAGGCACCGTTGGATCAACAAACAGCGGCTCCTTAATGGCTCGGATTTCTGGGGGAAACGCTCCATCCGGCACGTCATCATTTTCTGCATCCGTTTGGGTCCACGTTAACTTTGCAACACTGAAGGGGACAAACTGAGGAACCTTCTCACACTCAGCGTCCCCTATGTCGTCCCTCACCCACTGATCATAGGGCAAGGGTATCCTGCAGCAGTGGTTGGTGTGGATCCAGTTCTTTCGGCCGGCGACCTTCACTGCTGTTCGAGTGGCCAGGAGGACGTGTTCAGGTCCCTTCCAACGGGGCTACAAACTCTTCTTCCGCTGGAAGTTCTTGACGAATATGAAGTCCCCAGGCCGAATATCGTGTCCAAGTCCCTCTGGTGTGGGCGGAAGGGACTCGCGGACCTGTTGGTGAATAGAACACATATTTTCAGTTAACTGGCAAAGGTAGTCTGTCAACAATGGGTACTCAATATCTGAGAACCTACGAGGGTGCGGGACGCCCCAGACATTTGCCGGGCGTCCAAACACGACCTCGTAGGGTGACAATCCTGTTCTAAAATGTGCTGTTGTTCTTGTCGATAAAAGAGCAAATGGTAGAGCATCTGGCCATTGTAACCCTGTTGTCTCCTGAATCTTTGCCAACTCCAGTTTGAGAGTACCGTTGTACTTCTCAACTAATCCTGCTGACTGTGGGTGATTTGCAGCATGAAACTTCTGTTTTATGTGCAAACCATCACAAATTAACTGAATGACCTTGGCATTAAAATTACTTCCGTTATCATTCCAAATCAAACGGGGCAAACCGAAACGAGGAAAGAACTCCTTCAGGAGTACCTTTGTAGTCGTAACAGCTGTATTGTCTTTAGTGGGGTAAGCCTCAACCCATTTACTGAATGCACAGACAACCACCAGCACGTACTTCAAATTATTACACCGGTCTAGTTCTATATAGTCCATCTGAAGGACCTCAAAGGGGAAAGTAGGTGGTGCAAAGTTACCGGGTGGTGTAGGGGTGCCCTTCCCAGGATTGTGCATCATACACACCATTCAGTATTTCACTAAATGTGCGGCTGTTTTGTGGATGTTGTCATTTTGCCATACATATCAACTTGCAAATACCTTTAGCGCTGATATGGGCTGGGCCATGGGCCATCGTAACCACAGGGAGAACATATGCATCTGGCAGCATCCATCTCTGTTTCCCTGACTTGTCAATCCAACATCCCTCATCATTCAATTGTGCTGTACTCTCTTGCCATATTGCAAATTTTTCTATTGTAGCCTCGCTCTGTATCTCCTTTACGCTCTCAAGTGTATCCTCAAACATAGTGACTTCCAGCACCCACCTAGCAGGGCCTGCCACAAACATTTTCTTCATTTTAGTCCGTGCCATATCCTTAGCTGTCTGGTCAGCAAAAGCATTCCCCCTACCTACTTCATCAGTAATTTTCCTATGGGCGCTACACTTCACTATTGCCAACTTCTTAGGGAGTGTCAAAGTGGACAAAAGCCTCAATATAAGGTGATCGTGTTGGATCCTTGCACCATGGGAAGTAAGGAACCCCCTCTTGGCCCATAGTCGCCCGAAATTATGCGTGACCCCAATGGCATACTGGCTGTCAGTATAAATATTGACAACCAGTCCCTCGCTCAACCCACAAGCTCGAATAAGGGCGGCTAACTCAGCAGCTTGGGCTGACTGATAAGGGACTCGTGACGTCTCTACGACTGTACGCAGTGTGGTGATGGCATAAGCAGCAGTTGCAGTGCCTTCTGGTAATTTAAAACAAGAGCCATCGACATATAGTTCCCCTTGTGGGTCAGATAAGGGAACATCAGTCAAGTCTACCCGTCCTTTCGTCTCTTCTTCCATCCGGAAGATACAATCATGTTTCTGATTTTCCTCATCTTCAGAAGGGAGGGGCAGTAACGTGGCCGGGTTCAGAGTGGCACATCTTTTGATCGTGATATGTTTCGCAAACAGATTCAATTCATAACCTGGTGAGGTGCTGCGTCTTGGACTTATTCAAAAGTGTATCCACAGCATGGGGTACCATAACTGTGAGGTCAGTATCAAGTACGAGTCCAGCCGATTGTCTTATCGAGACGGCCACAGCCGCGACCGCTCTTAGACAGCTCGGGAGGGCTCGTGCGACAGGGTCAAGAACAGTAGAGAAATAAGCACGCAGCCGTTGCTTATCTCCAAATTTTTGTGTTAGAACAGAAAGCGCACAACCAGCCGTCTCATCGACATATAATACAAATGGCTTGTTGTAGTTAGGCGTGCCAAACACTGGAGCCGAGCAAAACACACTTTTTAGTTGCTCAAAAGACTGCTGACATTCAGGCGTCCAAGGCAGGGGCTCATGCACATCTTTAGTGGTTAGTGCGATCAGGGGCTCGGTTAGTAAGGAATAGTTAGGTATCCACTGACGACAGTAAGAAGTGATACCTATGACGGCACGGACCTCTTTCTGAGTCTGTGGAATGGGCATTTGAACAATGGTACTGATGCACTCAGGAGTCAATCTTCTACCCTCCTTCGACAGTAGGTGACCTCCTGTCGACAATACTGAAATTTGGAAAGGGACACTTTATGTCCGTGCTGAGCCAAATGCAACAACAATTTCACTGTACTATCCCTACAACCTTGTTCTGTGTCAGAAGCGATGAGCAAGTCATCAACATACTGTAGCAATACATTACCTGTGGGAAGTGACAAAGAATCCAACTGACCTTTCAATGCCTGACTATAGATACTCGGACTTTCTGTATAGCCTTGAGGAGCGCAACAGAATCTAAAGCTTCTTCCAGCTAGGGTGAACTCAAACAGATATCTGCTATCAGGATGAATAGGAATACTGAAGAACGCATTTTTCAAATCAATGACAGAAAAGAATTTAGCGGAAGAGGGAATCATTGTCAAAAGGGTGGTGATGTCAGGAACCACCGGATACTGGGGACCTACTTTTTTATTAACTTCGCGCAAATCGATCACAAAACGATAAACATCTTCACGGTCATCAGAGGAACCCGGGGCGCCCTGTTAAGAATCGGAAGAATAGGGCTATTGCAAATATTAGCAGTCGTCTCCTCAACCACACCTTTCCACACCAATCCTGTACAATCTGCAATAAGGCTCGCTCTCCTGCCTGCGGTATTTTATATTGAGGGATACGAGGTAAAATGGCACCATCCTTAACGCGGATCAAAACAGGCGATATCTGCAACAATCCCACATCTGTGTCGCCTGTTGCCCACAGAGTGGGTGGCACATCCTTAAATTCAACAGGAAGAGGCGCATCTTTGGACAGACACTGCTTAGCACACACCACATCTGGACCCATGGTCATATAGACACCCGCTGGGGAACAATAAATTGTGGCATGCTACTTTTTCAATAAATCCAGACCCATCATATTTTCGCCACAATTAGATGTCAGCAACAATGGCAAATCCACAGTGAAAGGACCAATTGTCAATGCAAGAGGTTTTGAAATGGGGCTCACAATCGGTACACCAGAAAAGCCTACCAAAACATTATTATGGCCAGACAGAGCCGCCCCAGGGACCAAAGAGCGAAAAATAGAACTGTTTGTTGCACCTGTATCCACCAAAAATGTCTTAGCCGAGCCATGCAAGTTCGCAGTAACATAAGGACCGCATTGATCTACAGGTATCGGAACTGGTCCCTCACTCTGTCCCTGGCTGTCCTAGCTGTAAGACATTCCTGTCACCTCATCTGTGTCGTAGTCATCATGATAATACGTCCGCCCCGAGGGTCATCAAAGTAATTATTATCAGAACGACCCTGCAAGGCTGCAGCATTCTGAACCCTGTCTGCTCCTCCAGTTCCACGACCCCGTCCACGAGAACCTCGTCCTCTGGGGGCCGCTACCTTCTGCAACAGCACAGGACACTCGCTACGCCAGTGTCTCTCCTCCCTACAATACGCACACTGGTTCGGCTCTAAAGGCGAAGTATTAGGCTGCCTGCTAGTGAGAGAAAGCTGTCGGGCCAAACCACCACGTCCTCTACCATTTCCTCTAGAAGCCTGCTGCAACAACACCTTCGTCTTCAAATCCTTATGCTTCTTCTCCGTCCTCTCCTTATCCTCATTCTCCCTGTGTTCATAATACTGCGCCATGTTCAAAATAACAGAAGGGGAAGAGGTGGACCAAGTGCTCTCGGAAGCCTGCAATCGGGTCGCTATTTCAGGAAGCAAATTAGAAACAAATATATTGACAAACAACCGAACACCTTCCTCAATCGACAAATCCTGTCCACTATAATCCAAAAACACATCTTCAAACCGAGTGAAAAAATCGGACACACTCATCTTTCTTTTGAGGACAAGCCGATAACTTGTCCCAATCAACTTTTCTCGGTGGAATAAGAGAATGCATATACGTGCTAATGCGACCTGGCAAAGCAAGTATCTCTGCTTTAGGCTTCTCACCAGGCTTCCTCTCCTGATCCCATACTTTAATTTGATCACAGGTACATCCCAATTCCGCAACATGATCCTGGGTGTGTACTTGTCTCCAAATATCAACTGGAACCAGTAAACCAAAAAACATTTCAATGTTCGCAAGCGTCATTACTGTGGAAGAGGCAGCTTCAGTCAATTCTTTATAATAGGCAGTAGGATTTTTTCTGGGATAAGGTAACTGAGTCTTAAGAGACAAAACTTCACTCCTTTTCCATGGAGTATAGACCCACTGTTCTTGGAAACGAGCCGCTACACCTTGTCTAATAACAATATCGTGCTGATCCCTTAGCTCTGGTATTTCAGGGTGATATATAGGATGAACCTCCCGCATCGGAAACAGATACTGTGGTGGGACTCTTCTCAAGTAGCCTACCCCGATGAGCAACCAATGTTGCAACATTGCCAAACACTCAGGCTCCATATTAGTGACATATACATGATCTTTAATATCATATAAAATCCGTGGTGCTTCATCTTTGAAACACTGCTCCCAAAGACCAATCAGAGTAGCAGACATATGCTTAAGGGCATGCTGTTGTACAAAAGGCTCATAATCTTTCATCACACTCCACACATCTTCCACACTGTAAATGGGATTCTGAGCCCACTGGGTAGCCTGATTAGCTACTACCCTTTTTGCCTCATCTCCCACATCAGATCGGACTAACGTCTGCCCCTACGTTCCTTAAATTTCGTCCAGTCTCTATCCTCAAATCCACGTACTGGTGTCCCGCTACTCAGTAATGTCGGGGGATGAAAAAACACAGTGGGAGTGGCAACAGGCACTAACATCGCTGCTGGCTGCGTCGCAGTTGTAAGAGCCGGCGAAAGGGTCGCTGAAGCAATAGGTGTGGCAGGGGGTACTAACATTCATGGTTGCCGCAGACGGCGAGGACAAAGAAAAGACAGGAGGTGCAGTGGCCAAAGCAGTCTGATCAACAGTACCAAGAGCCGAAACAACAGAGACAGAAGGAGCGGGCGGCTGGGACTGTGAGGGAATAGCAGGATATGTCCTCTGCGGGGCATATGGAGGTGGGGGTCGAGTATCTAATAATTGCTCCACGAACGTATCCTTGTCTTCTTGGGCCACTTAACATTTATCAATATTCAATCGAAACCTTCTATCTTCTCGTTCTATCCCTATCTCCTGTTTCTCTTTATCATGTGCTACAGCTTTCTGAGTCAATGTTTGCATTCTCCCCTTCTGAGCCTCTTTCTCTGCTTTCATTCGCCTCTGTTTAGCTTCCTTTTGCCACATTCGAAGAGAATCAAACATAGACTGCCTACTTCTTTTCGCAAACAACTTTTCCTGTAAAAAAACAATTTTTTTGTTCATCAAAAGTACCTGTCAATGGCCACTGCAACTCTGCTTTGTCCCTTGTATATTTGTGCCTTAGCGTACTAAACATAATAGGGCCATGGCCATGCTTCACATACATATCAAAATTCGGGAGTGCCTTCTGGAGGCGCTGGCTGACTTTCCTCCAATTGAGCATCAGCAGAACAACAACGACAGCACAAAGAAACCAGCTTACTTGTTCCAGGCATTCTCAAAAGAAAACAAGTTCATTACTTATGCCTGGCAAAGTGTTTGCAAACACTTTTACCCAAAATCGGTCCTCAGACCGTATCAAATACAAACCAAAATGTTACCATGTCCACAAAGAACCAAAACAAACTCACCTGATACATGCAGGTCGAACAAATTTATTCTCCACTGCCGACTCTTTGGCCCAAATGGTCAGATCCAAGGGATTCGCCGTTCAGGACCCCAGCCGGGATGACCACTGGACGAGGCACCGTCCGGTGGGACAGAAGGGGCAGCTGCGAGCAAACAGTGCTCCTCGTACAGGGATCACTGATCCGTCCGTCTGACCCAACGAAGGCCCGACCTCCCCACCCGTCCTCGGGAGGGGATGGGTCACCCGATGGAGTCCCTGTTTGGGCACCAACTGAAGGAAGTGGCCTGTTTAGGGTCACTCACGACCACCCCTCAGCCTGCCATACAAAATGAAGTCGGTCAGACAGTAGAGCATACAAACCAATATATGTTTATTCAGATAGGCTTGAGCGGAGCCTGGACTGCCCAGTCTCTAGGAGTGCTGCAGAGAGGGACTGACATCAGCAAACACGGAGATACATTATGTACAATTCAGAACCAATGAAGGCACGCCCTGAACGGAATTTTCTGAGCAGATGCAGCTGAACAAAGGAGTACAGAAGGATAGGTTTCAATTCTGGGGCCGGGCACACGCTATCTTCAGTCCAAGGTCACTCTGCCCGTGCCCGCCACTAGACTAGTGGGAGAAATTCTCTATCTTGTGGGAAAGGTATGCGCTAATAGGAACAGTGCATTTATTAGCAGAGCAAGGCCCAACCTTGGAGAAATGAAACTTTTCCACAACCTGTTCTCTCGAAAAGACAAAGAGCAGTTTTGAGCATGACTCAAAATGGCAGCCAAACATGAAATGGTGCCGCGAATGCTAACTTAGTAAAATGATGCACAAGCAAAACTAGCGAAAACATTTTCATTACAACACTTAGGGTAGTAGCCTAGAACAGAATTCACATGACGAACTACCGCAAGGCATGAGGTAGGGTTTTAGGATATGGGACGCCCGGTAATAGATCCTGTGAAGATAGATGGTGCAGTCACAACAGATTTATCATCATCCTGATGTTATAAATTACTTATCTAATTTAAAGGTTTCACCTTCTGGCTGCACAATGGTTTGGGTTCCTCTGCAGCTGAGAAATTCGTGTTTTCTAGCCTGATCGGCCTGGCGTGGAGGAGGACAATAGGGATCTCACTGGGAAGATAGGCAGTACAAGGATACTGGTTATTAGAAGGATCAAGCACAATACAAAAGCATTCTAGACTTACTGCCTTATCGCTACTGTAACTTTATATTTTATTTTATGGACGTGTGTATGGATCAAGGTCTTTCCAAGGTAAAGTTTATAGAGTTCCCAGTTTACTATTCTAATTCTAGGCAAGTAAAAGTTTGCAGAACTTAAAAAAAGACAGTCACATATATCAGTCATTGATGATTTTTTTGGGCTTGAATTTTTAAGCACACCCTTTGGAATTCTTCACAGGTGTTGAATTCTTGTCCCAGTTTGTACCCCGATTTTCATCCACAGATTTTCCTTTTTTAATCTCAAAGGTTTTCTTACATACTCACTTATTTCTCATTTTAGTCTTGCAAGTCTGCGAAAAGCATGTGATGAATAGCTTTTCAATCGCATAATCAACATGTATCTTTTTTCCTTCCAGAATTTGCCCCAAAACTCAAGCACGTCTCCTGATTCTGATCAATGTCTCATCAGCAGACATATTCAGGCTGAAACCTTTCTATGTTCACAAGAGACTCAGGGTCTCTAATGTTAGTCCACTTACTTGTTGCTGTAGCACGATGCTCCTTGTTCCTGTTTCAGGTGCTCCAGGGTGCTGTTGCTTTCATTCAGCAACTGTGTTGACAAACTGCAAATTCCTGAGTATGCCTCTATTTTTGGAGCAGACACATCTCTGCCAGAATTTAGATCTTGCAGGATCTAAGATGGTCGCCACTGTGCTATCTAGTAACAATACAGATCTTACCTATCCTCCACTCAAAGGCCCTATAGGTCTTAGAGACATTTTTGGCCTTGTACACAAAGTCTATGGCCTAATTTAGGTCACAGCCCAACGCAAGCCCCTTGCAGAATGGAGTGCTTTCCTTTGTGGGGGGCAGACCTGACAGTTACCTTGGGAGAAGAATACACCATATCTTACAGTATGATTAATTGGATCCTCTTACCCACACAGCTTGACTAAACCGCGGTGTAAGAGAAACACCTGGAGTAGGTAGCTCACTCTGTGTTAGGTACCATGGCTTGTAATAGGTTTCAAATCCACCAGCAAACACAAAGCTTGACCATCAAGTTCTTTATCAGAATGAATTATACCCACTTTACAAACACATGTAACTAATCTGTGCTTGGCATTTTCTGTATACATTAAACTTGCAGTTTGAGTAAATGGGAAACGCTGGCAGAGGGAGATACAGTGACCTATTAAAAGGGGATAGGCAAACTGTAAATATCAACAGATAATACAGTTATAGCTGATTTGAGTTGAGTAGGGGACAGAAGTACCAAAGTTCCTCTGTGAATCACATTTCACGGAGACAATACTTGATCTAAGCCACTTAAACATGGGTTAATGTTTTGTTGTGAAATAACATATCAAATAGATGTCTTGATACACAAGATATTTGAGATGTCGATTTAGCATGGCACAGGTAAATCACAAGCTTATTGTCCATTCCTTTTCTGAGTGTACTGGACTCTTTTGGGTGAAATCCATGCAAGTGCAACGTAAGCTCATTATATCTTTTTAGTTTGTGTTTCATTCTTTTATTGACTTTCATTGGGATTCTGGCATTGCTGCCTCGCTCACTTCTTCTCCTCAGCGCTCAGCTGTTCATCACTAACCTGCACGGGTTATGTGCCCACTTCAAAATCTGTGTACGTCTACTTCCTCCTCATTGCATTCTCTTCAAACATATGGCTGAAGCCACATTGTAACAAGGCTGAGGTGATGGCCTCTGAAAACCTGCATTTGTGATGATGGTGCAAGTGTACACGCTGTCCTGATGTCAGCTGTGTCAAACGCTGCTTTCATCAGCTCTTCTGCATACATCCAGCGTAGAGGGAAGGAGAAAGCAGCACTGCTTCCACCTCATGGGTGAGGTTCTGTGGCATCTAGCGCTTAATTGTTGCTGGTGAGGCCAACCGGCCCTCATTTTTGGAGACCTGCACTTATTTCTCCTCATCAGACATCATCTGAGAGCAGGAGACGGAAAAACATACAAAGGAAAAAGGAGGAAGAGAAAAAAGGAAAACCCTTCCCAAAGGGAAAAAGCAGGGGCCGGCAAGAGTGAGATAAAGATACAGCAGCGTCTGGTAGTGGATTGAAGAGGGCTTAGGTGGATTCAAGAATGCACCGCCTTGGTAATAGGCATGCTCACATTCAGCAGTACAGGCCGAGGGCTTCTGGGCAGAGTTTTGGACACCAGCACTCAGTCTTTTACAAATAGAGCACTGGTGATCTTCCTCAGGAGTAGGTGTTTAATGGCACCTACCAATCATAGCAAGCTGTCATTCGGTAATCTCGGCATATTTTGTTTGGTGCATTTCTAACCGTAGAGCCTCTCAAATTCTCTGTCCTTTCTGTCACGACCCTGAAGCTTTCACCCATGTGACTAAGTTTCTAATTATTAAATATGTAAAGAGCCCAGAATTATTCTACTATATTTTGTTTCATATGTTCACTTTTCTGGTGCCAAAACATTACTTAGGCTGAGACATTTGTGCTATATCCTCATCACAAGGTCTCTGTGTTCCTGTTCTAGTTTAACTTGTATCTTGTATTGCTGCACACAAAGTTAACGTTATGCATACTTAGTTTGGCTGGGAGACAAATTATATTTTTGGCAATGGATGATAAAGTGCTCACATTCCTTTTATAACTACCAAAGCGGTTTATACTATTGATTCAATTGAATTTTTTTCTGTAAGTTAAATCTCAAAGCATACTACGATGTCTTTGCAGATGTTTTTCAGCTCAAGTATTTGTTTGTCAACCTGTCCAAGACACACACCATCAGTGGAGAACATCTTTGAGCCTCACTTGACTGACGAAGCCCACCTGTAATTTAATTAAGGTCATGCGCATAAGCACTGTGCCCAACGAGGATTCTAAAGAAATGCCATTCAGGTTAAGAAATCTAAGCCTAAAATACAATTGTGTAATGGCATGAACCCATGATCAATCACTTAAATTGAGTGCAAATGTCAAACTGAATAAGTAAGCCCATGTATTCTCTTTTCCAAGGAGCAGAGAGCACTACGTTTTGGCTTTATCAATTACTAGATGTTGGGCCTTCCTTGGGCACTTCCTATGGATTGTCTCACTATCAGATCCTAAAACCTGGCTCATCTAGGCTTATCTAAGATGCTGAATCTTCGTTCCACCCATACACATTTCGATCTCCCCACTAATGAGATGCTGGATGCCAATAGCACTTGCTAGATAGACAATAAAAGGATATACAGAGGATAGGCTTCCTTTGACATAATAGGGGAAATAGATTCCGCACTGCTCCACACATAGGGACTCGTACCACTTCCACTTTCTTGGTACTGTTCCTGAGCTCAAACAGTCTCCAAAGTCTGCATTCAGCTTCTACAATCTAAGCCCTCTGTCTTGCTTATCCACTCTTTTCTGGTGCATCTCACCCCAGGGTTGGATTTCCATCCACTTTGGCAAATTTAAGTTATTCCCAGTCTCTGACATTTCACCAAGTAATGCATCCTTGCATGCAGCCATTGTTACGCACTTGCTTTCATTTGCTCTTGCACTGAGGAACCATCCATAGCCCACAACTAGTCCAATCCCTGGGACCATCAGCGGGACATCTTGGTCAGTAGCATGCAGCCAGTATCATTGTATGTGTTGATGGGCATCTCCCATACCATCGAATCTCCACTGCACAAAGTAGACAGTGCATAATGTCACTTACAAGGAAATATTATGAACGCTATTATTACTTTTATACCTAGCCTAATCATACTGTGACAGAACCAATGGCTTCCCTCTTGCCGCCGGTCCTTTTTCCCACGACATCTGATTAGCTCAAAATCTTCAAGAACCACCAAGTACATCATCATCCTCCCCTCTGGATACATGTTTTACTAACCCTGGAACCTAAAACGTCTACTAGGAAATGAGGATGGTGGTACTACCAGGATAACTTGTGTTGCTTTGTAAAGGAATATTATCTTTAGCTCTCTGACAGTTATTTTTGTCTATTTCAGGGAGATCTCGGAATGGTTAAAAGCTAATACCAATCATATCTTCAGGTTACTTATAAATGTGCTTACTACCTGAGCACAAACAGAATTCTGTTTCGGATTTGTACCGTCTTGCCTGCAGGAGCTATTTTTCCAAATAGTTAAGGGTATATCCATGACAAAACATCTGCACTGCATTGTTTACATAATCGACCAGCTGGCATATTCAGGCCTACTTTCCAACATCATTGATGTAATTGCCACTTCGGTCTACTGAAATACAAGTTCCTGTCTTAGGAAAAAGTGTCTCATCTTAATGGAGCTTATGCCTTTTGGACCAAAAGGATGTAAATATTTCAAATAACCTGCTTGAAGGCCTTTCTGTAAAGCGGTCTGAAGCACTGGACCATTGTTGGATTATTCCAACAAAGAAAAAGAGCAGCCGGGTCATAGAAGACTGCACAACCTGGACTAGTCACAAAGTATAGTGATACTGCCCACCTCAAATGATCAGCTGCCCCTTGATCATAAACATAAATACATATACTGATTGGATGAGAGGCAATATACTTTAGAGACAATTTTCACAATTGAGCACAAAAAGAAAGGTCGTCAGCATGGAGTATTTTTCGTTGTTTTATTCTCAAATGTGCTTAGTTTGTAATCAATTGGATCAGCCAACGCGTTTCGCCCAAACATGGGCTTCGTCAGGGCAAAGAGAGATAAAGGTTCTATTGTGTCCTCGGTACACAAAGCCAAATGAATGACAGTATAAGAACCTGTGCGGTTCGTTGATTATATTCAATTCAGAGAAAGAACCACACTCAGTAGTGAGGTATACTTCAAGCGGTGTGCACCGTGTGTGCGAAACGGAGCCAGAAAGTCAAAAATGCCATCCGAAATATCCTGCCACTTGGCATAGATTTTAATCATACCATTGTCTTTATGATAAAGTAACATTCCCTAGTTAGTATACTATCCACTACGTTATCAACTGTTGGACGCAACCATGAACTTCTCTCATTGAGGCTTTCAGGAGTATAGGTGACTTCTTCATGTGGCACTGTGCTACTTAACACTTTTGAATATCACATAGAAGCAACAGTTCTCTTGAAGAAGCCGCGATGTACAGGATGTTAGTGCACCAAGATAGATTGAGAAGCCCACAGCTAATGTTTTAGCTGAGGAGTTCCATGCTGGTTACTAAAGATGTATTGTTGCAGTTCCTGTTTTATGGACAGGGCTAATGGGGAATGGAGCCAGAGTGTGCACAAGCCTCGAATTAGAGTTCCTAAGGGACGTTTCCAAGGTAAGGGCATTAGTGGATAGAAGAGATTTGTCTCAAAACAGCCTTTTAACAGAATTATTCAAGTTTGGTGGACCAGTACCATTCAGGGCCCTGCCAATGTGCAAGAAGCCTGTGGAGCAGCCACCAAGACCAAGCCGTGTAAATGTACCTCCACCCCACACCCAGGAACAACACAACACAACCCCCAGAGATGAACTCACCAAAGATAGAGTTAGTTGATAGCTTGTATAGTCGAATTATAACAGAAAAAAGTTAGACAGCAATCCTACATGGATTGGTCAGTTGCTAGAAACTGTGTTCTATAGGTAGCTCAAGTGAAGCTGTGATGTTATGGAAAGGGACATTTCAACTTTCCTTCAGCTATCCAATAGCAGGGTTATTCTTGATTAATGGTGGAATAGATTTCCGTACCAAAGGAGCACTTCCTGAAGGTTGGACTTTTAAGAATCAGGATATCGGAGTTACTAAGGGAAAGAACACATCCTGAGATAACCTCATTCTTGACAGTTTGGTGTTAAATAGTGAAATTTTATGGACAGTGCAGGTATGTCGATTATTCTCTTGGCTGTAACGGAAGACATTTAAGTGTGAACTGGATTTGTGCAGTGTGTTTGCACAGTCTATCCCTTAAAACCATCCTAGCTGCGGTGTGGAGGGATTGCCACCTGCAGGGGGTTAATGTGCATCTTCATCTTTAATATACCTTCAAGTAATAGTTGCCATAGTCTAATTTTGATAAGACAGTAAATCCCGCCCTGATTTGAAGTCCTCTTCAGGGATTTTAGACTTAATTCCAAAAAGGAGCCCGAGTTCGTTCATTTGGCCACGGTATTCATATGAACTTGTGGGTTCTGCATAAAACCCAGAGATGTAGAGCGTTAATTAATGGAAGAGCTGTAGTCAAGCAAGTTGAGAGAATTTAGCCAAGCTTGCACTGAATTTTAAAATAAAATGTTAGTTGTCATGCTAGAGATTGCACCTCTGTTTTACAATTGCAGTTGTATATTTTCTTTAAGTAATTCACAACCATGGGGACATGGTATCAATCTTTTTTGTCAAATACTCAACTTAAACTTTACTTTCACTGGTGCATCTTAAGTACAAGAAATTTCTTTCAATAAGACAAACTTACATTCTTATACCATTGTTTCAGTTCTGGTTACAAGACCCATATTGGAGCAGCATGTTGGATCTTAAACTGATGGTATACTGCTCAGACAATTCAAGATGATATGTTCACTTTGCCCACACCTACACTTTGTATTCCAGACCCATTATCAGGCTCTGTTTGAGAGTGTAAACAAAACGCTATTGTCGATGGGAAGGTAGCCATCAGGGAACACCAAAGGAGAGAAAATGGCATATTTTTGACCAAAGCTGACCGATATTTTTAGATGAAGTTAGGCAGCTGTTCATGATAAAAGCTGGCTAGGTAGAGAGCACCGTATTTATGGTGTTTGGGCCGCTATGTTCTCATTGGCTGCACTGATGAAGTGAATGTTCAAATGTGTTTCTCTTTATGTTGAATGAGGCATGTTCATAGTGAGACCCTCTGGAAGGTACTGCGGCATATGCCTGAAGTTCTATTCTATGAATAGAAGGTGCTGTGCTCTTTAACATTCAAGCTGAATATATAGCAGTAATTATGTTCATTGAGATGGATCAGTTAATTATTAAAGCAAACGTGGTTCATCTTTTCTTATATACATGTTATGAGACCCTTTGGAATGCTGCTTGGGACATGCCTGTTTCCCAGCTCCCTTACTCTCTAAGCAGATGAAGGCCAACATTTCCTTTACTCTAGTTATGTACCCCATTCTCAGCAAGATCTAAAAGGGGCTTTATAGTAAGTCTTCTTAATTAGATGACTAAAGATTTTTGGTAAATGGCAGAAGTGCTGGTATACCAATTTTTTTGGGGGGGATTACTAGCGTCATTAAGGACCATACAACATTAAAATATCTCCTGAATCATTCAGTTCTTGTGTCAAGCCCTACATTTGTTAACATATTTTTCACATGCAAATATCAAGGTACCTTCTTTTCCCCCATTTAAGTCTCAGGCCAAACCACATTCTATGGGATTCTACATTAATTCCTAATGTCACCAGTTCATTTTAATCTTTACTTATCTTTGCCAAATTTGAGACAGTCATTTGGTTTCCTCTATTGTGCATGCACTGTCAACACAAAACTGTGAGTCCTAAGTAACAGAATTAGCTTCTTACCACCGAGAAGTGAATGAACCAACATTGTTTACAACTATACCTCAGACAATTTTTCATCATCCTACCATTGTTTGCATTTTGGCTCAGGGCTTCTGTTGAAATACTAATTATTTTCCTTTGCTTGGATTGTTGTGATTATTTGTACTTGGGTTTGCGTGATTGCGCTTGAAATAGACTTTGAAGTGTGTGGAAAATGCTACAAAGCAGTGCTTAATTTGAGCCAGTAGTTGCAGATGGGGTACACCGGCACTTATTTATGGGCAACCAGCACTTATTTTTCCTCAACAAACTTTGATCCAGAGCCAGGTTCACAAGTTCCTAACTTGCCAGCTTATTTAAACTTTTTCTTCAGACTCACAATAATGCAAGCAACAGTTTAGATAGTTACTAATATTAAGTTGCAGGAGTGATATTGTACATATTTTTTTATAGAATTGGTGGCACCTGTATGATAGGGCTCACATTTCTCCACAACGTGGTTGCTTTAGTAAAATAAGAAATAGCCTTGATTGCAAAATATTTTTATTGGAAACATTTAACTTTTTTTGCTTATAACTCTATTAGGATTTGAACAAGAAGCGGACGCAGAAGGAAATGGAGCATGCCATGCTGATCCGGCACGATGAGTCAACACGAGAACTAGAGTATCGGCAGCTTCACACACTGCAGAAGCTCCGAATGGATCTGATCCGCCTCCAGCACCAGACTGAGCTGGAAAACCAGCTGGAGTACAACAAGCGGAGAGAAAGGGAGCTGCACCGCAAACACGTTCTGGAGCTCAGGCAGCAGCCCAAAAATCTCAAGGTAGGACACTACATTATGGCAAAACCCACATTACACACAATAGAAACGGCAATTCTGCATTGCTCAGATTGAAGTAGCATTTGTTTCATTTACAAGCATTTCTGAATGACTGCTAAACAGAGTGGGAAATAAAGTGTGTATACACACACACACACACACACACACATGTATTCTGAACACACCGTTCGACAAACAACATCACTTTGGTACCGTTGTAGACACCTCCTTAGAGAAAATGAAAAAGGACACAGACAAAATCTATAGGAGCCCTACAGTCCCCTTCCAATCAGGGTTCCTTTCGTCGCTCCTTCTATTGTGTGGGGTCAAAAAGTATCTCGTCAGACACTGCCTGTACACCATACAAAGGCAACAATCAGTCCACCTCTTCAAGAGTTTTCTTTAGAGGAGGGTACAGAGGCAACAATGGGAAGGGTAGGGGTAAAGGTTCCACAACACGTACCTCCCCCTCACCTAACAAACAATGACTTGCCTCCGATTCCCCCCAATCATTCAACACCTGTCGAGGGGACGTCTTTCTCAATTCCTCCCTGTCTGACAATCAATAACTACAGACAAATGGGTGCTAGGAATTATCCAATCTGGTTATTGCCTGGAGCTTACCAACGATCCTCCAAACATTCCTCCACGTTCACACAAAATGTCATCACAGCATCTACACCTCCTCGAAAAAGAGGTTCAATCTCTCCTACTAAAGGGAGCCATAGAGCCCCTACCGCTACAATATCAAGGGTCAGGCATGTACTCCCTATATTTTCTAATACCCAAAAAGGACGGCTCTCTCAGACCCATACTAGACCTCCGAGAACTAAATCATTACGTACAATCAGATCATTTTTTCATGGTGACACTTCAACAAGTGCTCCCACTTCTACAGCAAGGCGACTTTATGTCTACTCTAGACTTAAAGGGCGCATATTTCCATATTCCAATACATCCCGCTGATCGCAAATATCTCAGATTTGTGATAGCGGGGCAGCATTACCAGTTCAAGTGCTTCCATTTGGAGTCACCACTGCTCCCAGAGTATTCATCAAATGCCTAGCAGTAGTCGCTGCTCACCTACAAAGACAACACATTCATGTCTTCCCGTACTTGGACGAACGGCTCATCAAAGTCAGCACTTACCCAGAATGACTCCAGCACACTCAAATAACACTCCAGTTACTGCATCGACTGGGGTTTACAGTAAATGTGCTAAAGTCTCATCTCCAACCTTCCAACACACAAACCTATCAGGGAGCCACTTTAGATACTCCAAAAGCTCTAGCTTGTCCCCATGCAGCCAGATTTCACAATATTCAGGCTCTAATCGCTCAGTTTAAGCCCAACTACTCATTACCAGCTCAAGTGTTCATGCAACTGCTGGGAATGATGGTGTCTTGCATCATGATTGTTCCTCATGCAAGGCTTTACATGCGTCCCTTTCAACAATGTTTAGCGAGTCAGTGGAACCAGTCGCAGGATCAATTAACCAATCTAGTGTTGGTAAACGGCTGCACCCATCGCTCTCTACAGTGGTGGAACCCACAAAATCTGTCCTAAGGGCGGCCCTTCATCGACCCTGTTCCACAGACCGTGCTAACAGCAGACGCGTCGCTCACTGGTTGGGGAGCTCATCTCCAACATCACACAATTCAAGGCTTGTGGAGCCAAAAGCAAATACATCTCCACATAAATCACCTAGAGCTGCTAGCAGTGTTTCTGGCGCTCAAAGCCTTTCAAATTAACCTTGTAGGCAAAGCTGTCTTAGTCCTCACTGACAACATGACAGCCATGTACTATAGACAAAAACGGGTGGGGGGGGCACTCTCTCCAACTGTCACTACTAGCACAAGCCATTTGGAGGTGGGCCATACACCACAGAATTTATCTCCTAGCAGACGACCTTCCAGGAGTAAACAATCAAATTGCCAACCTTCTCAGCAGACAGAAGCAACAAATCCACGAGTGGGAACTTCACCCTCAAGTTCTCCTCCCATACTATCAACGTTGGGGTTTTCCCCAAATAGATCTATTCGCCACATACGAAAACGCAAAATGCCCAAGCTTCGCCTCCAGGTATCCACACTTATTCTCCAAGGGCAATGCGCTATGGATGAACTGGTCAGGGATATTTGCCTACGCTTTTCCGCCTCTCCCACTCCTTCCACTTGTGGTTCAGAAGCTCAGGCAAACATCCCTCACACTAATCCTAGTAGCTCCCACGTGGGCCCGTCAACCTTGGTTCACAACCCTGTTGGAGCTATCAGTAGTTCCACATCAAAAGCTGCATCTGACATCCAGTCTCCTCACTCAGAGCCATGGAAAAATAAGACATCCAGATCCCAAAGAACTCAACTTAGCGATCTGGCTCTTGAAGTCATAGAGTTTGGTTATCTGAATCTTCCACCAGACTGCATGAACATCATAAAAGAGGCCAGAAGGCCTACTACAGGAGCTTGCTCTGCAGCTAAATGGAAATGATTTGTTATATATTCTAATAATAACAATATCAATCCTTTGGATGCTTCCATACAAAATATCATCTCTTATTTATTACACTTGCTGCAGTCAGGATTAGCATACACATCCATCCGCTTACATCTCGCTGCAATAGCTGTGTACCTTCAAAATAGACAGCATTAGTCTCTGTTTAGAGTACCAGTTATCAAAGCATTTATGGAAGGATTAAAAAGGGCAATACCACCAAGACTTCCACCTGCCCCAGTATGGCATCTTAACATAGTCCTTACAGGATTAATGGGTTCACCTTTTGAACCAATGCATAAATGTGAACTGCAGTTTCTTTCATGGAAAGTAGCTTTCCTCATTACAATTACCTCACTGAGGAGAGTGGGTGAGCTACTGGCACTAACCATGGAAGAACCTTTTTTCCAGCTCCACAAAGACCAAGTGGTTCTTCGTGCTAACCCTAAATTTCTACCTAAAGTAGTATCTGCCTTTCACATCAATCAATCGGTTGAGTTACCTGTGTTTTTTCCTCAACCAGATTCAGTGGCAGAACGAGCTCTATACACCTTAGATGTTAGAAGAGCTTTGCTATATTACATAGAAAGAACAAAACCATTTCGCAAAATAAAACAACTTTGTTGCTTTTTCTCCACCACACAAAGGCAGTCTTATATCTAAATCAGGTATTGCTAGATGGATTGTCAAATGAATTCAGACATCTTATGCAAAAGCAAAAATAACTTTACCAATACCCCCTAGAGCGCATTCAACTCGCAAAATAGGGGCTACTATGGCTTTCTTAGGAAACATTCCCATAGCGGACATCTGTAAAGCTGAAACATGGTCTACACCGCACACATTCACCAAACACTATTGTGTAGATGTATTAGCGAGGCAGCAAGCTAATGTAGGCTAGGCAGTACTTAGAACACTCTTTCAGACAACTGCAACAACTACAGGTTAGCCACCGCTTTGGGAGAATACTGCTGTATAGTCTATGCAAAGCATGTGATCTACAGCTCACATGCCTCGAACGGAAAATGTTACCCTGTAAGCATCTGTTCTTGGCATGTAGAGCTGTAGATTTACATGCGCCCACCCGCCTCCCCGGGTACCTATACCTGTTGCAGTTTCTTACTCATATACATACGTATGGACATCTTTATTCTACACTTACTAACTCCATTCTCACCCTCTGCGAGAAAACAGTCTAACAATGGAGTCAATGCCCTTGCGCACTATCACCGAAAGGAGGAGTCACCTTACCTCGTGACTGGAAAGACTTCTTCGGAGAAAAACAACTTGCAAACATCCAGACCCAACACTAGATGGCAGGAGTATGCAAAGCATGTGAATCTACAGCTCTACATCCCAAGAACAGATGCTTCCTGTGTAAGTAACATTTTCCATTAATGGTGTTTCCTCGTGTTAAAGCATCAAGGCAGTATCTTGAAAAGAAAGGCATGATAGGCTTCATAGACACCAACTCAGAGATGTTACTTGCACCAAGATACAATGGGAACTCCGTATCTTGTGATGTTTTGTAATGTGGGAGACAACTCATGTATAGAGAACCACCTTTGGGTAGCTGCCAGTATGCCAGCACATGGCTAAAGATTTAAAACAATATATATCGCTGCATGCTGTCCTGGTCTAGCAAATTCCCTGTCCATGGTCTGAAGAAGGGTACTTTACTGCATAAATACCAAAGTCAGATGTCAAAGCCTTCAATTCATGTGATGTAAACTTCCGTCTTTATGCTTTGATAAACAGCTCATACTTCTCGTACATTTCCTCCCTTGCTCCTTCTCAACTGCATCACTAAACGTATACTTGCTTTGACTTATCAGTGAGACATCTAGCCAATATTGTATTTTGAGTTTTAAGGGGAAATGCAAGATTATCCATCTGGGACAGTTTCTATATTGACAGAGAACCCTTGTTATGTTTCAATAGGTGTTGCTTCTGGACACATTTATAACTGTTTTCCCAAGAGTACGATGATTAATCTAGCAAATCCAGATGGCAAGACTGGACGCAACCCCTGTGGGTAGTCATGCCTTGCAGTGGAAGAACTCAAGTGCCTTTTAGCAATATGGAGTTTAAGAATGGTTCCAATAAGCTCTGATAGTTAATTTGTAAGTGGTGTACCTATAATATAAAATGGCCATTTATTAATTATACACAGAACAAAGAAGTATGTAGAGCTCAGGCAAAATTATTTAACGTTTAGTACATACTGTTAGGAAATATTTAGGACGTTATTATGTCTTACCTTGCCGTTGCCATCGTCTACTCGCTTCATCAACTTATGCATGCCACTTAGAGTATTTTTCAAGTCTGTAATGTACTGTGTAGGATTTACCAACAAACCAGTGTAGAAAATACATCTGTTCCGAAAATATGTGGTTCTTTATAAGTGACTTAATCGTAGATATATGCTAGCAAACATTTTATGATCCAACATTAAGTGATATAAAGACCACTGGGTGGCATTGCCTCCTTGTGCCCCTCCCCACCCCCCCACCATGGCTACCTACTCTGCATAGCTAGTCAGTCAGCCAAGGCAACCTTCTAACCAATGTCTCTTTCATTTGACAGGCAATGGAAATGCAAATAAAGAAGCAGTTCCAGGACACTTGTAAGGTCCAGACAAAGCAGTACAAGGCACTGAAAAATCACCAGCTGGAGGTTTCTCCCAAGAGTGAGCACAAAGCCATCCTGAAGTCTCTGAAGGACGAACAGACGAGGAAGCTGGCCATCCTGGCTGAGCAGTATGAGCAGAGCATCAATGAAATGATGGCTTCCCAGGCGGTAAGATTCCATCCTATTGCAAGCACCACTTTTTCTGATGGCTACTTGTAACCCTCACCTCAAGAATATCCCCAGACGCGAGACCGCATCTGGAAACTCAAAACAGCAATGCTTCTTGTTTGTTTATTCCTTCAAGAGATTTTCTCTCCAATTTTTCCAGTGTGCAAGGCAACATGTCAGCCCCTAAGACCATAGGAGTTAAACGTTTTAGGAACTGTCGCAAACAGATCTCTGTGACAGAATCCTAAAAGGTGTGTCACTGGTGTTTTGAGTTGGTGTACAGCTCCAAGGCCTGTGCGACTGTGCCCAGATGAATCTGAAAACCATCTGAGAACTGAAGCAAAGCTCTGTTGCAAGCCAATGTAAAACGCCACGCACGTCCTGCTCCTGTTTGCAGTCGAGAGTGCAGACCTTCTCCCGACATCGTTTCCACATCAGATCTTCACCGTTTAAGTTTTCATGCAAGTCCAAACGAAACATGAGAAGTTAAAACAGGACTTTGCACCTTACTGCCACTCTTGTTCTCCTGAGAAGGCTTGAGGACATCACCGCCTCACTCCTGTTCCAATGGGAAGTTGATTCTAACCCTGGTCCTGATGCACCCTTGTCCTACGGTTCCCACTAATTATGTAGGACTATGCATCTGGACAATATATTTCAAAGTGTTTTATTGGTTTTTATATACAAAGACATTAGCATTTCTGTTACAGGGTTAGCTATTAGTGGTTTGTATGGCAGTTTTACAATCACTTCAAAACCAAAGTTTGCCTCACCCCACCTGGCGTGGCTTAGTAAGAGAAAGAAAGAAGGAAAGAAAGTGATGGAATGAAAGCAGAAGAGAAGGGCACAAGAGAGGCTCTATATCCGTGGGTCTTGTTATAGCCTGATCAGGCAGCCCATCCCTGGGCTGCTTGTGGTGATAAGGGCCGGCAAGTCAGTCCAACCGATCCGTAGGCCACCGTAATTACACTCAATTCAGTTCCTTTTACAGCACTTACCAGGGGTCAGGGGGATCATGGGGTTTGTAGCCTGGGAGACTTGGCTTCATGGGCGTTCTCATGGGGGTTCGTAAAAATCTAGGAATGTGTCAAGTGACTTCCACATCCCCCTGGATGCTGGTCTCCAGGGTGAGTTCTGTAGTGCAATGTTGTCCGCACCTCTGAGGTGCGTAATCCAGTTGAACCAGCTTTTGTATGAAGCCCTGCTTGTGTCCTTCCAATTGGCTAGGACCACTTTCACTGCTGCAGTCCGCAGCAGGTCTAGAAGGTCCTTATCTTGCTCTGATCTTAGTTCTGCGGTAATAAATGCGGTGGCGAGGGAGGCGAACTCAGTTTTTAATGTGCATCCCAGTATTTTATTTATAAAACCAAAGATTTTCTCCCAGTATGTCTTAAGGGTTGGGCACTGGTAGATAAGGTGTGCTAGGTCCCCTTTTTCCTTGCAACAGTTCCAGCATAGTGCGTTCTCCCTGAGACCTAGTGAGAATAGGCGTACAGGGGTCCAGAAGGCCTTATGGAGTAGCCAGAAATTTGTTTGTGACAGCACCGGGGAGATTTTATTACGCGAGGCTGAGGTCCAAAGTGTTGCCCGGTCTTGTTCATTAAGTGTGTTTTTGGTTTGTGTTTCCCAATAGTCTATAGACTTATTATTAAGTTTGGATGACTTTGGGCATATAAGTTTGTAGAGGTGTGAGACCTGGTGTCCTAGTCTGTTTAGGTTTGACATGTACTGGGTGATTGACGGCTGTGTGAACGATAATTTGATTTTGGATAGGGCCGTTTTTATTTTCAGAAAGTTGTATAGTTCGATGTCTGTTAGGTTATGCCTAGCCTTCAGCTCAGCAAAAGTGACGGGATATGCCCCGTCTTCTAGTTGGTATGGGTGGTGGATGCCTTTCTCTATCCATGTGTTGAGGGCTAGGTGCTTCCCCTTGTATAGGATCCTACTGTTGGCCCATAGTGATTCTAACTTAGATCCCCTGATGCTGCTTTCCATTTTCTTATCTATCTTTAGCAGGGCAGTTTTTGTGTTCTTAAATATGGATCTGCTGGCATGAGTATGTTTGTTCGCTGTTAATAGTGCCACGGGGTCTAGGTTGTTTAGGATGGCCCTCTCTACCTGTAGCCAGACCGGTGTATATCCGTTTGGGGGTGATATCCAATAAGATCCCTGCCTTGCCAGGAACGCAACTTGGAATAGTCGGAAGTCTGCTAGGTTAACTCCTCCTAGGTTTTTCTCTAATCTTAGTTTTTGGATACTTATACGCGCTTTCTTCCCTCGCCAAAGGAATTTTGAGATTAGGGTATCTACCTTGCGGTGGAAGTCATCTGTGAGTAGGAGTGGGAGCATGCTGATCAGGTAGTTAATCATTGGGGTGATCATCATCTTGATCGTCTCGATTCGCCCCCACCATGTTATGAATTTTGGGGACCAGGCCTCCAGAAGTTTCTTTATCTTTTCCAGCTGTAATTTCTCGTTATGGCCTAGTGTGCTCATTAGGTCACACCCAAAGTGTATACCTAAGTATTTGATAAATCCTGTTTGCCAGACTAGACCTGACCCCCCTATGATATCCCTGGTGCAGTGGATGTTTAGTGGCTTGCATTCTGATTTGTCTCTGTTGAGCTTGTAACCCGAGTGCCCGGAGTATTCTTCTATGGTGTCTATTAGGGCCTCTATTGAGTTTTTCGGTTGCTCCGCTACTATTAGTATATCGTCTGCGTACGTGGCAAGTTTTATTTCAACTCCATTAACGTCCACCCCTTTTATTTTCTTATTTATCTTGATATCCTGGATCAGTGGCTCCAGTGCCATCAAAAATAGCGAGGGCGACAGCGGGCAGCCCTGTCTGGTGCCTCTATGTAGTGTGAGTTGTTCGGAGAGAGACCCGTTGATGACAATACGGGCTTTTGGACCCCCATACAGGGCCATCACCATCCGTATAAACCCTTCCCCTAAGTTGAAAGGTTGCATGCATCGCTCCAGGAAGGACCAGGAGACCCTGTCAAAGGCCTTCTCGGCATCAAGGGTAATGGCTACTGCTGGCTCAGCTTTTGTGGCCGTGTGCTCCAGTATGTGGCAGAGAAGTCTAGTATTGTCGTTGGACATCCGCGTGCGTAGGAAACCCACCTGGGAGTTGCTTATTAGTTTGGGTAGGACAGAGTTGAGTCTGCTTGCTAAGATTTTTGCGTAAATCTTGCAGTCCACATTAATAAGGGATATGGGTCTGTAGTTTTTGGGTGACCGGTGGTCCTTCCCCTCCTTTGAAATGACTATTATGTTGGCCTCCGTCATGGATTGAGACACGAGCCCCCTATCTGCGCAGTGGTTAAAGACCTGTTTCATGGTGGTTTTCAGCTGCTCTAGGAAGGTTTTGTAGAAGGTGGCTGTATACCCATCTGGCCCTGGTGCTTTGTTATCTTTCATGGATTTAACCGCCATTTCAATCTCTGCGGTGGAAATTTCCTGACCTAGTCTCTGTGTTTCTTCTCTGGCTAGCTGTGGGAGACCGAGTCTATCGAGGTAATTTGTGCATGCCTCTAGATTCATGGTCTGGTCGTTTTTGTAGAGATCCTGATAGAACTCTTGAAATGTTTTGAGTATGTCTTTGTGTCTTGTGTGGGTTTTCTTGTTTGAATCTGTGATGGATGAGATGGTGGTTTAGTTGCGTTTATGTTTTAGGTAAGAGGCGAGCAGTTTCCCCGCTCTGTTTGCTTCGCAAAGGTTAAGTGCCTTGTATTTGTTAAACCACAGCCCCGCCCTTTCACTCAGGATTTTGTTGTATTCATACTTTTTCTTAGCTAGGTCTGCTAGCAGTGTATTATCTTGAGCGGCTCTGGCATGGGCCGTTTCTAGGCTCTTAATGGTTTGCTCGAGCTGCGTCAAGTGCAGGTTTGCATTTTTGTTTAGCTTGGATTTTATTTCAATTATTGTGCCTCTAATGGTGGCCTTAAGGGCGTCCCATAGTGTGGTGGTGCTAGTCCCCGGTGTGTCATTGTGTCTGAGATAGTCTGTTATGGCCTCTTGGATCTTTTCCTTGTTCTCGGGGTCTGTTAGTACGTCGCTGTTAAACCGCCACCTACGGGGTACGGTCTCATTGTGACAGCCGCTTAGCGTTAGGCTGATACATGAGTGGTCTGAGACTAATCTAGGTGCTATCTCGGAGTGTTCTATTAGATGCGTGTGTGTGCCTGAGATTAGTATGTAGTCTATCCTGCTATATGATTTGTGTGGGTTGGAGTAGAATGTGTAGTCTCTAGTGTCCGGGTGCTGGAGGCGCCATGGGTCCTTAAGGTTGAATTTAGAGCACATATTTTTGAGTGTCGCGTGTGCGTTCGTCGGTTGATATTGGCAGGCTGTGATTCTGATTCCTAGATGCCCTTCACCTAAATCTATCTATTCTCGGCATTGGGCGATAGTTGTGGCCTTGATCCTCTGCAGGCCAAGTAATCAGGCGTTTCTTTTATAGTCTTTTGGTCCAGCAAGGCTTCGAGGTGGGCACAGTGATAGGTTAAATACTGGCTTTCTCTGCCTTGTTATTGATCAACCTTCTTTGTTCATGTCACCCATTGAGATGATATTTCTAAAAGGAATGATGTGCATGTTTCCACATATGTCTTCCATTATGCCTCCTTGGAACTTTAACTTGGCCCTTAAGTTCCTGATTTGCACACTGTTCGAGCACAAACATAGCTGTTCTCTACGGCTCCTTACCATTAAGACTGTTTCCTTATCACAATTATCTCTGTGTGCCGTGTCGGTGAGCTGCAGACAGTTAGTGCAACGTCAATACACCACTTTCTTTCCCAACAAGTTGGTGCTGAGACTTTTGATTCCTTTCTGCCGAAGGTCGTTTAGTTCTTCCTTGTGGATCGATCCATTTCCTTTCGTGCCTTTTTCTCTCCATCACATGCAAGGAGGAGAATTTTCACTGGTTGGGCACAAAGACAGTTTTAAGCTTCTACATTGAATGTAAAGAAGGGTAACAAGTTGATGACTAGCTTTTTGTGGGATTCCATGATGCTAAAAAGGGGAAGGCTGTAAAGAAGTGCACACTATCCGGGTGGATCTTACTGTGCATAAGGACTTGCTATGCAATGGACAAGAAGGTGTCACCTGAGGACTTACAGGCACATTTCACCTCAGTCAAGACTACTTCAACAGTGTTGGCGAGTGGTGTTTGAGTTCTAGATATCTGCAACATGGTTGCCCATGCATATGTTCACCAAACACTACTGCCTCAACAGTTCTGCTGAGAGGGCCGTTTTCTCCTCTCATCCTGTAGGTCTGAGTCACTCCTCAGACCCTACACCTTTTTGGCTGTAGTTGCTGGGACAGCTATTCAAAAGGACAGAAATATGTGGGTAAAAGAATCCATCAGAAGAACGAGGTCTTTAGCTTCTGTAACAATCTTTCTGGTGGATTCTCTATCTAACTGTAGTCACCGTCCTCTCTCCTCCTCATTCTGTGGAGTGGGCTCCTGTGACTTTTAAAAAGATCCTCATGTTATATTTGGCACACTGTTACTTCCTATTTGTCATGGTGGCTTTTCGTCTGAGGGTGCTTAAACGTGCAAGACAAAACTGATGCTACACGCAGTGTTGATACCTATATACAGCTCCATAGCCTCACTTCCCGGGGGTATGAGGCTATCAGAGTCAAGCTGTGCCACCTACCCGTGCACAGGAGCAATTGGTGCTGAAAATCTGAATCCAGGCCAGAGCATGGAAATACTCAAAAGGTTAGGAATATGCCGTTAGCGACAGTATCCGCTTGAAAGAACATTAACAAAGGTATGTAACTTGTTCTTTTTTTGTCATCCAACATGCCTGCAGGTAACAACCCTTGCAGATTGCCCTGCCTTCTCTTATTCAAACATCTTCTTGTCCACTCTTAGGCCCATGGGAATGTGACCTCCCTAAAGCTTCTTTTACCCAATAACCACTTCCCCAGATACAGAAACATCATTGTGTGCAGGTGAATTCCCTATTTAAATCCAACAAAACATAAGGGTCCCTCTTGTAAAACCAGTGTAATGTGAGGGGAGGTCAGGAAAATCGCATACCAATACCGGTGCATCCTAATTTTCACAAACTGGTATTTTTGCAAACTGTTATGATGTGGTATGCAAGTCTCAAATAGCATAAAATGTGGGGTGTGACCACATCTCCTTTGCCCTGCTTCAGATCTGAACACATATATTTCCACACTTGTATTCAGATCAGTGTTTTAATACAGTGATTTCTTCCCACATCTTCAACCACCACCTGCATTTATTAGCCTGACAATAACATAAGCACACATCTCCATCCTCCTCTTGCACTTCATAACATTGACTGTTCCTTAATGTCCGTCATTGTCTGCCGGTCTTTTTATAGTGATAACCCACTGACACCTTGCTTACATACCCTGCTCCATGCATTTTGCCACCTGGAGAAATAAAGGCCTTGTCAAGCAGTGTGCAGGCATACCTTATAAGAGAGACTGTACTTTCGGAATTTAGCATGACAAACTGTTAGGACAGATGTTCAATCTCTTAACCCGAGATCTAGTGATGATCTCTCTTCTTTATGATTTTCCCCTTTATTTCAGCTTCGTCTGGATGAGGCTCAGGAAGCCGAATGCCAAGCCTTGCGGCAGCAGCTGCAGCAGGAGATGGAGTTGCTGAACGCCTATCAGAGCAAAATCAAGATGCAGACGGAAGCACAGCATGAGCGCGAGCTCCAAAAACTGGAGCAGAGGGTGTCGCTACGCAGGGCGCACCTCGAACAGAAGGTACATACCTTAGCAGTGGTTGCAAGATTTTCCTTCATTAAGCAGTTGTTTCAAAGTGTGGGTTTTCTGTGACAGTCTTTCACAGCTAGGCTTTATTACTGCAAAAGGTTAACACTTTTGCCTTCAAGGATGTCTTTGGTGGAACACAGACGTTGGTGCAAAGCAAACATTACTCAACTTTTGTTTTCAATCAGGTGGCACATTGAGAAAATGTAGGGTCACTCAGCGCCAGTGAATACGCTGATTTCTCAGTTGTAACAAACAATGCAGTGCATTACGACAGTCGATTTAATTTGTGTTTGAGACAGAAAGAACAGAAGTGCCACTTCTCCAAACGTCCGATGGGCTGGACAGGTTCTGATGAATCCTATAAACATACCCCTGAAGGAGAAGTATAATTAGAAGGTATTAAAGTTCCCTTCTCCTTCATGGAATCTTCATCATAATTTTGTAACTTGGAGAACAGTACATCCATCATCAGGGAGGTTAGAAGGAAGAAGAAGCTTAAATGGCAGCATAATAGTGAAAAATAATGATCCATATGACCATTTAAACAGACTCATAGCTGGGAGTTGTCCACCTTATATCTTAAATCAGTATTTAGCCAGTAATGTCTACAATGGGAAGGAATAATTGGAAAGAATAGACTTCCTGTTAACTGCAAGTCCCATCTCTGCAATAGCACTCTTTGCAGTAGCACATTTCAATCTTATTGGATGGACACTTCACCTAACTGCAAAGCATTTGTTAGCTTTCTATGCTGCAATGTCTAATCCGTCGAACTATAAATGTGGAAAATGATTGTATGGAGATATTGTAGCCCCTGCTGCCCAGAGATCAAATATGCCACAGTAAACTGTTTGGACAATCTAATATCCTTGGAATGGTCTCAGATGAGCTTTAAGTGCCTGGTGTTGAAGTTGTGGCTTCTACCGCTGTCAGGGCTTAAATCATCTTAAAATGCATGCGTTTTAGCCTTATTACCTGAATGATAAGAGATAATGGAGGAAAGGTGTATATAAATGTACTTTCCCATGGTATGAGAAGAGCATTTTGCTTGGCGTTGGGTTCAGAGAAACCGGATGCAAAGCTTTGTTATTTTGGGTAGGCTGGGGGGAGACAAACAGGTTTCTGTTTGACTTTCAGTAGTCCAGGCAAGACATTGAAGACATTTGTGTTCAGCAGCCTGGCATGTTCTTATTGAAAAATAATGCTTACGGTCGAAATTGCTGAAAACATTATGCAGTCTATCAGAGCCAAATACTTCAGCTATTGTGCTCCCAAATCAAGTTTCTCATCTTGTTGACTTTTGTTTCTTGATATGATACAAGGAGGTCAAGTTGTATTCTTCAAGCATAATATGTGTAATGCACCATTAATAGAAAATATTCAGTCCCAGGTGGACCCTTAAGTTTCAGCATGTTTTTATGTAATGTTTTTTCACAGCTGATCAGTCCCTGAATCTTGAATTGTGCAGGTGTGCTTCCCAGCTGTGAACTGACCAACATCATATTACTGCTCAGTTTAGCTGCCTTTCCAGCAATGGTTTTTGCTTTATTGTACTTTGTATGAGCATCCACTTCTTGTGTAATTGACGGGGCTTTACCAAAATTAGAAGTGTGTCCTCCTGTCTGCTGGATACTTTCTCCATCGGTCAGTCAGTCACAACTGTTGACTCCATATGTGGTCCAGGTATGGTGAGACTGTGTCGGTAAAAGGGGATTGTCTATGTGAGGGAATGTCTGACAAATAATGTTTGGCAGCCATACAGCACTGGGAGTATCTGAAGAAGAGAATAGTACTCAGATGGAACCACTTTTCCGTTTTGTTTTTCCAACATGTTTCACAGTTGAACTTTTTTATACACAGTTTATGACACTTCTATTTGATTGAATCACACAGAACTACTTTGTTTTGAAGAACTGATTCTGCTTCTTGAAATTAGTCCAAGGCACTTGTTATGAGTGGCCTAGAAAATAGCCTACATACTGGAATATCTGTAACTGTTAGGGGTGGCGAAAATTCTAGCAATTTCATGTTTGACCCTTGGAAATTAGAAATTACTCAGGGTATCGAATTCCAGGTCCAATTGCTCTGATAATTCCTCATTTTCTGTATGAAAACTCTGCGGATCTCATAATTCCGATGGGGCCAATAAATCCTGTTATTGAGCCCATCTAAAATAAGAGGCAACTCATAATGAGGGACGACTTGTAGAAGGCAATCCTTCAGATAAAGATAAAGAGTGGTGTCTGTTTTTCAAAGGAAATCCCACAATTGCAGCCTTGCATTTGAAGAAAATCTGAGGTGCAAACTTCATTTCCGAAAGAAGTTCCTTGAACTGATGGTGTCCTCTGACGTGAGGGATCTTTCTGTGTAAGAAACATATTGGTTTTTATAAATGTGTCTTAGGATCAACAATGCAAAGTTAGTCAGTCCCATTTTGAATGAGTAGATTGATCTGCTCAAGCAGCAGCAGCCTGCATATTCTGTCTTCCTGTGATAATGTTGAAATTGTGAAGGTCTTGGGTTGGCTCAAGGCACACACTTTCTTATTTATTCTGTATTCAAGTAAGTGGAGAATATGGTCACTGTCCCTTGACTGAAGGGAATCCTCTCAATCATATTCTTGAATAGCATAGAAATCTGCTGTGTCAGAAAGGCACATTGGGATACAGACGAAAAAGGTGGAATGTTGAGAGCAAAATGATGGACCCCAAACTGCATTTGGAAATTGCACCACCTACCAGTCTGTGTTGATCATCTCCCGGATGCCAGGGACTGCGAATATTCTTCCTGTCGCTAGACTGTTAAACAGTGGAAGAAACTGGAGAAAGCTATTGTAAATTTACTTTAGCAGTGAGTTCCCTTGCTAAAGCCGAGGCAGCTTCCGATCTCCCACCTACAACAGAGCACTAAATGCTTTCCATGGTAAGGAAGTGAACGAGGCAATGGGCTTGAGACAGCTGATTGGACGTCAAGTTGCTAAATATTATGACTTTGGATGTAACTTTCTAATTTGTAGACTAATCAGTTTGACCATTAGTCCTTATTTTTTTGTTTCATATTTTGAGTGTAATACAGAAAGTACAAGGAACCACAACAAAAAAACCTGCTCCTTTATCCATACAACTACATCAGCCTTCTCAATGGTTGTTTACCTTTTGTTAACAGAGTTAGAAGGTGTACCTTAAGAAAATTGTTGCAGAAGGTAAGCCTGCCTTCCATTTTACTGTGATGTGTCTGCAGGTGGCCTTGCCAACTGTATTTAGTGTTCTTTCTTGTTGTTTGAACATAAACACTTTTCTCTTAACCTTGATCATTGGGTATACGATCCTCCTTAGCAGCAGGCCCTCAGTCCTCTTATCTGTAGTAACAAAAGATAGGCCAGGTAACATCACATTATTTCTTTCATAGCAAAGGTAATATTTAGTATTTGCCTGTGGTAGAACAGATTCCCTCTGAGTCTCTCTATGTATGGTGACAAGCACAGTCACCTACTCATTCCATGTGTTACATTTGGATATAAGGTGAGATTATGATGGCTCACTTCAGTAGAGTTGGTGGTCTATCTAATTCTTGGCCCACCATTTGCTATAAGAACGCTTCCATTTAGATTTAAAAGTATGCTTTGGTAACCTCTGCCAGAATGCCAAAGATTCAGACTTTTTGGGGGGGCGGAGCTAGCCAAGCTAGGAAATGGCCGCGCCGTAGGCGAGCTCTCCCAACCGAGCCACAATCCTACAGTTATCCTGTGTGTATAGCCACCGACCTGATCCAAAAATTGAACGACTACGCGGTGGAGAATATTAGCAAGGCAATCGGGGGTCGAGACCCGCTCCACAGACGCCCGCAGTGCCATTACTCAACACCACTGGCATCGCCGAGCAACAGCCTGGAGCCCGAGATCACGTACGTCGCGACGTAGCCAGCACGCAAGACCGAGGCGCGGCCGAGGGGTGTGGGCCCGAAACGACTAAACGTGATCCTATCTACCCGCTACTAAGCCGCCTGAGATCGCCGACGCATAGAGAAGGACGAGGGGCCGGACTGCGAATACCCGCACCGCGACATAGCCATCACGCAACTCCGGGGCGTGACCCGTATGATGCAGGCCCGAGGGCGTACTCGGTAAGCAGCGCCTGCCGCGGACAACCAACAGTCCCCCAGCTACCCGCTACAGTACTGCGTGGGGCTATCGGCGTGTGCAAAACAGACGGGAGTGCTAGACAGCAACTACCTACGCCATCGGGGGGAAAGTCCGGCTGCGACCGCCCCAGCGACGCAAATCTCAGCCATTGCTGGAACTGTGCTGTGTCCAGAGGACGAGAGTGCTGGGACTCGCGCCGGTAACACTCACCACTAAAGTGCCTTAACGACATCGATCAGGAATAGTGCCGGGGAGCGGAAGCAAGGTGGGAAGTGTGCGAGGCCCATAACCACGAGATTTTACAAGCACAAACTCGCAACCAAACCTGAGGTGTCGCACTTCAATTGATTCACATATCGCACTTGGAGGGTACATACCCCTAGCCTCTCGCCGTGCCAAAGCCCTCATCGGAACGCCAGCAAAGAAGCCCTCCCTGAACACTGCGCTCTGGGACACGCTGTGAACTCTTGCAGCACGCAAAGCAGCAATCTGAATAAGCGGTAATCAACACTATCTGGGCGCTGTGGGCAGAAAGGGGAAACTGGACAAAAACCAACCCAAACTGCATTTCGAACAGCAGCGAAAGGCGGCAGAAACGGGGGCTGAAGCCCCGGATCAGAACCACGGAAACACATCCCTGCCGAGTTCTGAGGCACCAGTGGATTTCCAGTCAATGTTTGCAAGGATACAAACAACCCTATCCAATATTGATGGGAAAATAGTCTCCTTGACTTATCGCGTTGATCGCATATCGGAAAGGCTGGATAAACATACAGAACGCATAGACATGGCAGAACGCCGCATCTCGGAAGCAGAAGACTCTCAGCATCAACTTGAACAGAAACAGACAAAAGCCGATAAGATCCTACAGTCCCTCTTGGATAAAACTGAAGACCTGGAAGCCAGGTCGCGTCGTTGTAACCTACGCATCCTGGGAGTGGCGGAGTCGACACGGACAGGGACCATGGAACGGTACATAGAAACAGTATTAATTGCTCTCCTGGGTAGAGGCACATTCTCCGACATATTCATTGTCGAACGGGCCCACAGATCTCTGGCACCGGCGCCTGGGGCGCGCCCTCGCCCCATAATTGTCAAAATCCTGAACTACAGAGACAGAGACGCGGCCCTTCGCAAGGCCCGAGAACTAAGCACATTAACCTATGAAGGAATGAATATCTCCATCTACCCTGACTTTACATCACAGGTGCAAGAGGCGCGAAAGAAATTTCTTGAAGTGAAAAAGAAATTGAGAGAGAACTGCATCCCCTACGCAATGTTATACCCGGCTCGCCTGAAAATTACAGCAGACGGAAAAAGTACAATCTGCAATGACCCCAAGGAAGTGCTTAAATACTTACAACTAAACCACCCACAAGCTCTTCGTCGCAAATCTCCGAGGGGAGCACATGCTGAACAGGACCACACCTCAGATGTAGAATGAATGCTATATCTCATTCGAACTTGGCGCTCAGAACTGTGGAATAGACTGTGACAACCTTACAGGTCTCGTATATATAGCATACACTATCTTGAGACGCTTTGTAACCCATCGGAAATGTAGGTGAGGATGTATGGTTGATGACTGCAGATCGCTGGCTCAAAATGTTCAATCTATGTGACCATTATATTTTGGTTACAACACACTCCTACAATACATTTACAATACAATGGGATTGTGGCGCGGTCCCCCAGCGGTGTCACCGCCGGGGTTGTTGGCTGGCAGCGGCCGCCCTCCTGTGTATACCACATCCCCCGTTTCTGGAACTTGTAGTCAAACCGGGGACGGGACTGGGGAGGGGTAATTTTGTTAGTAGTTAAAGGGAATTGTCTTTGCCATAATTGGGATGGCGAAGTGGGTGGGGGGTGGAATGGGATGGGAATTTGTTAGATTGGTAGTCGTATATCTATTGGAGTCCTATGATCATGTTCGCAAGAATGTTCCACCATCCAGAGCAGTACACACGAGCGAAGTTAAGCAACCACAACCACACGTAGCATCAGTTCTATTAGGCATAATTGGAAATACAAAGATCGCACCTTATGGCTAAAGCTACACCCTTGCAATTCATAACGTGGAATGTAAGAGGCCTCAATAGCCCCAAAAAGATTAGGCAGGTCTTCGCCTATCTCGACAGACATCGCGTCGATGTAGCCCTACTTCAAGAAACGCACTTGCTTAAACACAAAGCAGATAAATTAGGTAGTAGATGGGCTGAGTTTGCAATATCGGCTACTTACTCCTCATACGCGCGGGGGGTCACAACCATTATACGTAAGGGCACCCATTTTCTGTTAGATCAGACGATCATAGATCCACAAGGACGGTATGTTATTATCACAGGCGTCCTAAGAGGCACCAAAGTTGGTGGTATTAACGTGTATGGTCCGAATACGGACGATCCCGACTTTTTTATGAATCTTAGGGCAAAGATACGCGACCTGCCAGCTCTGGAATTGATTTGGGGGGGAGACTTGAACGTAGCATTGGACGATACGCAAAACAGGTCTCCCAATACCACAGAACACCATACATGTGCAGTCTCAATTATCTTAAATGGCATGGCGGAGTTCCACATGCTTGACGTATGGCGTATGCGAAATCCGACTACACGGCATAGCACACACTCGTCAACAGCAAATAATAGCTGGTCGAGGCTGGACTATTGGCTCCTCACAAGTCAAGCCGCCACATGGACTAAGGCCATAACTCACCTCCCCAAAACACTCTCTGACCACAAACCTGTGTTATTAGCATTATTGATTCCGACATATACACCTCCTCCGTTTGTGTGGCGATTTAATGCCACTGCACTCCTTGACCCCATCTACAAAGACACAATACAAACAGCAATAGAAGATTATTTCGCGGAGAATGCAAAATCAGTCGATAGTGCAGGTACATTATGGGAGGCCTTTAAAGCGACTCTGAGAGGCATCTGTATAAGCACGAATGCAGGCATTTTGAGGGATCTCCGAACTCAATTGAAGAAGTGCGAAGATCGAATAAAAATTCTGGAAGCAGAATATGATAAGACTCATAGCGCACTCACCCTTGGCAATCTACGGGACGAAATCAATCAATATAACACATTAGCAGATGATGAAATAAAATACACCTCCCGACGCCATACAGCACGTCGGATGGGAGAAGGAGGGAGACCGGGTAGAATGTTAACGCAAAAAGTACGCACAGAACATAAACAGCACACTGTCATAAAGATGGAAGATGACAATGGGCAGCTACATTATGACACCCAAGGCATATTGAACACGTTTGTAGACACATACAGCGATTTTTATAGGTCCCAACACACAGCACTAGGGCCTGAAATTCGGAACTATATTGAAGACATAGCATTGGTGTGGCTATCCGATATGCATCGTAAATACTTAGCCCAACCAATTACGGAGGAAGAGGTGCAGTTAGCTATAAAGTCACTGCCTAATGGTAAGTCGCCTGGCCCTGACGGGTACACCGCTGAATTTGATAAGGCATATCTAGACCTGTTAACTCCATATCTGCTCGAGATGTACGACGAAGCCTATAATAATAATATTCTCCCTCCAACGCTACGTGAAGCGCTAATAGTGGCACTCTTAAAACCAGATAAAAGGCCTGAAAAAGCGGAGTCTTACAGGCCCCTATCATTAATAAACACAGACGTTAAGATATTGGCCACAATACTCGCCACAAGACTGCAGCCACTTATGTCCACCATAATTTTACCCGATCAATCGGGATTTATTCCAGCTTGCTCAACAACACATAACCTGCGTACCATCTTTGCCCTTCTGCATCAACTAAATCCGGAGTTACAGGCTGTGGCGGTGCTACTAGACGCAGCTAAGGCCTTTGACTCCGTCAAATGGCTTTACCTGTTCACAATCTTACAAAAAATAGGTTTACCACCCCTGTTTATCAACTGGATTGACCTTCTATACAACAAACCCACTGCCCGCATTAAGGTCAATGGACATATATCAGACATAATACCAATACAACGAGGCACCAGGCAAGGGTGCCCGTTATCTCCATTGCTCTTTGCCATTGCATTAGAGCCGCTGGCTTGTAAAATACGCCAGAAGTACGCATATGTGGCACTGCGGTTCAACCTATTAGCATATCATTGTATGCAGATGATATGGTACTTTACCTTCGAGACCCAGAGGAGAACCTATCAACATTGCTGCGAGAATATATACAATTTGGGCGCTATTCGGGCCTACGCATTAACTGGAGCAAGTCAGCAGTGATACCACTAACAGTAAACACCAGAGCACCACAAATGGACTTCCCTCTTGTGTGGCAGGAAGACCCAATTAAATATCTCGGAATTTGGGTACACCGCGACTCTGAAGTGGTGCTTAGATACAACTATGGCACCGCAATAGATCGTATAGAAACACAAATAACTAGATGGATAACACTCCCCCTATCACTGGCTGACAGAATATCACTGATAAAGATGGTGCTGCTACCTAAACTGTTGTACCTCTTTATTAATATACCAATAAAACCACCCGCCCCAATTTTTAAACGGATACGCACAAATTTCATTAGACTGATATGGGCCGGGAAACAAGCACGCATAAGCCTCCAAACCATGTCACTGCCGTATGCCTCGGGCGGTTTTGCAGTCCCCGATATTTATTTATATTACTTATGTGCACAGGCACAATACGCATACTATTGGTATCATCCCGTGCAATACTTGCCGCACCTAGCAGTGGAGGCTGGCGACGCTGACCCAATACCGCTATCAAGCGTACTCACACATACACGACATCATTTAACATCGCGAGAAATAAACACAATTCGAACAACATCGCAGGCCTGGCACCGCATCAGCCAAATGGCGAGCAAAACCCCAATATATGCCCCGAATCTACCACTAGCTCATCACCCCGCATTATCAGTCACACAAGAAAAAAACAGCATGATGATCCTAGAGCACACAGGCATGCGGCAAATGAGTGATCTATATCCGAATGGGGCTCAAATCACTCCCGATGAACTGTCCTATATAAGCAACCAATCTCTGCTATTCAGATTTATTTATCACAGACTGCGGGCAGCCACCAGGGAACTGTATCCCACATACCCAGCTGAACCTCCTGTATTACAATCATTACAGACGTTGATAGCAACTCCCACCCACTCTAATATAATCTCGCGGCTATACGCATTGATACAGGCGGAAATTGGCGCGCACACCCTCAAGGCCCGAGACAACTGGAACAAATGGCTAGACATCTCCCTGATGGACGATGACTGATCTTCATGTTGCGCACTTATAACACTGCTCACGCCCAATGTCAATCTCCGCATCATCCATTATAAGTATCTACATCAAGCTTATCACACCCCAGCTAAATTACATAAATACGGGTTGCGCGACACCGCACGCTGTAAGAGATGTGGGACTGACCAGGCAGACTTTGCACACCTCGCATGGAATTGTGATAGGATAAGACAATACTGGGAGACTGTGATTCAGCATTTAGGTATACTTGCTACATGTACACTATCATGCACGCCACAATTATGCCTCTTGGGCCTCCACATACCTGCGAAATCGGCAAGGAAGAAATTGATCGCCTTACTGTTGCTCTTGGCAAAGCGTAGAGTAGCGATACATTGGGACAGTAAGCAATCCCCTACTCTAGCACACTGGCTACTAGACGCTGTCTATTGCAGGGACAATTTTCTTCTATATGCAGAAGAACTACCAACAGCCTCCAAGCCCTCGGATACTTGGGAGCCACTAACGGCATATCTACGAGAACACCCTAATCTACTCCAGACTGTTCATCAACTTACTCAATTGAACTGTTAATGGGTTGCTACAGGGATATGACAATGCTCAAATGTGTACTATTGGAGAATGTAATCTGTAGGACTCCGTGTTGTACTATGCTTACAGAGATTGTTATAGATGCGACAACTGTTGTATAAGACCATCAGAAACTTCAATTAAAAAAATAAAAAAAGATTCAGACTTTAACAGCTTATCCTGCATTTTCTAAGATTTCCACCTTTTTCTCCAGTTGGACAACAGATCCCACTATGAACCGCTGGGACTCGGTAAATATGTAGTCACTTTCGTGTTTGAGTATGTAAGTTACATAAATTCTTTTATCCTTTAAAAGGTATTTGAGAAAATGTTCCATTCTTTCCCAAAGGAAAAAGTCATAACAGCCCAACAGATAGATAGCACTATTTGCAAATCCCCTTTTTGTCAAAGATGTGCATTTTATTTTGTCCTATTTGGAGGGAAAGAGGAGAAAGAAGGATGATATTTTGGGACGGTTTTCTGCTACATTAGACTTTGATGGTGGATAGAACCTGAAATGTAAAATTCAACTAGTAAGGCAAGGTCTTGTGTATTCTAATTTAAGAAATATCTGCATCGCATGGTCAAAAAACCAGCTACCAGTATTCATTACTCTTTTAACAGTCATGGACACTGCCCTAATATATACTGAAATGCCAAACCATCAACTGCCTTCAACATCAAATCTCGAATGGCACATTTATCCAGTGGGAAGGACCTGTACAGTCTGAGACTTCCATGCACAGGCGAAATGTTGATACTTTTAAATCTGTTCACTCTTAAAGGGTGTACAGGCTGTGAAGGATTATAGGTCACCCTTGTCTGAGAGGTCTGCTGTGCAAAATGATGGGTACTCAGTGCCTACTGGAGGGGTGTTGGACGAGGAAAATTACTTCCTTAAGCTCCTGCCTTTTCTAGGAAGCTTATACCCAGAACAGATTTTCATCACATGACTATAGTCATTATTGGTGATATTTTGATGACAGAGATCTTGATCTAGGTAGGATGCTGGCATATAGAGTCCCTTTCCTTCCAGACTCAAGTGGTTTCTTGCTTTCAGGTCAGTGTACCGGAACATGCATTAAAAATTAACCATAAATGCTCATTGTTCATTATAATTGTTGTTACAGGACACAACATACATATATAAGATTGGATCTAAATCAGTAATAATGTAGCGCTATATATTGGTGTACATGGCTGATCAACAGCATAATTTATGAGTATTGATATGCTGGTGGTGTGCTGGATTTGCCCTACTGTCCTTTCACATGTATGCAATGTTTTTTCTTCTGGAAAGACCTTGAATATCTTCTGAAACCCGCACCTGCAAGCTCTGCCTCCTTTAACACCTGCTGCCTTTCTATATACCATCCATTTTCACCCGTGCATAGCAAGCAAACATGTTTTGCAGTTTATATTGTTCTGCCTTCTTTAGTGGCCTTTCCAAACTAGTATCAGAAGCCTTCCCCCTGCCTATGGAACCTCTACAGATTTGAAGCTTATATCCAAAAGCATTGAGACTGTTTCTTGTTCGCAGACACATCAGTTGGCCTTGCAAACGGCTGCTGACAATCTTCCCAACGTAGAGAGAATCCTCTATAGTGCATGTGTGAAACTGGCCTTAGAAAGAATGCAAATTGTGAGTGCCTGAACAACCTCAGCTGTTTTTGTGGGTTTTAGTAAAGGCAGAATCAGTTTATCAGCAAGACTTTGAGGTGCTAAAGGGAGAACACTTACAATCTAGGCAACATATGTGGAGGCACTGCTCAATGTGTGCTCTACCCCATGGTACTGAATACTCACAGCATAGTGATCTATCTATCGCAGGCATTCCGTGACTGTCTAAGATTCTTTAAAAAGTGATAATAGGGCAGTTATAACAAATTTTGGAAGGTAATAACATTTTGGATTCTCTTCAGTTAGGTATTCCTCCTAGACATGTAACCGAGACAGAGCTAGGATCAATAGTAAACAGTATACTAGCAAATACAGCCAAAAGGAGCTTCTCATGCTCTAGGCCTTGTCCCCAACCATCTTTTGACAGTCTGGATGTGTCAGCTGGCCTCATTCGCCCAATTCTAGGGAAGTACCTTAGAATAGTTCAGATCCTTTCTATTGAAACTGGTACAAAAGGTCACAATGGGTTAAGATTATGGTTGACTTCTTTGTTTAACCCTGGTTCTTCTGTCGTCAGGAGACAGTTTAAGCATTTCTTCTTTCAATGATGCACATTTAAAATTTTAACTTGCTTTGAATAATTTCAGACCCTCTTATTTTGGGATGTGAGAGGGGGTTTGTGGGGGGTATCATCAGGACGGACAGGCTACTGGCCCCACCATGGTGGTAAAAGTCGTCTGCCACTAGTGTTCTGTGATCCATCCTAAAGTGGCTCTGAAAACTGGGCCAAGTACAATCCTTTAAGCACTTTACTGCCAGGGTAGTGAGGGTTAGCAGTCACAGATTTGTCAGTGAGCTAGTGTGGGAGTGGCAAAAGCTCAGAATTCAACACTCAACAGACAAAATAAAATATTGTCCAGCCTAGTGTTAGTATTTTGGGTAAAACAAAGTACTTTAAGCACACATCATTACAAAACAAATCTCAGACCAATTATGGGACAGCAATACAAGTTAAAAATCCTGTTCCAATCTGGGTGTTAACACCTTTCTGTACCCACCCTACTAATAGAGTTCCAAAGCCTTTATGATCTGTGCTGTCTAATCTTTGCAGTGTTGGCTAGGCTCTGGTGCAGTCATGTAATCACCCTGAAGGCATATTTACACAAGAGGTTTTCTGTTTGCTCTCCTTTCAGTGCTTTATTAACATGGAAAATATCCTACTTTGCATGACAGACTTTACCTGACTTCTCATACTCTTTTGCACAGTTGATAAACCCTGCGGCAGTCGCAGTCCTGGCCAGTGTGCGACAGATGATTGTGCAGCAGTCCCACTCTTGTGGTAGCTTTAGAGCTGTTGTGGCAGCTGTGACTTTGGAGTTGCTGAAGTGGCAGCTTTGCTGGAAATGTGCAGGCTTAGTTGATCTCAGTGTGGCTCCTCTGACAGCTTCCCAGCAGTTGTGGCCTAACTAGACCAGGGACTGGAGGGATTTTGACATGGTTCTGGGCCAATCTCATCTTTGTAGATCATGGCAGTTGCAGCCTCAGTGCCAATCAAGGTGCACACCTTGGCAGCGCCGTAACATTTGGGCCCGACAACTGTGGCAGCACCAATCTGTCAATTGTGATGAACTGCTGAATTCTCTCAGTGATTGCTGTTATTAAAAGGCTCAAACTCAAATTAGTAAAGCTTCAGTTGCACTCTGCCAGACAGTGCCTCATTCATCACAAGAGCTATGGTGGCTTCCAAAACTCCATTTTGCAAGCAGTGCTTTTATGCAAAATGCTTTTAAAAAGTGAAAGTGAACCCTGTGAAAGTTTAAGGGTGTTCAGAAACTCCAAGCAGCACCCCATACTGTAACGCTTGGTAAGTGGGGCATTCTTAAATACTGGAGAAGTTATTTGGAGGCAGATTAGAGTACTATTTGGTTGCTGTGTCGGCACCAGCTGCATAGTATTGTGGTCTGTCTTTGAGCGTTGTGCTTTACCTGCACTCCAGTTATAGTTGCTTATATTTCTAAGTAGTGGACAGGGATGCAAATTGTTCACACCGAGAACAAGAAGGAATGGGGAACGATATAGGGTTATGGGGGTGGGCAGGTTCGAGGCTTGTCTTTTATGGCAGGTGTAGCATTAGTCACTGTACAGAAGGCAATGCTGCTCTGTCCTGTGTGCGCACAATAAGGCATGGTACCACTGCATATTACTGCCCCCCACCAAAAGATCATATTATCAACTCAATTCAGACCACCTTAAGCTCTTCCGCTCAGGCTGCATTGCAAGCTTTTAACACGGCAGAGCTGTGTTTGCTTATTTTGACTTGGGCATGGGCTGTTTATTTCCAGGTGATGCGCGGGGAGTTGTTGTTTTGCCTGGTACTGTGCTTCGCTGCCTGCTGAATGCATGGAGACTAACACAGGGCAGGGCGAGGAAGCAACATAGGGGCATGGGTGGAATTGGAAACAACACAGGGGTGCGAGTGTTGTGGCGGAACACGCCGCGGAGAACGGCAAACCTGCAATGCAAAGGTGCCGATCATGTGATGCCATAATCGCAATGGGGAAGGGCATGGAAAAGAATGCAGGACTAATGATTTAAAGAACTAACAGTTCTATCGGATTGCTGCCATGATGAAACGGGTAGGAAGAGTCAAAAGACTAACATTGTGAGAGGCTTTAACAGTAACAATCTTTCATTTGTTAAAATATTACGTTATGTCTGGAATATATAAATATAGGGGAAGCCCTGCCTTCCCAAGAGCTGGCATACGTAATGGGAAACTGCTATGGGAGCGGGGGCTCCTTCAGCCGTTACGGCTTGCACGACCTTACATCGCACATGGGGGGGGGGGGTGAAGGGAGTAAAAGTTGCTACGAAGCTCTGGTGCGTTACAAGGAACAGCGGGTGGTGGCGTTTTACTGCCGGAGGCTCCATGGATATGTTGTGGGCAGAGCCAAACAAGCAGAAAGGGGCGGGAGTAGTGCGATTAGACAACAATAACACACACTGTAAATAACTAGCTGCAAGTGGTGGGAGGTGGTGTTGTGAGAATTGCACCGGGAGATTAAGTTAACTGCCTGCTGCAAGGAGAGAGCGTAAAGACAAAGTAGCAGTGAAACAAAACATCCACGGGACATGACAGAGCACTGGCCAAACAAAATGCTTTCTGAGTTAATTCGCCAGAAGCAGAGCTAAGCACACAAAGGAGGGATTGTTACTGAAATGCAGCAATAACAAAGCTGCATTTCTGATTGACGCAGGCAACAGCCAATAAGAATCACTGGGTGTGCCACAAGTCATAGGATAGGATACAACAGGTTTTGCAGACAGCGCATGCGCTGTCTTAGGCTCGACTTAAAAAATGGTTTTGGTCTTAGGATTGTTCTCACACATACTAATTAGAATATGTCTCTTCAAACATACAAGATGGAAGCACAACATTTTTAAAGATGATGAGTAGCCCATAGCCAAGTAAGGTGAAACGTGGCTTTCAACTCTGGCTCATTGTGCAGCCAAATCAGTTTCTTAAGAAAGAGGAACCAAATGACGTCAAAAATGTATCTGAAAACAGGAGCTACAGTTCACCATTGCCAGCAGAGTAGGTGCAACTAGGTGTATGATTTCAACAGGCACAATGGTTTTTGACCTCCGAGCCATCCAAAACATTATTTATGAACAAATTGGCTAAGAATCTTCCAATACATACTGTGTACCAATACGGATGTGCTGCAGAAGTATATTTTCAGTGAATGATATTACATGGCAGAGAACTGAAATCGAGGCCCATTTATTGGACGCAGTAAGATTCCTGGTACGAAATTGAGGTGCTTTATGTGAACTTGAATTGCAAAGAACGATGTCGGTGGAAGTAGTTCTGAAGAAGTATTTTCAATCTTACCTCAAAACATGATTGTGTACCTTACTTCTAATGCATTTGCGTAGACATTTCTGAATTGCTGATTCTTTTTTTGTCTCTTCAGATCGAGGAGGAGCTGGCGGCGCTGCAGAAGGAGCGCAGTGAAAGGATCAAGCACCTGTTTGAAAGACAGGAGCGAGAGATCGAGACCTTTGACACCGAAAGCCTCCGGATGGGATTCCGTAATCTAGTGACACTAGAGTATCCCAAGGAGGACTATAGATGAGACTGAACTCCTTTGCCATTAATAATAATACAAATATATGAAAAGAAAACACATTCCCCATTTGAACGGGCATGTACTCTCTCTCTCTCTCCCTGACGTCCCGTCGGATGCCGGTGCCTGTATTCTCTCTTTACTACTGATCAGGGGACGTCTCCGTGCAGTCGCAGTGCAGGACAGAGCTCCCCCGGTCCGTCTTATCTCTCTCTTTCTTCATAGTACGTCAAAGTATTGATGTCTGCGTGCAGTGGTGAGCACCATCCGGCGACCGGCCTCGGAGACCGTAGAGAAAGGGGCGTGGGAGAAATACTAAAGAATAAAGGGGGCAAAAAGAGAAGAGGAAAAGAAAGTGTGGATGGATGGCTGTGGCTGCAGGCAGGCATTCACACCAGTCCACGAAAGTGCAAGCAAAAATGTGTAAAAGAGAGAGAGAGGTGATTTCTGCAGCCTTACCTTAACTAGCTGCTGCATAAAGAAAACAAAAATAGGTTTTTTGGTATTTATTCATCAGGAATACAAAAAGACAATTTTTTATTAGATTGAGAAATTTGATACATTTTACAGAAATTGTGATGTACATATCAGTGATGACAAATATTGAGTTAGACGGGGAAATTGATCCTGGGGGTGGGGGCAGAAGTTGCAAAGAATCAGCTTATGGGATTTTTGAAACTGTGCTGTCAGGGGTTAAAACGTGAGAGGGAATGGACCCCCCATCCCTCCCCCCGCCCCATTCACATGGAAATAAAAAAAACATGTTTCTCTTTCTTACCTTGAAACAGGTCCCAAATGTTTCATTGAAAAATTTAGTTTCCCTGTTTTTTCTCGAAATGTTGCCAGTTTTTCGACAACTTTGGAAGTGGCTGTAACAGAATGGTTGGGCAGCCCTGTGGTATTAGCGAATACAATCCAGCTTCTGGCCTAGCTCTCGGTTATCACCTCCATTCTGCAACATCAGCTGCCAAAATGGGGGAAAACCTGGCAGTCTATTTTCTAAGTTAATGCACCCTGTAAGAGTGTCTCTTATTGTGGCAAGAGGGAGTCTTGCACTCAGTTTGGCCACGAGCTGCCAATGCTGAGCAGTGCGACCAGGCGCAATCTGTGCAAGCGGAAAAGTCCAATCTCTCCAGACATGCTGCTTATTGTAAAGCGACTATGAATTTCACATATGTAAGGTGCTTAAAATGTCTTTTTTTTTTTTTATACATTTTAAATTATGTTGGGGAGGATCCTCCGGTCTGCCTTCTCCCCAACATGGGTAATGGAACAGTTGCTGCTCCTCTGCACAAAGCACATGTAACGCACAATAAGTTGCCTTGGAACATTAAACCAATCTGGTTCTCTAAGTGGCTGAATTCTTACAGGCTGTTTGGAGTGAGAAAAAACAGAGAACAATGTTTTTCTGCCTATTCCTTTTTAACGTGAGTGTTACCTCCTGTTCTCCCTTGTTTTGGCTGTTAGCTATCAAGTCTTCACACTTCAGACTACTGCAGGCCCATTTCATTTCCTTTGCTAATTAATGGGTTTCAACTTTTAAAGTCACGGTGCAGAAAAAAAACAGTATATACCAGCTAGATTTGAGAGAAATTGGTGCTCTTTTCGATACTTCTATCCAAAGTCTCCAGATACTCCACTATTTGTGGTTGGATCACTGCAACGATCACCTGTTGCCACGCATGCAGACTGCGATCTCATGCAACGATGCTTTCGGACCAACAGCCAGCGGCAGGCATTGAGCCTGTACCTCCACGTCACTCCCAGCACCAGCTGGAGCAAGATCGCTTTCCGCCTCTGAGCCATTTCAAGAAATAATAAGAAAGAATAAAGTTCTATTTCCATGTGATGTCAGAAAGTCCTACCCCCTCAATCCCCTTAAACCCATCTTGGTACGTTCAGATTGTAAAATAAGGATATATTGGTGAAGAAGGGGGTGTTCTCCCCAATTTCACAGCAGTCCCAGCAGCACAAAAAATGGGGCTTACAAAAAATAAATTGTGTATTTTGTGTATAGAGGGAATTTACGGAGAGAGCTTGGACTTATTTTCTTATTGTATTTTAACTGTTTCTCGAGCCCAAAAAGGACAATTTGTTTTGTTTTTCTTTTCTTTTCAACTTTTCTTTATTTTCCCAGTTCAGTATTTCAAAATTTACAAAAAAACTGTCTAGATCAATATGCTCTTCCAGATCTTTCTTTTATTTTTGCCTTCCCACTCCCCCAATCTTGGTCTTTAAATATTGCATTATTCACACTTTCAAGCTGTGTATTTTCTTACAATAAAGAGAAAACATTTAAAAAACAAGTTTCCTTTCTTGTGCATGCACTTTAAAAATGAACAAACAACGGAAAATATCAAAACTCCCACACACACATTTCAGGTTTCAGGAGTGAGCACGAGTTATTGTTGGAGGTTTTCATTACATTTGTAAATAAAAGTGTTCAACACTGTCATTGTTTGCTTTTGTGGTGGTTGTTGTTGCCTAAACATTTTGGGCAGCTCCGATTGCTGCTGCCTACTTATTGTCCACAAGCCGTACTCAACAAAACAAACGTTTAGCTGTCTAGAGGGACTTCTCTGCATCGGAGGAGAAAGTTTGAGTCATCTTGCCCTACAGTTGCCTCTCTGTGGTTATCAGAATCGCTGTTGCCCACATTCCCTCCTTCCCCTACTGCTGTGTTAATTTACTTTGCTAGTGAACCTAGAAGTCCCTCTATGAACAGAGAATGGTCCTTTACTGAAACAGGTTTGGTCAAAGATAAAACTATCTGGTAAAACTTTGAAGCCGATGACTAATGGCACATTTGTTTTAAATTTGTTTTCAAAAACACAATAAAACTAAGCAGTAGAGTCTATGCTGAAATTGCCCTTAAATAGAGCAGGTAGTATAAGAAAGAAACAGGATTGAGTTACAGGTATGCTTCATTAAATGACATAAAACAAAGACAACCCTGAATGTATGAGGTTCATAAATCAAAGCACTCTTTTGGTGGAATCCGTATTTAACGTAGCAAGTGTTAACGTTTTCCATATGTTAGATGTTGCCATGACATCATACGAGACATGCGTTGGGTATGATTAAGAATACAATCGTCCCAGGAGCAAAGGCATCACTTGAACCCTATGAATATGCTAAAAAGGTATTTGCCCTTATAATGTAACTCTTCACCCCACAACAATGCTACATCTTTCTAGGCAGAATTAAATTTCCCAGATTTTATTTTACTAGGGTTATCTGATAGAGACTGTTAGTTGTAGAGTCCTTACCTTAGAATTTCCCCCAGGCGTCATTTTAGATCTGGAACTTTTTCTTTAGCAATACCCCTGCGTGTCGGTAGGTTGGTCGACTCAGTCGTCAGCGTCGTGGTCGCCAGGATGACGTTGCATTGCCTACTTAAATGCCGCCCCTGCGCTCTGACGTCAGTTCTTTTTTTTTCGGTACCAGCCTAGCGCAGATCCGGAGAGAGCTACCCCTTAGCCCTATTTTGGCTAGCTTTTTTGTTGACTTTTGTCGACATCCTTTTTGAGTCTTAGACTTCTGGTGCGCGAGGGATGTCCCAATGTCAGACCGGCTTCAAGCCCTGCAGTTCCTGTCCCAAGATGATGTCTGTGACAGATCCGCACCTCGTGTGCTAGTGGTGTCTGGAGCGCGACCACGACCTGAAGTCGTGCTCTGACTGCCGGGCCATGCTCCCGAAGACTTTGCGGGAGCGGTCCCGAAAGTTGTTGGATGCCTGGTGTTCGGCTCCGCGTCGTTCCCAGTCTCGTTCAAGAGGAAGGTCACAAGGCCGTTCGCGGACCCCCACTCCTCGTCGCACTCCACGTCATCGAGGTCTTCGGGTAAGTCGAAGCACAAAAAGAAGGCGAAGAAGCACAACTCTTCACCTTCTTCACGTCGGTTGGCTGATGCGACGCGGTACTCTGAGCGTTGTCACTCAAAAGCTCCGTCTCCGGTGCCTGTTCCAGGGATGACTCCGTGCCTCCCACCCTTTCCGAGAGCCGGAGTGTCCCCTGCCCAACTTTGACAATTTTACGAGGCCTTACACCTTGTCTTTGGGCAGCCCGTTTCCGCTGAAGCGCCTTCGGGCCCCGCGGAGGAAGTCGGGGGTCCTGGGCCTTCAATGCTGGTGGCTCCGGCCCCAGCGGGTCCCCGCGCATCCAGATCTGGATCAACTCCGGTCGATCTCACTCAACCTTCGCCGATCCCGATGACGCCCCCGGTCGACGCCGTCCCCATCCTCATCCCTGAGTTTGACACAGAGACGGACCTGATGTCGAAACCGACTCCGAAGGATACTTTTGTTCTCATGTTCATCCCTGATGTTTCCTATCGACCAGAGGGTGATGATGAGGACTGGGAGGGGTGGCTGGACCCTTTAACTGACCAGCTGGAAGAACCGGACTGGCGAGAGGACCTGGGTGATGCCAGTGGTCTGGACACCTCTCCAGGCACTGGTTCGCTTTCTCCTTATACTGTGGCTACGGAGGAGGGAACGTCCTATGCATGCTGTGGTGGTGAGAAGGGTTGCTAGGGTCCTGGGCCTTAGCTCCATTCAGTGGCTGTCAGGACTAACCTCCTGACAGAGGTACTTCAGCCTGCGGCTTCCTCTCCGAACCCCTATTGCCATTCGATGAAGCCCTTACTGATGTCCTCCTGGGCACTTGGTCCAAGCCCAGCACAGGGGCTCCTGTAGAGAGGACAGTTGCCTGCCTCCACCGCCTGGCCCTGTGCGACCCAGTGTTCTTGACCCAACGCAGCTGGCGCGCCTAAGGCAAGCCCGTCTGCGCCTGGACGTCGCCAGGAGCCAGAACCCCTGTCGGTTTGCCCTCCAACCTAGCAAATAATGCTGGCGCCCCTCTCATTTACTCGAGCCAAGAGTTAGTAAGGATTAGAGACAACTATTTCTCTAGACTTTCAGTAAATATGGCTTGCACCATACCAGCAGTCGTAGAAGTTCTTTTTCATGCAGGACTTGTAGATTCCAGAGTATGGTGTTCACACTGTCCCAGACTAATAAAACTTCATTTGACCCGAGAATCAACCTACCACACTGCACTTGTGAACAGGAAGGCCCCCCTCACACCCTCCACCACAACAATGGAGGGTGGAATTGTTTCCTGGCCAATGTCAGATCATTGCCCAAACATGCAGTTAATATTTGGGATCTGCTCTCCTCTACTCTCCCTCATATTGGGTTTCTGACTGAAACCTGGACTAAACCCTGCTCCAACCCTGCCATTGCTGTGGCGCTTTCTGATGGCTATCACATTCTAAAACTGGATAGACCCTGCAGGGCGGGAGGGGGATTAGCTATCATCTATAAAGACCCTATTAAAATTTTCATCTTGGACCAATTATGCAAGGATACATTGGAGATCTTAGTCTTCAGAGTTGACTTGCACTCACAACTTAGTTGGAAAGGAGCCCTCGTATACCGACCCCCTGGGACCACTTACCAATTTTACTCCCCAACTCATGGATTTCATCTCGCCTCATGTTATTTCGACCAGAAATTTCCTACTTCTCGGAGATTTCAATGTGCACAGTGAAAATCTTGCTAATATAGAAGCTTCTTCGCTATTGACAGACCTGTCCACACTCGAATTAACTAAGATAAATAATGAACCCACTCACTTGGCAGGGCACACGTTGGATCTAATTCTCACCAACTCCCCCAATATTATTTGTGGAGCAACCTGTCCTCTGACATGGTCAGATCATTCATTGATGGAATTCCGAATTAACGGCCCTAAAGAAAACACAGCACCTAAAACATACCCTATAAGGAGGTATAGACAGTGGTACAAACTCACACCTACTCAGTTTCAAGACACTTTCATACCACCTCAGAATTCTGACTGTGACAGTACGGAGGAGCGCTTAACCTCCTTTAAGGCTAGTAAGAAATCCACCATCGACCTCCTAGCCCCACTGAAACTGTACCCACCATCCACTAAACGCCCCCAGACACCATGGTACTCTCCCAATCTCCGGACCGAAAAAAGTCACTGCAAAAAACTTGAACGACACTGGCGCCTTTCCCATGACTTGCAAGATAAAGAAAGATTCAAGTATGCACTGGCACAATACCATAACCTGAAAACCGCTCGGAAAACTCATATCGCATTGCAACTCGAACTAGCAGAGAACTCCCCAAGAACACTATATCAGGTTTTAAAGTCTTTTACTAACCCTAAGGCATGCAACACCGAAGAGGCCACATCCAAAATCCTATGTGACAACATAGCAAATCATCTTACCCAGAAAATCGAAATGATCTACAACAAGATTACTTCGGCTAACGGCTCCCGGACTGGCCCTAAAATAGACCCTCCCCCGATTACTCCTGATGCCTTAACACTAGAGAACTTCCCGGCTCTTATACCGGAGGAGGTAGAATCTCTATTAAAAGTAGTCAAATCAGGGTCTCCACTTGACCTTATCCCGGCCAAGACCACCGCTCTGCTATCCAAGACGCTTGCTGCTCCCATCTGCTCCATTCTCAATAGTTCCATGAAGGAAGGCAGTCTCCCTTTTGAGTGGAAAGCAGCACAGATTATCCCTATCAGGAAAACCCTAAAGCTCCCCCGGAAGATGTTTCTAACTACCGCCCTATCTCCTTGCTCCCTCTACAGAGCAAACTTCTGGAGAAGCATATTAACAAGCACTTGTCTGAGTTTGTCGAATCCTCGAATTGTCTCGATTGTTCTCAATCTGGATTTCGACCCAGACATAGTACTGAGTCAGCGTTGGTGGCAGATAACATCCGAATGCTAGCAGACAATGGTCAGGCAGTACTTTTAGTGCTGCTTGACCTGTCTGCAGCATTCGATACCATCTCCCACCAGATCCTACTCAGGAGACTTAGGGACATAGGCATCCAAGGGAATGCCTTGAAATGGATGTCTAATTTCCTGACCGATAGAACCCAGACCATTAATCTGGGCCCTTTTCGCTTGCAGACCACAAGAGTAACCAAGGGAGTACCTCAGGGCTCCTGTTTGAGCCCTACGTTATTTAACCTCTATATCTGAAAGAGACACGTTAGTGACAGATTCCTTACCTTAGAATATCGTCCGGCGGCTCCGCGTCCGTAGTCGCCGTCGTGATCGCCGGGATGACGTCGCGGGCAGTACTTAGATGCCGCCCCTGCGCGCTGACGTCAGTTCTTCTTTTTCCGCGCCAGTAAGCGCAGATCCGGGAAGAGCAGTGCCCTAGTCACTTTTTGACTATCCTTTTTTGTGAATTTTTTCACTGTTTCTTCAACGAGTCTTCACGACTCCTAAGGTGTCGTAGGGATGCCCGGCTTTAAGCCCTGCGAGGAATGTGGTCGCATGATGTCGATCACGGACCCGCATCTCGAGTGTCTCTTCTGTCTCGGCCGAGACCATGACACGAAGTCGTGCCCTGACTGCCGGAAACTTAATCCGAAGGCTTTGCGAGAGCGGTCTCGAAAGCTCCTCGAGGTCCGGCAGTCGGCTCCGCGCCGCACCAAGCCCCGGTCCCGGGAGAGGTCGAGGGGCCGGACGCGGAGTCCCCGCCGTTCGTCGGAATCCAAGTCTTCGCGCTCTTCCGGTAAGTCGAAGCACAAGAAGTCTAAGCGGCATCATCGCTCTAAGACTTCGCCTCGCCGGTCTCGCAACTCGGCTGAGGTCCCTGTCGGCACCGTCCCCGCGGCCCCGGACGTGCCTGTCGAGTTACCCCCGCATTACCCGTCCTTCCTGGGTTCGGGGGCGACTCCGGCCCAAATACAGGAGTTCCTGTCGGCCATGGCCCGCCTCTTCGGGCCTCAAGGTCCCTCCGGTGCGCCTTCGGGCCCCGCGGGCCCTGATGGGGTTGCTCCGGCGTCGGCGTCGACTCCGGTCCCGGCGTCGCCTGTCCCACCGGCCTTCATCCCGGCCTCGGCTCCGGCCCCGGCCTCGATCCCGGCTCCGGTGGTGCCGCAACCCCCATCGACGCCGGTTGACCTAACCACGCCTCCGCCGACGCCGATGTCCCCGGTGCCGTTCCTGACGCCGTCCGGGGCTCCGGACGGCGTCGTTCCCCGGCTCTCTCCGGCTCCGGACATGGAGCCGGACCGACGTCGCCCGACGCCGGTTCCGGCGCCGATGAGACCTTGGGTCCCTAATGTCCCTCCTCCTCCATATTATGAACCTGAGGAGGACCAGGAGAGCTGGGAGGGGTCTGAGGACCCTCTCACACAACAGTGCGAGTTTGACCCGGACTGGGTTGAGGAACTTGGGGATGCCAGTGGTCTGGACACCTCCCCTGACTCTGGCATGCTGTCTCCTCCCGTGGCTACGGAGGAGGGGGCTAATTTTGCAACGGTGTTGCGTAGAGCTGCTGGAGCCTTGAATCTCCAGTTGCCTACGGTGGCCGTCAGGACTAACCTCCTGACAGAAGTGCTTCAGCCGGCGGCCTCCTCTTCGGAGACTGTGCTGCCGTTCAATGATGCACTCACTGACGTTCTTTTGGGTGCCTGGTCCAAGCCCACCACAGGGGCTCCTGTGGATAGGAACGTGGCCCGACGCCATCGCCCTGCTCCGGGCGACCCCCTGTTTCTCTCCCAACACCCCACCCCTGAGAGCTTGGTTGTCCAAGCCTCTGCCTCCCAAACCGCCTTCCCTACCGCCCTCCGGATAGGGAATCCAAGCGCCTGGATCACTTTGGGAAGAAGGCTTTCTCTTCCTCCAGTGCTGGCTTGCGGTCCGTTAACACCGCTTGCCTCTTGGGCCGATATACCCACTCCCTGTGGGACTCGGTGGCGACTGTTTTGCCGCAGTGTTCTGAGGAGGTCCAGACACTGCTTACCCGCGCCATTGCGGAAGGGCGAGATGCGGCTAAATACACCATACGTTGTGGCCTTGATACCGCCGACTCGCTGGGCAGATCGCTTGCAACGACGGTGGCGCTGCGTCGCCACGCCTGGCTGAGGACCACTGGTTTTTCGGGTGATGTCCAGAATACACTCATGGACATGCCCTTTGATGGAGTCGGTCTTTTTGGATCAAAAGCAGACCATGCGCTGGAGCGTTTCAAGGACTCGAGGGCTACTGCAAAGTCCCTGGGCCTTGCTGTTGTGCGCCCTCCGCTCACATCTGCTTTTCGCCCCTTTCGTGGCCACGGGAGGGGCGCCCAGTCACGTCAGCAGCCCGGCCAACGGCCCGCGCAGCAAGCGCCTTCGCGTGGCCGAGGACGTGGATACCGCCGTGGCGGTTCGGGCAACCAGCGTGCGGGTCAGGCCACCACCTCCAACCCGTCCACGGCCTCCAAGCCCTCCTAGTCCCTCCTTTCAGGTGCACGGCACGCCAGTAGGGGGCAGGGTCCGCCATCACCTTCACCACTGGCGTCCCATCACCTCGGACAGGTGGGTCTTGGACATTGTCCGAAGGGGCTACTCCCTCCCCTTCGAGACCACCCCCCCAGCCATGCCACCTCAATTCCACCGCATGTCAGGGGATCACTTGGTGCTTCTACAGAAGGAAGTCACGGCCCTCTTGGCCAAGAGGGCCGTCGAACATGTTCCGACCCCAGAAGTAGGACGTGGTTGCTACTCCCACTACTTTCTGGTGCCCAAAAGGGACAAGGAGGACATGCGTCCTATCTTGGACCTCCGAAACGTCAATCGCTTCCTCCGGAAGGAGAAGTTCAAGATGCTCACCCTAGCTCAGGTCTTGACTGCCCTCGACCCTGGAGACTGGTTGGTAGCGTTGGACTTGCAGGACGCTTATTTCCACATCCCCGTCCTGCCGGCGTTACCTGCGGTTCACGGTAGGCCTCGAGCATTTTCAGTTCACCGTGCTCCCCTTTGGCCTTACCAGTGCCCCTCGGGTGTTCACGAAAGTGATGGCGGTGGTCGCAGCTCATCTGCGCCGAGCTGGGGTTTCAGTCTTCCCCTACCTCGACGACTGGCTGCTGAAGGCGGGCTCGTCCCAGGCAGTCGTCTCCCACCTCCAGACTACGGCTGAACTCCTGCACTCGCTGGGGTTCTCCATCAATGTGCCGAAGTCGCATCTGATTCCTTCTCCACAGCTCCTTTTCATCGGAGCAGTTCTGGACACGACGCAGTTTCGGGCCTATCCTCCCGAACGGCGAGTCCGGGATATTCAGGCTATGATTCCGATCTTTCAGCCTTTATCCTGGGTTTCGGTACGGATGACCCTGAGGCTGCTGGGCCTCATGGCCTCCTGCATCCTGCTGGTCAATCATGCCAGGTGGCATATGCGGGCTCTGCAGTGGGACCTGAAGTTCCAGTGGGCGCAGCACCAGGGCAACCTGTCCGATCACGTCCAGATCTCGGAGGGGACTGCAAAACAGTTGCAGTGGTGGCTCACGGACCGGCAATGGGTCATGGGCAGATCCCTCTCCCTTCCCCAGCCAGAGCACACAGTTGTGACGGACGCGTCCCTTCTGGGATGGGGCGGTCACATGGGAGAGGCGGAGATCAGAGGCCTCTGGTCTCCGGGCGGAGTCCCGGCTCCATATCAACCTTCTGGAGCTCCGGGCGATCCGACTTGCACTCAAGGCATTCCTTCCCTCTGTCAAAGGGAAGGTAGTGCAGGTGTTCACAGACAACACCACCGCCATGTGGTACTGCAACAAACAAGGCGGGGTGGGGTCGTGGACCCTTTGTCAGGAGGCTCTGCGCCTCTGGACATGGCTGGAACATCAGGGCATGTTCCTGATGGTTCAACACCTGGCAGGTTCCCTGAACGCCAGGGCGGACGAACTCAGCCGCAGGTGCATGATGGATCACGAATGGCGTCTTCACTCGGAAGTGGCGCAAGGACTCTTTCTACAGTGGGGAGAGCCTTGGTTAAATCTATTCGCCACCGAAGAGAACGCGCAATGTCATCAGTTCTGCGCGTTGGAATTTCCAAGGCGGCACTCGCTCGGCGACGCTTTTCGTCGCGAGTGGAGTTGCGGTCTGTTGTACGCCTTTCCGCCTATACCACTTCTACCCAGAGTGTTGAAGAAGATTCGGCACGACCGGGCCCAAGTCATTCTTGTGGCTCCGGATTGGGCTCGAAGAGTTTGGTATCCCGAGCTACTCAGTATGAGCGTAGATCCCCCGATCCGTCTGCCTCTTCGGGAGGATCTTCTGTCGCAGCAGCAGGGGACGGTCCTCCACCCGAACCTGTCCAGCCTCCACCTGCTTGAGATTGAGCGGCGGCAGTTGATTCCTTTCGACTTGCCTCCCGAAGTTTGTGATGTGATTCTGGCAGCCAGGCGTCCCTCCACTAAGGTGGTATACGCCTGCAGGTGGAACAAATTTGTGGCATGGTGCACAGCAAAGGCTGTGAACCCCCTTTCTGCCCCTCTTTCTGAGGTCCTTCTGTTCCTTCTTTCTCTGGCCCAACAGGGTTCTGCCCTGGGTACCATCAAGGGTTATCTCTGTGCTATCTCGGCCTTCCTCAGGCTCCCTGATCAGCCCTCCCTTTTCAAGTCCCCTGTTGTTAACAGGTTCTTAAAAGGCATTACACACCTCTTCCCTCCTGTTCCGTTTGTGATGCCTCAGTGGGACTTGAACTTGGTTCTTACCTTTTTAATGTGCGCTCCCTTTGAGCCTCTACATAACTGTCCTCTTCGTCTTCTGACTCTGAAGACAGCCTTTCTGGTGGCCATCACCTCCGCTCGGCGGGTGAGTGAGCTCCAGGCTCTATCATGCAAACCTCCCTTTCTGTCTGTCCATCCAGACAAGGTTGTTCTTAGGACGCGTCCGTCCTTCTTGCCAAAGGTGGTTACTGCCTTCCACATTGGGCAGACCATCACTTTGCCTACCTTCTTTCCGCCTCCGCATCCTTCCAGAGAGGAAGAGAGGCTCCACCGTCTGGACCCAAAACGTGCGCTCTCCTTCTATATCGACCGCACAAAACACTTCCGGGTGGATGACCAGCTCTTTGTTGGCTACGTGGGCGCCAAAAAAGGTCGGGCGGTGCACAAACGAACCATCTCCCGCTGGGTTACCTTGTGCATCAAGGCCTGCTACTCTTTGGCTAAGAAGGAGCCTCCTGTTGGGCTGCGTGCCCATTCCACCAGGGCAACGGCTGCTACCACGGCTTTAGGCCGCGGTGTTCCGCTGCAGGATATATGTCAGGCAGCTACGTGGGCCTCACTGCACACGTTTACCAAGCATTACTGCCTTGACAGTCAGGTCCGGAGGGACGGCTTCTTTGGCCGTTCTGTCCTCCGGGACTTCCTTGTCTGATCTTTGTTCGCAGACCCACCACCGGGGTTGGTATTGCTGGGGTATCTATTCTAAGGTAAGGAATCTGTCACTAACGTGTCTCTTTCAGATGCACAAGTTACTAACTTGTGTAACGATATATCTGTAAGAGACAGTAGTTAGTGACAGATTCCTTACCGCCCCACCCATCCTCCCCATTCTGCGAACTGATTTCTAGGGTTAAGGACATCCCTTTCAGGGCCCTAGTATTTTTCAGACACCTATGTCAGCTTCTTGCATGGCTCTGCGTTCCTGGCGCGGAAAGTCGTGTACAGAACTGACGTCAGCGCGCAGGGGCGGCGTCTAAGTACTGCCCGCGACGTCATCCCGGCGATCACGACGCCGACTACGGACGCGGAGCCGCACGACGCCGCCTACCGACGCGCAAGGGTACTGCTACGCAGAAAACTTTCCGGATCCAGCCTGACGCCTGGGGATATTCTAAGGTAAGGAATCTGTCACTAACTACTGTCTCTTACAGATATATCGTTACACAAGTTAGTAACTTGTGCGTTACTCCCTTGGCTGGGCTACTGAGGAAATTAGGTTTTATTCCTATGCCGATGACACCCAACTTCTTCTCTCCTTTGACAAATCCAACCCCAACATTCAGACCACCTTTTCGGAGGGTATGAAAGTCATCGCGGACTGGATGAGAGACAACTTCCTGCAGCTTAATGCAGAAAGATCTGAAATTATGTTGTTTGGAGAAGCAGCAGTGAGGTGGTCCCCTAGTTGGTGGCCAGAGGAACTAGGCTCTGCCCCATCCCCTAAACAGGTGGTAAGGAACCTAGGAGTTCGGATAGATCATAAACTAACTCTGGAGGAGCATGCTACCACTACCGCCAGGGCTTGCTTCCACACACTTAGCCTCCTTCGAAGTGTCTTTCCCCTCCTGCCACTCTCCACTCGGAAAACCTTGATCCAGGCATTGGTCCTAAGCCGCCTGGACTACTGCAATGCTTTGCTGATTTCAGCCAAGGAAACCTCCCTAAACAAATTGCAAGTAGTCCAGAACACGGCGGCCCGCTTAGTGACCAATGCCCCTCCCAGAACTGCCTCTCTCCCTCTACTACAAAAACTACACTGGCTTCCGGTGCGAACGAGGATTAAATTCAAGATCTGTTGTATGGTATACAAATCCCTGAATAACCTGGGCCCCAGCTATCTGACAAATAAGTTGGTCAGATATATACCATCTAGGCCCCTTCAGTCAGGATCCAAAGCTCTCCTCCATATTCCGCGCTTTAAACAAGCTTGCATGGGTGGTAAAGCTTTCTCCCACCTTGCCCCACTTTATTGGAACCAACTTCCTATTCACTTGCGTCAATGCACAAACTTTCTGGTTTTTAGAAAGCTGCTGAAAACCACACTGTTCTGATTCATCCCCCCCTTGGTTGGTAATGGCAGTCATAGCGCGGAGATACCCCTGTTTGGGTGATTCGGGCTCTTTACAAATTAAATAAATAATTAAATTTTAAAAAACACCCTTCCCCTGAGAGCTTGGTGGTCCAAGCCTCTTCTTCTAAGGGCGCATTCCCTTCTGCTCCTCCAGATAGGGAATCAAAGAAGCTGGACCATCTTGGGAAGAGGATGTTCTCTTCCTCCAGCTTGGCACTGCGGTCGGTGAATACCGCGTGCCTCTTGGGCCTCTACTCCCAAACCATCTGGGATACAGTCCCGCAGGTGCTACCTCAGTGCCTGGAGGAGGCCTGGGCCGCTCTCTTCCAGGCAGTTGGGGATGGGAGAGACGCAGCCAAATTCACCATTCGGTATGGACTGGATACCACCGACTCACTTGGCAGAACGATTGCCATGTTGGTAGTCCTTAGACGCTACACCTGGTTGATGACATCTGGCTTTTCGGGGGATGTCCAGTCAACCTTGATGGACATGCCCTTTGATGGCCGTCGTCTTTTTGGCGACAAAGCAGACTCAGTGCTTGAGCGCTTTAAAGAGACTCGGGCTACGGCCATATATTTGGGCCTCACTGCGCCTTCCCGTCCACTCCAGTCTGCTTTTCGTGGCAACGGAAGGGGCGCCCAACCATGTCTAGTCCAGTCTAGCCACCGGTTCACGCAAGCTGCCCAGCCTCTGCGTGGCCGCGGATGTGGGACCAAGCGTCCTCACGAGTCTGGGACCCAGCGGGCGGGCCAGACCACCATCTCTCCCCCTGCCACTGCCTCCAAACCCTCCTAGTCTGAAGTTCTAGGCCCATCTTCAGCCAGTTGGAGGCAGGATTTGCTATCACCTCCTCCACTGGCCATCCACGTCGGACAGCAAAAAATCCGAAGAAGCTACTCCCTCCCCTTCAAGACTACCCCTCCCTCCATGCCACCATCTTTTGATCGCATGTCGGAGGATCATTTGGCACTTCTCCGCCAGGAAGTCTCAGCTCTTTTGGCCAAGGGAGCTATAGAGAGGGTCCCTGCGCAAGAAGTAGGTCTTGGTGGCTATTCGTGCTACTTTCTGGTGCCCAGGAAGGACAAAGGCCTGCGTCCTATTCTAGACGTATGGGCTCTCAACCGCTTCCTCCGGAAGGAGAAGTTCAAGATGCTCACGTTGGATCAGCTCCTGTCTGCCCTCGAACCGGAGACTGGATGGTGGCGTTGGACTTGCAGAACGCTTATTTCCACATTCCTGTCCTGCCAGCCCACAGACGCTATCTACGGTTCATGGTGGGCCACAAGCACTTTCAGTTCACCGTGCTCCCCTTTGGCCTTACCAGTGCCCCTCAGATGTTCACAAAGGTGGTGGCAGTGGTCGCAGCTCACCTGCGCAGATTAAGATTGCCAGTCTTCTATCTTGATGACTGGCTGTTGAAGGCGGGCTCCCCCCAGGCTGTCGTCTCCCACCTCCAGACTACAGCGGTCCTCCTGCATTCGCTGGGGTTCACTATAAACGTGCCAAAGTCACACTTGATATCCCTCTTAAATGCTCGCTTTAATCGGAGCTGTTCTGGACACAGTGCAGTTTCGGGCCTATCCTCCTGAATAGCGAGTCTGGGATATTCGAGCTATGATACCGATGTTTCAGCCTCTATCCCGGATTTCGGTGAGAAAGACTCTGAGGCTGCTGGGCCTCATGGCCTCCTGCATCCTGGTGGATCATGCCAGGTGGCATATGCGGGCTCTGCAGTGGGACCCGATGTTCCAGTGGGCGCAGCATATGGGGAATCTTTCCGACTATATCCAGATCGTAGAGGGGACTGTAACACAGCTGCAATGGTGGTTAACAAACCAAGCTTGGGTCAGAGGCAGATCCTTCTCCCTTATCCAACCAGATCGAACAGTAGTAACGGATGCGTCACTTCGTGGATGGGGCGGCCATCTGGGGGAGTCCGAGATCAGAGACGTCTGGACTCCGGCGGAGTCCGGGCTCCATATCAACCTGCTGGAGCTCTGGGCGATCAGACTGGCATTGAAGGCATTCCTTCCCTCTCTCAAAGGAAAAGTGGTGCAGGTGTTCACAGTCAACACCACCGCCATGTGGTACTGCAACAAACAGGGTGGGGTGGGGTTATGGACCTTTTGTCAAGAGGCTCTCTGCCTCTGGACATGGCTGGAACATCAGAGCATAACCCTGGTGGTTCAACTCCTGGCAGGTTCTCTGAATGCCGGGGTGGACGAACTCAGCCGTTGGTGCTTGGTCGATCACGAATGGCGTCTTGATTCGGAGGTAGTGGAAGGTCATTTTCAGCGGTGGGGAGAGCCTTGGTTAGATTTGTTCGCCAACGAAGAGAACGCGCAATGTCAGCAGTATTGCGTGTTGGAGTTTCCTAGGCGGCACTCACTCGGCGACGCTTTTTGTCACGAGTGGAACTGTGGCCTCCTGTATGTCTTTCCGCCTGTACCACTGCTGCCCCAAGTGCTCAAGAAGATCAAGCGTGACCAGGCTCAAGTTATCCTTGTGGCTCCGGACTGGGCACGAAGAGACGGGTACCCTGAGCTTCTGAGCACATGACCATCAATCCTCCAATCAGACTGCCCCTTCGGGAGGATCTTCTGTCGCAGCAGCAGGGGATGGTTCTTTACCTAAACCTGACCAGCCTCCACCTTCTTTCTTGGAGATTGAGCGGCAACAGTTGACAGCTTTCGACCTTCCGCCCGAAGTCTGTAATGTCATCTTGGCAGCCAGGCGTCCCTCCATTAAATTGGTATACGCCTGCAGATGGAACAAGTTTGTGGCATGGTGCACAGCAAAGGCTGTGGATCCCCTTTTTGCCCCTCTTTCAGAGGTCCTTTTGTATATACTATCTTTGGCCCAACAGGGCTCTGCTCTGGGCACTCTCAAAGGTTATCATGCAGCTCTCTCTGCTTTTCTTCGGCTGACAGATCAGCCATCCTTGTTCAAGTCCCCTATCGTTAACAGATTCTTTAAGGGCATTACTCATCTGTTTACTCCATATCCCTTCATAATGCCCCAGTGGGACTTGAATCTTGTTCTCACATTTCTTGTGTGCTCCCTTCGAGCCTCTTCATAGCTGTCCTCTCAGGCTCCACACTCTCAAGACTGCCTTCCTTCTTGCCATCACCTCTGCTTGCAGCTTCAGGCTCTATCTTCCAAGCCCCCTTTCTTCTCTGTGCATCTGCACAAAGTGGTGCTTAGAACAAGGCCTTCGTTCCTTCCAAAAGTGGTCACACCATTTCATGTAGGACAATCTATCACCTTGCCCACCTTTTTCCCACCTACACACCCTTCCAAGGAAGAGAGACTCCACCGTCAGGACCTTAAACGTGCGCTGTCATTCAATCTTGACCGCACAAAAGACTTGCGTGTGGATGATCAACTCTTTATTGGCTATGTGGGTGCCAAGAAAGGCCGGGCTGTTCAAAAACGTACCATCTCTCGATGGGTTGTCCTTTGTATTAAGATCTGCTATGCTTTAGCGAAGAAGTATCCTCCAGTGGGGTTGCGTGCTCACTCCACTAGGGCTACGGCAGCAACCACTGCATTGGCATCTCTGCACACGTTTACCAGACTCTATTGCCTGGACAGTCAAGTCCGGAGGGGCGGCTATTTTGCCCGTTCGGTCCTCCAGGACTTTCTCGTATGAACTTGGTTCGCAGACCCTCCTCCGGGGATGGTATTGCTGGGATATCTATTCTAAGGTAAGGAATCTACAACTAACAGTCTCTATCAGATGAACAAGTTACTTACCTTCGGTAACGATGTATCTGGTAGAGACATATGTTAGTTGTAGATTCCTTACCGCCCCACCCATCCTCCCAGCTCTGTGAACTGATTTCTAGGGATAGGGACTCCCTTACAGGGCCCTAGTTTTGGCGCACCAGTGGTCAGTGTCTTTCATGGTTCTGCGCTTCTGGCATGGAAAGTCGTGTCAGAACTGATGTCAGCGCGCAGGCCCGGCATCTAAGCAGGCACCGCAACGTCATCCCGGTGACGACGATGCCGACGACGGATGCGGAGTCAACCGACGCCACCTACCAACGCGCAGGGGTATTGCTAAAGAAAAATCTCCGGATCCAGACTGACGCCTGGGGGAAATTCTGAGGTAAGAAATCTACAACTAACATATGTCTCTACCAGATACATCGTTATCGAAGGTAAGTAACTTGTTCATTAACCCAGTTCCAAATGGCAGCGGAGTGCTATCCATATCAACAGGATACATAGCCAACATTTGTTGATAGACATGCAGGATTGTTTACAATGGGGATGCATTCTAGGATGATAAGATTGTAAAGAGGTACCTTTTGAGCCTTTTCTTGAATTGCACCAATGAAGGAGAAAGACTGAAGTGCAAAGGAAGGTCATTCTAGTGTCTTTGCCCTTATGAAGAGAAAGCTTATACGCAGGTGCGTTCTTTATGAGTCTTCTAGACTTCCAGCCTGGGCAGAGATATGCTCTTATTAGCGTGAGTCCCACTGAACCTGTGTTTAGAAGCAAGGCAGTCCATTTAATTCAAGTGGAAGCCTTATAGACCACACATCAGACTTCGAAGTGGGGTCTGGCTGGGGAGGACGATAATGCAGTTGTTTCAGGGTAGGGAACGTGTGCTTGAATGTTTTAAGGTTAGCAGTTACTCAATCTGCTGAGTGTAGAGGGGTTTGGTTGGTGACAGTGAGGCTTCGCGGAGACCACTGACTAGAGTGTTTCCTATATCAATGTATTACAAGTCAACAACTTGGGCGTTCAAAGTCGGGCTTTTTTGGCACATTAATGTAAGATAGAACCATGCCGATTTTGCTGTTTCTTGATATGGTCCGTGATGGACAGCTGTGGGTCATTGAAGTAGTCCGGGCACTTACTGAAGGATCACAGACTTTGAAGAAAGTACTGGAGTTCATATTGGACAAGAGAGTCCAGGATTTCTCGCTGTATGGGGATGAACTCAGTCTTTGCTGGGTTGAGTTTGATAGGCTGCAGCCAACCAGGTTTGAATAGCATCCAAGCAGAATCTGAGTTGAAAGATATTGTTAGCCAATGATACTTTAAGGTATAGTTGAATATTGTCAGCATATGGGTAGCAATGTCTTGTTGGTTGGGTAGTTTTGATATTTTGTATCATGGAACTCCATACATAGAATAAAACCCACAACCCATTCAAATACAGAAGCTGTGGTCTTTTGCAACAAAACCATTGAGCATAATTTATTTCACTAGCTGTTTGGAATTGCTGTGGCATTTTTCCATGTCTAGACTACAGTGATTCTGCAAGCTTCCAAGAAATATATAATTAAGGTACATCTGGGTAAACGTATAGGTCCCTTTCTCCCCACCTCTTCAATCCAGATGCCTGATTTATGGTATCCAAAATTTCAGTATACAGGATTTGACATGCCCCTAATATAATTGTGTTATAGTACCTCTTTCAAGGCGAATTTGACTATATCACCACTCCATCATATGCGGGGCAGTGTGCCTAACTGTCTGGAATTCTTCCAGCAAATCAATGGTGCACCCTCGAACGTTCGAGACGGACAACGGAAGTATAATATCGCTCTTAATATATTTTGCATTTAACTTATATATGTGTTCTGCCTGGTTTGAACATGTACGTGATTTCAACATTCTGACCCAAATGTGTTCCCATGATTCATCAGTGAAATTGGTTTATAAATCAGTTTACAATTTAGGTGCATATACCAATACATCAAGTGTGTTTTGTTTCTCTAGTGCAGGGTTCTTCAAAGTCGGTTTTGGAGGGTCGGATCCATGCCAGATTTTAAGATAACTACATTTATTTAAATGGGGGTATGCTAAACATCTGGCATGCATCCGGCCCTCCAGGACCTTCTTTGGAGAATCCTGCTCTAGTGCCTTGCATAGTGTAATCAAGTGGCATAACCGCTTAAACCGGTGTCCTTGTACGAGAACAAGTTCCTTCTCAAAGTCTGAAATCTGATTTGTACTGTTCGAAAGTCTTGAGTTAACAAACTGTACACAGTGGTGTAGTAAAAGTAGGCCCCTTGGGTTGTATGATAGAGGCATGCGTGGCTAAACCATGCGTGCCTCTACCACGCAGCCTAAACCACGAATGCGTTTTAACCACAAATTCCTTTACTACGCATGCCTTTACCATGTAATTTTGTGGTAAAGGCATGAATGCTAAAGGGGTATGCGTGGCTAAGGTCGCGACCCCCATCTCCCCAAGCTACAAACTCCCCTCCTGCCCACCTCCTCGCCCTGAGGTCCAAATACCCCGACCCCCCTCCAACCCTCTTGCGCTGTCCCTAAAACTACCCCAACACCTTCCACTGCCCTTAGGCCTAAAACCCAAACCCCTATTTTAAAAAACTACCTGAAACCCCCCCCCCCCCCTTGAGCCCTAAAAACTATCCCGACTATCCATTCCCCTCCCCTGAGGCCTAAAACCCTGTCCCTTAACCCTTTTCTCGGTTATCAATAAGTTAGTCAAACCTAATAAGGCTAGTCATACGGAATCAAATCAAGACTTTTGCGATCTATTGGCCAATTTTTTTCAAGAGAAGGTGGTCAATATCTATGACAAATTTGCAGATAACACTCAGATTAAGCATACATCTGATACTAGAAAAAACATAAATAGCCTTTCTATGTTTATGAACCCCTCGGAGGACCAATTAAAAGACCTTATCCTGTCAATTAAGTCTGGCTCCCCATACGACCCCTGCCCGCCTAGCATAATGCATCTGATACCCACCCAACAGGCAGTGCACTTGGGGCAAATTATTAATAGAGTGTTCTCTAGCGGAGTCTTTCCCGCCCAATGGAAACGTACCTCAATTCTTCCACTCTTAAAAAAAAAAAAGACAACCTGGACAGCACTGAACCCAGCAATTACCGCCCTATTGCAAGACTCCCTTTTGCCGCCAAATGTATAGAAAAATTAATGAACAAACAAATCACAGAACACATTGAAACAAACTCATTGCTAGATGAAATACAACATGGTTTCAGGAAGTATCATAGTACTGAATCTGCCCTTATCATAGCAACTGAGGATATCCGAGTAATTCTTGATGGAGGTGGATCAGCTGCCTTGGTGCTGCTTGACCTCTCGGGGGCCTTTGACACGGTCAGCCATGAGATTTTGGCTGACCGTCTCCAGGAGGCAGGAGTAAAAGGCACAGCATTTGAGCTTTTAAAATAATTTTTAATAAATCGACAGCAAAATGTAGCAATGGGGTCAGCAATCTCCAAGCAGTTCTCCCTACCATGTGGAGTCGCCCTACACTTTTTAACTTGTATGTAGCGCCACTAGCCCCGATTATAAAAGAGGCGGGCTTCTCCCTAGCTTCATACACTGACGACACACAAATTGTGGTGTCCCTAACAAACGGGGAAAAGAACCCGGGTGAGGCTTTTAGTGCATGTATGAAGAATGTGAGTGATTGGATGGATGGAAACTGTATGAAGTTGAATGCATCAAAAACGGAGGTTATTATCTTTGGCAACAAACCCTCCCTCTGGACGCCCGACTGGTGGCCACCAGTACTGGATGCGCTGCTCACACCCTCTACCAAAACAAAGGACTTGGGCATCATCATAGACAAAGAACTTAAATTTAAAGAACAAATTAGCAAAATCACATCTGTTTCCTTTTGTGCCATAAGACTAATCAATAAAATACATACCAGGGGGAACTCCTGAAAACAGTGACCCTGGCTATGGTCCTCTCACGTATAGACTATTGCAATAGCTTTTATCTTACCCTCAACTCACGTCTGGTCAACAGGCTCCAGATCGTACAAAATGCGGCAGCCCGTCTCATTTTAAAGATCCCTAAAAATGTATCAGCAAGAGAAGCTATAACAAGCATTGGCATAGCCAATAGGTCTCGCTTTGGGACCTTATAAGTATTTATTTATGCAGCACAATATCCTTGGTGCAACAAGCTTGTACAACTCTAAGGCTGCTTCAAAGCACTATGGGAGAAAAGAAAAGGGAGAAAAGGGCGAGAACAATGGAAGGAAGGGTCGCTAAGGACTCCATAGAAATATGGTTAATGGCAGGCAGGGTGAAGATGGTTTAGAAGGATAAAGCAAGACGTTTGGAAATTACATTTTTTAAATAATAATATAACTCTTCAAGGAGGAAGACCGTTCTAGTCCGGAAAAAACCCAGTTCACTTTTAGCACAAACATGATTATGCTGCCCGATTAATCTGTAGGTCTTATTATGCTTGTGCTATGTATTTTTGTAGGGTGTTTTTCTGATAAACGTTGCGTCCTGAAGTGTATCAAAAGTACAGTGGTTTTTTTTAAAAATGGAAACGTGACAGAATGTTCTATGTTTAAAGACAAATGCATTGTAAAACAAAGGATAGAATGGTTGTTTTTAAAATGTTTGAATGATTAACAGGTTTTACCCTTAGCTCACGTTGTATTCATCTCACGTTGTATTTATCTCATGGTAGATATGTTTGAAAATGAGTTGCACGGTTATTTTACTAACACCATCTCTTGCACTACAAGGCCATGCCTGTTGCCAGGGGCATTTTGGGATGGGGGCAAACATTAATAAAGACTGGTCCCTTCAATGCACAAAAATGTACTGTTCTCTATGATCGCAGCTCCTTGTTTTTGCTGGTCCCACTCTACTACTACAAACCATACCTCCCTGAATCTATGCACAGATTACGCACCACGCTACTTTTGCTTTATTTGTTTATTTTTTCCAGGTTCTTGGTGTAGTCTAAAGTCGAAGTTTGCTATTTATTCAGTTTTTTAAGTCTCCAAACCCTACACAGTGGTTATATTCATGCACTCGCTCTATGTTCAAAAAGTATCTCTTCAACGTTACAGACCTAATAAACGGATACTGAATAAAAGTCCCACGTGTTACATACAGCTCATGTTTTATTTTTTTAGCTCATGTACCAACATGCGTTTCGTCGAAATTTACGGTTTCAAGGCTGTATAGCACATAGTTTAGCAATTCACAGTATAGAAAATGGTGAAAGGATGGACTCTTGAAATAGTTTCCATATTAGTACTAAATAATCAGATGCTCCATGTACGTTGTCTCAGAATGCATGATGTTCCACTGTAATATATGTACCTTAATGAGGACATGTTAGCACAACTATGTACCTACTGGGAGCAGGACTGTCCAGCAACAATTACATTGGAATTATGTGGCAGGGTGTGTGATTGTTTTATGAGTCTTAATGAGCTAGTAATCTTACTTCCTAATCCTAAATCCTACATACATTTAAATCCGATTGTTGAACTCGGTATGTTTCATAGCATCGTATGTATTTCTTCTATAGATCAGTATGTCGACGTGTAATTAAATCATTTTGTAAATAATTTGCAAAATGTATTAAAATCCACATTTATCAGGCATGTTACTTTATTTCCGTGTTGTTGCAGATACAGTGACAAACCTTTAAAGCACATGCTCACAATCTCGTGGAACTACACTGAAGCCAAATCTTTTGTCGGAAATGAGTATGCCCTCTCAATTCATAAATTCAGCTCACCGGTTCAGCCGTTGAAAACAAGAGCTGGATGCAACAGGATTTGCATGTGTGCTTCCTCGGCAGTCTCCTCCCCCACCCCATTGATGTTTTGTGATTGGCGAGGAACTTGCACACAGGCTCAGGTTGCAGCGCTTCTTGGTCAGTGCGGGGAGTAAAGGGTTGGAGGAGTCCAGCCACTGCCTGTCATTTCCTGAGCACGCCGGCTATAGCCCCGCCTCCGTAATAACGTTAATGATTTGATGAAAAGCTGTGCAAATCCTATTTTATCCTCCGTTCTCCAAAACAGAATGAAGCAAGACATTAAGAACGAAGCTTCGCCGTGTTTTTAGACTCTTAAATAGGCACTGGCTCGTCTCGAGACCAAGAGTTAGTATTTTTGAAGCTGCTGCTTTTACCCGTCTTCTGCCAGTCTAGCACCTTTAGTTTTGTTGTGGACAACACGTGAAAGTTTAATTATTTGCCCTCACCGGGCTTGAACACGAAATACTAGCATCATTTGCTCAAGCAACAAAAAAAAAAGCTGCTGTTTTAGGCTTTGTTTTCTTTACCTATGCTGCTTTGTTTAAACAGATAATCTACAGTGTTGTAAACGCGCACGGGCTTTGTGGGTATTATTGACCAGCCTTCTGGTATGTTAGAGGAGGGACAGTTCGTCTTCATCAGTGGTATAGTGTATTTATAGCAAGTGGTGCTATTAAAGATGTAAACACTGAGTACAGGGTCCGCGTTTATACAAACAGACGACACTTTATCTGCCGGTCCCGAAACCAAGCCCAGACAAAGCCCTGGAGACCACCCATGTCCCTGTACATTGGATCCGAGTAGATCGGCGTAGTGCTCTGAAAGAAGGGTGGGGTTTGTAATCAAATAAGACTGCATTGCGAGAGCCCCCTTTTTTTTAGGTCGAGCCTCGAGTAGCGCGCAAGCGCTGCTTAGAGGCGAAGACTTATTGTAAGCGAGTTTGAAAAGCAGTCCCAAAAACGCTCGTGCGTCGTGGCTGGCCTTTTTGGGATGGGTACGCGCGGCAAACATGTGTTTCCAATTATCGTGCCCAGACGCGGGCGCGATAATTGGAAACACATGTCTGCCGCGCGTACCCATCCAAAGGCCAGCCACGACGCACAAGCGTTTGGTCAGCTCTGCAGGCTGCCGCGCTCGCTCGCCCCCGCTCCATGTCCCCCGATGCGCCCGTAGTTTCCGGCTTCGCTCACCTTCTGCGGCTCACCGCTCGCGGCCCCGCTCCCCACATGATTTCCGTCGCTCGTTTTCAGCAGAGCCCAGGACTCTCTATTCACAAAGCGCTTGCCTGCCTCAAGCGGATGTTAGCGCTATATAAACGAACCGAATATGACGCATGTGCCAGTATGAGTCCTACCTGCAGAGAAGGACAGGATCCCCATGGAATAGTGAAGGGGCTCTGGTGCCTTCCCTGGCTCCGGCATCCTACGGACTAGGGCTGACTTTGGAGTATGGACTGAATCAGCAGTGAGTCGAGTATGGGCTGATGACTCATTTGTGTCGGAGGGTGGTTAGTTTTGCACCGTCATCATGAAAAACATTTCCCGGACACTACACGCCACCAAGTTATATTGTTGGTTGCGGTGAGTTTACCTGAGTTTGCGGGTGTTTGAAACAGCTCAAACAATATATTTAGCCCAGAACAGACATTTTTTTCAGCAGATACAGCACATGCATTTGTGTGGGAGGGCTGCATCTGTGTCGGAGGGTGGTGGGAGGGCAGAAGCAACTACAGGCAGTCAAGCACCCTTTAAAACAAGCATTGGCATAGCCAATAGGTCTCGCTTTGGGACCTTATAAGTGTTTAGCCATGCAACAGTTGCATAACTAAATACTTATAAGGTCCCAAAAGCGAGACCTATTGGCTATGCCAATGCTTATCTAAATGCTGGACGATGCCCCCGGTAATTCTGGTGGTTATAAACAGACTGTGTTTTTGAAAGTGCCGAGGAGATCTTTGTAAGGAAGAAGAGAGAGATCTATTTGTGTGATTTTTATAAAATACAATTTGGTGCTTTCAGGAGGCTAGTGGGGTCCCATTAGGATAAACATCCGCCAATTACCGCTTTTTGGCATGACGGCCCCACCCTTGAATGGCCCCGGACAACTAATACCGAGCCTTTGTTTCTACTGTGGAAAAGGATTTTTTTCTTCTTCGAGAAAGGAAAGAACATAATTCTTTTCTCTTTCACTGACTATAGTCACGTGACTTCCTTTTTAGTGACTCACAGATAGGGTTGAAGGTGAATCACAGGGTGATTCAGACTCAAAAAACGTACATTTTCAATTGTTACATCCATGTTACAGTGATCCGTGTGAGCATCCGTAGCACAGGATCTGTGCTAATAAAAGAGGCCGTTTCTCTTTTAGTCGAGCACCCTGTTTAAAATCTGCCCGCTTTTTAGTAATGCCCTCGATGAGTGATTCAGGATATGACTAAAAATAAGTCTTTCCAATCCTCTTCTATCAGCCCTACTACTGCTCCCTCAGAAACGTGTTTTTTTTCTTGCTACGTTTTGATGTTGCCGAACATCGCCATATTTCCCTAAGAACTCACATGGCAACTAAAGGGGGGAGGGGACCCACCCACCATGCCTGACGGTGGGGGTTGGGGTATTGCTCTTCAGACTGATGATAAACACACTCCCAATTAAAACAAACAAGCATGAGCGGGGAGGGGGCGACGCGAGTGGTGCGCGCGCGCCACAGAGAGCGATCTGTTTCCAATTATCGCGCCTGCGTCTGGGCACGATAATGGGAAACAGATGTCGGCCCTGCGCGCGTAACCGCAGGAAAAAGGCCATGACGCACGAGCGTCTGGTCAGCTTTCCAAACCCCCTTACTAAAAGTCTCGCAAGCAGCGCATGCGCTGCTCTAGGCTCGACCTAAAAAAACTGCACTGGCTACCGATTAGGCAGAGATGTAAGTTTAAAGCCCTCTGTCTGGCTTTTAAATCTTTGCACGGTCAAGGACCAGTGCAGTTTAGGAACAAACTAAAGTGGGCCGTCCCCAACAGAACCTTACGGTCAGGATTGGCTAGGAACATGGTAGTTACTCCATTCAAGAAGGCTACCTGGGGAGGTAGGAGCATCTTCAGATCAACAGCGATGCTTTGGAACAAATTACCTATTACCCTAAAAACAGCTTCATCCCTGCTGAGTTTCAGGAAAAGCTTAAAAACGTGGCTATTTACACAGACTGCATGAACCAAATAATGTTTTCTTTTGCTTGTCCCCAGCACTGTCCCTTTTGTCCTCAGTCGTTATAGCGCCAAGACGCCTTCGGGCAGTAGCTGCGCTTTATAAATCCGATTTACAATTAACAAACACTATCCAACCCCTTCCCACCCCCGGGCTGTCTCTAAAACTACCCCAACCCCTTCCACTGCCCTTAGGCCTAATACCCTAACCCCTAATTAAGAAAACTACCCCGACGCTCCCCAGCACTGAAAACTACTCCGACCCGCCCCCAGCCCTGTACACTACCCCGACCCCCCCAGCCCTGAAAACTACCTCCAACCCCACAGCCCTTTAAACTACCTCCTACCCCCCAGCCCTGAAACTACCTCCTACCCCCCAGCCCTGAAACTACCTCCACCCCCCAGCCCTAAAAACTAGCCCTGAACCCCCACAGCCCAGACAACTACCTCCGAACCCCACTGCCCAGAAAACTACCCCCAAACCTCCCTAGGCCAGAAAACGACCCCGAACCTCCCTAGCCCAGAAAACTACCCCCAGCCCAGAAAACTACCCCAAGCCCAGAAAACTACCCTTGAACCTCCCTAGCCCAGAAAACTACCCTGACTCCCCCAGCCCAGAAAACTACCCACTGACCCCCCTGCCCAGAAAACTATCCCGACCCCCCCTGCCCAGAAAACGACCCCTTACCCCCAGCCCAGAAACCTACCCTCAAACCTCCCTAGCCCAGAAACCGACCCGACCCCTCAGCCTAGAAAACTACCCCAACCCCCCCAGCCAAGAAAACTACCCAGCCCCACTTACCTCACCGCGGCTCTTCCTGGTGAGGTCTTGATGCTTCCGTCCCTGCTGCCTGCAGCAGCCGGCAGCTAGCCTGCGCACTACCTTAACCACGCATATGCGTGTTTAAGGCATATTCGTGGTTAAGGCAAGTGTGGTTGAGCTTGCATATTCGTAACATGCTTAGTTAAGACTGCGGTGTTCTGACTGTTTCCCGGCCCCTTGTATTACATAAGTGGAACTCTCCTTCATCTAGATCTTTGATAAAATCACTATTATTAAACATTGAGTTTGTGTAATTGTTATACAGCTAATCTGAAAGAGACAATTAGTTCAAGGCCAGTCAAAAATAACTTTATTTCGCCGACACATTGGCATAAAAAGTATTCTACACACATATATATATACCAAACAACGACTCTCCTTCCAGAGGTCACAGGCCCGTAGAGGGGTGGCGCGATGCCGGCGGAGAAAACCGGTAACTCAATATTCATCAACAGCGGGGTTGCCAATCACGCTCTCGGGTTAACGCACAAAACCAAGCAGAACTCCAGAGTTAGAAATGGGGGTTTATTATTGTCATAAACCCTCCGGAGGGTTTATGACAATAATAAACCCCCATTTCTAACTCTGGAGTTCTGCTTGGTTTTGTGCGTTAACCCGAGAGCGTGATTGGCAACCCCGCTGTTGATGAACATATATATATATATATATATATATATATATATATATATATATATATATATATATATATATATCCAACACACAGTTTCGCGAACCGATCCGAGCCTCTTTCGTGACAGCGGGCCGTGGCGGGATTCGCGAACCCCTGATAATCCAACGGAATGTCGTAAACTCTTTGAAAAAACAACACCACAGCCCTTCGCTTAAATCCAACGTGGTTTATTTCATGGCACCACCACCCAACGCGTTTCGGAGCCTTAACTCCTTGTTCACGAGTAATTGGGCGTGAACAACACCGTGTTTTTAAACAAACGTGATCATGGTATACAACATAGAAAACAGACTTGAAGGTCTACAAAAACGCCACTCGTTTGTTGTTCGTATTTTACAAAGGGAAAAAGCCAAACCATATAACACATAGCTCTATACAAATAAATCACAATTATTTGTAATTCCACTATTATGGCAACAATATTACTTTACATATCTGATGCATTCCCGAATTTATCTGATGTTGCTATATCAACAAAACTTTATTGCTCATACACACCAAAGGTAAAGAGCATCCTCATTCATTGCCCTTGCTGTCACTTCGGTTCAAATCTTCAATGTAGCATTGTTTATGCCTCTTTTCATTGCAAACAGTAATGTAGTACTATATCTTTTATATCAAATGCCATGGAAATATTTTTACACTTTAGCACATATTTGTAATGTACCTCATCATAAAGTGATCAAAATCTCAAACCAAAAATCCGTCAAGCCCAAGTGGGCAAAAACAATTAACACCCAACAAATCACGCCACAGTGGGCTCTTACAAGATGAAGATATTTTAGAGCTGGCTTTTGCGTTCCTCTTGCGTGGAATTTTTAATTCAAAGTCTGTAAAAACATAAAAACATAATTACCATCAAATAAGATCAAAAACACCATTTCACGTATTGTGTCACATCCCAAAATATCCCTTATACTAAAAACTGTGAAAAAATTACATAAAACATGTATTTACTCATTATTAAAAATCAACAACTTAATCATTACTTGTACTCTTGTTCAGTCAATCAAAAACATTTAAAAAAATTGCAGTTGTTCATCCTAGGTGTACAGACAGGGCTTCATCACTATTATGTCCTTCTGGGTACATGGTTCGATATTCAATAATTATCCTAGACTCACGCCTTCTTAATTCCAGAACCCTGTCCCCTCCTCTTTCTCTTACTGGTATTTGATCAAGGACACAAAAGGACAAGAGATCACTATTTTGATTATGTTCACTTTTAAAATGTCGTGCAATCGGGTACTGTCTATCATTGTTCTTTATCGCCCTCAGATGTTCAAGCACTCTCTTTTTAGCTTTATGTATGGTGCTTCCCACATAATATTTATTGCATGGGCATCTGAGGGCATACACAACATGGTCAGAGTTGCAGGACAAATGTTTTTTGATTATAAATGGTTTCATGACACTGGACAGACCAACAGATTTACAATTAAAACTATATTTGCAGGCTTTACAGTTGCTGCAGGTATAGAAACCCTGTATTGAACTTTGCCTGTTTTTCTTAGTAGTCACGGTGCGGCAAATGCTGTCCCTAATCGATCTTGCCTTTCGATAAGTAATCGAAGGGAACTCACCAATGTATTTCACCACATCAACATCTGTTTTTAAAACATTCCAAAACTTGCCAAGAGCCCTACGCACTTCATGTGACTGTTTGTTAAACGTGGTGATGAATTTAACTTTGGGATCTTCTGCACATTTTTTATCAGTATTTTGCCAAAGTAAGCTATTTCTGTCCCGTTCTTCCACTTTTGTACAAGCTTCTTGAATGTTTTGACTAGAGTACCCTCTCGCTTTAAATCTTTGTAGCATGTTTTTCTTTTCTCGCTCAAATCCTTCACTAGTACTACAATTACGCTTGGCTCGCAGAAGTTCCCCATAAGGGATACTTCTGATCAAGCTTGTGGGATGACCACTTTCAGCGTGGAGAAGGCTATTTCCTGCTGTAGCCTTTCTGAACAAAAAGGTTTCCAATTGATTATTAATAACCTTAATGTTCAGGTCGAGGAATTCAATCTCATCATGATGCATCTCACAACTGAATTGGAGATTCAATGTATTTTCATTCAATTCATTAACAAAGACAATGGCCTCATTTATGTCACCATCCCATACACAAAAAATGTCGTCTATATATCTAGCCCATAGTTTAACATGCTCTCTATACATAGGGAGTCCGCTGACTACCTGCTCCTCCCACCAGCCAAGGTAAAGACACGCAAAACTGGGGGCGAAGCAAGTGCCCATCGCGGTCCCAAGGATCTGTTTGAAAATCTGTCCATCAAATGTAAAGAAATTCTGCGTGAGACACGTATATACCATGTCCAATAACATTTCTGTATGGAACAAATAAGATAAGGACCTGTCCTTAAAAAAATGTCTACAGGCTTTAATTCCTAACTCATGGGGGATGTTGGTGTATAGACTGTTGACATCCAGAGATAGCAAAAGGTATTCCTTCTTCCATTCAAGCCCCTTGATTAATCTTAGAAAATCCCTCGTATCTTTGATAAATGAGGGTAGGTTACGGACCAGTGGTTGTAAAAAATAGTCAACGTAACGTGACGTGTTTTCTAAACAGCTGCCCCGGGAAGATACAATAGGTCTCCCGGGGGGGTTTTCATTGTCTTTATGTAATTTCGGTAGGAGGTAGAGAGCTGGCAGTTTGGGAAATTTACACCTTAAAAATTGCCATTCCTCCAGTTCTAAGAGACCCCTTTCTTTCCATTCAAGGAGCTGTTCTTGATACTGTTTATTGGCCAATTCGTATTTGCTTTTAGTGCTTCTTTCATACTTCATCATATCACCTACTTGACTTCTACCTTCCTCCAAATACCGCTGTCTAGACAAAACAACAACATTTCCCCCTTTATCAGATTTTTTGATTATTATATCATCATCGTTCCTTAAATCTTGAATAGCTCTTATATGCTCCTGTGATAAATTATATCTACCATAAACTTTCTTTCTTTATAGTTTCTTCAATTCGTCAATAACACCTTTTTCAAAAACATCAATTGAATCATTTGCTATTTGGGGTAAAAATATAGACTTGGGTTTAAAACCACTGTTATAACTCAAGTCTAGGCAAATGTTATCATTTATCAAATTCAAATATGGATCACCAATCAAATCAAGTCCCCCTTCCAATTCATGTAGGGCAAACAGTAGATCCACATCCCCAATAGCAATTCCACTAGGAACTTCTCTTTCAATATTTCTGTCATTAGCTTTTGTTTCAAACCATTTTTTCAGTCTTAGTTTCCGAGTGAATTGAAACAAGTCAATTCTTCCTTGTGTATAGTTAAAGTCAGCAGTGGGGCAAAACGATAGTCCCAATGACAGTACTTCAGTCTCGATATTGGTCAACACTCGGTTGGACAAATTAATTACTGTCTTGGTATCCATTACTTTACCTTTTTCTGCCCTCTCGTTCTGCTTCCCACAGGGCTGCTTGCTTCTTCTCCAATTCTTATGTTCAGCCTTCTTTCTACGAATCCTCCTCGACCACGACCTCGACCTCTCTTTGGTGTAGCACCTTGCTTGTTTTGTACAGACATACGGCCTTGGGCCATCATTGAAAACTCCTTTAAAATTTGTTCTTTTGGTCCTTTCACTTTCAGGACACTTACGGTGTCTGTACTGTCCTCAGTGCTAGTATTGCATTCTTCATCAAGGGCAGTACTACCCTCATTTCCCATACTCATATTTAGACTCTTATCGCCTTCAAATGTAACACCTTTGGGGTTTCTCAGATGATCATAACGCTTAGCAAACGTAAGGATCTGGCCCTTCTCGTAATCAATTTGGTCTCGTATAAACTTCCTTTGTTTTTTCATTTTAATTTCATCTTCTATTCTTTCCAATCTTGTCTCCATTTTGGTCATATCATTATTAAACTCATCTTCACCACAAACTGTTTTCAATTTATTGGTTAGAATTTCAATTTCACCTGAGATCTTTTCGCAGTCTCTTTTTGCATATTTAACCAATAGCTCCAACATGATGGTGGAACACTGATGGTTGTTCGCTGCCCACTCCTCGACTAGCTCAGGGTCCGGGTCATTGAAGGTTGGGGTTACAAATATTCTTAATCCCCTTGGTACACGCGCAACATCAATATACTTCTGCAACGTTGTTGCCTCCCACCATTTGTTTTGTTCGATTTTCAACAGTCTCCACAATTGGTCCCACAGTTGTTTCTTCGAGACAACGCCATTGCTTATTCGTGTATCTCCTATGGCCCCGTCTGAATCACCAGTCATTTCATTACTAAACATCCTATTTGCTGCTTCACATCTTTTAGCATTTCTCATGGTTGCCATGTTGTAAATAAATCACAAAGTTAAATGCGCTGTTTGTCTTCGCGCACACGTTGTTTAAAGCTGACACACCACGCCAGCATGTACGCTGTTGTGTGCCTCCGTCTGCCCGATTATCAAACACTGTTATCCTTAACCAAAGGAAACATAAGGAAGAGAGCACGCTACGCTTACCCCGGTGTCTTGTTTCAGTCCGACACGTTGTTTTCCTTCATCATTGTAACTGAGTCGGATTGCCTGGGGTAGCTCTTCGTGATACTCAGTCCTGTTACGGGCGGGCAAGGATCATATTGCTTTAAATCCAACACACAGTTTCGCGAACCGATCCGAGCCTCTTTCGTGACAGCGGGCCGTGGCGGGATTCGCGAACCCCTGATAATCCAACGGAATGTCGTAAACTCTTTGAAAAAACATCACCACAGCCCTTCGCTTAAATCCAACGTGGTTTATTTCATGGCACCACCACCCAACGCGTTTCGGAGCCTTAACTCCTTGTTCACGAGTAATTGGGCGTGAACAACACCGTGTTTTTAAACAAACATGTGATCATGGTATACAACATAGAAAACAGACTTGAAGGTCTACAAAACGCCACTCGTTTGTTGTTCGTATTTTACAAAGGGAAAAAGCCAAACCATATAACACATAGCTCTATACAAATAAATCACAATTATTTGTAATTCCACTATTATGGCAACAATATTACTTTACATATCTGATGCATTCCCGAATTTATCTGATGTTGCTATATCAACAAAACTTTATTGCTCATACACACCAAAGGTAAAGAGCATCCTCATTCATTGCCCTTGCTGTCACTTCGGTTCAAATCTTCAATGTAGCATTGTTTATGCCTCTTTTCATTGCAAACACTAATGTAGTACTATATCTTTTATATCAAATGCCATGGAAATATTTTTACACTTTAGCACATATTTGTAATGTACCTCATCATAAAGTGATCAAAATCTCAAACCAAAAATCCGTTTTTGTAGACCTTCAAGTCTGTGTTCTATGTTGTATACCATGATCACATGTTTGTTTAAAAACACGGTGTTGTTCACGCCCAATTACTCGTGAACAAGGAGTTAAGGCTCCGAAACGCGTTGGGTGGTGGTGCCATGAAATAAACCACGTTGGATTTAAGCGAAGGGCTGTGGTGTTGTTTTTTCAAAGAGTTTACGACATTCCGTTGGATATATAGATATATATATATATATATATATATATATATATATATATATATATATATATATATATATATATTGTTCATCAAAGGCCCGAAAGCTTAAGGACGCACTCACACCAACTTTTTCACCATCCGGTTTATTTCCAGGGCAAAACACAGCGTCCCCACTCCTATAGTGCAATTAACTGAGCCTGACGCGTTTCGAAGCAAACAGCTTCTTCTTCAAAGGCAGCTTCAAATTGTAAGTGTTCGACGAGGCGCTTTGATGCTCCCATTGGCTGCATGCTTTTATCGACTCTCCGTGAGTCTCGTTCAGTACGTGCGCTTGATGCATGATTGTCCATATAGCATGCTGGGACTTGTAGTCCCCATCAAAGCAATCATCTCCTCTAAGTGAGTTTGTGTACTATTTTACATTTGAGAGCATAATTCTTCCCTTAGTATGGCACAGAGAGCAGCGCTGGTTCATCTTTACCACAGTTGGTGTGCTGCATATATATATATATATATATATATATATATACACAGATAATAGAGCAATTATTTAAAAAAATTAAAATGACGAAAATTCAAACATAATTAATAATCGTCGGCTAAAAAGAGAACATTTGCTCGTAAGTATACAAAAATATTGCACATCCCAATGCCTTAAGTTGCATATTAAATATCAAGATGACAGTTTGATCTTCTTTTGCTCAAAGCAGATAAGAGAAAGGAGGCCGAAGAGAAACAGGTAAAAGGTTCAGACACTAACTGTAGATAATATAAGGCCACACAACATTGTTTAAAATTCATTTTACGAATAAGGGGAACAATGAATTTTTTCCTTTCTTCACTATAAAATTTACAAAAGAATAAAAAATGGAGTTCATTCTGGGGCAATCGCTTGTTACAAGGGCAAAAAGGGAGTGCAGTAATTACATAAGTTTTGGGCGGATGGCCTAACATGAGGGGGATATAATTTAGACGAAATCTCATTAAAATGTATCTATGTTGAGGGTTCGTGACGAACAATAGATAAGTGGAGTTTATATTGGTTAGACCTTTGCTTGGGGCAGCACAGTATAATCTAACTAGAGAGTTAATATCGTGTCTCTTCGCCTGTAGGTGGACCAGTAGATGAGTTTTCAGTTCCTTCTTGGATATTGACCGGCACATCTTTGGGTCCTCGTAGAGATAATGCAGACCAACCTCCCGAAGATTGGATTCAACATAACTTAGCCATCTTATTTTACTTGCACCATCCAGTTTGAGGAGGTTGTTTACAATATCTCTAGTCAGTGAGAGGGTTTCTTTGCGCCAAACTGAGTGCCACATCATAATTGGTGCAATACAAATCTTGTTAATGATGTAAGGAACTCTCAACTCCAAGTGGCAGTTATAATTAGAACACGATTGGGGTAGAGAGACCAAATGTTTCAGAAAGGCATCTTCTATGTGCTGCAGTTTAGAGGCATCAGAGATGCCCCAAACAGCTGCACCATAAGAGGCGACAGATAAAGTTTTCGCCTCATAGACCTTTTTTATCACTTCAATTGGTTTGGTCCCAAGTTTTTTCACAAATCTAAAAAGGGCCCCAATATTTTTTTCCATCAATGCTCCCCTGTTATAGACCATATTTCTCCAATTAGTATCTCGATCGAACACTATCCCTAGATAGTTAAAAGAATCTACAATGTCTAATTTCACCCCTTTAACATACATTCGTGGTTGTTTTTGCTGCTTTGGGCCTGCCACAATTAGTTATAGATTCCTTCCCTTAGAATTACCCCCAGGTGTCAGACTGGATCCGGAGAATTTTTCGTCAGCAGTACCCCTGCGCGTCGAGAGGTGGCGTCTGTCAGCTCCACGTTAGTCGTTGGCGTCGTGGTCGCCGGGATGACGTCGCGGTAGCTGTTTAGAGAGAGCAGTACCTCCAGTCACTTTTTGACTTTTTGCCGACTTTTGTCTACACCATTTTTGAGTCTTCGACTCCTGGTGCACGTCAGGAATGCCCGGTTTCAAGGTTTGCAGTTCCTGCCAAAAACCGATGTCGTGATGGATCCGCACCGCATGTGCCTGTGGTGCCTGGAACTCGACCACGATCCCAAGTCATATTCTGACTGCCGGACCATGAATCCGAAGTCTTTGCGGGAGCGGTCCCGAAAGCTTCTCGAGGCCCGGCAGTCGGCTCCGCACCGTTTGAGGTCCCGGTCGCGGAGCCACCACCACCACTCATCTTCGAAGTCTTTGCACTCTTCAGGAAAGTCGAAGCACAAGAAGAAGTCGAAGAAGCATTGTCGCTCTTCGACTTCTCCCCGTCCGTCGGCCGACGCGACGAGGGATGTGGGTGGTGCCCCTCCCGCGGCTCCGCGTACGGAGCCCGAAGGGTCGGCTCCGAGTTTCCCTCCCTTCCCGGGACCCGGAGCGACCCCTGCCCAGCTTTGACAGTTTTACGGAGCGATGCATGCCATCTTTGGGCAGTCTGACTCCGCTGGCGCACCTTCTCGGCTGGGGGCCCTGGGCGACTTCGGCCCCGGCACCGCAGGGTCCCCTTGGATCCAGGCCTGGATCTGGATCGGCGCCGGTCGACCTCATCACACCTCCACCGGCGTCGATTCAACCGGCACCACACCCGCAGCTGGCGCCAGTTGTGTCCCCAACCGGCGTCGACCCCGGCCTCCATCCCGACGTGAACACGGAGTCGGACCGGCGTCGACCGGGTACTTTTGTACCCCTGTTCCACCCTGATTCTTTCAGACCAGATGGGCAACCAGAGGAGGGTGAGGAGGACTGGGAGGGGTATGGAGACCCTTTAACTGACCAGTTGGAATCCGGACTGGATAGAGGAGTTGGGGGATGCCAGTGGCCTGGATACCTTGCCAGACCTTGGCATGTTGTCTCCTCCTACCGTGGCTACGGAGGAGGAGCTTCTTACGCAGTGGTGTTGCGTAGGGCGGCCGAGGCTCTCATCCTCGAGCTACCTACGGTGGCAGTCAGGACTAACTTCAACGGCAGCGAGCTCTTCGGAGCCCCTGATGCCGTTTAATGAAGCCCTACCGGACATCCTTTTGGGCACCTGGTCCAGGCCCTACACATGGGCTCCTGTGGACAGGATGATTGCCCGACGCCACCGCCTGGCTCCGGGCGACCCCACTTTCCTCTCCCGACACCCCACCCCTAAGAGCTTGGTGGTCCATGCCTCGACGTCCAAAGGCGCATTCGCTAACGCTCCACCTGATAGGGAATCCAAAAAGCTGGACCATCTTGGGAAGATGTTTTCTTCCTCCAGCTTGGGACTGCGGTCTGTAAACACCGCATGTCTATTGGGCCATTACACCCACTCTGTGTGGGATACGGTGGTGCAGGTGCTGCCCCAGTGCCTGGTGGAGGCCCGGGCCGTGCTCTCCCGTGCAGTTGCCGAGGGGAGAGACGCAGCCAAGTTTACCATTCGATGTGGACTGGACACCGCTGACTCACTAGGCAGGACAATTTCAACATCGGTAGCCCTTCGACGCTACGCCTGGCTGAGGTCGACTGGTTTTTCCGGGGATGTCCAAGCTACCTTAATGGACTTGCCCCATGATGGCTGTCGCCTGTTTGGCGACAAAGCAGACAACGCGCTAGAGCGCTTCAAGGACTCTTGGGCTATGGCCAAGTCCTTGGGCCTCTCCACCACCCGCCCTACACAGTCTGCTTTTCGCCCCTTTTGTGGCTATGGAGGGGGGGACCCACCACGTTCCACCCAGAGCCACAGGCCGGCGCAAGCTGTTCAGCCCCTGCGCGGCCAGGGACGTGGGGCCCACCGCCATGGGTCTGGGAGCCAGCGAGCGGGCCAGTCCACCACCGCACCCTCTGCAGCAGCCTCCAAACCTCCTAGTCTGACCTTTCAGGGCCACCAATCGCCGGTGGGCTTTGGGATTCGCCATCACCTCCCCCACTGGCGCACCATCACGTCAGTCAACGACAAGATCCCTTTGGGCTCCTTTCTAAAGCATACAGGTTCATCCAATAAACACTCATGCACTATTCAAGTCCTCAACATTCATAAGAAACCAAAACCATAATATAAAAATGTATTGTATTTTATTGTATGTAATCCCGTCAGGATTCAAAATGTACACAATTTAAAAACCAAATTCATTTAAGAACATTAATGTTATCAAAAATAATCACATAGAATTAAAACATTTCCTAAAAACACAATCTGAGAGACTGTGACACTTCTTGGAGACATAGGAACCTAGAAAATCAAGTTGGCACATCCAATTCTAATGTTAAACAATACTAAATCAGCACTTAGTCACATAGTTTGTTTTTTCCTTTTAGTGGACCCTGAAAGTGCTAGGATGCCCAACCAATATGAAGCAGCGACGCGTTTCGGTGGTATATTCTGATTCACCACCTTCTTCAGGCTTAATGTAACAATTCAATATCTCCCCATATGATCCATGGACTGATGTATAGAAATAAGGAAGGAGATCTGTTTCTTCTTTCAATGTGGTTCTTATCCTCTTCACACACCACTCAGAATAAATAGGGGATATGGACCTATATGTCCTCCCTTAATTTAAATTGTAACGTTTCTTTTCATCCTTTTCTTTAAATATATGGTGTTGACTGAAAATGGAGTTAGTAAAAACGTGAATAGAATTTTCGTTCGTTCCCTTTTAGGAACTCCAGTCACACACCTCCACTGGAGCTGTGGCAGTATTTTTCTTAATAGATTAGTCCGCCTCACGTCGGGCTTGGATACTGTTCACACAGACGCGTACCGTTCCAGAACAGACGGGACGTAAAAAGTCTCCTGGCGTGCTCCAACACCTTCCGCGTTCTTGCAATAATCACGTCAGACAGGTGGGTTTTGCAGATAGTCCGAAGGGGCTACTCCCTCCCCTTCGGGCCTACCCCACCATCCATGCCACCTCAGTACCATCGCATGTCGGAGGATCATTTGTCCCTTCTCCAACAGGAAGTTACGCCTCTCTTGGCCAAGGGAGCCGTCGAGCGAGTTCCTGCCCCAGAAGTAGGTTGTGGTTGCTATTCCCACTACTTTCTGGTGCCCAAGAAGGACAAAGGCCTGCGTCCTATCTTGGATCTCAGGAAAGTCAACCGCTTCCTCCGGAAGGAGAAGTTCAAAATGGTGACGCTAGCTCAGGTCCTGTCTGCCCTCGACCCTGGAAACTGGATGGTAGCGTTGGACTCGCAGGACGCTTACTTTCACATTCCCGTCCTGCCGGCCCACCGGCATTACCTGCGGTTCACGGTAGGCCACGAGCACTTTCAGTTTACCGTACTTCCATTCGGCCTTACCAGCGCCCCTTGGGTGTTCACGAAAGTTATGGCGGTGGTCGCAGCTCATCTGCCCAGATCAGGGGTTCCTATCTCAATGACTGACTGTTGAAGGCGGGCTCGCCCCAGGCAGTCGTCTCCCACCTACAGACTACGGCGGACCTCTTGCATTCGCTGGGGTTCACTATCAACGTGCCAAAGTCACACCTGACTCCCTCTCAGAAGCTCCTTTTCATCGGAGCGGTTCTGGACACGACGCAGTTTCGGGCTTATCCTCCAGAGCAGCGAGTCCGGGATATTCGGGCTATGATACCAATCTTTCAGCCTCTATCCCGGGTTTCGGTCAGGATGACCCTGAGGCTGCTGGGCCTCATGGCCTCCTGCATCCTGCTGGTGGATCATGCCAGGTGGCATATGCGGGCTCTGCAGTGGGACCTGAAATTCTAGTGCGCACAGCATCAGGGGAATCTGTCCGATTGTGTTCAGATCTCGGAGGGCACTGCACGACAATTGCAGTGGTGGCTAACAAACCAGGATTGGGTCAACGTCAGATCTTTCTCCCTTCCCTAACCGGAGTACACGGTGGTGACGGATGCATCACTTCTAGGGTGGGGCGGCCACGTGGGGGAGGCAGAGATCAGAGGCCTCTGGTCTCCAGCGGAGTCTGGGCTCCACATCAACCTTCTGGAGCTTCGGGCGATCCGTCTAGCACTAAAAGCATTCCTTCCCTCTGTCTGGGGAAGAGTGGTGCAGGTGTTCATGGACAACACCACCGCCATGTGGTACTGCAACAAACAGGTCGTGGACCCTATGTCAAGAGGCTCTCCGTCTCTGGACATGGCTGGAACATTAGGGCATATCCCTGGTGGTTCAACACCTGGCAGGTTCACTTAACGCCAGGGCGGACGAACTCAGCCGCAGGTGCATGATGGATCACGAATGGCGTCTTCACTCGGAGGTGGTGCAAGGTATCTTTCACCAGTGGGGAGAGCCTTGGTTAGATCTTTTCGCCACTGACGAGAACGCACAATGCCCCCCCCCCCCTCACACTGCCCATCATCCCCCACACTGCCCAGGGGACCACCACCTCCCCTGGGCATTGAGTAAATAAATTATGGGGGTCATTAGCGGATTCCCAGCCCCGGGGACCACCACCTTCCCGGGGCATTAATGCTGTTGGGAATGGAGCTGCGCGGCCCCCCTCCTGGAGTCCTCCATGGCCCTGGGGACCGCCATCCCCCCAGGGCCGGCTCCAGCAATGTCCTGGTGTGCCCAGCCCCGGGACATTGCAGTTTGCTATGGCAGGGCTGGAGCACTGCTCCCGCCCAGTCATAGCAAACTTCTGCTTCGCTTCATGGAAGCGAGAAAAGGAAAACTGCTCTTGCTTCCATGAACCGAAGCAGATTTGCTTTTGGGCAAAGGGAGCTGCATGTCAGCAAGAAATGGGGTCCCCGGGGCCGAAATCGGCCTGGGGAGGGGGGCCGCACAGCCCCCCTTCCCTCTAAAGATATTAAAAAAAGAAAGGCCTAGCCCCGGAGGATGTGGTCGGCCTCGGGAGGAGAGCCTCGCGCCCCCCTTTTCAATTTAAAAAAAAACAACAATTGGCTCAGGCCCTGGGGGATGGAGTCCGTATGGCCTAAAAGGGTTAAGGAAAGGGGGGGCCACACAGCTCCCCTTCCTAAAAAATAGTTTAAAAAAAAAAGAAACCGGCAACGTGCCGGAGGCCCTGGCCCCTCCCTGCGCCACTCTGCAAACGCGCCTGCTGGCGCATTCTGGGTTGGGGGATTAAGTCCCCTTGAATCCTAAGGGTCCTTAGGGGCCAACTAGCCCACCAGGTACCTCCATTAAGCCCCAGACAGTGGGATTGCTGAGAGGTGGTCAGAGGCCACGCTCCTTTTTACACCACCCTGCAAATGTGCCTCTTGGCAGGAGGCGCGTTTGCAGAGTGGTGGAGAAAGGAGGCGTGGCCTGTGTCCACTTCTCAGCAGTCCCACTGTGTGGGGCTTACTGGAGGTAACAGGTAGGCTAGTTGGCCCCTAAGGACCCCCAACAGTGAAAGGGACTTTAATCCCCATCCAAGAGCACACCAGGGAGCACGTTTGCAGAGTGGTGGGCAAAGGGAGAGTGGCCTGCTATGAGAATTTACCAATCTCGCTGTCTGGGACTTACTGGAGGTAATATGAGGGGTAGTTGGCCCCAAGGATGTCCTTGGGAGCCAACTACCCCTCCTGTTACCTCCAGTAAGTCCCACACAGTGGGATTGCTAAGAGGTCTTCGTAGGCCACGCCCCCCTTTCTCCACCAGTCTGCAAACGCTCCCTGGCAAACTACTGATTGGGGTCTGAAGTCCACTTTACTCCTGAGGGACTGTGGGGTCCAAGAAGCCCTCCTGGTACCTCCTGTAAATCCTACGCAGCATTAAACAATGCGAATTGGCTAACAATGTCTATTGTTTTTAATCTGATTTTTAATGCTAATGTATTAGCACTGCTTATGTTACTGTTACCGTGGGACTCCCACCATGACGACGGGGAAGATTCAAGCATATGAATCTATGAAAGATATCAATACTGGAGAACCACAGTGTACAGGTAAGTAACTTGTTTTTGTTCAAAGATTTAATAGTGTACTTGCTGAACTGCCATGTTGAATAACCTGTTGAATAAAAGTCATCTTATACACTGTGTTACACTATGCATTCTTGAGTTCTGTCCCTTTTGATGCACTCAGCCCCGTTTCAGTGTCTCGTACTATGAAGCAAGTAATCTCAAGCCAAGGTTTTCAGCAGCTGAGATCTCTTGATGTATCTCTTTTCAAGGTCCCTTTTCCCTCCTTTCACAAGAAACTCAGACACCTGCTAGTATTGTTACTTAAAGTTTCTGTTTGCCATGTGTATGCAGCGTCAATCACCTGTGTGAAAAGACTGTATAAAAGCTGGAGACATTTTAGGAGAGGTTAGCATTTCATGTTTATATGCTTGGTAAGGTGAAGCTATGTCTCTTTTACTAGCAATATCACTGCATCTTTGCACAGTAAACATGTTTCGGACTTCCAGTCGCCTCGGAGAGATATTTACCTTTCACACACGTGTTCTCCTTAAGGAATGTGGTGGAGAAGGAGTTTAATCCCTGGAGTCCTGACCAGAAATAGAAGAAAAGAATCACAGGCTTTAAAAACCTGTTTTTCTAGTTTAAGTTGGAAATTGAATGTTAAACATATATACCATTTAATAAAGATAACTATTTTGGTTTGGGAGAACAGAGGTTTCTGCGTAGTCCATCACCAACCCACAAGACGTACCTCCACAGTCTGATATTACTTTCCCTGTTTTGACTCGTGCTCTGGGGTTTGTGTATAACAATTGGATTATTTTACAATTTCATTGCCAAATCCCTTTTTGTAGTACTGCATGCATACACTCCAATCTAGAGTGTTTAATGCTTTATCCATGTTGATGGAGGGCACCATCGCTTTTGTAAGTTGTGTTGGTGTGCTATTGATCATGAAGCAGGCACTGGTCATGATGGTTTAAATACGGGAGTACCTTTAGACTTCTCTTTGACAATGCCTTACCCATTGTTTTACAATATAAATTCATCATTGATGTGCTGTATAAGGAGTCTGTCAGGTTTCGGTAGGCCCACTATTAGTGCTTCCCTGGTGGTGGGTGGTAGGCTGCCTCGTTCGCTTCTTAATGCATATCAAATAGGCATTTGCCCATTTGTTTTTGTAACGTCTTGTAGCTTTCTAGAGGCAACCCATTGCTTCCGGGTGATCAATCGGTAGCTAACTGTGATATGGTTGTGTCTGTTTCATCTATAGATCTGGGTTTAGTCCATTTGGTGCGCCATCAGGCTCACATGTAACAGCTGTTGATGGGTTCCCACTTCCTGGGGTCCATACAGTTGTCTGTAATATAAGGCAAATATGTAATGTATGTCATCTTGCATGTGAAGTAAGTGCCCATTACGTACCGGATGACCTTCACGGTAGAGTGTGAGTGTGATACCTCTGTTCATGCTAGCCTGGCCAGCTGTCGGACAGTCTTGTCGCCATCTGAATGGCCACATATTCAGTATATTAGGATGTGCTTAAACGTCGCATGTTTCTTTACGCATTTTGCCTTTTAAGTGTAAATTCTTGGATGTTGAGGGTAGAGTCTAGTTCAACCCTCTATAAAGTCTGTAAGTCTGCCTTTAGTCTACACAGATTGTCATTTAGTGCATTTTTGTCTCCTGTGGTGATTTTTATACAGATTACTCGTATGTAGACTTAGAATGTTTCTCATTACTTCATTGGGAACCGACTCGGAGGGGGCCTACTTCATTGACTGCCTGAAGGCCATGTCGCCTCTTGGTAAACGTTTAGCATTCGTCACAGTAGTGGCCTCTTTGTACTTGGCAACATAAATCAACTGTGAAAAGGTGCATGGAAAAAATAGTTAACAAAATGCTAAGAAGTATGTTTTGAAAATCTTGAAGGTAAAACAGCATTCCACAGATTTAAAGTTTAGGGGCAACATTTGATACCATATTTGCTTGCTCCAAAAAATCCCCCTTTTTTTCACGGGGGATGAAGGACTATGTAATATGTACTTAGTTTAAGACTCTAGATTGTAGATACAGAGCACTCTCTGCTGAAACACTGCCTCGTGTGACATGCAAGGAGACATATATGCTCCAAGAAGTAAAACTACAGTGGATCTGATGCCTGAATTACATGGTCCCAAGTTCAGAGCCCGTCGAAAATACAAGTTAGTGCACTGAGTAAGCTCTGCAGTCCGTCAAGGAGATGCGCTTGGGATCCCAACTCGGCGCTGTTGGAGTAGCCTTGCCTACATAGAATGAAAACCATAATACCCACTGGAAATTATTGGAGAAACTAATAGGGAAGAGTTCCTTTTAATCATAGTAGATGTGTGGTCTGCTCCAAATCCATCAACATGCGGCATGGTGCATGGTCCGACCACTTGTTGGGATGCCAGACAGATGCTGGGACTCCGCCCACAATCATCTGTATCTTGAATTGAATTATCTTTAGGTGACTGTAGCATACCCACTTAAGAATTGTCATGAAGAGGTCTGAAAGCTCTGTCATGTGGTGTCAACTGATGATTGTTGTTTGACAGTTTAGTGTCATTATAAAACCCAATAAAAATGAATTAATTCCACAGAAGAGACCTTCTACATTGAAAACCTGAGGCACAAAGAAGAACCCTACAGCCATTGACGGGTGCTGGTCAGGCAAGAATTCTGTAAGAATGGATTAGTGGATGACTTTTAATCTGCTTCTTGGAAATGCTTCATTCTGTCCAGGACCGAAACTATTAGTCAGAGATCTTGGAGCCTTCCCAGGCCAATGTTACTAATATTTTTGAAGGCCATTGATAGAGATAGCAAGGCCCAGTATTGGTATTTTCATCTCCTTCCTAAGGTCATCCAAAATCTGTAATAGAGAGGCAAAAGGAAGCTAGTTGTTCATAATAGATATCTGTTTCGGTTCTACCATGTTAGTGGAATCCAAGAATGTACCTGTTCAATCACTGTGCACTCTAAGGTTATTCCGGGATGTGTAAATATTGATAAAGGATATAATCTGCACATGGGGGGCGTGGCTAACCAGCCAACATGGCGGACGCGAGTCTGTAGCGCTCCGGCATATAACCCCTGGTTATCCGCCACATTTCTCCTGACGAGCGCCATCCTCGGAGCTATATTGAGGGTCCGAGACGGCGAGGCGACACTGCGACGGAGGGAACACGAAAATCACCGTGTTCGTACCTCCGACCTCCGTAGCGGCTGAGAGGCGAAGTGCGGCCCGCCTACTGCCGCGCTGCACCCGGGCGGAGTCCGGACCCGATCGGGCGACGGAGGTCGCACGCACATGAACAAACCTGCGGAGTGAGATCGCGGCAGTGCTAGCGGATCGAGGCGAAGATCGGACCCCCTGCTGCCATACCCCCAGGTACAGCTGCGAACGGGGGCCGCTGTCAGGGAATCGCGCGGCGTCCGCCGCCTACTGGGCCCTGCCCGAAGTGGCTGACAACGGGATGCGACAGGCGTGGGCGTGAGGAGGCCTCCTACCGCTGTGACGGCGGTGCTGACTAGATAGCTGGCACCAGATAGGATACTCCAGCTTGCTACGAGACTGCCCTACCTACGGTGAGATCGCGCTGCGACCCGGCGGGAGACGGCGGTGCGGACCACGTTGCGGCCTGCTCGGGGGCCCCCCGGGAGACGGCGGAGGCTGGGCCTAGCTGAGCTCCGATTGTGCTGGACTGGGGAAGCGCACACGGAAGCCGAGCCTGTTGCGCGAGTCACCTGCGGCTACCCGGACTAGCGCTGGACCCGTGGAGGGGAGCCGCGAGGTAAGGCCCGCCGGGTGCCCTGCCGCCCGCTGACCCCTGTTGGTGCTGGGAGACGGCCGGGTTGAGGAGCGGCTCTAGGGCCGCCATGAATACTGAGGGGCCTGGGCGCTGATCAAAGCCCCGCCACGCTCGGAAGGCACAAAACGGATCACCGCGTCGCTGATGAGAAACGGGCAGCGAGGAGCATAAGGACTCCGGGGACAGGTTACCCCCCCCCCTCTTGCGCCGTGGGGAGAAGACAGTGTGGCAGAAGACCGGGATGCTGACACCGTGAGAGACTGTGCAGCATACAGTGAATGCACACTAGATGACAGAGGGCGCGTCACCCCACAGATAGTGAAACGGGCGCCTAATGAGGGGAAGGCCTGCAGACCAGCTCTCCGTCGAGCATTGCCAGCGGTGGAACTAGAGAGCATCTGAGGACATCCGAGGTGCCCTAGAGAACACACAGACAGCCAGTCCCAGGAACTGACACAGGATGCCACTTCTGGGTTGAATCACTGAAACTGGGCGCCTACGCGGGGGCTGCAAAGGAGAGGAAACTCACCGCGGCTAACTGCGTGGTGGTCACCCGAAGAACAGCGACTGCAGCCTGACGACGAGGCTGGGTAAACCTCTGTAAACCGTGGGGTGATATACCGCTGGGGCTCAAGGAATAACGGTTCCGCCCGGAAGAAGATTAGACAGCATTGATCCGAAGGCGGATGCTAACGGCGCAACAGCTTGTGATGGGCCGAATGCGGGCGAAAATCCAGCAGGGGCCACTACGAACAGGGGGGATGGAAGCCGACAGGATACGTGAAGACGGTGCGATGGAGCCAACGACCGCGGCGATGGCCGCCAAGTTAGACACGGTGCTCGCCGCAGTAGAAAGAATCGGGACAGCACTCGACAACACCAGGACATCCCTGGAATCCCGAATAGATAAAGTGACATCTGACTTCACGCTCCTACACGCGGACCACCGGAAACTGACGGAAACGGTGGCCACTCACGAACAGGCAATCAGAGAACTCCAACCAGTCACCCATAGCCATGCTGCGGCGCTGCAAGACATGATGGATCGCATGCATGCCTTGGAAGATAGAATCGAAGATGCGGAGGGACGCTCCCGACGCAACAATATCCGCGTGGTGGGCCTGCCTGAGGGCGAGGAAGGGAGGAACCCGGAGCAGCATGTTGAGACCTGGCTGAGGGGACTGATGCCCCCAGGAACACTGTCACAGCAGTTTGTTGTGGAGAGGGCGCATCGGGTGCCAACACAGAGACCACAACCGGGCGCTAGGCCTCGCCCACTCCTCTTTAGACTCCTCAACTACCGAGACCGGGATGCGGTGTTACGTGAAACCAGAAAGTTGGAGGATCTCAAAGTAAATGGCACCAGAGTCATGATGTTCCCCGATTATACATCCCAGGTACAGCGCCGCAGAAGCAACTACATGGCAGTAAAGCGCCAACTACGAGCACTGGAGCTACCATACTCCCTCCTCTTCCCAGCTCGGCTGAGAGTGGTTGCACATGGAGAGACCCGATTCTTTGACACCCCGCAGAGGCATGGGATTGGCTCGAAGGGTCGGGCCTATGGACGGGAAAAAGACCATCGGGATCAGACGGCGAAGGAACCACAAATAGAAGGCCGCGACGACGGGGACGACGCGGAACACCACGCTCACGCTAAACCGGGAGCGGCGGCCCCAAGCCCTGAGAGAAGCAGAATGGAGAGACGTGAGGTACTGGAAGCGGTTGCGACACTCGGAACGCCACATGGTAAAGAGCATCTGGGAGCAAGCAGACGAGACTCCTCAGTGGCCAGTGGGGCGTCATCGCCCTCCACCGTGATATCAGACGATGCTGGCCTGCCAGCGGTAACCCCCAGACCGCTGATGGGATCATCTGATGGGAAGCTGGAAAACGCTGAGGGGTGCCCACGCAAGTACAATGAGGCTTATGAACTGAACTGTCTCTGTGGGGCGCTGGGGGAGGGAGGAGGCCGCTGAGTGCTGGAGGTCGGCAGACATTTATAGATGGCTACCCAGAAGGTAACAAATAATATGTGTGACCGCGCTGCGGATGCTCCTGTAGCGACACAATCGGACCATGGAGGAGGATGCCCAGGCCCACGCCTAGGGCGGACTCAACACGTTATCCCGAGCAATTAACTGGATGGCGTTCTCACTATATGCAGCAAAGGGGGGTAATCGAACTGCTACACTGTTCAAATACACGACCCCACCAGGCAGTATATAGTAATAGTTCATACTTGTTAAGTAGTGCTAAGTTTGGACGGACTTCCTTGTGAAGTTCGCCCCACAAGTTAAATGTTTAAAGTTGACCCACAGGTCTGGTTGCAGCTGACTGACACACTTTTTCACACCCCAGTCCGAGACACGCTGACAAATATCATATGCTGGTTGATGCGACGACCCTACCGCCCTAGCGATGACAACAGCTAACGTAGTTACGTGGAACATACGGGGTATGCACACGCCCTCGAGGCGATACTCCATATTTGCATACCTCCAAAGACACTCCTCCCACATAGCCCTATTGCAAGAAACACATATGACACAGACAGAATTTGAGAGGCTCCGTAGACGCTGGAGAGGGCAGATATATGGCACAACCTATTCTGCACATGCGAGAGGCACACTGGTCTGGGTGAAGGCGGGGGTCCCTTTTGTCAGCGACGACACAGTAATTGACCAGGAAGGAAGGTATACTCTGGTTCGGGGGACACTAAATGGTCAACCAATACTGATAGGGTCGATATATGCCCCGAACGTCGATCAGACATCCTTCTTGACAAGATTGTCACTGGCCCTGACTCCATATGCTGGGATCCCATGGCTATTGGGAGGAGACTTTAATTCGGTACTCAACGTGAACCTAGACAGGTCTTACCCTCCCCTCCACAAGACGCCTGCTACCTCCAATGCGCAAACACTCACCGACTGGCTAGTACACTGGGCACTGTTGGATATATGGCGCGTTTTACACCCTGACACGCGCATATACTCTCACTACTCGGCGGTACATGATCTTCATGTGCGGTTGGACAGGGTGGTGGGGTCCCAGTCCTTACTCCCACTAGTCATGCAGGCAGAATACATGGGGCGGACACACTCAGACCATAATCCATTACGGATCCAACTAGGTTGGAAAGCCGACCGGCCCCCTATACCCACATGGCGGCTTCAAGTAGCCGCGCTAGAAGACCCAGAATTTCGCGCCTCACTAGGGACGGCTATACTCGCATATCTAGAACTCAACGAAGACACGGCGAGCAGTCCTCTCGTGGAGTGGGATGCCCTTAAAGTAATAGTTCGCGGACACTGCCTAGGGGCCACATGGAATATACGCAGACAGCTGTCGCTCTCTCTTGCCCGTCTAGAAGCACAGCTGCTGCAGTGCGAGGGTGGGACGGTGGAAGGGGGTGAGTGCCCACCTCAACTGGCGGAGATACGCACCCAACATGCGGAACTGTTGGAGCGGCTGCGATGTCACAATTATACGGCTCACACGGCACGCACTCACTCCTCGGCGGACCGGGCTGGTCGCTTGCTTGCTTGGCTGTTAGCTCAGGAGGAGAAGCGGTCACCAATTAGCGCCATACGACTGCCGGATGACACCTTAGTACACACACAAAGCGAAATACACAAGGCAATGACGGCCCACTATACGCGATTGTACCGCTCCCGAGGACAGTGCTCCGTTCCCGACCTGGAGAGGTTCCTAGAATCGACCCAGTTGCCCGTGGTCACAGCTACCGAACAGGGCGCACTTAATGACCCTCTTACACTAGAGGAGATCGGAGACACGATAGGAAAGATGGCATCCGGGAAAACACCAGGCCCAGACGGACTACCGGCCGAATACTACAAAGCCTACCGCGAGTCCTTGGTGCAGCCCCTGCATAAATTGTGCGCCCAAGCGTTAGAGGAATGCGCGCTGCCTCCCTCAATGCGAGAAGCGTATCTGGTGTCCCTGTTAAAACCGGGCCGCGACCCCACATCTCTAGGATTGTATAGACCCCTGGCGCTGCTTAACGTGGATTGTAAAATCCTCGCCAAAATCCTGGCGGAACGCTTGGCACCAGTGGTCCCGACATTGGTGCATCCTGATCAAAATGGTTTTGTCCCCAACCGGTCCACGTCGCTAAACCTTAGACGGTTCTTCAGAGTGGCCACAGATAGCGAGCGGAACTGGCCCAGGGCCGGATGCCTAGTGCTGGACCTGGAAAAGGCATTTGATAGCCTCGAATGGGGATACCTGGCGGGGGTTCTCCTCCAATACGAACTGGGCCCTGACTTCCTCTGGATGGTCGACCTGCTCTACAGATCTCCTGTGGTCCGTGTACGACTGGGGCCGTATGTCTCCGATACTGTGCCAGTGTGCAGGGGTACCAGACAAGGTTGCCCCCTGTCGCCCTTACTGTTTGCGCTGGCCATGGAACCGTTGGCGATGAGGCTGCGAGCCATGGTGGGGGAGGGTATACCTTTGGGAGATGCGGTGCACCATGTATCCCTCTATGCAGACAACCTACTGGTTTATATACGAGACGTATATAACATACCGCCGCAACTGGCGGACATCCTACAGGAATTCGCAGACATTTCGGGGCTCCGAGTCAATGTAGATAAATCCTGTCTCTACGCGTTCCGGGAGGGACTACACGATCCAGATTACGAGCTAGGCGGCGTGCGGGTAAAGTGGCAAGAGAACACCTTCCGCTACCTGGGGATCCAGGTATATCGCCAACCACAAGACCTGCTGGATGGTAATCTGGGGAGAGCAGTGACGGCGGTCCGGTCGCAAATGAAGTTCTGGGGGACGCTCCCATTGACGGTAACAGGCAGAGTAGCCCTGACCAAGATGGTGATCCTTCCCAGACTTTTGTACTATTTTGTAAACCTGCCCCTCTACGTACCGGCTGCCTTCTTCACTGCGTTCACTAAAACGCTCAGAGATTTTATATGGGGGCTGCGCGACACAGAGTAGCACTGGCAAAGCTGTGCCTACCGACTGACAAGGAGGCCTGGCGGTGCCCTGTTTCGAGCACTACTATCTCGCTGCTCAACTACAGTGGATCGCCAGATGGCTCGCTGACAGGGACAGAGATGACACGGCGACCACACTGCCGCCGCACACATTGGAACAAATAAGTAACCTCTTCCACCCTGCTGCCCGACAAAAAGGCCGAAGCCGCTGCTATTGGCAGTGGCATACAGGTGCTACCGTAGGTGTTTATATCTTACTAGGCACATTATCCCGTATGCGCCTGCAATACCCTTGGAGGGCTCCCCTAGTGGGCTGGGGTGCTCTCCGCCAATGCCCTAGCGGAATGGGGGCAGCGGGGGTACAGACCTTGGGGGACTTGTACAGAGACGGGGCGCTAATACCATATGAATCTTTGGTGACGGAGGAAGGGTTGCCGCCAGGGCAGTTCCTCATGCACCGCTCATTACTGGCGACGTTAGTAGCTAGCTGGGGGGACATAACCGAGGAACCGCAGCAGCACCTCACAATACAATATCTACATGTTATGGGGCGGGGAAGACACCTGGTTCGTTGGTTCGCATCGTCACTCCGAATACACGTAGCGATCAGCCTAGATCCGCTCCGCCGAAAGTGGGAACTGGATTTGGGGCGACAACTAGCAGATAAGGAATGGGAGAAGATCCTCAGAAGCCCAGTGTGCATACCCAGGAATATGAGATTCAGACAAATACAACTATTCATTGTCCATAGAGCGTACCTCACACCTGAGCTGATAAATAAATACTTCAACCGAAACGATGCAGCGTGCCCTAGATGCGATGCACTGGGGGCAGGATTGATACATATGCTGTGGAGCTGCCCCAACATACACACATATTGGCGCGAAATCAGGGACACCCTACAGCAATGTACAGGCCGCGACTTACCCCCTGAATGGACTGTAGCCCTGCTCCACCACTTCAGGAGAACCCCAGCCACAAAAGTTACATCCCGGTTCCTCGATCTGGGACTCTTTGTAGCTAAACGGCTTTTGACCAAACGCTGGAAAGCAAGGGACTCACCGCACATACAGGCCTGGCGATACTCCCTGCTAGCATGGGCCAAGGCAGAGGGAATTGCAATCCGGAGGGAAGAAACACTGGGACTACGAAGGGAACCCATAGCAGATAGATGGGAGGGACTATACCACAGCTTACAAAATGGGGATGGGGACAATATGGAGAGTCAACCCGAACAGGAGAGACAGGAATAATGACCGGAGGTCGATACCCTGTGCAGACCATACCGTAGGGTTCCACACATACACACATAACAGGGGACAAAGATGAGATGGCTAAAAATACGAAGAAATATAAATGGAGGGATATTTCCAATTGAGGTGCTCGAGAGGGGGAAACACCTAATAGAAGCGAGGGGACTGTGTCGGTCCACAATATGGCTGCTGTTAATGTTGCAATATTGTTTTAACGTTGTATCAACTTTAACAACTGTTTCACAGCTCATACGGTATGAACTATAAGAACTATACACAACGATACGTCGGCAAAAATATCTGAACTAATACACGACCTCTGATCAATTAGATGACACTGAGTAGATGGGTCGACGGGCTAAAAATGACATAGATATTGAAACTGTGAAATGTTTTAAATTAATATAGTCTTGTGACCTGTATGCCAACACACAACAGAGAACTGTGTACATAATAGAAAACCGAATGTATGTTGTCTGTCATGCCTATGTTACTCATGTCAAACAAATAAAAACAGATTTAAAAAAAAAAAAAAAAAAGGATATAATCTGCACATATTGGGGCATGAAAGGTTATTTATCCGCCATCTACGCATTTCTGTGGCTGCCAGATCAGCCCTCTCTCTTCAAGTCCCCTATTGTAAATAGTTTTCTTAAAGGTCTACAACACCTTTCCCCAGCTCCCTTTGTTATATCTCAGTGGGACCTTAATTTGGTTCTTACCTTCTTAATGTGCACTCCCTTTGAGACACTTCATTCTTATCCTCTTCACCATCAAGCCGGATTTTCTGGTGGCAATTACATCTCACCGGAGAGTCAGTGAGCTACATGCACTCCCCTCTCAGGCTCTCTACTTCTTTATCCCCAACCAACTGGTCCTTCATACTCAAGCATCCTTCTTACTGAAGGTAGCCATCCCGTTCCACGTAGGCCAATCCATCACTTTGCTTACCTGTTACGCTCCACCTCATTCCTCTAAAGAAGAGGAGAGACTCCACTGAATGGACCCAAAAACAGGGTTGTCATTCTACCCTGGCCGCACAAAACCATTCCAAGTGGACGATCAACTGTTTGTGGGGTATGTCTTGGCCAAGAAAGGGAAGGGCGTGCAGTTACGGACCTTCTCCAGATGGATCATGCTCTGCATTCAAATCTGCTATGCACTGGCCAAGAAGCAACCCCTGGAGGGGTTGCATGCTCATTCTACCAAAGCAAAGACTGCAACCACTGTGTTAGCATGCTGAGTTCCGGTCCTGGACATCTGCCAGGCAGCAACATGGGCCTCATTCCACATTCACCAAACACTACTGCCTGGACAGTCAAGTCAGTCGAGATGGGCACTTTTCCCGTTCGGTCCTGCAATACTTTCTGGTTTAAATAATGTTCGCAGACCCACCTAAGGGAAGGTAAATTCTAAGGTAAAGAATATGTGGCTTAGAAGTCTCCGTCAGATGAACCAGATACTTACCTTCGGTAACGCCTTATCTGGTAGGGATTCTATCCAGTTGCAGATTCCATACCAATCCACCCCACCTCCCTGCTCTGTGAACAGATTTCTAGGGTCAAGCCTGTTCCCCTTTCAGGGCCCTAGTTTTCCATACCAGTGGTCCGTGTTCTATGTGGATCCATGCTCCTGGTGTGGAAAGTCATGAAAAGAAACTGACAGCACACTGGGGTGGCAGCTATATAGGCACCATACACATCACTTCCAGCGTGTATGATGCCGCCGCCACCTGGAGCTGAATGACTTTACCTACCGGCGTGCAGGGGTACTGCTCATGAAAAATTTCCAGATGCAGTCTAACGCCTAGGGATAATTCTGAGGTAAGGAATCTGTGGCTAATTAGAGTGTGTTAGACCTGGCATATCTTGGCGTGATTACCCCTGACTTTTTGCCTCTACCTCCTTTGCTTTTAGATGCTTTGGGTACTTTGCCACTGCTGATCAGTGTCAAAGTACAAGGGTTCCCTGTGTAAAGTGTAATGGTAATTGGTTGGCCATGATTGGTATGTTTGCCTTACTAGTAAAGTCCCTAGTGATGTGCACTGTGTGTGCCAGGGCTAGTAATGCAAAGGTGCGCGGAGAAGGGAACTCAGGCCTGCAGTGTAGGGCCTGCGCGCAGTTTGCTAAGTTAGCATGTTGTCCTGACAAGTGCAACTACTTGTCAGGCCTTACTTTCCCTTTTGCGTACCCAGTGGGCACCCCTGTGGTAGGTTCCGGGTAACCCCTGGGCAGGGTGCAGTGTAAGTAAAAGGCAGGACATATACTGAGGTGTGGGTTATGTCCTGACAATGAAAAACACTCCATTTCGTTTTTCACTGGTGAAAGGCCATCCTGCCCATAGGACAGAATGGGGGAGGCTGGGTATTGTGTTTGTTAGCCTAGTTTCCCATAAGTTTAAAATGGAGATGTGAAGTTTAGTATGTATGAACTCAGTGTCATAACAGATCTTTATATGAAAGTGGTTTTGTCACTGTGTGTTCAGAAACCACTCTTTTAGAAAGTGGCTGAGTTTTGTGCTTTAAGCATTTCTGTGTCTCTCTGCTGAATGTGGGTCTGGATCTAAGAGAGGAGCTGGGGGAGGTCTTGACCCCGGGAAGGGTTGAGATGGCACCAGGCTGACCTGCATCTGGAGAGTAGGCGGAGGAGAAGCCCCGGGAGGTGAAGAGGCCTGGGTTGCGGCTATAAAACAATTGACCCATCTCCGGATGAGTGATTAAGGATCCAGATTCCCAGTACCAAAGGGAGAAAGGTGACACTGGGAGGGAGACACCCAGAACTGATTTAGGCAGGGGTCAGGGACCCCTGAGCACAACGAACTTCAAAGACATTTAGGGGTATAACTATGAGAGCTGAGACCCCTGAACATTGGAATAGAAATGGATTGAGACTGAAAAGGCTTGGACCCATTTCGTGGTCAAGAGGAACCTCTGCTAAGGAAGGAACAACTGAAGAGACTGCTGGGAAGGACCGATCCTTGCTTCGTGATCTGGGGCTGGTCTGCAGTTTGCTGTTTTAACCAAGGAAGAGGCTGTTGGGACTGTGCTTTGTGCGCTGGGTCCCCCGGCTTGAAGAAGACTGTGCTTTGTGCTGTGTCTTGTTACCCCAAGTGCCCGAGGTGAGGTGGCTCCCTGTTTGGAAACACAGGAACATAAAAGTTTCCGGAGAAGTTTCAAGCGACGCGGTGGGCGCCTGTTGTGGCAGTTTGAGACTCTCGGATGGTGTGTCCTGTGATCTTGGACACACGGAGGAGAAGTGAGACTCGGACGCGCTGGGTGCGTGGCGTGGTGCACAGGAGGCGCTGGTGAAGAGCGCCTGGTCAACGTGTGCATCGGAAGTGGAGTGAGTCTTGGACGCGCAGGGTGCTTGTCGGGGTGCACCGGAGGCGCTGGTGAAGAGCGCCTGGTCATCGAGTGCACCGGAGGAGAAGTGAGGCTCGGACGCGGTGAGCGTGTCGGGGTGCGGCCGAAGGCGTTGGTGAAGAGCGCCTGGATATCGGGGCACCGGAGTTGGAGTAAGTCTCAGTGAAACAGTGTGCGTGCTTTGGTGCAACCTGGGACTGTGGAGGTGATCGGCTGATCATCGTGTGCACCGGGAGAAAGTGAGTCTCCGCAGCGCGGTGTGTGTATTTGGTGCCAACTGAGACCACAGGAAGGAGTGCCTGGTGAACGTGCACTCGGAGTCGACGTAAAGTCCCATCAGCGTTGTGTGTGTGGCTTCGTGCCAGAGGAGACCCGGAGGGTGCTGTGGTGAACGTGCACCCGGAGTAACGTAATCTCAGAGGCGTGGGGTACGTGTGCCCTGCGGCCGCCTGAGACCTTCCTAACAGTCACAGCCTGGACCTACAGCCCCGGAGGAGCTGAGCTGCCAGGCCGAGCCGCTGAGGCCCATTGAGAAAGTTCTGCACGGAAGGCCCAGTTCGCAGAAGGAGGAGAGGAGAGTGGTGTCGCGCCCCCAGGTAACGTGGATCACTGCCTGGGCGGGGTGCGGGCTCGGAGGGACACTCTCTCGGCCTCTCAGTCCTTCTGGCAACGTGAGCCTTTGCTTCGGCTCAGATTGGGGCCCGTACTGACCAAAGGAGTGGCAGTACTGGGGCCAGAGTGAGAAGCTGTACTTGATGTCATTGTTGATACGTGTGGGGGGGGCAACTGTTATCGAAGAGGCTGACTGTCGTAATACACATTGCCAATATTGCTGCTAACGAACTACCGGACTGTCTTATGACACCTGACATTATTTCTGCATAACGAAGTACAGGATTGTAGCGGCCCGCATTGCATTATTTCTTCATTGCAAAGTACAGGATTGTAGCTACGCATTGCATTATTCCTTAATTGCAAAGTACATGATTGTAGCGGTGCGCATTGCATTATTTCTTCATCGCAAAGTACGTGATTGGGGTGTGACACATTGCATTATTCCTTCATTGAGCAGTACATGATTGTAGCGGTACGCATTGCATTATTTCTCCCATTGCAAGGTACCGGGGTGTATCGTTACGCATTGTATTATTTCTCCTTTGCCCAGCACAGGATTGTATCTTTACGCAGCGCACTATTGTTTGTCCATTGCAACGTGTGTGATTCTAGCATTGCGACCAGCATAGCATTTTGAAAGCGGTGGTTGGGATTTGAACCTACCAGCCAGCCGGAACGAATATTACCCTTTATTATATGTTGGCTTTTGTATCGTGTGATCTGATCGTATATCTTTCTATATAAAGTTTATACTCGTTTTTATCAAACTCGTGTGGAGTCCATTTGTGGTGTCACCAGTGGGTTGCTGTGTGTGCGGTTGCACATACTGTACACTCATGCCTTGGAGATAGGCCTGGCTGCTCGTGCCAAGCTACTAAGGGGGTGAGCAGGGCTATCTCAAACTGTGTCCTTACTTGGCCTAACGTTGAATGAGCAGTCCCGGGTCTCGCATTTGGTGACAGTGGTGCGGGACTGGGACTCCGGCTTCCAACAGAGTGTTTACCAGATAAGGCGTTAACCAAAAATAAGTAACTTGTTCTTCTGGGCACTCATCATGTGAGTACTCTATGTTCTTACTGTTTAGCAGCAGTTAGATAAATTGAGAAAGAGGGCATGAGTGTTTAATAATAGAGGAAGTTAGTAACTTCCCATGGAGAGAACAGTTAAGGGATCTACTGTGCTGATCAGGAGTTTGACCCAAGTTTTATGTTGGTTTTATTATGGTGGACTTTTATTTTCTGGGTGTGGAGGTGTTATATGGGGTTATGTAGCCCTTAGATACATTGTCGACATTGCATAGTTTGCATGAGTTTTGCTTGCCCTATGCTGCTGCTTTTGCGCATGCCTCTGCTAAGAGTTTGTTTTCGCGACACTTTGCCTCTGCCCTGTACATGATAACAGATTGTTTTTCACGTTCTCAGCTTTACCTTCAATTCTGTCTGAACATAATGTGCAAGGTCGGTCAACAATGTCTCTTGTTATTCTGTTCTGGTCAGTCCCTATTACCTAGACAAAACATGTTACCAACAGCTGCAATATGGAAGAATCGAGCTTTGATATTTATTTATTTATTAATTAAACTTATAATGCGCAACAGCTACCCAAAAAGGGTTTCCCGGCGCAGACGCAGATCAGAGGCTGATGTCAGATATAACGTTGTTGCATGTTTTTGAAACGCACTCGAAGAAAGCCGTTCCATAGAGCTGAGCTCTGCTGTTCCTATGATGTAAACCTTTGCGTTTAAGCTTTGAGGTAGGGGTCTGCTAATAACGCCTAGAGATCTTCTGTTATATAAAATAACTTCTTACTACCAAGGGGAGGGTGATTAGGCCCAGTTATTTTGCCTTTTTCACAGTCTTTATAAAATGATGACTCCTTTTGTATTCTATGGTATTGTAACAATGCTAATGATTCTTGCCTTATGCATTTTGCTGCTAGTTGTGGTTCGCATACTGTTTTATGAATCACTATAGTCAAAATAAACATTTTGAACTTATTTAGTGACTCTGATTATTTTTATTGTGGACAAGTACGCGAGAGCGAAAGAGTGTCTTGTTCCTGCGACTCTGAGATGAGTCGGGAGTGCTCGTGTTCTGGGTTGTCTAAACATTCGTAGCTTCTTGATATTTGTAGGAGACCGAATGAGACACTATTGGTAGTCGGTTGGGATTTTGGGTACTAAGGTGATAGGAGGTACACCCTTATTTACTGAGGTCCTGTTTTCTTGTGCATAGTTCTGTGTATGAGCAGAATCCCCGCAACATGGCGCCGCCAACGTTTGGTCTAGTTCTAATCTGCGAGACGCTTGAGTAGTGCTCGTGCTAGTCCACAATACCCTCACTTCTGTTTCCGGAGACAGCTGTGACGGAGTAACCTCCTATATTGACGTTTTTATAGGTTTATTCAAGCTTGAAGTTTTAAAACGTCTTTCTTTTCTTATAACCTGTGTTTGCGCTGCCACTCTTTAAGTTGTTCTACTGTCTTCTCTGTAATGGCTGTTGATATTCCGGCTCATAGCAGAGCCGTGCTGCGGGCGCACTTGACTCGTTAGGCAGTCCCTGATGCTGGGGCCGCGCTTATTTTTGTGGTGGAAGCCGATCCGGCTCGCCAATTTTACGTTTTTTTACTCTTGCGTCATCTTACCGGCGGTGGATGGGACTGATGATATGTTTCACACATATACTGCCACTGCCGTTCCTCAGCAGTATCTGCCTTATAGAGCTCTTGAAATTCCGCTTACAGCTTGGCAACACCGTATTTGGTTTAATTGCGCCCTTCCTCACCCATTAATGGCAGTCCGTTTAGGCCCTTTATCTATAGATGGGGCCACATGGCCCGTTTTGGCTGGGTTTACCCCACACCCACGTGCTTTTACAACTGTGACTCTGGCAGAGTTCCGCATCTTACATACATCGTTGGTACGCGTATATAGAGCTGTAATACAGTACGTAACCCACACCGTCCAGGTGGGACCACCTGGCGCTGCTGTACAACCTGCGGGTCCTGGTGGCGCAACGCATCCCCTTATGGTTAATGCTGTCATGGGCAAGCGCCCACAGAATAAGGATGAATTTCCTTATTGGCTTGCCGAGAAATTTGGACAGATAGAAGCTGTCTTTCCTAATACCACTCCTGTGGAGAAACACAGGATCGTAACTATTAGTTTACCCAAAGACTTAATTCCTGAATTGGCTGATTGTAACACCTGGGGCAGGGTGTTTGCAGCGGTATATTCTATGTGTTTCGGCACCTCCTCCACGACCGTACTCCCCTCTGTGATTATACGCGTTCAAGATGAACACGAGCAGAAGTGGCTGTTGAACTGGGGATGAGACTGGTGGGAGTGTTCGACGTGGTTGCTGATATGATCCTTGCGAATGTCAAGGGAGATACCGTTAGCTTTCAAGTAGCAAACCGCTTAGAAGCGGTCGCGGAGGCTGACAGACCACGAGAGTTACCAAAGATTATTGCGAAGGCTTATAAAACCATAGGCCGCAATAGTCTGGGAAATAAGCCTACGACTCAAACACAAACGCAGTCTCAAAATCAACAGAAAGCCCAGCCTGACAAGGATGGGCGCCCTTTCTTTCCTAAAACGAATTGGCAAAGAAATAAGAAACATGGTTCCCAACAGCAGAAGCAGGGTTCGCGTGCCAGTTCACCGACACCTGATGCGATCGCGCTAAAATTAAGTCTCCTGATAGATTTCAGGTTGCTGACCAGCGTTCTCCTCGTTCTTTACAGGAAACATCAGGCTCACAAGCCGGTGGAGGTGATCGCCAGGATCGGGGTAGAAGTCAACCTGCGTCACAACTTCGTGAACAGCCTCGACAGTTTGACGTCAAGGACAAGCAGGGTGATTTCGCTCGTACCCGAACTCCTTTTCAAAAGAAAAAGGTTGCCGCTTTAACGGCGAGATATGCCACAGACGGTGAGGATGCGACTCCTGTATAGGACTTGGGCAGTGACTCTGCTCGACAGTGCTGCGGAAGTTACCATAGTCAGGGAGGCTCTGCGTCCCCGTCTGGATGTGACAGCAACTGACACATTTGTTACTATTGAGACTGCAGATACCCGGGTTGCCCCCCCCGGATAGACTATATGAAGTCCTTTTCCAAATTGAAGGTGATATACTGCGTCCCATTAAGGTTGTTTTCTGGGAGAATCTGACTGCTACATATGACATTTTACTGGCGGAGAAGGATTGGCCTCCACCCTTTGTGTTAGCCTCTTCTAGAGGGGAAGATGTGATACTTCCGAGTTTTTCACGTTGTGTCCCTGAGGAACAAGCGCAGGCTTTCGCGGAGGAATGGGCCTTGGCCCCAGCGGCGTATCGCAATCAGGTGGGTTGGGACGTTGATTCGCGAGCTCATGAAATACCATTGCGCTCTATGCCGCAACCTCAACCTCAATATCCCATCAAACGAGAAGCGAAGGCTTCGGTTTGTGACATTCTGAGACAATTGGAGTATAAGGGGGTCATTGAGTCATGTGTATCACCTATGAATAATCCACTCTTTACTGTCCCTAAGCCTGATGGTTCTTTTCGGATTGTATTGGATTATAGAAATTTGAACAGCCATTGCCGCACCTTTGCGGTACAAAAACACACACAGTTCAGCGCTGGTGAATAATATTGTTCGTAAAAAATACAAAACGACACTTGACATTTCGAATGGTTTCTACAGTCACAATCTCGACCGTGCGAGTGGTGACCTAACAGCATTCAGTGCCGTCGGAAATCAGAAAAAATTTACACGATTGCCTTTGGGGTATAAGAATAGCCCCGGGGCATTTGCGGCGCGCATTGTGTCTTTGTTGCATGACCTTGACCCTGAGGCCTTGTCGTACGTTGATGACATCTATTTGACTGACGACGACCTCGCCCCGCATCTTGACCGAGTCAACCACATTATCTTATCTTTTGCCGATTTCGGTTATAAATTTAATTTTGCAAAGTCACACATTGCCCATGTGACAGTGCTCTTTTTGGGCTATGAGCTCAATAACAAGGGAAAGGGTCTAGCACCTCACTTCCTAGAGAAATGTGCACATTTGAAACCACCTTCTTCTTTGAAAAAGTTACAATCCCTGCTGGGTTTTTTAAACTGCGGAAGGACTTACATTCCCGATTATGCCCAGCGTATCAAACCGCTTTATGTGTTGATACAACCTAAGTTTTCATCTGCCAGCTGGCTTCCGGAACATACTTCTGTACTGCAGTCTTTGCAGGCGGATTTGCTTGCGACTAACTTCTTAATGACTCGTGATAACACCACCAACCTGGTAATACGTATCGTTTCAGGGGCAGTGGGTTTCACGTACTTAACATTCAATGAAGGTGACACACTACCTATTACATACAAATCACACATGTACACTACGGCTGAAATGCGTTTTTCCTCTGTTGAGAGAATCTTGACTGCAGTGCAGATGGCGATTCTAAAGGAACGCTCACTGGCGCAGGGCAAACGCATTCTTATGGTCACTCCCTTCCCTGCTTTGGAAGCGGTGACTAAAGCAAGTGTACCTAACTCAAAGGCATTACACCCACGTTGGATTCAGTGGGCTACTTCTTTGACGTCTTCGGATGTCACATTTGTCTTTGATCCATCTCTGCAGACTCAGGAGTTTTTACAGTATGAATTTGTTCATCCGCCTCCTTTGTCACTTCTTCCTCTGAGTGAATACAAATGCATCATTTATACCGATGGCTCAGCGCAACTGGCCACAGATTCCAAACATGCTTATTCTGCAGCTTGCGCAATTGTGGCTGGCTCCATTGAAGATGGAGAGTTTAAGTCATCCATTGTGCACACTCAGGCACTAGGTGACTGTACGGCACAATTGGCGGAGCTGCGTGCTCTTGTACTTGCTCTCGAGTTTGCTGATCCTCTTGTGAATACTCTTATTGTTTGCGATTCTTACTATTGTGTCCAGTCGTTCAATGACAACTTATTCTTTTGGTCTCAAAATGATTACCGCTATTCTAAAGGCAGTGCAATTAAGCATAAAACGCTTTGGGTTCGAGTGGCAGATTTTAAACAACGTCTGCCTCTCACACATGTTATTCATACACTTGGCCACCAGCGTGTCGGAACTCACGCTCTTGGTAATACTTTGGCTGATGAAGCAGCCAAGTCTGCAGTAGCCATGTGTTCCGTAGCAGCAGTTACAAGATCTATGACTAAGATTGATAATGAGATTCTGGCAGCGGTCTCTGCAACTAGGGAGGGAGGTAATTATCCTGCGGGTTTCCCTTCCAAATACTCTTATCATGTAACTCCCGAACAGGTTCCTTATGCTACCATTCCTTCAGTTGGGGATCGGCTGATTCCCAACTCTGACCGCAGACAAGCTTTGATCAAGGCCGCACACAAAGGCATTGCTTCGGCACATGCTGGTGTGTCGGCAACAGTCTCTATTCTTCAGCAACGTTACTGGTGGCGTGGTTTATATAAACAGACTTGTAACTATGTTCTTTGCTGTGATGTTTGTCAACAAATCAAGCCTTCTACAGTCCCACGTCCGCCACAAACACAGCTATGTATTTCCAATAAGCCTTTTGGCTGTCTCTATCTTGATCACTGCGGTCCTCTTTCTTCAGATACTGCATACAAGTATATCTTGGTTGCGGTTGACTCGTGCACTCGATTCCTGTGGGTTTGGCCACAATGTAGTGCTGACGCTCGAAATGTCATCAGGAATTTACGTGTCTTTATCGGGATGTTTGCCTGTGGTACCTTCCATTCTGACCAAGGTCCAGCGTTTGCCTCTAAGGCTTACAAGGATGCAATGAAGTCGTTGGGGGTACGGGTGCAGTTTTCGTCTCCATACAGGCCTGAGGGCAATTCAGTTGTGGAGCGAATGAACCGTGACTTAAAGCAATCCTTGACAGCTAGAGTCTTAGGTACTGGCAGGGACTGGCTGTCCCACTTGTATGGGGTCCAACGTGCACTAAATAATCTCCCTAGAAGATCTCTGGGTGGGCGGACCCCTTACAAAATGCTCTTTGGCTTTCACATGTTTGTTCCTGACCTTGATGGTCTGGACATTGTGGCGGCTGCCTCTAAGTTTGACGTAGATAATACTCTGGCAACTGAGCATTTACCATCTTCGCCTGCTGCTGCACAACTGATTCCTGTTACTGGTTGGCTTCCTAAAGTTGGAGATCTGGTGCGGGAGAAGATTGAAAACAAAAAAGAATTTGGTCCCTCTTACTGTGCTCCGGTTTCAGTACTTGGACTGAAGGGTACTCGTACTGTCATTCTACCACCATTGCTAGGTCGCAAAGACAACAGATACATCTCAGTGGACAATGTCAAGTTACACCGTGTGGCCGATTCTGAATAGTGTGACACCTGCAATTTCGTGCAACGCAATATCCTTGGCACCGTTAACTTTGTCGTCACCTGCTGCTACAAGAATGTCTGCTCATATGATGGACACTGTAATTGATCTTCAACCTTTGCGAAAATCCTCTTCTGCAATGGATATTGTGTGCCCCTTTCCGGGGATTGATTCCGTGAGTGAGATGCCATCTAGCCCACGAGTACGAATGGACGATTCGACGCTTTCACCTTTGCTTGCAAGTCCTGTGATGGAGAACCGGCACACCTTTCTTCTGCCTCGTCCTCCTCATCCTCCAGTTTGTCTGATGCACCCAAGTCTAAGTTGCTTATTTTTTACTCCTGGTTCATTCCCCCATGGACCTACATTTGGTTGGTTCTTATCTTTATATTCCTCTTCATGTCAATTGGTTTTGTGACAGTATTTTTTTTACTTATAAATGGCCATTATCTCCCTGAATGCTCTGCAGTAAAAATGGTCGATGGAACTTTGGCTCCTCACACATCGTCCCATATCATGAAACGTGACCAGTCTTTTGTGAATATTTCAGCTTTCCCAGTTCCTGACGGCATCGTTTGGGACAAAGTAGCTTATGAAATCCATGGTCCAACTGAGTTCCTTCGTGTTCCATACGTGTTTCGCGTCTCCTTAGGGGATGTGGTGACACGGGACATACATTCGGATAATTGGGATGTGCAGGCAGTTCGTGCATTGTTTTCGGATTTAAAATATTATGCTGCCTTTGATGCCGAAGATTTGTATTTACATTCTGCCAATTATGGTGATCTCTTTTGCTATCAACATTATGGGCATCATTTTTTACACAAAACAAACACCATGAGACCCGTTTTTAATTTTACCCAATGGGAACATTGTCCAACTCCCTTACAGGGGAGTTCTAAAACTCTTAGGAATAAGTTCACCTATTTTTCCGATTATGATTTGACTAATCCTTAATTCTATTACTTTAGGCTTCAAAAATCCCCTACATCGAAGTACCTGTTATCCCACACTAAACTAATTTACGCCAACTCGTTTAGAACACAGTTGGCCACACACGGTTATGACCATTGGAAACAGACTATAGATTTCAAATCAATCTGGGGCACAAAACCATGGCAGGTTCAGGGCACTGAGGCGTTACATCGTGCCTGCCTGATCCCCACTCAATTGCTGTTTTTAAATAGAACCATTTACCAAACATCCTGTTATGGCCTTGCAACTGTCACAAACCTAAATACCCCCTCCATTTCATCATTAGCTGAATATGATAATTGGCGGTTACATAATAGCTACACCATTGAGGCTTTGCAGGCTCTCCTTCAACATGCCTCCTTTAATGTTTCTGAGATTGATTCATCATCATCATCATGTAACTTTATTCGGTCATTGTACAAAAAACCATCAAAGTGTGCAGAGATAAAACCTAAATATATTTACAATTAAAAAAGTATTAAACCATTACTATCTCAAGTACAAATGACAATCCCAGGTCAAAGTTAAAAAATAACATAAATGCATAAATATGAATGACCTAATCATACATGAAAGATGCAAAAGCAACAACTAGTGCGTTAAAAAATACAAAACCATGATTATAAAACGTAATATTTAAAATACATATACAACATGGAAAAGTTTAATGTGACAACACGGCAATGAAAATTTTTGGCGAATTATCCAGGAGAATAAAAAACGACTAAGAGCAAAGACTATTGGCCCAGAAGTGTCTGTTTTGAAAATTCTAAGCGCAATCTGGTACTGCCTTGCACCCATGTTGAGACATATTGGTCTAATCCATCTCCTACGTATCTGCTGATACTTGGGGCAGAAAACTAGAATATGTTCTTCAGTTTCGTTAACTTCAGTGCAGGCAGGACAAGAATCTAAGACTAGGCCAACCGCCTCTTTCCCAGGAAATTTCAGGAGCAAATTGCCATATCTAAACCTAGTATACAAACTTTTTGCGAGGGGGGGCAAGATTAGATCAAAGAAGGGTTCAAATAATGAGCATGATTTTATATTTAGGAAGTTAGAAGTTAACTGGCCACATGATTGATTATTAGTGTAATGCTCCCCCACTACCTTCCAATACATAGTTTTAAGGGTCAGAGTATCACGTCTAGTGGCCCTATCTGGATGCTCCCACAGACCTGTCAGATTCAGTAGTTAACACCAATTAGCAATGTGTTTAAACCAGGGTAGATGTTTTGCGCCGTTAATCTCCAGGACCTCCCGTAGGGAATTGCGATAATCAGTTAATTGTGGAGTAGTCCATAGGTGCAACCAGTAAATTAGGGGTCTCAAGTAACCCTGGGTGGCAAATTCCGTTCCGCTCGCGGAACTTGCGAAATTTCGGCGTTTCCGCGTTCCGCGCGGAACGCGGAAATGTCGAAACTTCCGCGATCCGCGAGCGGAACGGAATTCGGGTATAAATAAAGCAGGTGCCCGAGTTGAAGCTCAAATTCTGTGAGCGAGGTTGTGGCTAAGCAGATGTGCCTTCTCTCCATTTCTACCCTGAAAAGTTAGCTGTAATCCTTGATGGAGGTCTTTGCATCCTTGATTTTCTCGAGCGCAATCCTCGTGTAGAATTCGTGAGCGTGGTTAAGCAGATGTGCCTTCTCTCCATTTCCAACGTGAAAAGCTAGCTGTAATCCTTGATGGAGGTCTTTGCATCCTTGATTTTCTCGAGCGCAATCCTCGTGTAGAATTCGTGAGCGTGGTTAAGCAGATGTGCCTTCTCTCCATTTCCACCCTGTAAAGTTAGCTGTAATCCTTGATGGAGGTCTTTGCATCCTTGATTTTCTCGAGCGCAATCCTCGTGTAGTTCCCGTGACCAGGAGGTTCCTTCTCCTCGTCTGCCGCTGAGATCCTGCTCTGACCCTTTATAAACAAGAGGCATGTGAACGGGCCTAGAAGCCCCGCCCATTTCGCCTCGCCCCACATACACTAGCGGTATGCAACGACTTCCTCCCTTTCCCCACTATGATGGACAGCTTAATCAAAGGACCCCGGTGCTTTCGGCGCGGTGGCAAAGTTACAGACACACAGGTCACTGGGGAAAATTCTTCAGGTCCTTTACGCAGCTGTAGTGTAGGAAAGGCACTATACATTTACCCAACGAGGTAGCACTTACTGATTAGCCAGTAGAAAGTACTCCAGCTGAGTAGAGGTATTGCACAAAACGGAGGCATCTTCTTGGATAAATATGCAGGGTAGGTGTGCAGAATTCGTGAGCGTGGTTAAGCAGATGTGCCTTTTCTCCATTTCCAACGTGAAAAGCTAGCTGTAATCCTTGATGGAGGTCTTTGCATCCTTGATTTTCTCGAGCGCAATTCTCGTGTAGAATTCGTGAGCGTGGTTAAGCAGATGTGCCTTCTCTCCATTTCCACCCTGTAAAGTTAGCTGTAATCCTTGATGGAGGTCTTTGCATCCTTGATTTTCTCGAGCGCAATCCTCGTGTAGTTCCCGTGACCAGGAGGTTCCTTCTCCTCGTCTGCTGCTGAGATCCTGCTCTGACCCTTTATAAACAAGAGGCATGTGAATGGGCCTAGAAGCCCCGCCCGTTTGGCCTCGCCCCACATACACTAGCGGTATGCAACGACTTCCTCCCTTTCCCCACTATGATGGACAGCTTAATCAAAGGACCCCGGTGCTTTCGGCGCGGTGGCAAAGTTACAGACACACAGGTCACTGGGGAAAATTCTTCAGGTCCTTTACGCAGCTGTAGTGTAGGAAAGGAAAGGCACTATACATTTACCCAAAGAGGTAGCACTTACTGATTAGCCAGTAGAAAGTACTCCAGCTGAGTAGAGGTATTGCACAAAACGGTGGCATCTTCTTGGATAAATATGCAGGGTAGGTGTGCAGAATTCGTGAGCGTGGTTAAGCAGATGTGCCTTCTCTCCATTTCCAACGTGAAAAGTTAGCTGTAATCCTTGATGGAGGTCTTTGCATCCTTGATTTTCTCGAGCGCAATTCTCGTGTAGAATTCGTGAGCGTGATTAAGCAGATGTGCCTTCTCTCCATTGCCTCCCTGAAAAGCTAGCTGTAATCCTTGATGGAGGTCTTTGCATCCTTGATTTTCTCGAGCGCAATCCTCGTGTAGTTCCTGTGACCAGGAGGTTCCTTCTCCTCGTCTGCCGCTGAGATCCTGCTCTGACCCTTTATAAACAAGAGGCATGAGAACAGGCTAGTAGCCCCGCCCCACATACACTCGCGGTATGCAACGTCTTCCCGCCCTTTCCCCACTATGATGGACAGCTTAATCAAAGGACCCCGGCGCTTTCGGCGCAGTGGCAAAGTTAGACACACAGGTCACTGGAGACAATTCTTCAGGTCCTTTGCAGCTGTAGTGTAGGAAAGGCACTATACATTTTCCCAACGAGGTAGCACTTACTGATTAGCCAGTAGAAAGTACTCCAGTTGAGTAGAGGTATTGCACAAAACGGACTCATCTTCTTGGATAAATATGCAGGGCAGGATTCATTCTGGGCTGGCACGATGCTCCTGTCACAAAAATTAAACCTCAACAGGAAGCACTTACAGATATAAAGGGGCGCAGCAAAATCTCCGCGAGCACGCGAAATTCCGCGTGCTCGCGGAGATTTTTTGCCGTTTCGCGGAATTTCGCGGAACGCAATTCCGCAAATTCCGCCCACCCTTAGTCTCAAGGCAGCCAGGTCGCCAATTCTCTTTAACCTAAGGTCACAGAAAAGTGGGGTGAGTGGTGTTGTAATTGGTAGCGAAATGAGAGCCCTAGCAAAAGTATTTTCACAGATCGTTAATTTACTAACAGAGATGTACCCCCAAATCTCTGCTCCATACAGGGCTCCACTTTGGGCTTTTGCACGATACATTTCTAGAGCCGGAGAAAGGGATTGGGTATAAGATTGTTTAAAAAATCTTAATATTGATTTAGATCTTTGGCATAGTATTAGGAAACTCTTCCTCAATTGGTAATCCCAACTAAGAGGCCCATTAGGATGGCGGGCGGACTTCCGTCCGCCCGCCACCCTAGCGGTGCTGGGACCGGCCGCCAGTGGTGCGGCGGTCCCGCACCGGCGATTAGGATGCCACCGCCACCGTGGTGGTGGCATCCTCCATTCCCAGCATTGTGGCGGGCGGTGCTCACAGCACCGCCCGCCACAATGCTGGGAATGCACTGCGTGCATTGTCATGCACAAGGTGACAGGCACCGCGAGGTGCCTGCCACCATGTCCATGACAATGCAGGGGGTACCATAGGTACCCCCCATGTGCACTCCCCACCCCCCCAACATCTTGGGGGCCCGCAAGGGGCCCCCGGAAGAGAATTCTGCATGCCTTTCCATGGCGGCAACGCCGCTACGGAAAGGCATGTTTCCGCACCCATGCTAATATGGATGGCGGTGTCTAGCAGACACCGCCACCATATTAAACCCTTTTCCGCCCGATCGACTTGTTGACCAGGCGGAAAAGCGGCGGACGGTCTTCCCGTCCACCGCAGTACCCCCGCCATTCTAATATGGCGGGGGTAAATGGGTGGCGGGCGGGGAAGGATGTAGGGCAGATCGCCTCCGCCATGCGGGCGGTGACGATCCGCCCTACATCCTAATGGGCCCCTAAGTGTCTCATTCAAGCCTATGCCTAGATAATCAAAATTATTTACCCGTTCCATGGGTTCTTGTAAGATCTTAATCTCCCGTAGGCCACCCCGTACTTTACCGAACACCATATATTTCATCTTTGAGGAGTTCAGTTCCAATCTCCTCTCCTTGCGAAAACCCAGGAATTTGTCCAATAAGACCTGCAAGCCCATAGGTGTTGTAGATATTAATAAAGAGTCATCTGCAAAAAGCAGGATGGGGACTTTTGCATTATTCAATGTGGGGGCATCATTCTTGCAACCCGCTAGACAGCTCACCACATCATTAATAAACAGGGAAAACAGCGTGGGGGCAAGAACACACCCTTGGCGCACTCCACGTTGTATCGGTATCTTCTCTGTTAATTCCCCGTTTTTCCCCCACCTGACCTGAGCATAATTATCCTTATGCAGTCTAGCAATCACGGACACAAGATCCTCTGGGGCGCCTTGGGCAAGCATGGTTTTCCACAGCAAATCACGCGGTACCAGGTCAAATGCAGCTCGCAGATCCACAAAGGCTACATAGAGCCGCTGTTTCCTGAGTAGCACGTACTTCCATGTTAGCAGGGAAAATCTAAAAACTTGATCGCATGTACTAATTTTCGCGCGGAATCCCGCCTGGACTGAGGACAATATCATATTATCGTCCATCCATCCTTGGAGTTTGTCTAAAACTTGCCTGGCAAAAACCTTTTGTAAATTGTCTATCAGGCTGATAGGTCTATAAATGGAGGGGATAGCAGCATTGCCCTTTTTGTAGATAGTTATTATCTCTGCTCCCCTCCAGGTTTACCGGGATATCCCCACCAGCCGCTATACAATTAAACAGAAGGTTTAAGTACGGAGCCCATATCATAGGTTCTGATTTGTACAGGTCTCCCGGTATCAAATCAGGACCAGGGGCTTTACCTGCTTTCAGTTTACTAATTGCTGACACAGTATCCTCTATGCTAAAAACTAGTGGTAAGTTGTTTATAGACACCTCAGAGATAGTAGTTTCTACATTTGGTGCAACCTGGTCAAAGTGTGGACTAACAAGGACCTCCTCTTCTGAGTATAGTCGCGAAAAATGATCCACCCAAGCCTCCGGCTGAATATGGTAATTATTGGAGGTATCTTTCTCCACACTGCCCCTGGATACAATGTGCCAGAACATACGGCTGTCTCTAACTTGGGCTGCTGAGACCAGGTCGTTCCAATTTGTATCGGCATAATCGCGCTTAGCTTTATTAAGCGCGACTCTATAAATATTACGAGCAGAAATTATGTCAGATCTAGAACGCTCTCTAACTGCTATTTGTAGTGCCTTCTTGCAGTCATCATTAAACCAATTACGATCCCTTGCACTAACAGGCCATCCACCAAGACTATGTTTGGAAAAGACTGATTGTAAAGCTTTAAAGAGCTCATTATGTACTTCAATAACATGCGAAAATTCAGGCGAATCAGTACTATCCTTGTGGCTGCACAGATTATTTAAGGAGGCCACAAAGAGCTTATATATTCTGGTGTAGAGGTCTTGATCAGCTAGGACTTTAGGCCATGTAACTCTTCTACGGTTGTTAGTTGTACACGGCTCTACTATTTTAGATGTTTGACAGTGAACATCCCTCTCCAGGTCCCTACCCTTCAGTTTTAATAACAAAGAATTATGGTCACTATCTGTCCTTGGTTCAATGGTCATGTCTTCCACTAGTGACCATATCCTAACATCAACAAGGATATAGTCTATAATACTTGTATAAACACCCCTTTTAAAGGTGGCCTGTCTTCCTAGATCTGATGGAGTTCTCCCATTGCAGGCCCTCAAACTCCTACCTGCAATTAGGGAGGCAATCTGTAAAGAGACATTTGAAAAACGTTGGCCATGTTTGCCAACAACCAGATTGGGGATACCCCAAATCTCGTCCTCCTCCTCTAGTGAAACAGTAGGGGGGAAGGTTCGAAAGCGGCATTAAAATCCCCCGCAACTATGATTTTAGAGTTTAGTTGATAACCTCCCACCAGTTCGTCTAGTAGTGTAAGTACCAAAGATTCACTGCTAAAAGGTTCTGACCTGGCGTAAACATTGAACAAGGTCAGAGTTAAACCAGACAAGAAAATAAGCTGAATAAATAAGGTCAAGCGAATGTATTAGTAGTTGCTTATACCTACAAGCTAGAGTATTTTTAACTAATATTAGCAGTCCGCCACTGGCCCTACCTGTCGTTTTTGGGGGAACAGCATCCACACAATATGTGGTATAACCATTTATGTGCACCTTGTCTACAGCCCAGGTCTCTTGGAATACACAAATATCAGTATTCCCTATAGTAGTAAACCATTCAGGATCTTGGAGCTTGGAATATATCCCTGCTAGGTTCCAGGATATTATAGTTAGTCTGTTGTGTATCTCATGTCTACTGGCGGGAATACCTCCATGAGTATCTATACAACTAGATGGGACACTATCAATGGTTTGGGCGAGCGAGCACTGAAACTGGGGTAAAGATGTGACTGTTTCTATTACTTTGTTGGTTATCTCCTCAATAACTACAATTGGGAGATTCCCAGCTACCGATTCGGTGGGGAGATTGACACCCTGGGAGCCTAAAATTAAAACAGTATCAGAGCTCGATGGATCCACAGGCGGAGCATTAATATTTATATCCAAAGTATGCCTTAGCTCTATATACAGACTATCAGTAATAAGTTTCTCAATAGGTCCCCTTACTGCCTCACTAGTGACAAATGTCCCCATATTTTCCAAACAAATATCAGATAGCGGTACAGACAAGATTCCCCCTGCCAGGGCTACATTCTCGACTCTTCCTCCATCTAATGGGGTCAAGGGGGTCAGTCAATCGTTATCATCCAAAGGATTGAAACCATCAAAATGGTTATTAACTGGAATAGCATATCTATGCTGCCTTTGCCCCCCGCTGGAAACTCCCCAAATGGTAACTGTGTGGCACAGTGGGTTTATAAAAATATCCAAGGGGTAAAATGCTGATCCCTGTTTGTGCCATCGACCAATTACCCGCCCTTTCTAATATTGCACGAACTAAGTATGGTGACCCGAAGGAAACTACTACGCAGTCACCTTCTCGAGACTTGTTCGAATTCCCTACCCAACTAACCCGTCTCACCATTTTGAACTCTGAAAAGAGCGGATTTCCTAGCCGTGTCCTCATATTTAGCTCGTATAAGGATTTATTTTTCAATTTAGTCCAGTGTTCCGGCACTCCCGGAGGCAATTTGGGGACATTGGCTAGCACTATAGTATAAGGTGTTGCTTCCAGAGGTAAGTGAAGTATGTTATTACCTAACGGTTCTCTCCCTGATTTGTTATAGAATCTATTATTCCTCAGGGGCTGTGCTTCCTCAACGTGTACATGTTTGGCCTTATTAGGGAGGGATGTTTTTTGAATATTTGACAGCTGTTCTTGAGTGGTACTTTGAATGTGTGCTAGATCAGTAACCCCTGGTGAAGTTACCCCCGTACAATTATTAGCTAGGCTGTTGGATGGAGCAATGGGGGGAGCCGTTACTGGGTCTGGACCTGGATTGATGGACTTATCATTTGGACGGCAGTTAAGCCCAATAGGCTGGGCAGATTTAAAGCTGCCTCGGCTAGCCTGAGTTAGCTGAAGAGAATGAGTGTTCTTATGGCTTGGCTGCTTCTGCTGATCTAAAGAAGCAGCACTTGTGAGCTTTCCAAGCTTGTCGATACCCGTCTCTAATCTAGATAACTTTTGCATCAGCGGGTTCAATAGAGCTGATACAACGTCACCTAGTTTGGTCCAAAACCCCTCGCTATCGCCAAGCTGCAAGGGAGATGAAGATGGAGAAGAGGCAATATTGACCACTGAGTCATCGGCTTCCTCAGCAACCTCTTTGGCTACACCTCTACGCCCTCTTTTGGGTAAAGGATAGAGTTCCTCACCAGGACCCAGCCCTTTCCGTTTCTTGGACTGGGGTAAAGAACTATCCCCTTGAGTAGACTTGCTTTTTTGGCTTCTAGTATGCACTTTCGGTCTAGTAACTATTTCGCTTGTCTTAGGGGCAGCACATGGCACGAGTACCTGATTAGGCAAGGTTGTTACAGTTAGGGGTAGGGGAGATCCAGCAGAGGGGCCAGGATTAGAATAGTCATCTAAGTCTATATGTCCAGGTGTTTCGGGATGTGGGAAGGGGGGTTGGGACTCCAGAGAAAGTCTACGCTCAGTGAGAGCAATTTGATGAATGAGGACTGACTCAGCCCTTTGAAGGAAAGCATCTAGAGTCCCTACCACACCTTGACCCGTTAGCGATTTCCTTTTGGCTGGTTGCTTCTGCACCATGACCCCAAGGAAGATATTGGCACACAATAATGCAAGTACCCCTGTACCTCAGTTTCTCAGTTCGTCGAGTCACGAGTCAAGTTCCTAAATTTCGCAGGTAGGGTCCATGCAAAGTGGAATGGATCCTGCCGGGATCAAAAGACCAAATGACGTAGCCCAACCTGACCTCCTTCGCCGTGGGTGGAGAGGCAGCGCTTTATGCGCGATGACCACGCCTCCCCCTCACTCGCGGCAGCTGTAGCAGAGGTGTTGCACCCTGGTGGTTGAAGTCCTCTCCCAGGGTGTTGGCGTCAAGGTTGGAGGGATTCCTCTGGGGTCAGCACGGGCTCGCCAGTAGCAGCAGGTTCGGCAATTTACAAAGAAAGAAACTCCCTGAGATTGATTCATTAGGATGGTTGTTGTGGCAAACTAATGCTAATGCATGCCAGTTGCATTTCTATAATGTTACACCTGGTTTCATTCAGACTAAGCCTAATCCTCGTTATCTACCTCATCATTCTGTGACTACATACTCGGTAGGTAAATTGTGCCAGCAGTGGCTAGAACACTCTACCCTTGCATCTGTCAAACAGCACCTTTCGATCCTATCGAATGATATAGATTTGGCTGATTTTCTCCTAGGCCCACGTAATCCAAGGGCCAAGCGATTCTTTATGCCTCTTTTTTTTTTTTTTTGAGTTTAAAATTCTTTATTGTAATTTCAAGGTACAATCCACTTACATACATAATTATATCCCCTGAGCAACCAGTACTAGTGGACCTTGCAGTTTCCAAACGAGGAGAAGTTAGGATCGCAACCGCCCCTTGAAAATGGTATCGAAATCATCACTTGATTGGAACTTTTCCACTCATATTTTAAATTGGAACTTGTAACTAAACATCCCCTCCTCCCAACCCCACCCAACCCCCTCCCCCCACCGGGTCCAACCCCCCTAGAGGTCCAGTAATCATAGGATCAGCCAAGGGTATCCTCATGGCCCCCTTCTAGACTGTGGGACTCATTCTCCCTGTGACGAGCCTCTGCCGACGATGCCTGTGTGGAATTTGGGGAGCTTCCCTCTATCCCCTGGATCATCAACCCCCATGCCATCAGTACATCCGGGAGTTTATCATCCCTTCTAGTGCTACGCATGTGCCCCTCCTCCGCTAGTGCCCATTCTCTCAAGTCTGATTTCCAGTTCGCTATCTGCATGCCCTCGCTGCGCTAGCCAATGGATTGATATTCGCCGCCTAGCTGTTACCAGCCCCAACACCAGGAACCTCCTACTTGTTTTACGGTTTGGGTCTCGGGGAATTAAGCCAAGGAGACAGGTACGCACCTCAAGGGCAACCGACCACCCAGTTATTCTGCTCAGGTCTTCTAGGACCGCCGTCCAGTATTCCCGTATCGTCGGACAGGACCAGACCATGTGCGGAAAATCCGCCTGGACATAATGACATCTGGGGCACCTTGGATCTCTCGATCCGTCTATCGTATGTAGTCTCTTGGGTGAGAGGTAAGTCATGTGAACTATGTTATACTGTATCTGTTTAAACCTATTGCTCACCGCCACCTTGCGTACATTTTCATGAATTTTTTCCCAGTCTCGTGGCGCAATCTCCTGCGAAGATGCCGCCTGCCACTTCTCTTCTACTTTAAGAGGTCCACATTTTTTATCTTCCCGTAGTGCCCTGTATAGGTGAGTAACAAGTTTCCGCCCTCCCGCCATGGCAATCAGCGCGACCAGGGTGCGGGTGTGTCCAGGGGCAGCCGGGAACACAGGCCACAACTGCCGCGCCGTCGCCGCCATCTTGGCGTATTGCAAAAATTGTCCCGATCCCAACCCAAAAGTATCTACCGCTTCCTGATACGTTATAAACCTTTGTTCCGGGTAGAGGTCAGCCAACATTAGACAGCCCCCCGCCTTCCATTTATCAGTGGACATAACCCGCTCAATGAGTGCGAAGGGTGGCATGAGCCAGAAATCTGCCTCCGGGGCAAATGGCTGTGTCTGGATAAGTCTCCTGATCACCCTGTTCCATATGGCAGTAAGTAATCTACCCAGTGGGGGACATTGTTCCTGTCTTCCCTCGTCCGCCAGATGAGCGCACCCAACGGTCGATCGCCATAAGTGCCAGCCAATAGTGATCTTTCCCAGGAGGGGTCCGCATCCAACCAGGCTATGGCGTGCTGTAATTGTGAGGCGAAATAATAAAGTTCTAGGTCAGGGATTTCTAAACCTCCCTTACCCCATGTGCGTTTCATAATTTCGAGGCTGACCCGGCAGCGTTTCCCGTTCCATAGCAATTGGATAAGCATTGCGTCGAGTTCCTTGAACACCTGATGCGGGAGCTCAAAGAAGGAGCCCTGCATTGTAAAGAGACATCGGGGCAACACCACCATTTTTATTAAGGCAATCTTTCCCATCAGTGAGAGTTTAAGTGTATTCCAAAAGGCGATGCTGCCGTGTAGACCCCTGAGTATCCTCCCCATATTATGTTGATAAAAAGTGTCCCTGTCCCTACAGATCCATATCCCAAGATAACGCAGCGTATCAGGCACCCATGGGAGGCCCACCTCTGGGAGTCCAACTCCGCCCCCTCGGCCGCCGACTCGATCTTATATAATTGTGATTTTGTCTTATTAACATAGAGCCCAGATGTCTTAGCAAACTGATCTAAAGCCGTCAGCAATAACGGAAGCGAATGGGCCGGCTCCCGTAGGTATACCAGCGCATCGTCAGCATACAATGATACGATATGCTCCGTGGCCCCGACTCGTATGCCCTGCCCCTGGAGAACCCCACGGAGATGACACGCTAATGGCTCCATCGCCAGGGCGAACAACAATGGGGAAAGCGGACACCCCTGTCGTGTCCCCCTTGCTATTGGCATTGCATCCGAAACATACCGACCCGTTCGGACCCTGGCCACTGGCTGTGTATAAAGGAGTCTCACCCAGTTCACAAACCCTTCACCTATCCCCATTTTTAGGAGTACCTGCCATAAATATTCCCATCTGATGGAGTCGAACGCTTGTTCTATATCCAAAAATGCCAAGGCACTCTGTTGGGCCCTGCCCCTAGTGACTGCATAACATGGGCCAGACGGCGAATGTTCCTCAGTGTATTCCTCCCTGGTATAAAACCGGACTGATCCTCATGCACCAGCTGCCTGAGATATGGAAGTAATCTACTGGCCAATACCTGACTAATAATTTTAAGATCTACATTTAGCATAGAAATTGGCCTGTAGGAGTTGGGGAGCAGGGGGTCCTTCCCCGGCTTGGGGATCATCACGATCAACGCTTCTCGCATGGAGCTGGGCAGTATGCCGGTCTCACCGGCTTCCAGAACTATTTCCAGGAGCTTAGGGACTAGGACTCCCCCATATTCTTTGTATAGCTCCGCCGCCAGGCCATCCATCCCGGGCGATTTAGTAGTTTTCAGGTGCGCAATCGCCGCCTTCACCTCCTCCCCCGAAAGGAGCCCCCAGGGGTTCCTGACTCTCCGGGGCAAGGCAAGGCAGGTCCGCCTCGGCAAGGTAAACTTCCATAGCCTGGGGGGTGGTATGGGGCTCGGGCTCGGAATATATCTTTTGTAGATATGCTGTAAATGCCCGGTTAATCTCATATTGGGTATAAACCATTCGCCCCTGATCTGTTTTAAGGGCCAAGATCGAGAGAGGTTGTATCTCCATCCTGATCAGGCGCGCCAGTAGGCGGCCGGCCTTATCTCCCTCTGTGTACCATCGGCGCCTACTCATGGTTCTATCATATTTACCCAGTGACTCCCATATGTCCCCTATCGTCCGCCTTTGTTCTGCCCATTTGGCCGGCCCCTCCGGGTCCGTAGAAAGCTCTGCCTCTAGGGCCGCCAAACGTGCCTCCTGGTGTTGCAAATCCCGCTCTAGCACTCTTCTCACGCCCACCTCAGTGGACATACACACCCCCGCATCACCACTTTCATCGCATCCCATTCAAGCGCTCTCGAACTGGCCGTGTTCCAATTTACCGCAAAGTAGCCATCTAGCCCTGCCGCTACCGTCTCCTTATATACCGGGTCCGTTAGAGCGTCAGTATTAAGTCTCCATAGCGGTATTTTGGATCGTGGTCGGCCCAGCGTGTAAGCCATCAGCAGGGGAGAGTGGTCAGACAGATATCGGGCTAGGTATTGCGTCTCTACTATTCGATTGGCTGCCGCCTCCTGTACAAAGAAATAGTCCAGCCTGCTATGTGTGTTAGCTGCTGGCGTGTGACACGAGTACACTCGGCAGCCCGGGTTACGGTGTCGCCAGATATCCATCAAATGGTAATTGTGAAGCATCCGACGCATTGCTTCTCGGGTTTTGGGCTTGACTTCCGTTTCGGGGGTGCCTATCTAACCCTCCATCAAGAGCACAGTTGAAATCCCCGCGATAATCAGTTCTACTTCTGGTGTCAGGCCTAACTGACCCAAGACCTTATTCAAAAAGTTCCCATCGTCAGTATTCGGAGCGTATATATTCACTAAGCACATTCGGCGTCCGTCCAGGGACCCCTCCACCACCACATAGCGTCCATCTGGGTCTAGACTACACTTTGCGTCCTTAAAGGGGACACCTGGAGCCACCCATATAAGCGCCCCTCTAGCATACCCCGAGTAGGAAGTCGCAAAAACTGGCCCCTCCACCGACGTTGGACATATTTCAAACAGTCTCCCCAGAGGTGCGTCTCCTGCAGAAAGGCCATGCTTATCTTGTACCGTCTGAGATATTGCGCCACCCGGATCCGTTTGACCATGTTATTGAGCCCCTAACATTCCATGTTATAAATTTATAAATCTGTTGTTCGCCTGACATGAGCTGAATATCCTACTTTTCCTTGATACACATCGTATGAGCTGGAGAAACCCACAAGTGTTGTGTTGGGACCCCCTGTATGGAAGCTCCTAGGACCTCTGGTGACCCGGCTTAAAACATTCCCAATAAAAAACTGCAAAACATCACCCTGCGAACCCCCATCCCTCCCCACCCACAGGCAGTAGTACCGCATTCTCACCCCCAACCCTGGTCTGAGGACGCAGGACCCCGCCTCACAGCGCCACCCTCCCCACAAATCCCCCGCAACTTAATACGCAATAACAGTAATCAACAAAACGTCAATGAGAACCCCTAGTTCCTGCTATACAGCCAAACTGCCTGGCGCCGCGCGACCCCGCCCAACCAGCGGTCTAGCCAGGCCGCCTCAGCGCACTACAGTTGGAATGTCCTAACTGTAGTGTGGCGGAGTAGTATCTCACCCCAACAACAACGTTCCCACCCCCTTATAGTCCCGCGGGCCGGAGCCCCTCCTGCACGTGGCCGCTGCAGAGTCAAACCCAATCACGGGTGAGATCCGTACTCACTGTTCCACAGATCATTGCCCCCTGCACGGCAGTCCCTTGACTTGTCCGCAAGTGTCTCAGGAGCCACCCTCGACTGGGCTGGCAGTGCCCTCCGGCTCTGATTGCGTTTCTTGGACCAGACACAACGGGGAGAACTGGTTTTGCGTCGATAATTCCCTTATCTCATCTATGAGGGTGCCGTCCGGCCCCACCATGATTCTACCTCTGTCCGGTACCTTTTGTGTCCTGGGTCGTTGTTCTCCAGTGTGGCGATGCTGATTCTGATTCCGTCGGCGGCTGCTCCCAGTCCTCTGTTCATGCCATCCCTGGGTCCGGTCTTGTCCCTCCAGGCCCATCGAGTCCATCCACTCCGTGGCCTCTTGTGGAGAACTGAAGAAATGGACTCTGTCCTCATATTGTACCCGGAGCCGGGCTGGAAACATTAGACTGTATTTCACCTCAAGATTTCTCAATCTCCGTTTAACTCCCAGGAAGTTGTTCCGCAAGTCCTGTACCTTTTTGTGTAGTCCGGGTAGATATGGATATCTCGGTTCTCAAACCTGGGAGGACCGTTCCTGCGGATAAACTGAAGGATCAAGTCCCGGTCCCTAAAATTGAACAAACGAGCAATCATAGCTCTCGGTGGCGACCCGGTTTCGGGGGGACCGAGGAACGGTGGGCCCGCTCCACCGCGAACATCTTTGAAAGCCGGAGGCCCGGGAGGGCGGAACCGAGCCACTCTTCCAGAAATAGGTCCGCCGCCGGACCCTCCGCCTTTTCCAGGAAACCCAAAAAACGGAGGTTGTTCCTCCTCGACCGCCCTTCTGCGTCTTCTGCCCTGTCTTCTAGACGAGAGGTGTGATCTTGGAGTGCGGACACTGTCGCCTGTAATTGCTGGACTTCATTCCGCAAGGAGCCCAGGTCCCCCTCCGTAGTAGTAACACGGTCCGCAACCTTCCGGAGGTCCAGTCGCAAATGATTGATATCCATAGCCATGCCATCCATTTTGGACTCCAACGCCACTCGCGATTCTCGTATGGCCTCCAGAATGTCAGCCTTATCTCTGGCCGACGATCCCTGTTGCAATCCAGGTTCAGGGTCCGGTCGAATGCGCTCGGCCGAGGTTGGGCCCGGCACCGTGTACTGCATGATCTTGTTAGTTTGCGTGCCTCTGACGGGCCTGTCTTTCCCCATCCCGAATGGGATCTCGCCAAGGAGCTCTCCGGGGCCCTTCGTTCCGCAGCCTCAGGCCCAAGGATCCGTCCCTGGCCTAGTTATGGCGAAGGATGTCCACGTGGGCACTCTACAACCAGGGCCCCTGAACACCGCTAGGTTGATCACCTCCCAGTGCACCGCATATCGTGCCCCTTGGCCTCCTCCAGTCAAATTTCCAGCATGAACCAGCACTCGGCCCACCGGCCTTCCTCCGCCGGGGTATGCCGGGTGTCACTTCCACCGAGCCACGGAGTAGGCGCCCCCGCCACCAAAGGCCGTCTCAGGAGCTATGGCTCGGCCACCGCCGCTATTGTGCCCCCAAGTAGGAGTCCAGGCCCTCCTTGCCAGTCATCTGCCCTCATGAATTACACGGCATCACCTGCGGCTATATACAGTCCAAGGGGTCCCACCGTGGCCCTCATGAAGCCCCGGGCTCGTCTAGAGCGCGCCCCCAGACTCTCTCCCTCAGAATAATTGGTGGTCCGCCGCATCCGCTCACCTCCGGGCGAAAAATGTCAAATATTATTATTATTATTTTTTTTTTTTTCTTTTCTTTTTTTTCCTCCCCGGGTCCCTCTCTTCATGCGGCCAGGCGCAAGGCTCCGGGCGGCTCTCCGGCAGCAGTCCCCGCTACAAGGGCATTCCGATGCGGCCCACCAGGAGGCCGCTTAGTGCTCAGCCGAAGTCCGCGCCGCCATCTTGCGCGGAGAATATCCGATCCGGCTGCAGGAGATTAAAGTTTCTTTCCCGGTCTGCAAAGCGTGTGTGCAGCACCCGGGTAGGACTCTCGGGACGAGGGGGTTCCGACCCCTGACTTGACAAAGAGAACTCAATTCCGCCAGGATTTGTTCAGGATTACGGCATCTAGGGCAAGAGCTGCGCTAAACTGCGACTAGCCGGCCATGCTGTCAAGCCACGCCCCCTCCTCTTATAATGAAATTTGGAAACTTTCACAGATGGAAGCCGCATTCGGTCTGCGTCAAATTGACCAGGCAAACTTGGAAAAAGTCCTTGCTGTAGTGGACAACAGCATTTAACACGCTTTCTTCACGCATCTACACCTTAGACAATATTGTTTCTTCTGTAATAGATATTGTGCAAAGCGATGTTTCTGTGTTATATCATGGTCAGAATCAGTTAAGGTCGGTCATGCAATGTGCTTGGACGTTGCAGACACTGAAAATGGGTAAAGTGCCTTGGGATTATTTGATTGCCACTGCTTTATTTTTGCCTTTTAACCTGACTGATAAACAGAAGTTTATGTCCATGAAACATGCTGTATACACGCTGTTACATATTGAACAATTGGAGCCTTTGCCGTTCTCCGTAGGGGAAATGGACTCTGCTGTTTGTTTAATTCATGGCGTTATCACTTTGCCCTTTTCGCTTTTTCAATTTAAATCATGTATGCAACACTTTCCTGTTGGCCGCTTTGAACCGCTTGGCAGTGCTTTTCTGCATGAATTATGGGTCCTGCCCTTTGCTTATCGGTGTTTGAGGGTGGATAAAGAAGTTTTCCTCACAGGGGAGGAGTGTGATTCGGTAGTGGGTCACTCTCTAGTGTGCAAACACATTAAATTTCATGGCGAGTGTAACGTGTCAGCACCCAATCTAGCTTGCTTTTTAAAAGGGACCCCAGTACCATCCGTCACGCCTGTCTTTACATTGCTTACTAACGGCAGCTATCTCATTTTAAACCATCAAGACTGCTGTGGTTTGCGGGCGGGTGTCCCATACTTGGTAACTGTTTTCCAGCGCGTAACTTGCTGTAGCAATGTCCTTTTCCCGCCCCCGCAAGGGAGTTTAGATTCTTCGCTTTGGCCTTCCATTCCGACTTTGAAAACAGAGTTCAACAAGTTGAGCTGGCTCAAAGCCCTTTTATTCCAACAGGAGGTGGCCCTCACTTCCGCCCGTGAAACATTCAGATTGCAGGTGGCTCGGACCTCGAGTGAGATACAGTTGCTTCTTAACACTAACCTTCTACTTCATTTTGGGGAACTAATTCACCAAATATTTAATGCATCTGATACGACAGGCCTTGCCCATTTTTTTTAAATGTGTGGGATCTGGCCTGCTCTCTCCCTTTCAAACTATATTCGGGGTAATACCGGCTTTTATTCATTCTATATTTTGCAGCGTTTTCGGAGGGTTCCCCTTAATATTGGCGCTGGCTGCTGGTGTCCTGCTTCTCCTCCTTGTGCTTCGTAATGGCTGCTCACTTTGTGGCTCTGCACAGGCCGGCCCAGCTACAACTGTGCTGTGATCGCCTATATGAGGCTTTTGGATGCTTGCCTTTAGCAACGCTTGGCGTGAGTTATGACTTGACATTCCGCTTTGCCTACTTTACTTGCGTGCAGCCAGTGCTTCATTGCAAAGGATGTCATTTCTCCTGGGCGATGGAACTTTGCCTATCGAGCACGTGGTGTCCAATCCCTGATTTCAGCCGGTTGATGGGTCCCTTAGAGACGCATGACGAGGCTTGTTCTGTGGATGGTCAAATAACGTGTGCAGCTTTACTTGGAATCTTGGATCAATGGGATATCTGTGCGGCTGTGCAGACTTTCCTACAACAAAGTTTCATTGAATATCACGCAAGTTTGCCTTTTCTACTTTTGGATGCTCCTGCTTTTGAGGAACATGACTGTTCCTTCGACTTACTAAATTGGATGTCATCGCTTTTTTCTACCAATGATAAAGATGACCTATTGGAGGGACTTGCATTCTTTTGCACCCAAACCTTCATGGATTGACTACTTGGGTCGTCCCTACTCCACTGTCTGCAATACAGACTCTTTTTCAAGCTCAAAATGCCTTTAGCTTTTTCTTCAAGCTTTCCCTTTTTTATCCGATTCGTTTTTTTTAGAAAGTCCCTCACCAATATTTTAAACAATGCCTGACTTTTGAACTCTGTTTTTGTTCTTCTGTCTATGTCCTACTGACTTACCAGGGGGAGGGTGTTATATGGGGTTATGTAGCCCTTAGATACATTGTCGACATTGCTAAGTTAGCATGAGTTTTGCTTGCCCTATGCTGCTGCTTTTGCGCACGCCTCTGCTAAGAGTTTGTTTTCGCGACACTTTGCCTCTGCCCTGTACATGATAACAGATTGTTTTTCACGTTCTCAGCTTTCCCTTCAATTCTGTCTGAACATAATGTGCAAGGTCGGTCAACAATGTCTCTTGTTATTGTGTTCTGGTCAGTCCCTATTACCTAGACAAAACATGTTACCAACAGCTGCAATATGGAAGAATTGAGCTTTGATATAACGTTGCATGTTTTTGAAACACACTCGAAGAAAGCCGTTCCATGGAGCTGAGCTCTGCTGTTCCTATGATGTAAGCCTTTGCGTTTAAGCTTTGAGGTAGGGGTCTGCTAATAACGCCTAGAGATCTTCTGTTATATAAAATAACTTCTTACTACCAAGGGAGGGTGATTAGGCCCAATTATTTTGCCTTTTTCACAGTCTTTATAAAATGACGACTCCTTTTGTATTCTATGGTATTGTAACAATGCTAATGATTCTTGCCTTATGCATTTTGCTGCTAGTTGTGGTTCGCATACTGTTTTATGAATCACTATAGTCAAAATAAACATTTTGAACTTATTTAGTGACTCTGATTATTTTTATTGTGGACAAGTACGTGAGAGCGAAAGAGTGTCTTGTTCCCGCGACTCTGAGGTGAGTCGGGAGTGCTCGTGTTCTGAGTTGTCTAAACATTCGTAGCTTCTTGATATTTGTAGGAGACCGAATGAGACACTATTGCTAGTCGGTTGGGATTTTGGGAACTAAGGTGATAGGAGGCACACCCCTATTTACTGAGGTCCTGTTTTCTTGTGCATAGTTCTGTGTATGAGCAGAATCCCCGCAACAGAGGGGGGAGAAATGAATCATGCTGCTCCTGTAATTGTATGACTGTCATTTTTCTGCCATTAGATGTACCAACAGCTTTGTTGAAGAAAATTACCAGTCTTGCTAAAAAAAAGAGTGAAGCTGGACCTGCACAGCTATATTATTTGGAGACAAGGAGGATGATGCCATTGGATCTGTTTTTGCCTTCCTTGAGCTCTCTCCACTCAGGAAATTAGCTCCTGAGATCCAGTCCCTTTTGAGGATGTAAGAAACTAGGACTTTGCACTATAAAATAAAAGTGAGGACACACACAAGCAAATAGAAAGATCCTAACCTTGACACAGCCTCGAACCTATGGCCTCCTGTGTGGTGAGTATTGGTGGAAGAACATGGGGCATTAGGAGGGCCCTGGGGAATGCTCCGAACCTCACTAAGCCTCCCCCAGCTCCTCTTTGACCAGGTCTACTGACTGGTTCCCGTCAATCAAGCCAGAAACCAGGGGGTTGGAAAGTGGGACTAGGAAGTGAAATGACTGGGTCAGTTTCCAGGTGGAGCTTGTTAGACACTTGTTTCCTGTTCTCCTCAACTTATAACTGCAGAAAGTGAATGAGAATCTTATCAGGGAGTACTTTTGCAATGCAAAATACTTTTAGTACCAGAAGCCTCTAGAACTACCATGCTGAACAATGCTGTTTGAAAGTAACAGTTCATGGGTTATCCGGAGGCTGACACACTCAGGCGAGGGGAATTCTTTGCAAGTGAGAAGTTTATTGATGAACTGGATCCTCCTTTAGAGAGACCGGGAGGATTTCACTGGAAAACCAAAATTAAATATGGTGTTGAGAGTTTGAGCCAGGCTGGACTGTACTAGTAAACTTCACAAACCTTGAATTAAACACATGTCCATGTAAGGTTAGCCGTGCACCTGCAGCTAGAGAAAGGACGCCATGAGATTAAAGATCTCTACGAAGACCTTGGGTGGCATTGTTGAGGTTACAGTGCAGGACATAACGCCAGCGACATTGATTCCCGTGTGTCAAGTGACGGTAGGTCCCGTGCTGCAGAAGGACAGTAAAAAAAAAAGCTCCTTCAAGGAACACTGAAATCAGCCAGTCATTGCTCTGGACGTCAGCCAGGACCTGTGAAAGAGATAGCATTTTGAACCTGTGCAGAGAAAGAAATTGGTTGAAACTGCAACTATCTCTTAAGGTGACAGAGCCCACTTTCCTTACTTTTTACAAGGAAAGAATTGGAGTAATATCCCTGTTTCTTTTCTAAGGGGATTCCTCTGAAAAGGAGGAGGAGTCTATCAACCTTCTGTAGGGCCTGGGGTGTTGTGGATGGCTATGGATAAAACAGCTGTTAAGCCTAATGTCACGGAGAATGGTGGTGATTCTGGTTCATCAAGGAGCAGACTTTTATTTACTGTACAAGAGGTTTTATTCTTGTTTTACTCAAGTTTCAGCTGCAGTAATATCCACGAAAAGGCTTGACAATCTCATAATTGAAGGTCATCTCCTCTTTTCCCTTCTGTTAGGTGGCTATCCAAGTTCTCTGCTTTTTCCTGTCTGCGCTGGACAGAGTATTGTAGGGCTGAACCAACATTGCTTCCTAACTCCTTCGCTAGTGCACAGTCCTGAATGAACAGCAGGTAAGTGATATATGGGGAGGTAAAAATAAGCCAAAAGAGTCACATAACACAAAATGTATCCTAGCTAATGTTATTACCGAAAGGTTTCCTTGATTGCTTGTACGGAAAGAGTCAACTCCTGCCTCCCTTATCCTCCTAGTGAGGAAAGAAAATCCCAACACTTTTATCTTATTTCCTTTTTCTCCATAACCCCCCACATCCCTTGGTAGGGGCAGGGAAAACAGCTGTAAGAACCAACTCCTGTATACAGTGAAACCTAGATGTAAGTAAGGAAGAAAAAACAGGCTTGGTTTAAGGACCATCTTATCTAAAACTAAATTAAAAAAAGAGGAGAGAAAAGCTTCTAGTTCCCCAAAACGCAAAGCCAAAAAATGGGCACTAGAAAATAAACTTCAGTAGACAAAAACGACAAATTCCCTTTTTGCTATTATTCAAAGGGAAGCACTTATAATTACTGACGTACGAGGGGAAGATCACAGGGAGGCACTGGAGAGTGATCTACTGTTCTTTGTGGGCAAAAACATTTAAGTAGTCTAAAAGTTAAATCAGAAATTAAACTCCTCTGATCTTCTAAATACCTGGATAGCTGTCCATCATCCTCTAAGGGGATAAACTGCTATGCTTAAGAGAAAACCATCTCTAAGGTGAGATCTTTTGACAGACACCAAGATTCGAGGTTGCACGAGTGATGAGAATAGACCCTGAGGGTCGCTGGAATGCTCGATTAAAGTATGCACAAAGCTACTAAAATCAAGCCTACCTCAGGCTTCCAGGATTAACTTTCAACTGCAAGCCTACTTGTTGGTTACACTTTCCCCCCTGACAAAAGGATTCCCAGGCCTGACATGCATTGAGGATCGGAGGAGCACAGGATTATAAAGCCATCTGTTAATGATGGAAATTAAGGAATGAAGTGGTTACACACCTGGAAGTTGGTCACACTATGGAAACAAAACACTAATAAAATGAATAATTCATGAAAACTGTAACATTTTGGTTATTAAGTCGAATGGAATGAAACTACGATAATATTGATTAATATTGATTGAGTCGAGACTCCTTGCAGTACCTGAAATAGTTCTTAAGGGAACGTGTGTAGTTTTCTACATGTGCATATGGTGTTTGACTTTCCATCACCCAACAGCGGAGTGTGATATCCCACAAGCACACCAACCAGTGGAATTTTGATCTACTATTTATAAATTGGAGTACATTGATGAGTGTGCAGGTTTTCCTCTAATAGTGAACGCAATCAAATCCTCAGTCACCAAATTGCTTACCACTATGAAACAGCTGGTGGCAAGGGCGGAGGATGCCGAAAGCAGGTCCAGACTCAACAACCTACGATTCATGGGATATATGGAGGGAGCGGAAGGGTCTGACCTGGAGACATTCTTGAGTCCTGGCTGAAATCCTGGATACCAACCGACCCTCTCTCTGTGGTTTGTGCTGGAACCTGCCCACAGGTCCCTGGTCCGCAAACCTCCCCTTGGGCGCACCCCCGCGACTGATCATCGCCCGAGTCTTGAACTTTCTGGATAGAGGCATTATCCTCAGAGAAACATGAAAAGATGGAGACCTCTTCTTTCAATCTACATGTATTGTGATTTTCCCAGACTACTCCTAAGGCATGCAGCAGAAACGTAAATCCTTTCATGAGATTATATAAACGCTTAAGGTTATGAGCTTGCAATATATGTTGATGTTTCCTGCAGCTCTCAAGGTAATATACAATATTTGCAACCACTTCTTCGATACCCCCGTGGTAGCTTGGGACTTAGCGCCTGGAAAGAAGAACATCCACCTGCCCTCCTGGTCCCCTCACCCGAGCCATGTGCGGTGGAACGGCCTGTGTCGGATTCCACCGTGTCCCCGGTGGCAACCAGGGTGCAATCACGAAAGAACAGAGGCACATGGGAATCGTCCGATGTAAGTTTACTGCCTTGGTTGCTGAGTCCCAGCCCCTGAATCCTCTTCCACTGCCCCCATAGGCAGACAGCATCGCAGAGCCTCCCCCGAACGGACATTTCCAGGGTCCCGGAGGCCTGAAGGCCATATAGGGATGCCCCTCCAAACTATTGACTCTCTGAACAGGACGTGGCCAGAACCCAAGACATGCAGCAGTCGCCAGTATTGCAAATACCCTTACATAGTGGAGTTCATCCATCTCCATAACTCCAACAACTAGTAGTAATTCTTTTTTATGGAAATTTCGGGTGACAGATGCTTCTGGGAGGGAAGTATGGGATGGAGGATCGAGGGTAAACGGGGATTTCATCATGTTTTATTTCAAAGTTTTAGTATGGTTTCCAACATTTAGACACTCAGTATGCACCATGCTCCTAGCCATTGATCCTTTGACACGCACCATATTACTATGGGCACCCCGATGAGATGGGGCTACTTGGTTACCCACCACTGCTCCTGGCCCCTCCAACCCATCATACCTAACTTCGCGATTATAACCTGGAATGTTAGCCTCTTAGACCTTATTAAGCACACAACAGTCCTACAGTACGTCAAAAGACCACTCCCCTCAGTCCTTATGCTCCAAGAAACCCACCTTTTGAGGACGAGATTCCCCTTCCTGGGTACAATAGTTTATTGCACGCTGGCTTCCACACCGATACGAGAAGGGTAGCAAAACGTCTACATAGAATCTTTCCCTTCGTAGTGACCACCATGACCTTAGACCACTGGGGCAGATATGTGGGAATAGAAGGAACTTTTGAGGCAACTCATTATAACCTCCTCAGCCTATATGTCCTGACTCAGTCACCACAAGCAGCCCTAGAGGCCTGCAGGCAACTCATTCTGGGCTTTCCCCCAGGAGTCACTGTTGTAGCAGGAGACTTAAATGCCGTCACTGACCCCACACAAGACTCCACAGCTGCCCCAACAATACACCGTAGGGGGACTTCGAAATCCCTAACGACCTTGATGTCTTATCTGGCACTCTGGGACATATGGAGTTTGGCATCCCCAGGGAAAGGAATTCACACACACCTCAGCAGTACACAAGACCCTCTCCCGCATCGACCTCTTCCTACTCCCAGCGACGGATGCGCTCCACACCACAGCAGTAGACATCCTCCCATGTGGCATCTCTCCAGCTCTAATGCACCTAAGGTCTCCAGAGACTGCACGCCACCCAATATGGCACCTCAATGCATGGCACGTCTCTGACTTCCAATTAAAGAGACTCTGGAGACAGAAATCCGAGCATACTTTGAAACTAACCAAGGGTCAGTCTTCTCTGCTGGTACCCTCTGGGCCATGGCACAACTACGATCAGAGGCATGGCCAAGTTCCTTTTATACCAGGCAGAGCAAAGGAAACAAACCAACATGTACAACCTGGAGACATGTATCCTCTGACTCAAAAGGCAGTGCATCGTTACTCCCCTCCCTAACCTGCAGAGTCAGCATGACCTTTCTGACAACTAGCATTAGAAGAAGGCCGGCAGTCCTGGTGAGCCTCTGTACAATGCGTCTAAGAACAGAAGTCCAGTAAATTACTTTACTGGCTGACCACCAGAAACATGATTTCACGAGTGGTCCCGGAGATTGTGGACCACATGGGTGAACAGAGACGTACAGCCTCTGCCATAGCCACAAGCTTTGCAGATTATTACCGTGCTCTGTATGCCTCACACCCGCCATCTCCAGTGGCATTGAGGAGATTGGAGATGCCTTGACCAACTTGAACTCAGACAAGACGCCTGACCCAGACAGTTACCCCGTTGAATATTATTACATCTCCGCTGCTAGACCTGTACCTAGATGTCAAAGCCAAGAGCACATTCCCCAGGGATTTAGATTTGGCGACCATAGTGGTCATTCACAAAATAGAGCGCCCCTCTGACCGTAGTGCCTCCTACAGGCCTATTTCCTTAATTAACACCAAACTCCAGTTATTTGCCTAGGCACTAGCCCAACGGCTTGTTCGGCTACTCACAGATCTTGTTCACACTGACCGATGTGGCCTAATGACAGCACAGAGCACCCATCATTGTATCAAGCGCCTCCACCTTACACTGGCATGTAAGTTGGAGATACAGGATGCATGCGCTTTACTCCTTGTAGACTTTGAAAATTGTTTGACTCAATCCACTGGTCCCCTCTAGATGCTGTGTTAAAATGCTTGTGCTCTGGTTCTAGAATCAGATATGTCAGGCTTCTGCACTCAACCCCAAAGGCGCAGGTATGTATCAACAGAACTCTCTCAGAGCTGTTTCCAATCTGGAGGGGTACTAGACAGTGTTGCTCTCTATCACCCCTTCTCTTCGTTCTAGCAGTCGAACCTTTAGTCCGACTCATTCACTGTGCTGCTCAACTGCAGGGATGGCCTGGTGCTCCGACGAGCAAGACCACATTTCCTTATATGCGGATGTCGCACTCCTTTAAATCTGAAACCCCCTGTATTGAGACCTGAGATTCTACAGCTTCTGTTACTAGCTGAGGAAGCCGCTGGTCCCTACACCAACTGGGCTAAATATCTTTTGGTCCCTATATCAGGAAGTCTGGATGCTAGTGGATGGCAGGTGCTGATCCCAATCAGACAGCTCAGTTTCAAATCTCTAGGTATTCACATCTCGGTGCTCCCGGAGTTCAGCTGGTCCCTTAATATAACACCCTTGGTGCTCCGCATGAAACAGGACTTACCAACTTGAATATCCTAGGCAAAGTAGCATTATTCAAAATGATGATCCTACCACTTTTTCTGTACGTCCTTCAGACCTTTCCTTAGAAGATCTGGCATGGTGGTTTTGTACTCTTACTTTCCAGATGCGATACTTCTTATGGGCAGGAAAACCCCCCTGCACAGCTGCCACCCGTGTTAGAATGGCAGCATTGACATGGCGGACATACATTGTTACTACTGGTCCTTCCGACTTCTAGTAATCAACGATTGGCTCAAGGGTAGCTGGGGAGACCCAGCATACAAACTAGAATTAGAACATTGGAATGTTGAGAGCTCCACTGCTCTCAACATTTCAATGTCCTAATACACAACATATGCCTTACTCTTTCCCTTGCCTCTTGAAAATATATTATTTAGGCGGAGGAAAGCAAAAGGTAGAGGCCGTGCAGAGGACACACACAGCCTTCACCCTTCCATCCTCCTGTAGCTCAGTGCCACCGAAGCTTCAGAAGGATGGAGGGGCGAATGCTGCTCAGCTCCTGGGTCTCCTTGGCTTGGCTGAACTACAAAAAGCCTAGCTGGGGAGAACCAGAGACTGACTTCAGCCCCCTTTCACAGCTCTTGCTGTGAATGTTCAACAGCTCACAGCCGTTGCCCTGCATGCGCTGTTAGTTGTAGAACATTAACAGCAAGAGCTGGGAAACAAAGGCTTCGGAGCCTGGGGGGGATTTCAACCCCCTCGGGCTCCGAGAGACCTTTGTGTTTTTTCAATAGAACCTTGACCCTCATGGGTCAGAATGTTCCAATAGCTTTATAGCCTGCCATAGCTGGGATATACCAGCCATTAAAGGCCCATTCCCTTGTTAAAGACCTCACCTTCGGCTCGGACCTTTAACGCTGCAGCGGAGCTTTAATGGCTGGTATAGCCTGCTACAGCGGGATATAAAGATATATTAAATCACCCAGGACTGGACAAACTACTGCATGTCCTATATGAGGTTCAACTTCACCAGGGGCTTCCGGAACCCACCAAAGTGGCGGTCCAATCATGGCGGGCTGAGCAGCGAATGAAGGGCTGGTGCAAGACATTTGCACAGCAGACTCCACTCTGGACAGGCCGTTGACATAGCCAAGTTTCACAACTGGAAGGTTTTGCCGCATGGAACAAATTAGGGATGACACTATTAGGAGATGTCTGGTGAGGATCAACTTTTAAATCGTTTCAGGAGCGCCAATCCATATTTTTCCTTTCTTCCACGCAATTCCATAAATATTTACAGTTGAGGCACGCACTGTCTTGCTATAGGGGGGCACCAACAACCTTCTAGAATTTAACACACTTGATGCCAAGTTCCTGCAGGACCCACTGGGGAAAGGGGGATCTCCCAGATCTACAGAGCACTCGAACTTAACTCCCCCACTTTATTTGACTCTCTTAAACTGAAATGGGAATACTGGGTGGGTACCCTTGAAGAGGAAGACTGGAGAGATGCTTGCATGGCCCCGCACACCATCGCCATTCCAGCCCACCTAAGACTGATCCAACTCAATTATTTATAAATAACCTATTTCACAACTCATGTGGCTCTAGAATGCTGGTAAACGCACCACATCCAGCTGTCCCCGGTGCCTTTCACCAGAGGCGGACTTTTTCCATATGGTTTGGTCCTTCCCCGTTATAGCGAAATACTGGGACAACAACATAGCAGTGAAAATGACGGAGGTTCTGGAGAAGCCAGTGGAGCTCACCCCGAAGATAGCTTTGCTAGGCATTTTGGACAACCTGGGTCTCTCCTGGTACGAATGGACACAAGTAGGTATTGCCACACTCCTGGCAAGAAGGGTCATAGCGTGCTACTGGATCACCAATATGGCTCCAAGCATTACAAAATGGACTTCCGCCATGGACAGGAGTGCTAAGGTAAAAAACCCATATACAGAGCCAGAGGATGTCCGAGGAAACATGACAAGCTATGGGGACAATGGTGGAACTATTCAGGTATACTAAACCATTACTGATTGGGAAGAGGGACGGGAAGAAATGTCGTGGGGGCAGGTGCGGGTTGGTAGGAGCGATAAAAGCAAACAGAGAGGCTCATTACAAAGATGTGATGTCATGGTGTATTTTCAAATTTAACAAACTTAGTTATGAAAAAGAGAAGAGTATAATAAAAATGATGGATGGAATGCTTCAATTAATCTTAGCCACTGGTAATTACTCAGGTCCGCATCCCAGTCCGTTATTTTGCACACCATGCCACCTAAGTTTGGACCCAGCTATATGCAAATCAGTCTTGACCCTGCTCCAATTGGAACAGTCCACCCCAAACTGCTAAGCCAGGTCTTCCCTGAACCAGAACACAAGCATCCTAGGACTGGTTTTGTCCTAGTTATGGGCTCATCAGCCAGGTGCAGCTTGGTTCCAGTGACACAGTGTGCACGCGACCCACGTCGCGGCATACCCGTCCCACTTAGGGTGACAAACTGTAGTATACAAATTAGTGAAGGATAAAATGCTTGAATTAATCACAGCCACTGGTAATTAGTCAAGCTGCATCCCAGTCCATCATTATTTTGCACACCATGCCACCTCAGTTTGGACCCAGCTATATGCAAATCAGTCTTGAGCTTCTTCCAATTGGAACAGTCCAGCCAAACCTGTCAAACCAGGTCCTCTCTGAACCAGAACACAAGCAACCCAGGAACGGTTTCACCCTAGTTATGCGTTCCCATGAGGAGCAGGGTCAAGGCTGATTTGAATATAGCTGGTTCCAAACTGAGGTGGCACTGTGGGAGAAAAACAATGGATTGGGACCCGAGTGATTGCAAGTGGCTGAGATTAATTCAAACATTCCATCCACCACCTTGTTGTTGCAGTTAAGTAAAGAAGCACATATCAGCCAGTTAACTAGATATGGATAAACCTGTATTTCGTCAGAATGCAGTACACATACCAAAAGGGCCAAGACTTCTGTAAAACCTCTTGGAGTTGATGTCCATACAAGAGAACTTCAAAGTTAAAATTGTTGCCTAGGACTCAGAATCTGAAATCTTTATTAAAATCCTGTTGGATGGGAATATGCAGGTGCACATCTAACTGATCCAGAGAAGCTAAGAAAACTCCTTCCACGATTGATGGACTTAAGTGGTACAATCTAGAAAGTTTGGTGAAGAATTAAAGTATTGTCTGACTTAAGATCCAGGACTGGATAAAGGTCTTCTGATGGCATTTGGAGCAGGAACAATATTTAATAACATCCCAGATTCATTTCTGTCAACGATACTGGAACAAATGCTGCTCTACAGACTGATGAAGAGGACACGAAGGATACGGGGTGTAGCAGAAGGTCTGCAAAGGCAGTTCAGAAAACAAACTGATTTCAATATCCAAATTGTCAGTTATTGAAGCTTGCTGTGTTTTGATAAAAGGTTTAAGACAACCATTCACAGGACCCACTTACTGATGGCATGACTTAGAGGAGGGAAGTAATGGAGTTGATGGGAGTTGCCTGGATTTGCCTGTGTAAGAGGCCACCTAGCACCAAACCCTTCCCCGAAAGGGCTGAGCAATATTCTTAGAAGTTGAAGTAAAGTTAAACAACCTCCTTGAACTAAATAGCTGCCCCCTACCAGAGGACACATGGACGATGTGAGTTTTTGGTCTGCTGTTTACTTTTTCTTCAAAGTTTTGAATAAGCCTTTCTTAAGTAAAGGGCGGACTAATTAAAAATTATTTCTGAGATGCATCAGCTTTAAATTACCTCCCCCAGATGTACATTTGCGCAGCTACTGCAGAGCCACAGGCTACCCCTGTCACACATGAACCTCTGAATGAAGTATCCAACACAAATGTAACTTGGTTCTCCATTAGGGGTAATTTGGCTGAACAACCCGATATCTGTTGCATTTATTCTGCCACAGGATGGAAGTCTCTTAACGGGGATTGCACAATATAGGTTGTATAAGTGGATGTTCTTATTGGAGTTCTATTCTGAATTTGCTCTCTTAATTGCAACTTACTCTTTCTTATCCACTGCAGCTGACGGGATGACGTCTTCAAAAATGATGGTTCCTTGGAAAGACAACCATGCCATTAGAGGCTACCCTTCCAACTCTAGAAATTCCTCCGCAAACTGATCCAAAAGATATCATTTTAACAGGAATCTAGGAAGCGAAGTATCTTTCACCTCTGCCCATTCACAGGTAAGACTATTATGTACATATTTATGCAATGAGAGGCTTTCTGTATCGTTTATCTTATTTGCTGTAGTGTAAAAATAAATCTTCGCGCATACTCTGATCAGGAAAAGACAACGTTTTTATTGAGAATTTCAATACTTCAGAGTATTGAGCTCCTTCAATGAAACATCATCTAAACTTCTAAAGTCTTCTCCTTCAGGATCATAATTATTTTTAAGTGGTCTAGCAATCATTCATTCTTTTACCAGCAGAGGCCCTACTCTAGCCTGTTAGAACAGAGGTCTGGGCTGCTATGTCGTTTTCTGCAATCTTTGTAAAGAAGGAACCTGAAATTCAGATGGATGCCCCCAACTTAAGTAGCCTCACATCATGTCTCGGTCAGAAGGCTAACTCATCCAGTAACCAACTGATGCTTCCTGTATAAGCTCAATTCAATTGGATCCAATCTCATGGCCTCTGAAATTCTATGTTGGAAACATGCTCTGATGAAGGTACAGATCATAAAAACAAGGGGCCACCCATTTTACCTACCCATTCAGCAGGAGGAGGAGGAGCGCACGGTAAGATAATTAATTTGTTTTATTATCATTGAGGGATTACTTACCATAGGGCAGTAAAACCGCAAAAGTTTTGTTCTTTAAGTTCATGCAAGGCAGAAATGCCCTGTCGGCTAGCGCACTGCACTTTGGTGGGGCTAGGTGCCCAGCTTTACACAGACCTACCTTTAAGGGCCTGTGAAAGCAGGACCAACAGAAATAAAGCAAACATAATATATTCAATGACACATTTTACCTTCAGGCTTGAAGACAGGGATGGGTGTGAAAAAATAAAATAGGAGGTGGAAAGGTGGTCATCTTCTACTAGGCTATTATGAGGTGGCAGGTGCCTAAATGGAAGTTTGGCCTCATTGCATAGGAACGCTCCACTAACCTAAGTGTGAAAAGTATATTATATATATATATATATATATATATATATTTATATTTATTTTTCACGCTTAGTTAGTGGAGCGTAACTGTGTGATGAGGACCAAACCTCATTTTTCTCAAGACTGGATGAGGACGGCGTAATAATGAATTAATAAAAATAATTTTAAAACCATTTCCAGTGCAGCGTGGTAGATGTGATTCACTAGCCTTTACCCTGAGTGCTGGGAAATGTAAATGTGTAAACCATGTAGTAAAGGAGTGGGTGCCGCAAAACACTTTCATTAACGAATTCGGAGTGCCGAAGTCGTGAAGTCTTTCCACGCCTGCTATGTACTTTCCAACAATAGCGAAGAGGCAATACTGGTTTTAAAACTGTGCTATTAGTAACACCGGTGTCATTGACATTTTAGAAAGGCATTTAAGCCGAAACGTGTCATGCTGTCTGAAATAAATGGAAGCTCCGTGAACCTGCGTGTGCTCAGGTCTTTTCCTTTGGGGAGTTGATCTTGGTTTGGATATTTACATGCAGCCACGAGCACGGAGAGCACCCATCCTGAAGCAGTTCTCCTGCAGCAGTGGTACATCATGGTTTTTCAGAGTTCTTGGAATGTTGCCGAACTGCCACAGCCAGGGAATTGTGAGACTGCTAACAATTGTTGGACTATGACTTCATAGTAAGGCACTAATATAGCCTTATAGCCCGCCATAGCGGGCTATACCGGCTATTAAAGGCCCGAGCCGAAGGCGAGGGAATTTAACAAGGGAGCGGGACTTTAATAGCCGGTATAGCCCAGCTACGAAGGGCTATTAGAACATTCTGCCACTAGAGGGCAGAATGTTCTAACAAATAAAACAAAGGCTTTAGGGAGCGCAAGGGGATTGAAATCCCCTCAGGCTCCCTGAAGCCTTTGTTCACAGCCACAGCTGTGAACAAAGAAACATTGGAATGTTGGAGCTCCGGGCTTCTACCAGCCATTACAAGCCCGGAGCTACTCCATTGTTTTCAATGGAGCTCCCAACATTCCAATGTTCTAATATAGCCTCATAGCCCGCCGTAGCGGACTAGACCGGCTATTAAAGGCCTGCTCCAGCGTTAAAGGGAGCGGGACTTTAATAGCCGGTATAGCCCAGCCACGAAGGGCTATAAGGCTATTAGAACATTCTGCCACTAGAGGGCAGAATGTTCCAACAAATTAAACAAAGGCCTCTCGGAGCCCGAGGGGGTTTAAATCCCCTCGAGCTCCGAGAGGCCTTTGTTCACAGCAGTAGCTGTGAACAAAAGCAACATTGGAATGTTGCTCTGCGGGCCTTTACCAACTCGTAGAAGCTCGGAGCACTCTATTGTTTTCAATGGAGTGCTCCACATTCCAAGGTTCTAATTACTGAATCAATGCTTTCAGGTACGATATCTGGGGGCGTGAAGCGGCTGGTTGAGGGTTCCAGAGACGTTGAATTGTTTTTAGAGTGACACGTGTGATTGATGGAAAGAACAAGCACTTACAATGCATTAAGTCTCGCATTTGTGAGAGTTAGAGCTATTGGCGTTGTAAATGGCAATGATTTTAACCCATGTGTTTTGGTTTGGAGTGGAGTGGATGTATGTGGTGTGGAGTGGAATTATGTGGGTTGGATTGAAATTGTTAGCTGTGGAATTGTGTGCTGTGGAGTGGAATTATGTGGCATGGTGTGCAGTGGAATTATGTGGATCGTAATTATGTGGTATTGAGTGTACTGGAAACGTGGAGTGGGACTATGTCATGGAGTGTAATTATGTGGAATGGTATTTTGTGTTGTAGAGTGGTATGTAGTGGATTTTAATTATGTGGTTGTTTTGTTGAATTTGTGGCATGATGTGGAATTCTGTGGTGTGAATTGGATATATGTAGTGTGCTGTGTAATTGTGTTGAGTTGAATTATGTGGTCTGCTGTCAAAGTATGTGGTGTGGAAATGGAAATGTGTACAGTTGAATTTTGTGGCACGGAAGCGTGTGGCGTTGAGTGAAATTATGCTGATTGGAATTATGTGGCATGGTGTGGAGTGCAACTTGAAAATGTCAAGTGTTATTGTTTAGCATTATAATTCAAAAGCTTTAGTATGAACACCTAAAAGGCTGAAATAAAGGCACTCGCACACAAATGAATCAATGCTCTGAAGATCTTGTGAAATTAGTGCAATGGCTGAACTGCTCCTAAAAAGTCTCCAGGCATCAAAGTGTTTGTCATGCCTTATGAGGAGACATATGCCTGCTCTAGATTTCCTCTCAAGATCCTCCTTGAAATCCCCAGAGCACTGAAATGTAAACCACACCAACTACCATGCAGGGGTAAGCTATGCTTCCATATATAAAGCATAACATGGCCAACATACAGCCTTTCACCAGCGCTCCAGATTACAGTCACTCATGTCAAGGACATATTCTAAGCTGCACGAAACAACATCCCTCCTTATCTCATCACATCGTTCCAACTGTGTCATCTGTATGTCCTAAACATAAGGTGAGACCACATGAGATGCAACTAATAAGCACAAGGTTTATACCATGCCTAAAGTAAGTGGGAAATTGACTTCCCCCTTGTACCCATTATCCACAATCTATTATAAATTCGTAATTTTGAACTGGAAAATATCAATTAATTGAGAAACTGGATTTGATCAAATGAAAGGCCCAGAAATATATATGTGAGGAGGAGGATGCACCTCCATTAATATTTTGAAATGCACAAGTTTGAATTTATGATAATTGATAATATAGTGAAATTTCATTTAAATGTTTAGGATTTGCATAATATAATTATTTTTCTTACAGTGTAAATGTATTACTTAGCTGATATATCTTTCTTGCTTTTAGACTTAAAAAATAGCAATCTTTAAAAAAACACACATGCGTGGAAATAAATGTTGAGCATATAAGTTAAGTCAATGGATTGGGTTTTGATGTGATTCAGATATGAAACAATTGATGGAATAATTTTGATTTAACTTTAAAATAAATGCAAGACTGAACATAATATGATGTGTATGCAGAATTGTATTTAAAAAGAAAACAAACATACTGAAGATTTATTAAATGAGAGAAGTGCCCCTTGGAAAAGAAATTTACAACTAATACAACTGAACTTGCACCGCTAGAATGGCAGCGCTACCAATCGGGCTGCAGCGCTGGGCTTACATTAGGATTGCCCATTCTTTTTCTGATAGGATGGAGAGGTACCCTGGCCTCTTCTTAGATCAGCAACAGAGGCAATACAGTCTAGGACAAGAATATAAATCAGCAAGAGAATGGCAATAATAATAATTTGGAGTATTTTCAAACCCTGCTTTCCAAAGATGCTTTAAACCATGACCAGAGGTCCTCCCATGCAAAATTGTCCATCAAGAAATAGCATTTATAATGAATGCCCTGGTTTAGTAAAGTTTGTCTTCCATAAGAGGAATATTAAGATTGGATTCAGTGATTGTAAACAATGCTCTTTCCGGTAGAGAGCGAAGGTGGAAAGGATAAGGAGCTGTGAGAAAGAAAAGAATCAAGGGAATACCAAAGTGGACTCTGTGGAAGCGGAAAAGCTAGCAGCATTTTAATATGAAAGAAAATCAAGTGCGATCAAGTATTTCCTTTGGAGAGTTGATCTTGATATATAAATATCACGCTTAGTTACTGGAGCGTTTATGTGCGATGAGGCCAAACCTCCGTTTTCTCAAGACTGGGATGAGGACGACGTAATAATGAATTAATAAAAATTATTTAAAAATATATATTTCCAGTGCAGCGAGGTAGATGTGATTCACAAACCTTTGCCCTGAGTGCTGGGAAATGTAAATGTGTTAACCATGTAGCAAAAGAGTGGGTGCCGAGCAAAGAATTTAAGGAGGTGCCTGAAGGCATTCAAAGTGGTTTACTCCTGGGTATCTCCTATGGCTAACGTGCTTCAGTTAAAATAGATGATCTAGGTATAAGTGACAATTTTTAAAACATATCAATGTTTATTCAGGGACATTTTTCATTGGATTTTTCTTGGAGAGCTAATGTTATAGTGGAGGGAAAACCTTCCACTTATCAGAGTGAAAGGAACCTCCTGGGCAGGAATTTGGGAGCGTGGGGTGAATGGTAGAGTCCTGGGAAAATAATTGGGACTTCTTACCTTCTATTGTGCCTGGAAAGAGCTGGGCTTGGCCTTTCCCATGAAGCACCTCCTCTTTAAAGGGATACCAAGCCTGACGAAGAGGAGGCAGCTTCCTTGAGGACTAAAAAGAGTTGGCTCATGAGTGAGAGGCCATGGTTCTGGCCAGTGCTGCTCGAACCACACACAACCGTATTACTGGCAGTCCTCCCAAATAAAGGGATCAAGGAGGTTTTCCTCATCGGATGGGAAGTCATTAACTTTCTCAAGTCTTCTCTGCAGGCAAGAGTGCCATTTGCACTGCTGTCCGTTTCTCATTGATTCTTGCTTTTAAATCCGCGAACTTTTGCTTGGAATGAGTCATCTTGAATATAACATTGATCTAAGGCCATTCAGTATTACCACAGGCAAGTAATTTGTGTACCCACTCCCCTCCTGGACTTTTGGTAGAGTATTTCCCTAGGACTATGAATTAGGTAACTTTTGTACAATGCTGTGTGCCATTGCAGTGCTCCTTCTGTGCTGATAATGACCTTTCATTGACTTGTAATGTCTAAATGTCTTTGACATATGTGAGCAAATTTGCTACTGGCTATTGTAATCCATTAGCTGGTTGGAATTAGCAATCTCTTCAGATGCCTGATCCATGTGGCCTGTGTTTTTATGGCTTGCTTTCTTGTATATAGACACACACACACTTTATCTCTTACCTCACTGTGCGTTCACATTTTGAGCGCTGGACTATTGCTGCCTTTGTGAAGAATTCCAGTAAATGTTTCCTACATGCATATATGGAAAGTAGTATTATTCACATATTCTTTATATGAACGACTCCTTAGTTAACCATTCAATGGGTATAACCGGTTACCCTAGTGTTGTCCAAGGATTATTTTCTCCAGGGCCTCAGGATTCCGTTTTGAGTCCTCCAGGCACACCAGTGGGTGTGTCGAGAGATGCATAGTCATGCTTCTACTGTAGTCCTCCTAGAAATTAGTCTGGGAGCAAAGCGGCTTAACTGTTGGATTCAAGTCATTTAGCCTCCATGTCAGTGAGGGCACATATTTGGCTATTAGAGAAGCTGCAATCCCCATAAAATACTAAGCACGGTATCACAAAGAAAATGATGGGCATATCTGCTGGTAACTTGTGACGTCAGAATTTTACATTCCAAATTAAATGTGTTTTTTTCCAAACCTTAAGGGCTTGCGTGAGGACTTGGGACTGAATAACAAGCCTTTATTTCAGAGGGGTAGAAAGGAGAGGTCACTGTTAGTGCTCAAATGCCCCTGTTTTCTGGCAGAGGCAGCAGTGCTTCATTGGGTCTCCTGGCCCTTTCCAAGTACAAAGTAGAACAACAGGCCATGCTTACCAGTCGTCAGGGTGAATATGCAGATCCCTCATGTAGACCTTTTGTGAGGAGAGACCAGGGAGATGATCAGTGGTAGCCTTATTTGCCCCTGATTATTCTGTTGGTATTCTATAACGCCAAGCTAGCCAAAAGGCAGAAGAGCGCTGTACATGGCCATAGACGAGCAAAAAGTCAACAAGTAATTGGAGAGGAAGCTTGGTTGTGGACGGTTATTGCATTGTGATGTAGTGTTCTTTAAAGAGGTGAGTCTTCAACTCTTTCTTAAATTGAAGTAGTGGTGGATACAGGGAAGTTGTTCCAGGTCCTGGGTGTATTGAGGGAAAAGGCCTGTTGTATTGTTTTTTCCTTTTTTACACTTAGTCTATTCTAGTTGGTGATTCTATGAATAGTGCGGGTGTGGCATCTTGGTTGGTGTGACACTTCCGGAAGAAGTTGAGAGAGCATTTTATAGTTTGGAATAGATTGGGGCAATGGATGGTGCTGTGGAAGTGGCCATACACACAAGCTAGTTCTAGTAGTCCTTCATTGAAGTATTTGGTGTGTGGTGCAGCTAATGGCATCTTCCAAGGCTCACCAACAATGGTGGTGGTCCACAGCCTAGACAGTTCGCTTTCCTTGATGTATGTCGAAAGCATCCAGAAGGGGTGAACTTCATAGCATTTTCATCTATGAAAACTGCTTGAGTCTTGCTCCTAGCATGCAGATTCCCCTATTACTGAACTAGAGTTGAGCCAGAGCGGAAAGGCTGGCTCTGTGCTGCCGGGGAAGCAGTGGGCATCTTTGAAATGCACCAAACGCCATTAGGTACTGTTAAACCAGGTGAGTGTGGTGTGGCCTGACACCTGTATGGCTTTGCCCAGCTCCAAGCTCTTCTTTGTGCTTCCCTGCCCCGTCCACTCATGCGCTAGTGAATTTTGGAGTACTCCTCCCTTTAACTTTTTTCATAGGTTAAGGATGGGAGGCGCAAGGTACTGGTGATAAGGAATTGTTAAATCTTAGCTGATAGAACTCACAGGAGTTGATGGTAGTTTGAAATAGTATTTTATTATGGATATCAGGAGACAGCTCAGCCACAGCTGCCGCTTCACCACCTGCCACTGCGCTAGTGCCTCAGGGAAGCTGAAATAAGTTACTTCCTCAAACCGAGTTGGTTTAATTCAAGGTAGGTTTATTTCTACATGCATGGCCCATGATGCGGCACGTCCTATCCACTCGGATCCCGGCAGAGTAACTTCTCTAACGGGAACCGAAAGAACACTTGCACCATGAACGTAGGCAGGAATCAAATATACACAACAAGAAATATTAACATGACAGGCGTGCTGAGCGAGCTCGTTGAGCACGAGGGAATTAATTAAACACGAGTGCATGGCGCTTAAGATTCCATTACAACAGCTCCCCCTTTTTATCTCAACAACAAAATATCATCTTCCACATTGACTTTAATCACATACATAATCATCATATTTTTTGGGAATTCTCCCGATTCGAGAACCCAACATGCGAGTACTACCAGAAGCTGTACCCGTGATGCTAGATGACTGACATGTTACCTGTAGCACCTGTGGCTACCTGAAGATGTGTATCCCCGTAAGATTGGGGATTATGAAGAAGCCAGTGTGCCCAATCAGTATCTGCATCTTGTGCCATTTCTCTCTTTTTGTCCATAATAGCCACTTGATCAAAATTCAGTCTGACAAGCTGTCTCTTATTCCACCACCCTTCTTCCAAAATAAGTACAGAACCTTTGCTTACTCAATCCACCTGCACAGGAGCAGAAAACTTTGAATCCCCTTTCTTTGTTGTGATGGGATTTCTAATCATAACCCAATCACCTGTGCGTAAATCAACAACTGAATTACCATGTTCACCATCAAACCTAGTTTTCATGTGAGCCTGCTGTGCACTAACTCTAGCAGCTACTATCCCCTTAGACGGCATCGTTTCAGAATTTCCCAGCGTTTTTTGACTCAATCACCTAGGGTACAAAGTAGTATTAACATCCCGACTCCTCAATAATGAAAAAGGAGTCATCCCAGTGGTGCAATGAGGAGAAGTATTATAAGCCCAGACTTTGCGTTCAATAAATTTCGCAATATCCACCACTGAAGCTAAAGCGGTTTGCACCCCTTCTTTAATTGTCCTATTTGCACACTCAACCAGACCATTAGAGGATGGCGCATACAGCTCAACTTTGAGATGATTGATATCTATGCCCTGAAAAAACTCCTCATGCATTCAGAAACAAAATGAGCGCCATTATCTGTGACCAAAGATTTTGAAACCCCCTCCAATACAAAAATGTGTTCCAAAAAATTCAAGACTGTCTGAGTATCAGGCGATGCAACAAATGCATGGTACATCCACTTGGAGTGATAATCTATAGGTAATATAGAGTGCCTCATAGATTCCGGTAAGGTGGAAAAAGGACCTGAAAAATCCAAACCCAATTTTTCCCACGCCTGATCAGTAAACGCGGTGGGACACAATGGAACACGCATACTTCTCTAATGCTTGTCAGATAATAAACACTCAGGGCACTGATCAATCATAGATTTAACCTGAGCATCCAAAGAAGGCCACCAATACTGTTGTTTAATCATCATACTCGTTTTGGTACACCCCAAATGCCCATCATGAGCCTGTGATATAATGATACCACAGAGCTTTGAAGGAGGGACAAAAAGATCCATGCTGAGCACAAATTTATTTTCCACCGATAGCTCATCAGCAACCTGAGCAAATGTCTTCAACTCCCCCTGTAAATTCCTCCATTCAGGCCATCCTTTAACCGTGTACTCAATTACTTTATCCAACACGGAATCCTCCTCTGAAGCACTGATCCAGTCTTGCTCACTTGCAACTGATTTGTACTTGGATATAGCATCAACCAATGCCACACATTCCACAACATCCGAAGAAGCACACAAGTCGGCACACAACCTGATGTCACCAGTCCTCTTGCGCACAACAACAATGGGAGCCACCCACTGGGAAGAATCGGTGGCTTGTGTTACACCTTGAGTCAGTTAATCATTGAGAGTGCTCTTCAATTCCTCCCTGGCACTCAAAGGAACAGGGCAAACCTTTTGGGTAACGGGTCGGGCAAGGGATCAGCCTAATTTTGTGCTCAAAACCTGAAACCTTACCAATGTGCTTAGCAAATAAAGCTTTAAAACCTGCCAGAAAGGCATTAACAGACTCCTGAGGATCATCATTAACAAATGAAATGGTTAATTTGGGCATCTCCCCAGAACCACTGGATTGGCAGAACCAGGAACCTACAGTATACCCATCCTGGCCAAATCCTGCCAACCCACAATGTTTCTCCCCTTAACAGCAACATACACCTTGGTAAAGGTTTCCCTGCCAAGACGAAACCTTTGCTTTGAAATAGCCAAGTATATCAATATCTTGTTCCCCAAAAGCCTTCGGGTTAACCTTTGCAGGAGAAAGTGAATGATTATCAACACCCCAATGCTCATAGAAAGTAGAGTCCTGTAAAATGGTTATGGGCAACCCTGAATCAGCCATGACCATTAACTTAATGTGATCAACAAGGACTTCACATAAAGGACCTTTAACAGGTAACTCTAGAGTTTTACATTCCAGTGTTAACACAACATTGTTAAGTGAGTCAGCACAACCCACCACATCTATGTCAACATTCCCCACTTTTGCTGTATGTTTCGCACTCCTGCACACACTATGAAAATGACCAATTTTTTACAGGGTGTACATTATTTTCCAATTGCTAGACAACTAGGAAAGTTTCTAAGATGTGTTTTAGAACCACACCTGTAGCAAAACCAAAGACCTTCTTGTTAAACGTTTCAAATTGTTTCCCTTTAGAACTAATAGCGCCCACTACCTCAGTGCACTGTTCCGTGGACGCAACAACATTCACCATAGCAGAGTCTGGAAGTAATATTTTTGAAGAAATCGGAGACCTTTCAAAGCTCTTTGCTAGATCCAGAACCTCCATATGTGTTTGGTTCCTGCAACTTAGAAGTCTCTCCTGTATTTTCCTAGAGACGCAATTAAAAACAAATTGGTCACAACAAATGTAGGTGTCTAAATTGGGACCAAACTCACAAGCGAACGCCAGTACTCTTAGAGCTGATACATTTTCCTCTGGAAATTGCTTTAGTTTAAAATAGGCGTGTCATTCAAGCATAATGTTAGGTTCATCAGCAAACTGTTTCCGTAATCTAAAAATCACCTCAAGGTAAATATTCCACTAGCCATCAGCTGAAGGTGCCGGTATCATTGGCAAACTGTTCAGGATTGTATCCTGTAGCATCTATGGCAACCAAATGGTTCTCAAATAACCTGAACCAATGTGTCCATTTAATTGCAGGTTTGCCTGGATGATTTAGAAAGGGCGGAGGTTGAGTCATAGTTTGCTGCAAACCTGTCATAGAAGAATTACTACTTGCGATCACCCCTGACTTTGAAGTGGACATTATCACACACAGTGAATAAATAAATACAATAAGTGAAAAGCAGGAAAGAAAATGAAAGCAATAAATAATCAATATCCAGGTAAATAAGTAAGCAAGAAATCTACATTGCCATGAAGATTAAATAACGGTAACAATGGTGTGCCTATCACCGAGTGTGTAGGCAGTCTACCATAATACCTGTTCGTGTTATGTCCAACACACAATGTGCAGTTCAGGAAACGATGCTTGAATCCCAAATGTACTTAAAGGTGTGACTGTCACCGAATCCTGCAGGCAAAATGCTGCTGTAAAGTTGACAAATAGATGAGGTGTGCATGTCGCCGACCGTGCTGGCAAAACGTTGCTTTGATTAGAAAAAATAACCGTAGGTCCCTGTCATCGAAAGTACAGGCGAACTGCATTGAAACTGACATTTTTCTTCACTTAAGATGGCCGCGGGGAGCTTGAACCTATGACATGGCGCTAAAGTCAGGTGTGCCTGACCTAAACTTCACATCCATAGCAAGATGGCCATCAAGCGTCAACGTGGTGACGAAGGGCTGTGTCGTAATGTCACCGGAACAGCCTTCTGCCCACCCTAACACTGCCGCAAAATCGGGGTTGCCCAAAAACCACGTTCTAGGAGGCACAGGCAGCGTGGAGTGCAGCAACAGGGCCCGTCGCCAAAGGTTTCCAAGGAGTGGGCAGAAACTACATGGATGGAAGCGACACCTGGTTGAAGATCCACATCAAAAATGCCTCTATGCAGTCGGTGGGCCAGCAAAGGAAAGATCGTCGCCAAATGAAATAAGTTACTTCCTCAAACCGACTTGGTTTAATTCAAGGACCAGGCTGTAGTGTCATAAAGAGCTGGGCGACACCACACGCATAGGGGATAAATGTGTACACCCCCGCGTGCGTGAGCAAAGTGGGAATGTCTGGCGTACGGGCAGACGTATTGAATAAAGCCCGGGAGGCCAGTCGTGGTTAGTTATTTAATAACCATCACACTAAGTGCTGCTTCCGTGTGGTCATTATCAGCGCATCAAGGTGGGGCCTAATCACCAACGCTACACTGGTGACGAGGGGGCCGATCCTTCCAAGCATGCCTACCCCAGAGCTCCAGGTGCCCGGCCACTCACCCCACTGTTCCTAGTCGCGCTACTGACGCACCATCGGCCACCGGCGTTAGCAGCGACGACCACTGGACTCCCTCCTACAGGAGTTGCCAGTAAGCGCGTGCAGTGACCTGCATCGGTCCATCGCTGACGGCGCTCAATCATCAGATGTGGGGCGGAGCTCCCTCACACGGCTGTCCCAAATCACACTGGAGCTCTGCCTCGCCTAGGGGCGTGCCCAACCGTCACGCCAACCCCAGGATCGCACTGCAGAGCCCCACATCAGAGTATCTGGCCCAAAGGAAAGTCCTCCAAGGTCAGTGACCCTTGCCGCCATTGGCAAGTCCATGGGAGGCCAGCAGTTTCCCTCTGCATCTCAAGCCCTCAAGCACCCTTCAGGGATTAGCTGTCCGGATAAGAACTATGCATGACCAAAATGTAACTTTATGTGGTATCTAGTCAATGCACACACAGGTTTAGTCAGCATTCACTTACCCTCAGCCTGCTGCCTGTGTTGGACGCCCCAAGCCTGTCTGAGCACGTGCCCTCCCCATCACTCCTACCTTCACATCAGGGATGCCTCTGATCCTTGACAAAGACTTTCCTTTAAGTTATTTAAGCCCTCCCAGCTCTGTTTTCAGAGGCCTGAGATTAGTGATAACTAGGGAGAGTTAGACTTACTTGTTTGGATTAGGGAGCCCTCTTGGGCCTCTGTACTGCCTGCTGCACCTACATTCTGGGATTCTGTTTGCTGTCAAAATTCTGCACTAACAACTGCCTCTTGGGCTACTTCAGTGTTATATTGAGATCCTCAGTGAATCTTCGTTTCTGAGTGATGTTTTAGGTTTTGGAGCATGAAGAAATGGTGTAGGAAATTGTAACAAAACCAGTCTTGTGATGATTCTTCTGGCTCTAGTAAGATAAAGGTACTGTGCCATTGATGTTGGATGTTAACCATACTGCGTCAGTTGCCAGAGTAAACCTTGTGTATGTCTTACTTGTTGTAGAATATTACCATTCATGTGAAATATATGTAAATGAAAAAACTGCTTAGATTTTCACTTGATGTTAGAGCAGGGTAATATTAGTCTTAAATGACGTTTTGTATAAAAAAAGCTGTAGCTCGTGAGACTGCAGGAATAAGTTGTTTGACTAGAAACTGATGTCTCTTGTGTGCCTTCGCTCATACCCCTAGCCTTCCCCATTCTTGGACATGTTTGGCACGGTCGACTGGGAAGAAGATTAGTGGGTTCCACGGCATTCTTGCAGCAATATTACAACGTACGAGTTAGTGGTAACTTGAATTTGACAGTGTACAGCATACGAAGACGTGCAATCAATATTCCTGGGCTCCTACAATACATTCCTGAAGGCTTTCTCATAAGCCAGCCTCCAGGCAGAACAGTAGACTGCAGTTCCCTCTTACTTTGCCCATGTGCTGCCCTTTTTTTCCCTCCAAGGAAAAGCCCGATCATGTTGATAGCTGTAGAGTGTGATGCCTTCTTCCTCTTTTGTGCTAGGGTTTTGGGTTTCTCCAAGCCAGATTCTCCCTTCCCCACCCCTCATCCTGTTGACACTTGCAGACAAAAACTGTGGTTAGCCTGTCTGGAAGGAAGATGCAAAAAAAGCAGAACTGCCTAAAATAAGTCCCAAAACTGTTCCTTTAGAATCCACCAGCACTCTCTGGAACCTTAGTATAAAACTGGAGCTGAAACCCTAAGTCAGTGTCAAGACTTATGAGTGAACCATGCCCCCGCGACATCCCTACACGCTGTTATAGAAAGGTCTCTAATCCAGTGCTGGTATCTCTGACAGCTAGCTTCCCATCCAGGTGAAAGGACATCACGGGGTCCCAGGATTCCTGCTGGAAGCGCTGGGAATCTACCGTCGTTGTTGAAGGAGAAGTATTTCTACAGAAGACTACCTAAGGGAGAGCCTAGAGCAGCTGCCATAAAGAAGAGATGACCACAGGAGGGACTGAACAAGTGACAACTGCACTGCAAGGTCAACGGGAAGACTGCTGCTTCAAAGACCCATGGTGAGTCCCTGAACGCGCATGTGCATACCTGCCTGCTCTCAGCTGGGCCTTAGGATTATCTTGGCCTTCCACTTCGGGCCTGGGAGAGCTCTGTGGGGTTGATGATGCAGGCCAAATCTGCACATACCCAGAAAGGAGAGGCCAGCTGCACTTGGACCAGCCTGTAACCATATAGATCCCATATATCTCCATGAAGCATGATGCACTGAAAAAATGAAACTGAAACCACTATTGCCGCAATTTTGCCTAGACAGCATGGTGCAGTGAAAGTCATTGTTAGGAACTTTGCTCCATTTCACAGCACTGCAGCCTAGGGGATTCTGGAGCTTGGGCTCCAGAGACACCTGTAGTCATCCATGGTCTAAAAAACAAAGGAGGGAGTGAAGAGGTAAAAGAAATAGAAGGTGGACTCGTCCTCCTCAATAAGCCATAAAAAAAACAAAAGGAATCCACCTTGGATAAAGCAAAGTAAAGATATCCTTCCAAAGTATTTTATCACTATTTATGAATAGTGTGTCCCAACTGATGTATAGGGGAGCACAATGCTTTGTTAAAATAACCCTCACCCACCAAAAGGACCCTTGGTGGCATGCTTCATCATCGGGTTCCTCCCGCCCCGCTGCGGACGGGGCGTGCTACGACCAACGAAGACGCGGGAGCACTTAGTAGTGAATATACTATGTGTAATGCAGGAGTGAGAGTGGAAGGGTCAAACGTGTAGATAGTGGAGTACATTAAAAAATACCTGGCTATGTGGAAAGATACATTTTAATGTTCCTTCTAGCTAGTATTATTAAAAATGGGGAGTGGAGGGCCTGTGCTACAATGAGCTACTACCTCCTTAGTCGACATGTTTCGAAGCCATCCCCTTGGCTTCTCATCAGGACCATAGAAGATCCCTATACCACTCTTATGAAAAAACAATGTGGTCTGCTACTAAATCAAGCAGAAATAATGCATATAAAAATGACATGCACTTAATATTATACCCTGATAGGCATGGTTCCTTAAATAAGTCTGGAAGGATAAAAAAAACATCATTACATTACAATATTTGAGAACAATCTCTGGATCACATCACCCCTTTGGTGGAAATCTGTAAGAGAAGTGATATATTTTTCTCTATATGCACCGTAACTATTATATTAAGTGGGTGCCGTGCTGCCCATGAAGGACAAACAGAACAATACTAGACGTCACAACACAGAACATAAAGCACACTCTATTGCGATCAAGTGTAATATTGATCCGTCTCCTTGAAAATTGGGAGATGTTGTCATGGTCATATTTTTGTGGCGTGATGTATCATGATGCCTCTACAAAAATAACAGAATTAAACATACACTTTAAATACCATGCTATAGCCCCATGAGCTTTTTCACGGGAGGGGAGGAGCGCCTGTAGTCACACACTGTTGAAAATGAGAGGTAGTTAATGTAAAGACCGGGATGGCTGCCCTGCGTTGCATAAAAATGTAGGAAAATGCTCGTTGTCTCAGGGGGGAACAAACGGCTGTGCCGTACTCACTTCGTCAAGGCCGCTCACTCGCTCTGGATACTGCCTCGCCGTGGCTCCGTTGAACGAGGAGTCAGTTTTGGGAACCCGGTTATGTATGGTAAAGTTCCGCGTTTTCACATGTAAAGTGTTTCAGAGAAAAAAAGACTAGAGTGGCAAACTTCCCAAAATGGCCACCTCAGCCGGCACTCTGTTAACATTAAAAAAGATCCACTTCCGTCCTAACTTTGCCCGTGCACTCTGTCCAAGACATAACGGAGAGATAGCCAAAAGGAAGGGTGCAGAGATCAATGGTATGTACGACTAACTAGAACTCTAATACTTCTTTCGTAAAGCCGATTAGGTTGTTTGTGTGAATGGCTGTTAAGCTGGTCTCTCAGCGATCACGGTCCACTCAGTTGAGTCTGACTATCGATCGCACAAGGGTTAAGGCCATCATTAATTACCACGCCGTACCCTGATTTAGTTATAATAGCCGTAGAGTCAATTAGAACCACTTCTGTCCTAACTCAGCCCGTATGTCTGATATACAAAACAGCGAAAAACGCCACAAGGACTTCACCAGAGCAGGGGTTGCAGAGCTAAAGCCATCCTTTCACACCTTGCTACGCCCTGATATAGTTATTATAGAGTTTTTAGAGTTTCTTTATATAGATTGTGGTGGTCATGCACCAAGCCCACTGTGCTAGATTATTCTAAAACCAATCAGGTGGCATGTGTGTGTCTAATGTGGCCCGTGTGTGCTCATCGTGGGTGCACTTATACCTCTCTGACCAGGACTTGTTAGGGTTTTTTTTTCGTAAGCATACTGGGATGATAGGATCTCATTTAAGTTGTCCCCAGGGTATGTCATGATTTAAACCTGCGGTGTGTGTTCCCAGACGGAAGACCCAGCGTTGTTCTTTTTCGAAAAGGAATTTCTCATTGTTCACTTGTTCGATGACTGTCCAGTTTATGTCCTCTGTGGTATGATTGAACTCAAGATAGTGGGAGGTCATTTTCGTGGTTGCTTTTTTGCATCTTACGTTACTCTTGTGTTCAACTGTTCGTGTTTTGACTTGGCGTGTTGTCATCTCAATGTACTCCATTGCACAAGGGCAAGTTATCATGTATACAACATTCTTGCTGTTGCAATTAGTAAAGCGGCGTTGTTTCCACCCTGTTCCGTTACTAAATTTGATGTTTTTACTATTCTTAGTTAAATGACATATGCTGCAGTTGCCGCAAGGGTAATGACCCTTGACGGGTGGTAACATGGTGTTGGTCACCTCAGTTCGTGAAGCATTGCGAGGTCTCGTATGGACAACCATGTCACGTACACTCTTGCCTCTCTTGTGGGAAAATATTGTTTTTGGTAGGTCCAGATGACCGCGTTCAGTAACCGCCAATGTTTATTTACAATCTTCGTGACTTGGTTGGAGCCCGTGTTGAAGGTGGTAACGCATATAGGTATTTCCTCTTGTTGTTTCTGTGCTGTCGGTTCCAGCAGTGCATCCCTATTATTGTTTCTTGCCCGCTTGAAGGCTTTGGCCACTATCTTTGGTGGATACTTCCATCTCTCCAACTTTTTTTCCAAGTCCGCCGCTTGTGTTTTGAAATCACTAATCTCTGTGCAATTCCTCCTCAGGCGTAGGAATTGTCCATATGGGAGGTTATCGCGCAGGTGACGCGGATAAAAGCTGTCATAGAGTAAGAGGCAGTTTTTGGAAGTTGCTTTAAAGTGTGTAGTTGTTTTTAGTGTGCCATCTTCTGGGTAGATATTCAAGTCTAAAAAGACCAGCTCTTCGAAGAAGTTTTTCTTTAGTGCCAGGTTACAGCACTCCATGACGATGTTGCGGGGTGTTTGGTAAACCCAGTCTATTCCAAAAAGGATGTCTTCTATGATGGTTAGAGTTTCGTAATGGGGAAGGCTTGTGTAGAGGCTTTCCACGTCTAATCTCATCAGTAATTCTCTGGTTGGGTCAAAGTCGACTTCGTGCAGAAGCCGCAGGACATCTTTGGTGTCCTTGAGGTATGTGTCGGTCTTTTGTACTAGTGGGCGAAGAAAAGTGTCCGAAAATTTAGACAGTGGTTCTAGTATGGATCCTATACCCGATACTATTGGGCGACCAGGTGGGTTTTCCAGATTTTTATGAATCTTGGGGATGGTGTAAAAATACAGAGTCCTTGGTGATTTATTGGTGAGAAATTCTCCTTACTTTTTTGAGATTGTCATGCGCGAGGGCTTCCTCCACAATGTTGGCAATCTGGATTCTGAGTGATTCTGTTGGGTCCTGTTGTAAGACCTCATAATTCCTTTGGTCCTGTAGAAGGCGTCGACACTTGTGGTCGTATGCTTCTGTTGTCTGGATCGCAATTGCTCCTCCTTTATCTGCTGGTTTGATCGTTAAGTCGGTGTTGGCCGCAAGTTCTTTGATGGCCTGCTTCTCTTCCCTTGTGGTGTTGTGGAAAACCCAGTTGACTTCAGGGTCGATATTCTCGATTTCTTTCATAACTGCTTTCACGAAGGTGAGTAGTTCGATAGGTAGCATGGTGTCAGGTGGCGTGAAGGTCGATTTTACCCTTAGGTCTGTATCTCCCTCGTGTCAGTAGGGTTGTTCTTTTTCACTGAAGAAAACTTTAAGTTTGAGTTTTCTCATGAATTCTTTAATTTGTTTGCAGAGTTTGAATTTGTCCAAGTTCTCTTTTGGTACAAAACCTAAATCCTTCTCCAAAATGCTCGTTTGTGCCGATGTTAGTATCTGTTCTGTAAGGTTCACCACTAGGTGTCCTTTTTTGCTGGTTGGTGGTGGGTTGGTCAGGGCTCCTGGTTGAGACTCCCACTGTGTCGTCTTCTTTCGTTGCCCAATGTACCTGGTTCCCTCTCCGGTTCCTGCCTCTTCGTGGGCCTTGGCGCGACCCTAAAAAAGGGGGTTGTTCATAGTAGGCATAATCCTGTGGTGGAATATTCCAATGGTGATAGGGTCCAGGCATTGGCTGGGTTGGTGGTGGACCGTATGGGTATGGTGGGTATACCGGTGGTCCTTGGTAGTTACCCCATCCTCGTTGTCCTCTGTAATTCGCTCGTCTGCCTTGGCCTCTTCTCCCTTGATAACTTGGACCGCTGTTCCGGCTCGAGCCTGAGCTGTTGGACCCTGTGTCGGAAGATTCTCCATCTGTGTTCAAGTCCTGGTGAGTTGATGAGGGTACGTAATCATCACGTGTGTAAGGATATACTTTTTCGTGGCTGAATCGCCCTGTGTCTGTTTTCAGTTTATTGTATTTGCTTTGTTTTAAAGTCGTCTCGAATTCGTTTATTGTCTGGGTCAGTTCCTCCAGGCGTTTTTTGAAAACACTGAGTGGTTGGTAGCTTTTGAGGCCCACCTCAATGGATTGGATCTCCGTTTTCAGTTCTTGTGCAATCCGGGTGGCAGTTTTTATTATTCGTATAAGCCAATCCCGGGTGCAGTGCCACGAAATTAGCGACCAATCTTTTTTGAAGGTCTTATCCTGTTGAAAGATAAATGGCTTGTTTCTAACGATCAGACCCTGAGGGGCCGCATTTGCCCTTAAATATTCCGTCATAAGAAGGCCATGTAAGGCTGTCTTAATCTGTGTCCTTCTGAGTATTGTCAGTTCGTCCCAGTCGTTGTTATCAGGACCGGGTTCTGAGGTGTTAAGTCCCTCGAAAGGGTTGATGGTAACTAGAATACTCTCAACTTCTTCTTTGGAAAATGTGAGGCCTGTTATTTCTGCCATGGTCAAGAGTGTGTGTCGATCCCACAGCCGTGAGATCTATAGTGAGTGTGACTATTTCGGGAGAAAACGTACCTGAGTTGGTGTCGGTTTTGCCCAAAAAGTATTTTCAGAGTAACCTCCACAGCTGCACGCTGTCTGACTATACTAAAAAACAAAGGAGGGAGTGAAGAGGTAAAAGAAATAGAAGGTGGGCTCGTCCTCCTCAATAAGCCATAAAGAAACCAAAAGGAATCCACCTTGGATAAAGCAAAGTAAAGATATCCTTCCAAAGTATTTTATCACTATTTGTGAATAGTGTGAGTCAACTGACGTACAGGGGAGCACAATGCTTTGTTAAAATAACCCTCACCCACCAAAAGGACCCTTGGTGGCATGCTTCATCATCGGGTTCTTCCCGCCCCGCTGCGGGACGGGGCGTGCTACGACCAACGAAGACGCGGGAGCACTTAATAGTGAATATACTATGTGTAATGCAGGAGTGAGAGTGGAAGGGTCAAACGTGTAGATAGTGGAGTACGTTAAAAAATACCTGGCTATGTGGAAAAATAAATTTTAATGTTCCTTCTAACTGGTATTAGTAAAAATGGGGAGTTGGAGGTACTGTGCTACAATGAGCTACTACCTCCTTAGTCGACATGTTTCGAAGCCATCCCCTTGGCTTCTCATCAGGACCATAGTAGATCCCTTTACCACTCTTATGAAAAAACAATGTGGTCTGCTACTGAATCAAGCAGAAATAATGCAAATAAAAATGACATGCACTTAATACTATACCCTGATAGGTAGGGTTCCTTAAATAAGTCTGGAAGGATAAAAAAAACATCATTACATTACAATATTTGAGAACAATCTCTGGATCACATCACCCCTTAGGTGGAAATCTGTAAGAGAAGTGATATATTTTTCTCTATATGCACCGTAATTATTATATTAAGTGGGTGCCGTGCTGCCCATGAAGGACAAATAGAACAATACCAGACGTCACAACACAGAACATAAAACATAAAGCACACACTCTATTGCGATCAAGTGTAATATTGATCCGTCTCCTTTAAAATTGGGAGATGTCGTCATTGTCATATTTTTGTGGCGTGATGTATCATGATGCCTCTACAAAAAATAAAGGAATTAAACTTACACTTTAAATACCATTCTATAGCCCCATGAGCTTTTTCACGGGAGGGGAGGAGCGCCTGTAGTCACACACTGTTGAAAATGAGAGGCAGTTAAGGTAAAGACCGGGATGTCTGCCCTGCTTTGCATAAAAAGCTAGGAAAATGCTCGTTGTCTCAGGGGGGAACAAACGGCTGTGCCGTACTCACTTCGTCAAGGCCGCTCACTCGCTCTGGATACTGCCTCGCCGTGGCTCCGTTGAACGAGGAGTCCGTTTTGGGAACCCGGTTATGTATGGTAAACTTCCGCGTTTTCGCGCGTAAAGTGTTTCAGAGAAAAAAGACTAGAGTGGCAAACTTCCCAAAATGGCCGCCTCAGCCGGCACTCTGTTAACATTAAAAAAGATCCACTTCCGTCCTAACTTTGCCCGTGCACTCTTTCCAAGACATAACGGAGAGATAGCCAAAAGGAAAGGTGCAGAGGTCAATGGTATGTACGACTAACTAGAACTCTAATACTTCTTTCGTAAAGCCGATTAGGTTGTTTGTGTGAATGGCTGTTAAGCTGGTCTCTCAGCGATCACGGTCCACTCAGTTGAGTCTGACTATCGATCGCACAAGGGTTAAGGCCATCATTAATTACCATGCCGTACCCTGATTTAGTTATAATAGCCGTAGAGTCAATTAGAACCACTTCTGTCCTAACTCAGCCCGTATGTCTGATATACAAAACAGCGAAAAACTCCACAAGGACTTCACCAGAGCAGGGGTTGCAGAGCTAAAGCCATCATTTCACACCTTGCTACGCCCTGATATAGTTATTATAGAGTTTTTAGAGTTTCTTTATATAGATTGCGGTGGTCACGCACCAAGCCCACTGTGCTAGATTATTCTAAAACCAATCAGGTGGCATGTGGCCTTGGGTGTGTCTAATGTGGCCCGTGTGTGCTCATCGTGGGTGCACTTATACCTTTCTGACCAGGACTTGTTAGGGTTTTTCTTCGTAAACATACTGGGATGATAGGATCTCATTTAAGTTGTCCCCAGGGTGTCATGATTTAAACCTGCGGTGTGTGTTCCCAGACGGAACACCCAGCGTTGTTCTTTTTCGAAAAGGAATTCCTCATTGTTCACTAGTTCGAAGACTGTCCAGTTTATGTCCTTTCGAGGGACTTAACACCTCAGAACCCGGTCCTGATAACGACTGGGACGAACTGACAATGCTCAGAAGGACACAGATTAAGACAGCCTTACATGGCCTTCTTATGACGGAATATTTAAGGGCAAATGCGGCCCCTCAGGGTCTGATCGTTAGATACGAGCCATTTATCTTTCAACAGGATAAGACCTACAAAAAGATTGGTCGCTAATTTCGTGGCACTGCACCCGGAATTGGCTTATACGAATAATAAAAACTGCCACCCGGATTGCACAAGAACTGAAAACGGAGATCCAATCCATTGAGGTGCGACTCAAAAGCTACCAACCACTCAGTGTTTTCAAAAATCACCTGGAGGAACTGACCCAGACAATAAACGAATTTGAGACAACTTTAAAACAAAGCAAATAAAATAAACTGAAAAAAGACACAGGGCGATTCAGCCACGAAAAAGTATATCCTTACACAGGTGATGATTACATATCCTCATCAACTCACCAGGACTTGAACACAGATGGAGAATCTTCCGACACAGGGTCCAACAGCTCAGGCTCGAGCCGGAACAGCGATCCAAGATATCAAGGGAGAAGAGGCCAAGGCAGACGAGCGAATTACAGAGGACAACGAGGATGGGGTAACTACCAAGGATCATCGGTATACACGGTCCACCACCAACCCAGCCAATGCCTGGACCCTATCACCATTGGAATATTCCACAACAGGATTATGCCTACTATGTACAATCCCCTTTTTTAGGGTCTCGCCCAGGCCCCCCAAGAGGCAGGAACCGGAGAGGGAACCAGATACATTGGGCAACGAAAGAAGACGACACAGCGGGAGTCTCAACCAGGAGCCCTGACCAACCCACCGTCAACCTGCAAAAAGACCACCTAGTGGTGAACCTTACAGAACAGATACTAACATCGGCACAAACGAGCATTTTGGAGAAGGGTTTAGGTTTTGTACCATCAGAGAACTTGGAAAAATTCAAACTCTGCAAAGAAATGAAAGAATTCATGAGAAAACTCAAACTTAAAGTTTTCTTCAGTGAAAAAGAACAACCCTACTCACACGAGGGAGACACAGACCTAAGGGTAAAATCGACCTTCACGCCACCTGACACCATGCTACCTATCGAACTACTCACCTTCGAGAAAGCAGTTATGAAAGAAATCGAGAATATCGACCCTGACGTCAACCGGGTTTTCCACAACACCACAAGGGAAGAGAAGCAGGCCATCAAAGAACTTGCGGCCAACACCGACTTAACGATCAAACCAGCAGATAAAGGAGGAGCAATTGTGATCCAGACAACAGAAGCATACGACCACGAGTGTCGATGCCTTCTACAGGACCAAAGGAATTATGAGGTCTTACAACAGGACCCAACAGAATCACTCAGAATCCAGATTGCCAATATGGTGGAGGAAGCCCTCGTGCATGACTGGATCTCAAAAAAGGAAGGAGAATTTCTCACCAATAAATCACCAAGGACTCTGTATTTTTACACCATCCCCAAGATTCATAACAATCTGGAAAAACCACCTGGTCGCCCAATAGTATCGGGTAAAGGATCCATACTAGAACCACTGTCTAAATTTGCGGACGCTTTTCTTCACCCACTAGTACAAAAGACTGACACATACCTCAAGGACACCAAAGATGTCCTGCGGCTTCTGCATGAAGTCGACTTTGATCCAACCAGAGAATTACTGATGGGATTAGACGTGGAAACCCTCTACACAAGCCTTCCCCATGACGAGACTCTAACCATCATAGAAGACGTCCTTTTTGGAATAGACTGGGTTTACCAAACACCCCGCAACATCGTCATGGAGTGCTGTAACCTGGCACTAAAGAAAACCTTCTTCGAAGAGCTAGTCTTTTTAGACTTGAATATCTACCCAGAAGATGGCACACTAAAAACAACTACACACTTTAAAGCAACTTCCAAAAACTGCCTCTTACTCTATGACAGCTTTCATCCGCGTCACCTGTGCGATAACCTCCCATATGGACAATTCCTCCGCCTGAGGAGGAATTGCAAAGAGATTAGTGATTTCAAAACACAAGCGGCGGACTTGCAAAAAAAGTTGGAGAGATGGAAGTATCCACCAAAGATAGTGGCCAAAGCCTTTAAGCAGGCAAGAAACAATATTAGGGATGCACTGCTGGAACCGACAGCACAGAAACAACAAGAGGAAAGACCTATATGCGTTACCATCTTCAACACGGGCTCCAACCAAGTCACGAAGATTGTAAATAAACATTGGCGGTTACTGAACTGCGGTCATCTGGACCTACCAAAACCAATGTTTTCCCACAAGAGAGGCAAGAGTGTACGTGACATGGTTGTCCATACGAGATCATGCAATGCTCCACGAACTGAGGTGACCAACACCATGTTACCACCCGTCAAGGGTCATTACCCTTGCGGCAACTGCAGCATATGTCATTTAACTAAAAAAAGTAAAAACATCAAATTTAGTAACGGAACAGGGTGGGAACAACGCCGCTGTACTAATTGCAACAGCAAGAATGTTGTATACATGATAACTTGCCCTTGTGCAATGGAGTACATTGGGATGAGAACACGCCAAGTCAAAACACGCACAGTTGAACACAAGAGTAACGTAAGATGCAAAAAAGCAACCACGAAAATGGCCTCCCGCTATCTTGAGTTCAATCATACCACAGAGGACATAAACTGGACAGTCATCGAACAAGTGAACAATGAGGAATTCCTTTTTGAAAAAGAACAACGCTGGGTGTTCCGTCTGGGAACACACACCGCAGGTTTAAATGATGACATACCCTGGGGACAACTTAAATGAGATCCTATCATCCCAGTATGCTTATGAAAAAAAGAACCCAACAAGTCCTGGTCAGAGAGGTATAAGTGCACCCACGATGAGCACACACGGGCCACATTAGACACACCCAAGGCCACATGCAACCTGATTGGTTTTAGAATAATCTAGCACAGTGGGCTTGGTGCGTGACCACCGCAATCTATATAAAGAAACTCTAAAACTCTATAATAACTATATCAGGGCATAGCAAGGTGTGAAATGATGGCTTTAGCTCTGCAACCCCTGCTCTGGTGAAGTCCTTGTGGCGTTTTTCGCTGTGTTTTATATCAGACATACGGGCTGAGTTAGGACAGAAGTGGTTCTAATTGACTCTTCGGCTATTATAACTAAATCAGTGTACGGCATGGTAATTAATGATGGCCTTAACCTTTGTGCGATCGATAGACTCAACTGAGTGGACCGTGATCGCTGAGAGACCAGCTTAACAGCCATTCACACAAACAACCTAATCGGCTTTACGAAAGAAGTATTAGAGTTCTAGTTAGTCGTACATACCATTGATCTCTGCACCTTTCCTTTTGGCTATCTCTCCGTTATGTCTTGGAAAGAGCGCACGGGCAAAGTTAGGACGGAAGTGGATCTTTTTTAATGTTAACAGAGTGCCGGCTGAGGCGGCCATTTTGGGAAGTTTGCCACTCTAGTCTTTTTTTCTCTGAAACACTTTATGTGTGAAAACGCAGAACTTTACCATACATAACCGGGTTCCCAAAACTGACTCCTCGTTCAACGGAGCCACGGCAAGGCAGTATCCAGAGCGAGTGAGCGGCCTTGACGAAGTGAGTACGGCACAGCCGTTTGTTCCCCCTGAGACAACGAGCATTTTCCTACCTTTTTATGCAACGCAGGGCAGACATCCCGGTCTTTACATTAACTACCTCTCATTTTCAACAGTCTGTGACTACAGGCGCTCCTCCCCTCCCGTGAAAAAGCTCATGGGGCTATAGCATGGTATTTAAAGTGTACGTTTAATTCTGTTATTTTTTGTAGAGGCATCATGATTAAGGCTCCCGGTTTTCCGTTTAAACGGATTTTTACATATAAATACAGACGGAAAAATATTTTTCTTTCGTCTGTATTTATAAATAGAAACGGAAAAATGCCAATAAATATGTTTACCTTTGCTGCTGTGTGCCAGGAGAAGACGAGCCTGTCCCAGCGCAGGACGGGAAAAGGAGCTTATCAAATTTCAGCTGAGCCCATAACAAAGGTCGACATTAAGGGGCCATCAGGCCCCCTTTTGGTTAAGTATCCTGGCTGGAAGCTATGGGGGTGGGGGCCGGTGAGGAGGAAGACGCATCCCTAAAAGCAATTGAGGAAAACAAATGCGCACAGCTTATCACTTCACAGGTACTTACGAGAGGCCTGCAGAGAGGCCTGCATTTGACTTAGTTCAGTCACTGGAGCCAAGAGATATAAACGCACTGTAGGAATGTTAGATGTGATGGTTTATCCCAGTATTTACACAAATAACAATTTAAATTCTGCTATTGGATTTATTTCTTTTATAGCGCTATAGCCCTACTCATCATAATGCAAGGTCTCAGAGCGCTTGACAATAAATGTGTGTAAATCAATGTATATGATGTGTTGCATAAGACAGTGATGGTTACAATAGGAGGACTGCAATTTACTAACTGCAAGTAACAAAAGGATCTTTGTTAAAAGCAGTAACCCATTTACCATCTACATAAATCTATCTAAACCTATAACAACCAAGCGCGCATTGCCTATTGAAATAAATGTGGAAAAATACTAATTGCATCTTCTGTTTTTGCTTGCGGCAAAATTAAATGTGGATAAATACAGATAAAATGACCAAAGATAAATATGGATAAATACAGACGGAAATGTTAAAAAAATAAATACCATAAAACCGGGAGCCCTAATCATGATACATCACGCCACAAAAATATGACCATGACGACATCTCCCAATTTTCAAGGAGACAGATCAATATTACACTTGATCGCAATAGAGTGTGTGCTTTATGTTCTGTATTGTGACGTCTAGTATTGTTCTGTTTGTCCTTCATGGGCAGCACGGCACCCACTTAATATAATAATTACGGTGCATATAGAGAAAAATATATCACTTCTCTTACAGATTTCCACCAAAGGGGTGATGTGATCCAGAGATTGTTCTCAAATAATGTAATGATGTTTTTTTATCCTTCCAGACTTATTTAAGGAACCATGCCTATCGGGGTATAGTATTAAGTGCATGTCATTTTTATATGCATTATTTCTGCTTGATTCAGTAGCAGACTACATTGTTTTTTCATAAGAGTGGTATAGGGATCTTCTATGGTCCTGATGAGAAGCCAAGTGGATGGCTTCGAAACATGTCGACTAAGGAGGTAGTAGCTCATTGTAGCACAGTACCTCCACTCCCCATTTTTAATAATACCAGTTAGAAGGAACATTAAAATGTATTTTTCCACATAGCCAGGTATTTTTTAACGTACTCCACTATCTACACGTTTGACCCTTCCACTCTCACTCCTGCATTACACATAGTATATTCACTACTAAGTGCTCCCGCGTCTTCGTTGGTCGTAGCACGCCCCGTCCCGCAGCGAGGCGGGAAGAACCCGATGATGAAGCATGCCACCAAGGGTCCTTTTGGTGGGTGAGGGTTATTTTAACAAAGTATTGTGCTCCCCTATACGTCAGTTGGGACACACTATTCACAAATAGTGATAAAATACTTTGGAAGGATATCTTTACTTCGCTTTATCCAAGGTGGATTCCTTTTGGTCATCCATGGTCTACCACCTCATTTGGCAGAGATCCTCCCTGTTTCAAGTGATACCAGGTTGGGTTCCTATATGTTTGAACAAAAGGATTTTGTTTGCCCCTGTGACTGCTGCTACTGGGATTGCGTCTTTTGCTGGCCCAACCGTGACCAGTCTGTGAGACTGTAGAAGCTGCAAATGGCTGGCTGCATTGCACTGAAACGGAGTCACTTGTGCAGTGAAAATAGTATATGTTCCAGCTGGGGAATTTGAATTTAGCAGCTCGAGATTTACGGATAAAGGTGGTATATGGTATGCAGCTACTGGCCAAATTATTGCCCTCAGCTTGTACATTGTGTTGGATGAGGTGCCATCCCTACAGACACGAACACTGTCATAATACAGTGTTTTTCTTCAGGGCTTGTGTGTGGCTATACTGCACCCAGCTGTGTTTTTTGAGCAATCCAAACGGGACTGTCTTACAGTTTATTTGGACACTCACCCATTACTTGCTACAGGGTCTTCAATTTTATCGTTGTGGGAGGAGTGCATTGAGTTGCAGGTGCTACAGGTCCTGTTTCTTCTGTCTGGATGTAGGTGACGTCTCGACTGCCCATAGAACTCTAACATTTCATCTAACATAGCTTCAGTGGCCTGCAGGTTCTGATGGGCTATATCAAGGTGAGAAGTGTATACCAAGGACATTGGCAATGTTTGCCACAGTAACACAAGTGGAGCCGTTCTAATAGGAATCGTAACATGTGGAAATTGCCTCTCGCACCACTGAATGTGTCCTTGGTATGTTGATACTCTGCCCAACCACATATGTGGAGGAGAATGAGCAGTAGCATCATTTGGGGTATCCTGAATAAAGAAACCAGTGTCAAAATCTACAGCAGGTATAAAAGATCTCAGTGGTACAGTGGCAATTAACTACTACTACAAATAAGTCTTCACATCCTGTAATTAGCACAACGAGTCTGGTAAGATCGCACTAAGTGTTCGGTGTACATTATCTGGTAAATTTAATGGAGCCATGTTTTGGTGAACTGGCCCTAACCAATTAATCTGGACTTATTTTTCACTGGTAAGCTCAAAAAAACTTTGGAAGAAGAGAACCTTTCCATCAACTGGAGAAAATGTTTGCATTTTCAACAGGCACTGCCCGCCTTGACAGCCTACAGGGGCCAAAGCAGAGGCCGTCAAACTGCAGTGAGCCAGAGTGGTTACCCCCTGCCACCTTACTGGTTAGATCTGTCTTGGCATTAGAATCTGTGTAGAAAGCCTGTGGGTAGCCACAGCAGTGAAAAGAGGACATGGGTCTAACTGACCATCGGTGGACTCAGTCATGGAGGCTGGGTTAGTATCAAAATTACTCCAGACCAGCCATACGTCCTTGCAAGGTTATATGGTTAAAGATTCCCCCCTCCCAATGTCTGAGTCTGAAAAATTGTGGAATAACATAGTTAAAAATTTCAATTAGACACTAACCTAACACATAGAAAATGGAAGCATTAAGAATATGAAATAAAGGAATATACATAACATTTTAAAGGAGGAATGGTAGAATCCTGCATTATATTCTCTGCCAATATCTAGAAACATTTCACAATCTTCAATACCTTTCCTCAGGCTAGCAAAGAAGAGCGCAGCACAAGAGTTGCCATGTTCTGAGTTCACGGGCAAGGCACTCGTAACTCCATCACAGGGTCTTCTGACATTAAATGTTCTCTCTCAGCTGTTAAAACCATGAGTTTTTATATAGGCCCGGATGGTAAAAAATAAATGTGACTTTCATGTTTCCAAAGTTATGCATGACAGGACAGGATGCGAAATATGAGGTCATGAGAAAATAGCATAATTGCAGATGTATGCTCAATGAGAACCTACACTTATTGCTAAGCAAGAGCAGCAGTGATTATCTCACACACACACGCATCTATATATGACTTATATGCAAGTATGATACAAATCATTAGCATAATATAAGCAGCATTTCTCGTCAAAACGTTTCTAATCCACAAATCAGCAACAAAACATATCCTATTACCTTGCCTAGAAGCATGGGCATTTGGTTATAGGTCATAATTATGAGATTCGTTGCTCATGGGCAGATATTTGCAAATAAAGAGGATATGGCAGTACTAGCACTTCTTGACAAGAATCTCATCCACTTAGGGGTGCATGGAGGACGCTTAGACACACACACAGAATGTTAATGCAACCACCTGGATGCCGCAATTGACCATGTTGTATTTACTCAGGCTCATCATTGACAGGTTGTGGTGGAAGGTTGTGCTGCGAAGAGAAGATCGAACCTACAGGGCAAATGCGGTTGGACAGACAGGTGGAGCAGGTCCTTATACAGCCACGGTCTCGGATACTCCAGAGCCTCCAGCAACAATCATTGTCCCACCTAGCGTAGGTTTGGCAACCAAATTTGGAAGCAACAGAATCAGAGAACAACTAATTAAATTTATTTGTTAAGTTTGTTTAAAGACTTTCACTCTTAAACAAGGTTCTGAGAACCTGCATGTGAAACCTCAGTATTTTGCTTCAGTGGAGAACAAATTGGTGACTTTAATCGTCTAGAGGTTGTTGCTTAAAGGTTCAGTCTAAGGCAGAGTGACAGTTAAGGTTTATTATACAGGGATTCTTCCATTCTGATAAATAGGCAAGCTTTCTTTACCAGCTAGTAAAAATTATCAGATTAAACGAGATGCAGGTAAATGACACCATTTGAATGCAACAGATCATTCAGGTATGCACATTTTTTTTTTTAATGCAACTGCTGTCTGTTTATTCAACATGTTTATAATTCGCAGACAAAAACATTTCAGTCATTGACACAATGGATGTTTTTATTTACCACCCCCTTTTCCAACCCTTAAGCCCTCGATGATCGTGCTCTTTCCATGTTCACTAGAGCACATACAAAAGAAAACACTTCAGTACTATTCACATTTCTTTAGAAGCTGTTGTAGGTGTTCACTGATATGTGCATGTGCTGCAAAAGTTACAAATATTAATATTTGGCCTCCTCAATAATCATAACTTATGGTTATTCGGCGTAAAGTAGGCAACAGCCAGGTGAGCGGCAAATAGAAGCAGTCACATGTAGTCACCATAATAGACACCATCTAATATATCTATCTTTAGAGATCTACATTAAGTGACTTTATTGCTTCCCGCCTTAAAAAACCCACAGAACTTTTCAGGAGTCAGTACTCACGCGTAACTTACTCACACTGGTCCAGATCCCAAACAGGAAGTGACTAGGGGGTATGTATGTGTGTGTGTGTGAGGCAAGAGTAACACCTGCTTCCCCACCTCCTCTCCCGTTAAAAATGAACATAGTAATTACAGGAAAAATAGAATAGAATGCGCTAGCTGCTACTGGCTCAGGTCTTGCTGCACGGCCTGTGGCAAAAATGCAGATGCATTTTGTATGCAGTTTATACCGTGAGTATTTTACACGTCATTCAAAAGAAATCTGCATAAAGTAGATACAAAAGTAAATTACACATCTGAGAAAGTGTAATTTGCGATATATGTTACTTAAACTAATCCCACCCGATACAGTCTTGCCGAGTGGGCAGAGAAAAAGGATGCAATCCCTTTGTAAATCAGAATGATCATACAACAAAAAAAATAAAAAATCATTGTACTGTTATCTTGGTTCACAATTAAGCATATATAGCTTTATCACCGAACCAATTGCAGAAATAAGAGCTATCAGCCTCAAATTATGCTGACCAATGTAATCAAAACATTTGCAAATTTACTGAGCTCTCCTTAGCACTGCTTATTCTTGGCAAGCACAGCAACAACCATATACTGGGTACAATATAGGTTTAGCAGTACCTACATTTGCACAGATCCAGCTACTGGTAGTAAATACCTCTGCTAAAGAAATTCCCTCCTTTGTAGAGGGTTACGAATGACCATTTAAGATGGGGGTTGGATTAGGGGCCTACCTTTTTTTTTTTTTTTTTTAAATGTTTTAATTATTAGATCAAGGGATTAACTGGCACCTCCTTTGGCTGGGGCTATAGAGAATAGTGGGCAACTACTTCCTCATCACAAAAAAGCAAAATGTATTAAATGCACAATTATCTTTAACAATACGTAAGTGCTTTAGGTTTTTCCACACTGCCTACTACTTTCCTGAGAGCTGTTCATAGAGTTTTGGGACATATTCGTCCCACTCTGCCTGATAACATGTTCCAGCAACAGGGGTTCCTAGCTTATACTTCGCACGGAAGGATGCTGCACTGAACAGTCCCCGGTTTTCACCCGACCGATTACTAAGGACAGACTCGTCACACTTGATCGGCCCAGGTTGTTCGTACACCAGCCACACGTATCGGTGGAGACCTGAAGAAAGAAAAGTAGACATTACCATAAAAGCAGAGGCCACGTCTTGCCAAGTGAACGATGCCTAGGACTCCAAGTGCTACTAAAATCAAAGAACATTTTTGTCAACCACTTCCACAATAAAAATAATTTCCCTGCAATATGAAATGGGAGACCAGATAAAACAATAAAGCAAACCTTACATACCGCATCACACTGTACAAAATAAGAAAAACACTTAGTGCTTTAAAACAAAATATCCCTTCACGCTGTGTCTAGTACAACGACAAAACTGACATTTTCAGCGTACATAAATTCAGTCGTAAGCATTGTTCTAGTGATGTATCGTGGTTAAAGATTTAACACGTATTTTGCTAGTTACCTCAATTGAAAGGGATTTATGTAAATAATAAACTAGTCTCTATTTCAGTGTGAAATTCACGCCAATCGTTTCAATGTTTTATTGCCAGACTGTACACCTAAACAATATAACCCACAAAAGAATGTAAGCAATTAGTGTCCTTAAGCTTTTTTACTGTTTGTTATTCAACACACCAGAAAATGACATTGAAACAATGGAGCACTGCCTGACAACGTTTTAACTGGTTGGTATGTCAAGTTTTGATTAATTAATTGAAATTAAAACCCCATTTTTAGTGGGTTGTGTCCTGTAGCGTATCGCACATCATGAAGTGAGGGCGGCGGAGAACATCCCGAAATTAAATAAGATGGTCTCACACCAGGCATTCCGTACTTCAACAAACCCAGAGCCACAGACAAGCTATGCTTGGACTCAGCCTTGACAAACATATGCAAAAAAAGAGCAGATTTTCTTTCAACTTCATTAAAAAAAAAATAGTTGGGAAGGGAGATTGACGATGTGAGTGAAAGGAGAAATAAGGTGAGCAATCCATTTTTACTAGGATATTGAAAACACTACCCCTTCTATCCTTTTCGAGAGTCCCTAGGAGGAAAATGTGGCACCTTCCTAGGCCTTTGCCAGAAAGTCTACTTTAACTGGTCCCATTTAAAAAAAATATATAGATAAGGCAAAATAGTTCGCAAATAACATTACAGGTTGAGGTGCAATTAAAATTCCAATAAAAATAAAGTGGTAGAAATAGAAAGATAAATATCCCTTCTTGGAGTGATCCAGAAAATAAAATAAACCTTCAGTTTAAAAACAAAATATTTCTCTGGTGGCAACATATTTTATGTTTAATGTATGCACAAATCTTTTATTTGGAAAATGTTGATAAAACCATAATAAAACACTGCACAAAATATCTAAAAACATACATACCATCCCTTTTAAAACTTGTTTACATCTAATATACACTTGTATGAATTAATTGTCAAATATTTTGGACTCAGTGAGGATTTTATCAAACTTAACTGGTTCCTTACTTTTACTTGTTACCAGTATGAGTACTTGACAACAGCTCTAACTTTCTGTGCTACCATATCATGGTCAGACCATATTCGGACCAAATCCAGGCTGCACAATGTGTCATTAAAACATTTTATCCAGGGCAAGCTCAGCGACTTATCATAATTTAGCAGATTGCTTAAACTGTCCAGACAAAATTTCAGTTCTGGATTAGCTGACGGGCATGCCCAAAGATATACTGGCATAAAACCGTCTAGATCTGATATACTTGGCACTCCAACTTCTTCCTGCAATAATAACAGGGGACAAAGTCATCTGTATTAGGAAGCTCTTCTAACAATTGACTAGTTTCTTAGTATTTCAATCCACCCTTAATTCTGCTCTATGGGGCGGAAGATTCAGTTTTGGCCTAACAGGTTCGAAGCAGGCCTCCACCATTTTTCAACTTCCACACTGAAAGTATCTGCTAAGTATTGGACAGTACGGTAACACTTAGCTATCTGGGATTACCAATCTCCCCTGGTGTCAAAAAACTGAGTCCCAGAAAACTGAATGATGCTTCACAATGATTATAATATTACAGTTCTCATTAATCCTGAGGTTCTTATGCTTATGATACTGCATATGTGTCTTGGAGATGTCACACCATTATGGACATTTCTAATTTGAGAGCGCACACGTATGTTTGCATGTGTGAGTTTGGAAATGTTTAGCCATGGACATTTTTGGCTTCATTTTATTTGTTCAATAGTGTTCATACTGCTAGATGGATAATGCTTAAGGCCTCTTTCATGAGGTAGGGTTGTGGAGAGTGGGAGTCCCGTCCATATGCTTGTCATAAGAAATAGGGTTTCAGTCCTTTACAGTACTTAAAACCATCTTCAAGACAAATGCCCATATGGATGAGCAATGTTGTAAAGAAAATGTCCTCCCTCACTTCCAAAATTATTGGATGTTGCTTGGTAGAGTACAGTTTTGTTTTGAGAATCTCACCTTTAGGTGTCTGGTCCAATGGCAGTAAAGTCGCTCTTGGAAAGAGAAATGGAGCACCCCAAGTGGTACTTTGTGATCCTCGGAGGAGGTTTTAAATTCAACCCTCTGCCAATTTGTGAGCCAGTGAAATTGCTTCAGAATTGGCTAGAGCAGCCTGCCTGTTTCAAGCCGAGGATAAGTTTGGGGGCACAAACCTGAACTCTCGAGTTAGGTCAGTATTTTGGCAGGGATCCTGCCATAACTAGTTCATGCAGCAAACAACCACTACAATGAGTTGTATGTGATAGAAAGTGTTTTTGATCAGGTGTTTTTGAGCCATGAATTGGAGTTCAATAAAGATTAGTTACAAGTTCACTGAGGGGGGCTGTGAAGGAGTGTTGACTGATGGTCAACATTTCAATGGAAGCTAGGTGGGGGTCACCAGCTAGAAGTAGCACGGCCTACATCACTGAGGTATTAAAATATAAAGGATTTAGGTGCATTCACCAAGAATATAGGTGAAGCAGTTCATGACTGTAAACATGCTTCCAAGCTTCTAATATTCTGATGCAGAACTGGGTATCATCTACAAACGTGCAGTAGCGTTTTGAGGACTGTGATATTGGGTGTCATGCAGCAGCTGCCAATGATCAGATGCAATGCAATCTCTTGGTTTGCAATGATAGTAGATGCTGGCAGTAACTTAGACATAAACATTACTGAGCTCTCAGGCAGGATGAAATTTTGTCCCATTGGGAAAGTTCAGATGAGTCCTTACCTAAATTCTGTGGGTGCGAAAACAGTACTGCAGTTCTGAACTGCCTTGTCTATCTGCAGGTGGGCACAAAACAAACTCTTATTGAGGATTACTTAAGCCCTGAAAGTGCCAAAGCCAGCTGATAAGGCAGACATTGATAGTCCTTCGAAGAAAGGCAGTGCAAGTCTTTGATGCAACACCAATGTCACAATCTTTACAATTCAAGAAAGTATGTTTTCTTTACTGATGTGGCTCTTGATGCTTTGGAGAACACGTCTGCAGTTTCAGAAATATGTAGTACCACAACATCCTGATGCTCGGCATCCAAGTAATCAAATGAAGGGGCACTCATCTGTGTGATAGTGCTTAGCCTTCCTCTTCTGATATAAGGGCTAGGTATAGCGTCATAGATTCATGCACTCAACTGGTTATGGTCTGTGAACCAGAAATGACTCTGCTCCCTGTTTCCTCTGGTCTATCACATTCAGCATGCAGAATTCTTTATTTGTTTTGGCTAGCTATCTTTGGACTCAAGGGACAGAGAGCAGAGGTCTGGGCAAACAGCCCAGACCACAAATACTCCCTGTGTCTCTTGCTGCTGATGTACATTGGAAAAGAATCAGAATTTCTACTTTGCTACCTATGACGAATCGTTCTTGTGTGGGTGTCACTTCTGAAGATGTCCTGCAACTTTTGAGCTCTTACTGGTGGCAAAGACATTCTGTTTTTGCTGAGTGCATTACAGGATCATCGACCTAGATCAACAGATACTCCATCTCAATAAAGAACCCTTGTACTGCATAGGCAAGTGCCTAAGCGCTTGTGCTACCTTTGTGAGCATACATGATTTTGTGTCTCCGTTTTTCTGGTATACAACACTGAAGCCCCATTCTCTGCTCTGGTGTCAAGAGGGATCCACCTGATTGGGGGGAAATCGTTATGAGCCTGAAGAATGGCTCAGAGGTTTAGATATTGATGTGCAGTCAAGTTCTCTCTGAAAGACCAAGAGCCTAGGGTTGACAGGTCCTTAGGGCGTTTCTTGCAACCATCCAGCGTCTCATCTATGATCAGGATTAAGTTTGTATTCATGGCCTGGAAAAGCAATACTTTCACAAAGTTTATGGCATCAGGTTGCTAATCTACATTTGCTATTGCTAGTAACTTCTCATCTAGGTATCTACCTACCTCTAAACTGTCAAGTTATTCTTACACCTTTCATGTATGCAGCTGACGATGCAGTAGGAGTGGAATGCATTATCAGAGTGCCCCTTAAGAGGGGCTTGTACTGCTTCACCATACCCATTTTTTAGGTTGAGTGTAGGCAGCACGCATGTGCTGCCTGGAAGACCTGTTGTAGTGAATAAAGAACTTTGTTCCCTTCTGCTGCTTAACATTGGTTCAATCCAGTGTCGTTCGTCTTTGCTGCCTCCTTAGTGGTTCAGGCAGCGATACCTCACTTCCGTTTTTCTTAGAAGCAGCACTGCCCAACTACAGTTTTCTTCCGCTTGCAGCCTTCATCTTTTGTTGGGAAGAACTCTTTTTGTAATTGATGCAGAGGGACATGTGCACTTTATCTTTAAGTAGAGGGGCTGCGCCTTTCCTTTGTTCAACATGGCACGGTCCTGCACCTTTATTTTTATTAATAACTGTGAAAATCTAATCTGTGGTGTCACTGTAACCCGGCACATAAACTAACTGGGATGAATAAAGTGCTCCGTGCCGGAGAGCAGTGGGCCGCAGAGCAGGGAAGGGCTGGGAACTCTGCCAGGGACTGCCTAGCGCAGTTCCCATGCACATCTGGCCGCCTGCGGGTGGTAGGCCGCTTTCCTTCTCTTGTAACTGCAGACGGCCGCTGACCTCAACCAGCAGGTAATCAGCTGAGTGTCCATACAACCCAGAGGAGCGGGGGCTGCATGGGCAGAGGGAGTCCTGTGTTTTTACAATAACATGCAACGGCCTGACCAGCTGAGCCTTCACGGGGACCTCACCTGGCAAAATTATCAATTCTGGACTAAACTTGTAATATTCACCGCACCGGTTTTTCTGGTCCTGTCTCGTCCCCTCTCCCTGTGCTCACCCTCACTCTCTCTTAGCCGTTACACGCCTGCTCCGAGGCATCAACGCCAACCAGCTTTCCCCTTTTTACGTCTTCTCCTCCTCCATGCTGTGTGTTTGCTCAGACAACAGGAAGCTTCCGGAGCAGCCTTTCAAGTTTTGGCTGCGGTGCCCGGTTCCTGCGGTGCTTGCTTGGCGCCCCAGGCCTCGGCTGCACATTTATACAAAAAGGTATTATTCAACGCCACCCACAGGAACGCCGCCGCCATGGGAGCTCAAAGTTCCATGTGTCGGTAAAAAAAAACAAAAAAACAAGGTCTTAATATATGGTGTGTTTTTATACACTTTATCTTGGGGGAAGAAAGGATCATAAAGTGCGAGTAACAGTTCTGACATCTTGAGAGCACAAACATGCAGGGTCAAGATTATTCGGTAACATTTGCATGGTGCAAGAGAGAATTATAATACTTCAAGCACTGTCGTTTCAGTTTTTATTCTTGTATTTAATTTTTGTTTACTTACAACACTCTGGCCTAATTACACTGTTGGACGTTCAACCAACGGCGAAATCATCTAAGGTTTCCTCCACAATGGAACTCAGGATCAGATAAAATCCTCTTTTGTGGACAGAGTCTGGAGGGTGTTTTTTAGGTCTCGCCTACGCAGCGCGCATGCGCTGCTTAGGAGGGCCTTTAGCCGTCGCTCTGCTCATTTTCAAGCACTGCACTCGTGCTTGTGGCGGCATCCTCCTTGCGGGTGCGAGCAGGGGCGCGCAACAAGCACGAGTGCAGTGCTTGAAAATGAGCAGACTGCGCACGCACGCACGCATGCACCACTCCCGGGCTTGTTAACTGAGGGCAGCGCATCCCATGTTCCTTCCTTCTTGCTAGCCACTGCTGATAACCTCTGCCTGAAACCCGCTAATACCCTCACTCGGCTCCTGAGAAAGCATCACCGTTAGGGTTACGGATATCGCTTGTTTTAATGTACATTCGTAAAGCGTGACATAGGTATACGAGCGCTTTACATGAACAACAGCTGCATTACACAAGGTCGTATTTATTTTGTTCGCACCGGGAGATGACGCGCTTTTTTTGTTAGGTGAGGTCTCCAACTTTGGTGTAATTGCGTGCTCTGCATCAGCATCTTCTAAAAAATTATATTAGTCCGGCCCACCTCGTTGCTTGTTTTTAAATGGAACACTACTGAACATTGTGCTCGATGCGTAGCATGCATCTGCTTTGTCTTCTCGTTTTATTTCATTTTAATTCTGAAAGAGCACTCGATCAGCGCGGCGCAAGCTTTACGGCCGCCGCACTTTATTTTTCAGCATGGTGGCCAGGCACCTTTCTTTTCTTCTACATGGCACCCACTTGCTTTAGAACTCCCACTAGTGCTGGAAATTGGAGTACGGATAATGGCAGACCAGCTCCTTCTGAAAGGTGATTTAGCTGCTTTTAGGAGATTAAATTCTGTGGCGTAGGCCCGCATTATTTTTCATTGCAGTTTGTTTTCTTGTTTTCCCTCCCAGCACTGCTGTGTGCTTCAGTGAAACGCCCACCCACATAGCTCTCTCTTACTCCCTCCAGCTTCGTATTCCTCCACCTTTTTGTATTTCTCCCTTTTCACCCTCCTGTTTTTGCCCTCTCACCTCCTCCCTCTCAGCATTCCTCCTTTTCCTCCCTACTGTTTTTCTTAATGTACATTGGTAAAGCGCGAAGTAGGTATCGGAGCGCTTTACATGAACACCAGTTACATTAAACAAAGTCGTATTTATTTTGTATGCACGGGAAATTAACAGTTTTTTTTGTTAGGTTAGCTGGCCAACTTTGATGTCATTTCATACTCTGCATCCACAACTTCTAAAAAAAATATATTACTCCGACTGAGCACATCAATGATTGGCATCCGCCATGTTGGTGGTGTTACTGGGAAGGGTGCTGCTTGTTCGTTACACATGTTCAATGTTTTTGATATGTACTGTGCTCCTCTCTCTGGTGCTGCACGTTAGCCTGACATTCCTTCACAATTAGGGAAACCCATCTACCTTAGGGAACCTGCCCCAATCCTCGTGCGCGGCTTAACCCCTTTCATTCATGGAAGATATTCTACTATTTCTGTTAAGCAGAGTTAAACTGGTTGCAAATTGCAGCTTAATGCCTCCCCCCACGCCCGAGTTACCCCCATCTTGTTCCACACCAGCATCCTGGCAGTATTTTCACAATCAAAGGGCTGTTACCTTTGCCCTCGGGACACTGACAGCTGTTGCTACAGAAGAGCATGTTTGGTTTGGAGGCTTCCTGTGTTGGCATAGAATGTGGCATAATGACCAGAGCTGCTGAATTAGGGATTTTGGGGACCAGGTTTGATTCTTGGCAGCGTCTCAACATCCTGTGATTCTGGGGAAATCACTTAATCACCCTGTGCCTTTAACAGGTCAACAGATAGGGCTGCAATATATTGTAATGATCTGAAGTAGGGGCGGCCCTCTTTGTGCATTTAAGGCTGATATATGCAAATTGGCTTAAATATTATGAATGCTTTACCTTCATTCAAGGGAGTGTCATTTTCTTCAGGATTGGTGCTAATAGAATGCTACTTTACCACAGCAAACGCTCTCCTCCTCTGCGCTTTAAGGTTGCACATTTTACACACACCTTCTTGATGTTTCCTTTCATTAACGGAGATTCCCACGCCGTCATGTGTCTGTCCCAGCCAGATCCATTTAGTCAGTAGGGCACACTGCGGGTGCATGCCTTTCTTCCCATCTACTACTATGGCCAATGCTGTCAAAACTACGGCTTTATGTATATATTGTTTTCTTTAGATGCTTCCTTACCTGGGCAATAAGGTTCTTGCTGCTACCGCAGCCAATCGTGCTTTAATGTTTTCATTTGATTAGAGGCAAATTCATTAACAAATACTGCTATAATGATGTACATGAATCCTCAGCTTACTCGGCCTAAATGGCACAGGGGTGAATGTTTAGGGTAAGAATGCAGCAGTGCTTAATGGGTTCAGATCCCAGCACTGGCAGCCACATTTCCTCTTTTATTATTATTGTTACACTGTTAGTGCATGTTTTCTTTTAGCCACATTGCTCAGGAGACGCACGCTGCATGACAGGTTATCTATTGCCTGAGGGGTACTTTATTATACAGCTTGTTTAGGCGAATGGATGCAAACTCTCTAGGCACAGCAGAATGCAGGTTGGTTTTCACATGAAGTGACAGTAGATATCGTAGCACCCAGGATAATGTGCTGCATGGCTAAATACTTATAAGGCCCCAAAGTCGAGACCTATTAGCTATGCCAATGCTTGTTATAGTCTGTTTTTACTCTGCACACATCTCATGCTATGCAGGGAGCGTGGGGCTCAGTCAAGACAAACTATTCGGCTAGACTAAGAAGGAATCCTCAAATCTGGTATGCAGGTAAAATGCCTTTATCTTATATTTATCAATCAGCCACCACTACGGGGTCCTAGCAGTTTTACCACCAAAGAGGTCAAGTTGTTTGCAATGGACTGTCCCCCTGTCCCTTTTGGGGGAGCCTCAAGACTGATTTGTGCACGGTTGCTCCTGGTCTGTAATGATACACTGAGCAAAGACGAATAGAGTGGAATGCAGCCAGGAACAATTATCAGTCGTTGACATGAATTCAAGCACTCCATCCTATCACATTGTGTTGGTCTCATAGAGCACAGGGTGATCATAGGAGAAGAAATGAATCGACCATAGGCAAAACGTGTTGTAGGCACAGGGAGAGACATCAGTCCCAGCATAATTCGCTCAACTCTCAGACTTGGTCGGTCAGTTTCTTCAACTAGTGTCCATGGGATCTGGTGCATTGAGTGAAAGGTTTCAGCTGGATCTGAACATTTGCTAGCACTTAGAAGCTCAGGCTGTTTGTGAGCTATAGCAATTCCAATGAAGTAGGAGAACTACTGGGCTGCGATCGAATCATGAACATCGATTCACTACAAAATCCATGCTATGCTGCTGTCCTGGTCAGAAACATGGATTCTGAGTAAGATTCTCATTCAGGCTATGGAGGAGTAGGAGTCCCACTTCAAATCTGCTGGGCTCCCACTTTGCCTAACACATAGTTCCTCTCACTCTCTTACAGGTGAGTAAACCCACCTTGTTTCCATGAGCAGAGCCTTAGGGAGCTCCGCTGTGGGAAACCTCTACCGAGGAGCCCATCTGCCACACGGTCACTCAGTTCACAGCAACATGGGGCTGGCCCTAAATGGGTCAGGGCTTCCTCCTCTGATTTTATTCCTGACCAGAATCGCCATGCAAGTCGTGCAGTCAGGGATCCTTAGTTCTTTTTAGGTCAAGAGTGGGCAGCTCATGCGCTGCTCTGCGAGGCATGCTGTATTCAAGTATGGACTTGAAGCTCCGCCCACTCTCCACCCATATTTGTCATTAGCTTGTGTCATTGTCCTTTGTAAATGCTGGCTTCTTATTCGTTAATAGGCTTGTTAGTCCCTCCTTAGTACCGCCTTGTCTTCATTTGTAACCTCCCATGAGGACTGGCTCTTTTACTTCGGTTGTTACATGGTATGTCTTATTTAGTCTGTAAGCACTATTTTCTTAAATGAGTTTCTCCTACTGCAGGCCCAACATGCTTTCCTGCAACATTCAGCGCGCCATGCGCGCTTTCACTTTCCAAGCAGCCCGGGACAATGGCGTCCGCTTCTTTGAAATTAATTAGGTCTCGCATTTACAAGAGTTTGAGCTATTGGCATTGTAAATGGCAATGCCTTTTATTTATGTGTTAATTATCAAAACCGATAAATAGAAAGCATTGTCATTTACAATGCCAATAGCTTAAACTCCTACAAATGCGAGACCTATTGCATTGCAAATGCTTGTTATACTTGGTTGTTCAAGTGGCATTAGGTCATGTTTGTTCAGCCTTGGGCAAATGTTTGTTTAGCTATTCGCATGCTCCATTTTCGTGTTTAAAGCATTCAATAAACGGCAGTGGGCACTTTCAAATTTATTTTTTGTGTATGCAACCTCCTACACTGTTCCTGGCTTTGTATGTCATTTCACCAGTTGACAATTAATAATAACTTTTCATAGCCTTCAGTATTCGGAGTTTCACCATCTATTTTTCACAGGTGAATCTCGTTCCTCCTTTCATTTAATTTCCTCTGGATCTCGTTTCAGGCAACAACCTGTATTGAATCAAGCAGGACACAGCTCTGTTTCCATTTCATGTGTATGTGAATCCATACTCTATGGTGTGTCTTTGCTATTTCCCCTCCAAATGCTTTTTGAGAAATGGGTTCCCCTTTATCCTTATACACGTTAATTTACTCCCTCTTAAAGTATATCAATATTACAGTTCAGTACTAAGGAACTTTAAAAGAATATTATTCTGTTTATTCTTTTTGCTATAATAGGGTCGTTCAATTGTACATGTATTCTTGTTTTTGGCTTCCAACAGTCAAATGAGCGTTCCTACCACGAGATTAAAGGGGCTGTAAAATGCAGCCATTCCTCAGCCCTCTGATTCAGCAGCACTTATAAATGTGCAATATACCCACAGAGAGGATGGCTTTTACGTACACACATGCTACCTTCCTGTACCACCTCATGCTGTGCACTGGTCCACCTCTCGCCTCCTGCTCTGGGTGCCCCTCCCACTCATCCGTCTCTCTCGTAATCTCTCATACCTCTCACCAGAGGCGCAACTAGAGCCAAATTTCGGGGGGAGGGGGGGGTCTAGACCCAGAGGTATCAGAGCGCTTTACATGAGAAGATAATATAAAGCAAAAATGGCATATAAATAGATAAAAAAGATAATGAAACGTGTGAGATATACAAAACAAAAATAGATATACAGGTGCAAGAGCTATACACTTCAAGGAACTAGGTATATGATGTTAGGGAAATGGACCGATATTCCTGGACAAAATGTTACATGGTGATTGGAGATCAGGTGCAGGACACAGGTTAGGACCACCGTTAATAATTGGGCCTAATTCTTCCAGCAATAGGCAGAGTGGAGATGGAGGGGCTCTAGAAGGGGTGAAAAAACAACAAAGCTTCATTAACAATCAAATGGTCTTTTAAAGACCTGTGAAGTACTCGGGTGCGGCTGTGTGTGTGCCCGGGAAGCTGTCTCAGCCCGGCTGCCACACACGACGGGGGGGCTGAAGCCCTTTGAGCCCAATGGGCGTTGCGCGCCTGCCTCTCACGCACTCTTCCTGCCTCTCACATTGATTCACTTCAGGTCTTCAAGCACAGTTTCTTTCCTGTGCCTTTTCAAGATTTCCGACCCTCAAACCCATGCTCTCCTCCTTTTTTGGGGGTGTCCTCTGCGTACACAGGCGCAACCCCTTTATGCATCTGTGGCCTGCTCTCCCCCCTCTTTCTCACACACTCTTTCTGCTCCTCTGTACGGAGTTCATTCACCACTTCATGCACAAAGTACCTATCCCTCTCTATCTCCCTTTCTATCTATTCTTTGCAGCTCTCACCCCCATATATTCACCATGCCACATTACTCCACTACGCACCACACAATTCCACCCGCACAATTAACAATTCAAATTCAAACCACATAATTCTACTCCAAACCACATAAATCCACTCCAAACCAAAACACATAGGAAAAAGACGTCATTTACAATGCCAATAGCTCTAACTCTCCTAAATGCGAGACCGATTGCATTGCATATGCTTGTCTTTAAGTGTAGGCTAACTGGTTCATTCTTTTCTGCTTCCTGGCTGCAAACAGTAATGCCATGGCTTGCAACTTGTTTAGTTTGGCCGTAGGGAATATATGAGCTTGGGTGTATCTAAGTGAAGGTTTGCCCTAGTGTAATGAAAGAGCATTATGACTGTTTAGATTTAGAGAGACCAATTTAATTTTTGAGATTCCTGGACTGCCTTCACCGTTAGTAACCAGTCATCCAAACACAAGTAGACGTGGTAGATATTCCTGGAAGGCGACTTGAGGCACAATGGTGGAATTCAGATTTGATAATGCTGGCCTCTGATGTCAAAGCAAATACATTTCTGATGTCTTGGGTGGACACTTATGTGGAAGTCTTGAGAGGCAGGGTATTAATTTTGCTTAAGAAGGGAGATGTCTTGCAGTAGAACAACTGTTCCTGGTCTATTTGTTGAGGTGGTGTAAATGAGTAAAGCGGACACAACCCTCCTACAGTGCCATAAATGACTAGTTAGCCCCTTCCTCACCAGGGCAAAGTGTCTGCAAAGGATATGCTTGTAAACTCAATCTGCTTTCATGAAATAAACTCCTTTATAAAGTATACAAAGATCTGCCATCGGGGAAAAAAAGCCATGACCTGAAAGGAAATAGAAATTAGTACGTTTGGGGTGCTCAGGTCCTTAGCAATTAATGCACTGAAAGCAAACTTTTGCAGTCTGTGACTGGTACTAATATCGTCCACTGAAAGCGATTATAAGAGGCACAAGCTAAGGCTTAGCATGTTTAGCTGTAGGACAAACTAGATAGTGTTCTGCACAGAGGTCAAGCTTTCTGTGCAAAATAACCTTCTTCTGCAACAGAAGAAAAGGCCTGTGGCAAACAAAGATAGAGGTTGCATAATGTGGACTATTATAATGCAGGTGACTGAATTCCTATTCGAAGTTTAAGCTCTAGCCGCTGCAGATATCTTCTCCTTCCCTGGCTTGCAGGTGCAAGGCATTACATAGGTCTGGGGGAAGGGAGACTGGATGTACCAGTGCTGCTGTATTTTAAAGACTACCAAGGTCTCCCAGGCTGACACTGGTGAACACCTGAAAAGCACCGCGGTTCCATGAATGATAAAACGCTGGAAAAGTCCTCCCTAAGTTATTCTTTCTGATCTTGCTTAACTCAACATCGGAAATTAAGTAAACAAGGTTCCTCAAAAAACAAGTAAGATTCTCAGTGAAAAGAACGAAGTCTACCGAAACCTATTAAACCAACCAATTTGGAAACAACTATTGGCAAAAACAACAGATTTGGCCTTTCCACAGTTAATTTGTTATGATTTATTATAAGCATATGCCAGAAAATTGTAGGTAGTTACAATTTTAACTAAAAAGTTAAAGTAGTACAGGCAAAATAAACAGCATGTATTTAAAGTGAATATAAAAAAATTTAATTAACACATTTTGAACCAGTTTTGCAACAGAAGAGAAAGGAACTATTTTTAGGCAGATGTGAACAATGTGCGCAGGTTCGGTGCCATCACTCAAGGTGACGGAAGCCATTTAGTAATGTGGGCTCAACCATTGCCCCATGCTCTGTTGTGATGGGCGGAAGCAGAATGTGAACAATTTAACAAACGAATAAATGAGCCAGATGACCAAAAGGCACACCACCGTCTATGTAAATTATGCAAAATTTTTGGGAGCAAAATATGGCAAGCTGTCTCAAAAGCCAGACCTAAAAAAACAAAAAAAGCAGAACTCGTGTGGCAACATACCTCCATGACTAAGAATCCGGATTCCTTTTGAAGAGTTTTGCATGGAAAGAAGTAATGATTTGTGTTTGATAACCGACATGCTGACTTATTAAATGTGCATTTTAATTTCTGAAAGGTTGCAAAAAGCGGCATTTGTACTTCATGTACTTAAAAACATTACCTAAAAAACAAAAACCCTCTTCTAGTCAATTGCAACACAAACACACATCTAAGGACACTCACCTGTTCCTTTTGGAGGCCCAGAACCAACATAATCTGATTGGACAAATCCAGTACTCAGGTCATTCCCCTTAACATTTACCGCAAGGTAGTGATGCCATTCCCTAAAAGTAAACCAAAGGGTTGTTCTGAGCTTGCTCTTTTAAGACACACAATCAAATTAAACAGTAATCAAACATCCTAGAAGTTAGCAATTGTACCTGCTAAACTGGTTGGCAATCTGTACATGTTAAAATTTAAAACTGGCTTGTATTTGTGAAAATACATTTTTCTTCCTTCTTACAAGCTTGCAGTAGTGCTGGAACAATATTTGGAGTGGGTGTGCCGTCAATGTTATATCACTGAAGTCATAGAGATTGTGGACAATCCAAGTGTCGCACAAAAAACAAGTGTAGCAAATGTACTATGCACCTTCAGCAGGAGAGCAGTATGGGTGTAGTATGTAGCCGGTGGTGCATTTTGAAGCACTGGTGTGGTATTGCACTGTCATTTACAGACAGCACATTTTCCACTGATGTGGTTCTAAATTCCCATAGACATGTAGTTTTACTGGTAACTATATAGCGTGCAAACAATAGTGTGTGGTAATCAGGTTTCCGAGCATATTTATCATTTGTGCATCACCAAGTAAAGTGCCTTGATTCGCTTTGATCCTAATAAAATATTTGTTTCCATCACACTTCAGAATTACAAAAAATGTGCTGCATTTATGCTTTCCTAATTGCTGATGTATTTTGAAGTGTGTATAGTTCATTTACAGGTATTTAAAAACTGACAACCTACAGTCTCTCCTTCCACTTCTTATACCCCAGAAAGATTGCCACTAAGATCACTTTTACAAAATCATTTCACTTTGTGGTCGGAGAAATAAAAGTAAAAACCAGTTTCAAAATAAGCATTTATTTGTCAGAAGAATAGCCTGACATTTGACTTTTGTCTTTGAATGCGTAGCAAATGTGAAATAAATACAAAATGTTAAAGCGTCTTTATTGCTCATTCACCTTCTGAACTTCAGCGTGGCTGTTTTTGGGGGTGCTACAGCACTCGCCGCACTCCTACTTCCAGCGCCAATGCAAGCTAGATAACGGAGCTGCCTACCCCAGATGCACGAGCTCAAACATAATTTACGCTGCCATGCGGGATCCTGAGCATTCCCTATGCCTCTTTCAAACCCGTGTTAATACAAGAAATAGTTTCAGGAGTATGAAAAATAAAACAAATCAAGCTACTTCCGTCACGGAAGACTCACAGATTCCGTCACACTCGGGGTGTATTTAGAGTTGATTATCGTTTTGGTCTGATCGAGAAGGCCATCAACGCCCAACTCTATGAGTTCATCGAAGCCAATCGTGTCCTGGACATCTCCCATTCTGGCTTCCGAAGTAACCACAGCACCGAGACCACCTTCCTGGCCTCCACCGACAACATCTGCTCCCTCTTCGACTGGAGCGAAACAGCAGCCCTTATCCTCCTGCACCTCTCGGCCGTCTTCGACACAGTCTCCCTCTGCACCGTAAGCACGAGACTCCATGATGTCGGCATCCGTGACAAAGCCCTGGACTGGATCTGCTCCTTTTTCACCTTCCTGGTTAGGATGCTTTCATATTCCTGGTCCTCAATAACCTCTCGTCCAGCCAATGTTAGACAAGACGATTCCACAGCATTAAGGATTTTTGGTGAGGCAGAGTGATTAGTCTTTCAAGGTTCTGATGTACATTGCACCCACCAGCTTTTCATAACACGTCTTTTCTTCTCTTTTATACCCAGGAATACATATGCAGCACCAACCTGTGCTTAGAAAGACTGCACTGCTGCGGCCCACGGGGTTAAATGTTTGGAGTATGCAAATGAGGCTTTAAAACCAATTTTCACCATACGCAAGCCAAAACCATTATGCTTGTATAACGCATGCTCTACGGCAGTAACCCGCCAGATCCACCACTCGCACCATATTTCTTCCTGTGTTCCTCTGTAAAGGCTGATCGTGTATAAGTTATTTTTCATCATATTAAAGCCATTCTCTCTTACCTAAACTTAGGATTTTTCCTGCTGGGGGCATCTGGGTCGGTCAGAATCACAGTATAAAGCTTGTCTTTGTCCATCCCATCCCATTCAATTAGTGTTGGTTTGTTCTGAACCTGCAACAATTCAAGAATATAACATTAGCATTGGCCGGATTTTCGAAAAGTAAATTACTACTTTTTAGAAACTGAGGCACATTTTTTGTAAATCTTTGCATCAGGGCAGAACGATATTGCATGCAAACAAATATAACTATTGTCACACCCAATTGAAGGGCGGGGAAGGTATACGGCAGCCAGGGGTTACAGGACCTTAATTATGGTGGAGGTCGTTTGCCATTGGTTGGGGTGTGTTTTACTATTGGTTCTGCAAACTGGGTGTCTCAGGGTAGCGAGGGTGAACAATCAAAGTCTTTTCAGGGAGGTAGTGAGTGGTTCAAGAGCTCAGAATTCAGCAGTCAACAAACAGACACAATAACATATTGCCCAGGCTAGTGCTTATCTTTTAGTTAAAAATACTGTATTCTCTCAGCAAAGCTAAATACCACACAATTCACTATGAATTACATTTACAGGGTTGTAATCCCAGTAACTACGATCTTCAGTAAGGCACTACACCCTTCGTCTGGCACCCTCGCTCTCTCTCCTATGGATTTCCAATGACTACATTCCTTAGTACACAGTTGCGCTATTTCAAGTTACACCACTGATCGAATGCACAACTCAGTTTGTTGCCTTTTTACCCCTTGTGCTGATACCCCAAAAACATCTTAAATCAACATGGCAGACTCTTCTGTGCGTTGCGTTCTAGTCTCTCAGCACTGCTTTTACCAGCTACACGGTGTTGTGGTACAAGTCGCGTGACTTGCGTATCCATCCTCGCAGAAGTAGCCTTTTGTTGGAACAGGGACCGCAAGGTGGAGTCGGCATAGCAGATCCACACAACGATACTCCTCTTCGGCAGTGGGGAATTGTTCGGCCTGAGCGGTGCAGACAGGTGCTTAGGTATCAATATTGCAGCCTCTGGGCTCGAGTCCTCTATGGTGGTGGCTTCAGCAGTTGCAGCCTCCAGGCCGAGCAGGGCTTTCAGCTTCGGCAGCAACGCAACTCTTCTTCCTGACATTGGCAGCACAAGTTTTTGAGGCTCACTGCAGACTGTTGGATGACACAGTAATGTTTATTCTGGCAAATTCTTGATGCAGCTCACAACTGGAACCGATCAGAGAAACAGGAGGACCCCCTCACTGCATGAACTGCTCCCGTGTTTGCTCTCTTTTGCGGTCATCTTTCTCTGGGTACTTCACACCCTAGAATTTGATGGGCTTCTACTCCTGGACAATCTTTCCTCCTGCACGGCCAGGTAACCTCCTTCCACAACTAGGCAGGCTTCTAGGCACACCCAAAACTCCTCCAGCAGAAAATGCATGCTTACATTTATGTCCCTCACCTCTGGGAAAAGGGCTGTCAGGCAGTCATCAACTGTGGTTACACATTAGTTCTTCTACATGAACTGGGTTAGTAGACCCTACCCTTCAGACGAAGACAACCATGCACACATACCAAGACACCTTCAGGCACACGTTTTCATGTAGTCCAACAGACATTCAGGCGCTCATACATAAACCCTGTGCAGCATAAGGCATAGTGCGGTTGTTTTTCAACTGTGAGATACACCCAACCTGGGATGGCTTGGCAATTGGTCAGCAATACAGCAGCCAGCCCCATTATGGTGGCCTCTGTTGAGCACTGTGATGAACTGGCTCACTTCTTCCTGAAAAAAAATTATGGACATCTACTACTCCTTTCCGGATTCAGCCAATCTGGTGGATTTTGGTCCCAGCAAACCTCTTTCGAATTCACAAGAGTGCCCCCTCTCGATGTTTCCAATTCTCACTGTGTGTGCAATAAAAGATTTTTTAAACAATGTAAAATCAGGCTTGCACTTGGACCCTGCTCCCCTTCACATTCTTCGCCAAGGGTCTGATCGCATTGCTCCTATTTTAACAGAACAGTTAAATCTTTCCCTGTCCCATGGGCAGGCTCTCCTTCAGTGGAAGCATGTAATCGTCAAGCCTCTTCTAAACCAATCCAATCTTGACCCTCTTATTCTGAGCAACTATAAGCCTATTTTCCTGTTACCCGGAGCCTCTAAGTTGCTAGAAAAACATGCCCATATAAATGTTTCTGCCTTCCTCGAATCTGAGGAACTCCTCCATCCTACCTAAATGGGCTTCCGTCCGCTACACAGCACCGAAACAGCAGTGCAGGTGGTGGTCAAATAGCTTAGGCGTCTCCTGGATCAAGGAGGATCAGCAGCCATTATTCTATTAGATCTCAGTGCTGCCTTCGATACGTGGACCATCGCACTCTCTTGCAGAGAATTTCTAAGGTCTGTATTGAGGGCAGAGCACTGGACTGGCTTTCCTCCTTCCTGGATAATCGCACCATCCAGTTTCAAGATCAGCCATGTCTTTCTGCTAGTCTCCCTCTCTGCTGTGGATTCCACAGGGCTCCTTCCTGAGCCCCACTCTCTTCAACCTTTATTTGCTTCCCCTTGCTGGTATCGTTCGCACATATGGGCTGTTGTTGGTTTTCTATGCCGACGACACCCAGCTGGTCGTGTCGATCTCTCTTGACTCCAGTTCTGGTCACCTTTCCATGACCTCTTGTCTTCAGGAAGTCGCCAGTAGGATGGCTGGCTGCAAAGTTAAACTCAATGAGGACAAAACAGAAGTCATGCTGTTAGGGAACAACTTCTGCAGCACTGTCCCGAGCTCACTCACAGACTGCCTAAGTCAACTGCCCACCCCTAAAAATGTGATTAAGAGCCTCGGGATATGGCTTGATGTTGGTCTCACTATGGACTATTTGCCTGTAGCTGTTATGGTACCCTGAGATTGCGGAGAAAGCTTCTCTGCCTTCTTCCCTTCACTGCGAGAAGAGTTATTATTCAGGCCCTTGTACTATCTCGTCTAGACAATGGGAATGCCCTGTTTCTTGGTTCACCCCATTACATTGTCAGGAGGCTGCAGACCGTGCAAAATGCTGCCATACGACTCCTGATGAACATTTCCAAACATCAATCAGTCACGAAGGCTTTGAGAGATCCTGCCCACTCTGGCCCAGTGGTCAGGATTGGCAGGCCACGGCGTGCTCCTACTTCTTCAATTTAATAGAATCCGTTCCCCTACTTTTTCTTATTTTAAAAACGGGTCACAGGACAGCAGAAATAGCCAAGGCATATTATAAGACTTGGCGTTCATGGCTGTTCAGGGACGGGTGGGGATGGGCAGAGAAGGAAAAGGGATCTCTCTTCCTTCTTGTCCAGAGAAGACAAGGACAGTCAGTGTCCACTACCTGGTACCTCCATTGACCTTGTTTCAGCAGTGGTAGTGCAACTTACCAAGAATCGGCAATGCAGGATTTGCAGGCACACCAAACTAAGTTCGTAAACTTCACAGTCTTTCTGCTTCATGCACAATCACTTTTAACTTGTGCTGCCTGCTTTGGGGGCACTGGAATTATGCAGCAATGGAGGACAAAATTATGCCGCAGTGTGGACTAAATTATGCAGCAGAAAAAAGGCTGCAGCGTAATGCGGTATATTTTCTGAAACTTTATTATATTGACATTTTTACACATTCTTTCAGTCTCTGCAAAGATTTTGCTTCATTAGTACCACTGTAACATGCAAATGTAGCAGTAAGAAAGGTGACCAGTCAACCTTTGCTAATGGCACTCCACTTCGCAGCAACACAAGTCACATTTTCTAGTAACTTTTGATCCATTTGAGCTACAAACAATTTATTAGTTAAAATCGTGAGCTTATGCAGCAGATGATGTATTATGTGGCAAATATGGCAAAGCCATAATTATGAGGAAAACATTTGCAAACTATGATATTTTGCCATTCATGTTTGAACTGCTCTTTTGGAAAAAGGGAGCAGAAGTTCGGATGACAGAAACTGCATGGCTCGGAGACGACTGACTTGTGATTCCACTTTCAAGCGTATTTGGGACATTCTGTGATTGGAAACGTATCCCACTTTGTGAATGTATTTTAAAAGTCAATAACTCATATTAAATCTTAAATAAACATGTGTATCCATTGGTTGAATTAAATAACATAATAAGCTGTAACCGATCAGTGAAATGCCAAACAAATACTAAAAATTGGGATGTTTTGCCTTTTCTGGCCACACCTCTGACTCCGCCCACTGACCCAATCCGCGGGTTATTCCTGCCCTCTAATTCGCCGCCCACAGTTCCCCTACTGTTTTTTCCCCACCTCGACCACTGCTCTGGCCAGTCACAGAGGATATATACCGGGCTTTAAGCCGGATGAAAAAGCTGGGGGGGGTCTCTCAAAGGGGCGTGACCAATGTAATTAAGGGCGTGGCTTAAAAACACGTAAGCTTAAAATCTGTGCTTAGCATAATGTGCCGCCTGACTTGTGTTTTGCTGTTTCTGTCATTGCATCCAGATATACGATACAACAAGTAACATCATACCTACAACAAGTCAGGACTATTGGCTTTGTCAATGGTTGTTAGTTGCATAAAATAAAAAAGCAGCAACTATGGCTTGTATATAATATTGGAAAAGCTTCCACTTAAAGCCCTGGTGACACCACTACAATGTTGCTGCTCCTTAGTTCCAAGAAGGGAAGGGAAATCCAGAGAGAAAATGACTCTTTAAAAGATTTCCCTTCCCCTACAACGCTCACAATGGCATGACATCATGCCGTAACTTCTCCACTAGTGAGAAGTGAGCAGTGTGAGCACGTGCACATCAATGTGCCTACTGTCACTGCAGTCCGGAAAAAAAAAACCGGACCGCCTATGCCAGGGCACAAAACAGAGCCCGATAGAGACCCGTTTCAAGGCCCCCTTTAAAAAACTGCCGGTTCTCAGCACCGGTGAGACCCGGCCCACTTAAAGCCCTGGATATATATATCTACAAAGACACTTCCTTAGATGGCCTACATTGCAATCTATCACTTACTAATGTATTTTACCACTTAAAACGCTCATGCAGTAGAGCGCGTTGTCCGTATGTTTTTGTCATTCAGATCTACCGCAAAGAATTCACATTTGCTACAGGATACACTACATATTAATGCAGGGAGCCTGGTGAGTGTTCAGTTTGAGGAAAATATATCCACCTGCAACCCTTTTGTAACCATGATAAGGCTGGGTGCTCTGCCAACTCTGTGCTTTCAGAGGTGCTCAACTCTTGATCTTGTGTGGCTATTGCCCCTGAAGTGTTTCCTCTGAGGCTAGTTGCTTTGCTGGATTCTGAGAAGACTCAATCCACGATAGGCAAACAACGTACATACAGATACCAAGATACCTTTAACATGACAGTGACCCAAACTTAATACTGTATTTACCAAAGGTCGCTCATACCCGGTGAGCAGGCATGCACCCATCTCTCCACTCAGGGCCGGCGCTAGGCATGGGCAGTTGCCCAGGGCCTTGCGCTCAGCTAAAAAAGACAGGGGGACCCGCTTCACTGTGAAATGCCACACTTAGCCCACCTGCTCCTTCAGGGCCCCACACAATCACAATACAAATGCGAGATTTCTTGACCTTGCTGGTCAGGGCATGGTGGCATTCCTGGGGGTGCAGGGGTGGGGGTGAAGGAAAAACAGAGTGGGGAAGGCACAGCAGCCGGGACAGCAATTATGTTGGCTCACAGTGTCAGGGGCGGGGCAGCACCTCTGTAAAGTAACGGTCATTCCCTTTATGCATTTTGTTTCTAGGCGACAGAAGGCCCCTTTGTTTCCAGGACCAGCCAGACACAGGTAAGGAGAGGTGGGTGAGGGGAGGAGGGAGCAGCCAGATCAACTGGCTTTTGTTAACGTTTGCATCACCCATAGCATAGATCTTTTTGATGGAAATGTGCATTTAAAAAGTATGTAGAACTGCCAAGGTAGGGCAGTGTTTTACGAAATGTCTCGTTACTGCTTCGAGGCCCAGGGGAGGGGGCCCCTTTCCGTGGGCCTCTAAGCACTAGAGCAAGTTGCAAGGTCCAGGTGTGGGGGCCCCCTTCCCTGGGCCTTGTAGCCATTACTCCCTCTTTCCTTTCCTTTATTTGTTCCCCTGTGAAATGGATCCAAAAATAAAAACACTTTTGCTGGAAAGGTTGTCTTTTTCGGACATTTTTCACTTACAAAGTGCAGCCTTGGGACGGAGAGAAACAAAAAGGTTCAAAATGTGCAAAAATAACTAAATAAAGCAAGACAGAATGGGTCGAAAAGGGGCCAGATTGATTTTATTCACACCCAAAACATATTAGCCCCACTTTACAGAGTTTGCCAGTGAAGCGCTATTTTTGTTTTCTTGTCTTTTTCTGAACAGCATTGTCTTCCCCGGGTGGGGAAGTGCACCATTCCTGGATGTACTGCAATACCTGCTTGATGGGTGGATTGGAAAACAAAATGCATACCGTGGCTCTGTATTCACGAGTATGGTCTTTTTAAACCATACTGCTTATATTTTGTAAGGATATAAGCAATGGACATTGACATGGGTTCCTTCCGGCCCTGTAGTCATGTCCTTAACTTTTCATGCAAAAGCACTCATTGATTTCTGAATAATAAGTGCAAAAGCGTTAAGGTAACTAATTTGTTCCTTCTTACATTTCATATGCTTTACTTAATCTTGCATTCCCGATGAGTGTTTGCTTTTTCCAGGATGTTGTCAATATTTTTTTAAGGAAGCATATTGATCTTGTCTAGTGCATAATTTGAATTGAGTGGCATCCAGGTGTTTATAGCGAGCGCAATTGGGTTGTAGTTGAAGGCAGTGCGAGTTTCTCTCAGTGGGGCAGTATGGTGTTCAGTGGGGGAGAGGATGTGGCACTATGGTCAGAGCTGCTGAATTTGTAACTGGGGAACCAGGTTCAGCCTTCATGACCACTACCCTGAGGGAGCACATTCCCGTGCTAGACCTTAGAAGGCCCCACAAGACCTTAGAAGCCCTGATGTCTTAGCACCAGCAGGTGGACCCTAGCGGTGGCAAGTATGGGTTAACCACAACCCCTATTGAAGCTCACCCCAAGTCTTTTGGGCAAATCTATGAAGCAGCACACCCTAGAGCAACAGTGACTCGGTCACAGGACCCTTGAGCAGGGAGACTCTAGGGTGGTGAGATCGCACTGAGCGCTGACTTCGGGTGGGGGCATCATGTTTGCAAGTATATTATGTTTTTAAAAGCATTTGCTGCCTCCTTCCTGGCCTCCAGCAATTTTCTGCAACAATAAAAACGTCATGATAACTTCAGTGATTAATGTTCTTCCTAGAGAGAGGTGGAGTTTTGTCAAGTGGAAGTTTTGACACGTGGAAAGGTAGCACAGAGGGTTAATGTGCCTGCTGCAAAGAACATGTATCATGCAGATCACAAAGTGCACATAATGTAAATAGGTCAGTGGGTTACTGCTTTTATCAGTGAGATCCTTTTGTTACTTGCAGTTTATAAGTCAAAATCCTAACATAGAATAATGAGCTATTGACTCTCAACTAAGAGCTGCATGCAAACTGCAAGGTATAAATTAGAGCGTTATGGTTTTTCCCCCAGTCTTTGATTTTCCTAATGTCGCAAAAAGGGTTCAATGGATAGAAATCAATTCTGGTTATTAAAGAGAACCCCAACCATGGTATTACGTTCTAAATTAAGAGTTTGTGTTTCTCCAGACCAATCACTATTAAGCTATACTGCTTACTAGTATTATTGTCATGTGACTCCTACACTTTGTAGTCCTTTGTCTTATGTAACATTTCCTATACAGTGATTTACACACGTATGATTGATTGTCTCTGTGTAATATCTGTGATATAAAGTTCTCTGACACCCTACACTGGTATCAGTGGCGCTGTAAATCAAATTAAACGCATCTGAGTGAGAATGTGGTTATGAAGACTTGAGGGGCACTGTTAATGGGTGGTATTGAGGGAATCCGTGGCGGAGGGAGTCACTGGGGGACACCAACAAACATTGTCGCACAGGGCTGCCTGCACCAGCGCTAAAGCTGGCCACTTCCACTTCCTACAGTTCAAACACCAAATCAAAAACGTTGATTTGAAAACCCCTTGAATCTGAAGCATACCTTCAATTCTATGTATGATTTAGCAGTGGTCTAAGTTGTTCTAAGTCTTTTTTTATTTATGTACAATCTTTATTTGTTTGCAATGGTGTCTAGTAATTTTGTATTATATGTGTTGTGTTTTTGCACTTAACATAATTCTGGCGAATAAAGAGCCTACACACAAAAAAGATTGTCCTACGACTCTTAGCATGTGCGTGTGGGATACTGGCGAGAGGATTTACGTTAAAACAAATTACTAAGAATTAATGTCATCCTAAGGTGGCACAATAATGGCAGGAACAGATAAGGGAGCCTTTTGAAATTTGGATTATATCCATGGTGTGAGAGGTTTTCTCTTGTGTAATATTATATTTTGAATGATCCCGCCCCTCATTACCTCAACAGGATCTCCCCCTTTATGAGACAGAACTGGATTTTTTATCATGCAATCATCTGGAAACAAGCAGGTAACATGGAGTAAAAAATATCCATCTTTGTGAGACTTGCACCTAGCTTTTACATCCAATGTGACAAATGTAATCCATTTAAACAGTTTTAAAATATATGGACTTTTTTCATTTGTATATTTATCGTTTTGTCCATGTTACTGATATCCACGTTAGGTCTCTTCAGTGATGCCAAATAAGATCAATAGTCCTGCGCTGTCACTTTCTGTGATGTCACTTCTTGTGATGTTACATGCAAATTAGAGGGGCCTCATATCTTCCCTTTCGCCCGGGGCCCCAGAAGTTCTAGGACCGGCCCTGTATCCACTACAGAACACTCAAGGCTCACTTAGCATTAGAGCTTTAAGTGGAATGAAAAACCTGGGGGGGGAGGTCTAAAAGGGGGTGGCGATGTAATTAAGGGCGTGACTTAAAAATACACAAGCGAAAAGTCTGTGCCGCCCGACTGGTATTTTGCTGCTTCTGTCATTGCATACAGATATATAATACAACAAGTAACATTACACCTACAATAAATCAGGGCTATTGACTTTGCCAATGGTTGTTAGTTGTGTAAGATAAAGAAGCAACAACTACAGCTTCGTTGTATAGAATACTAAAAATGCTTCAGTTCTGAAATGATAAGACTGTGAAAGAACTGTAATGAGTCTCTTTGAATTTATGTCAAAAGCAATGAAGGGGTACTGCTGCAGAGTCAAGATTTTTTTTTTCCACCCTGAGGGCGAAAATGGAGGGCCAGATAGAGACCCCTCTCGAAACCTGCTTTTTAGGTCGAGCCTAGCGCAGCGCGCATGCGCTGCTCTAGGAGATGACCTTTAGAAATTGGTCAGCACTTTCCCACACACTCATGCATGTGGCGCATCCACCTTGCGGGAGCGAGCAGCGGCGCGCAGGGGCCATCTGTTTGTAATTAGCGTGGCCGCTCGCGCTTTACTCTCTCTCCTCTGGTACTGCCTGTGCTAACATTATAGTTTGTATTACATGTAGACAATGATGTTGACCAAGAATCGACACGAATGAATCTTTAAAATGATCGACACATTTGATTAGAGGCTGTGTTAGGCAACATGTATTTCGGGCTGTCTTAAACATACATTGCAGGCTGGCTTTATACTACGGTTTTCAGTGGTTTTTCGAGCGGGCAGTTTCCCCGTTTTATTTCATACGCACATAATGCCTTCTGTTCTCGCCAGAAGGAATGTATTCTTTACAGACCGAGGGCCACATCGGAGGTTTTGAGAGAAGTTTTGAGAGAAAGAGCTGGCTCAGGTAGACTCCAGTTAATCAGATCAGTGGAATGGAAAAGTCCAGGAATTGCTCTCGGTGCTGTACAAGCTGCAGAGTTTTCAGCCGAAACCATCTGTTGCTTAAACGGGGTCCGTTCAAATGCAGCAACAAGTCGGTTTAAGAAAACTTTACTAATTATACGTGTAGCGGGAAGCAGGCCGCAGTTTTATCGATGGTATAAAGTGACAAAAACTGCGCAGGCACGTCTCTTCATCTGTCTGGCTCTACATCGGCATTACTCAAAAACCAAAAGCAGACAAAGATAACCGGAACTTTTAGCTCTTTAATTTATGTGGAGGTGAGGGAATTACTTCTGTATCTCCAGAAGCACTGTGTATAATACATATATCGAGAATTCGGTGAGCAATAGAAATGGGAGGCCATCGTTAAAGTCTGCAAATAAAAGCTTTTTTCTGTCAAAATGACTGCCAGTACTGTATTTGGAGCTTGGAGCTGATTTCATTTCCCAAAGCATTCGCCAAATCAGTACATCCTTTGAAATAATACTGTTTTTCCTTTTTACAGATAGCGTGGTTTGCCTTTGCAGCAGAGGGCTCCTCTCTGACATTGCCATAACGTGGCACTGGGAAATAGTAACAAGAGGTTACCGGAGGGTATACGAAAAAGTTAAAGGTTTTTGTCCAGTGTCTCTGCACTGAAGTTCTTTTGCCCCTGGTCTTAAACCAGGTGCCCCCATGAGATGGATATTACGCACCTGCAGTGCTAGCGTTTTCTTGTTAAAGACGCACAGATACTGTTTTGACCACTTCCCACAACTGATGCAGAACTTAATCAGCACGGCCCTCGCTTCACGGCTGCCGCACTTCATCTTTCATCATTGCGGTCGCCATGGAAGACCGTGCGCCTTTTAAAATGTATTTCTGCATATTGGCAACAACAAGCTCCCTCACACGTGTATTTGAAAACAGAAACCACTTCTCAGATGTTTTATAAATTGTAAAGTAAACGTAGGTTTTTCCCTGTTCTTATTCATGCAGCATTCATAGTATCACGTTTTTTGCCATTTAAGAACATATATGTTAGCAACAGCAGGCATGGTTTTGAAGCTACTGCTGCATACTTTAAATCTGGTGAAGCAGGTTCTTGCCATCACCTCAATTAACATATGTAAACAGCTGAAAACCTGCAAGGCTATGAAAGGTAGCCTACAGGCTTAATTTTGTTTTGCTTGCAATGTCCCTAACAACACCCACATAGCCACCAAGTACTATGCCTAGTAAAACCTGTAAATGTTATAGCACCCAAGATATTGTGCTGCATGGCTAAAAACTTATAAGGTCCCAAAGGCGAGACCTATTGGCTATGCCAATGCTTGTTAGAATTGCCGGTGCTCCCGGCCCACTTAAAGCCCTGCGTAGCCTGTTAGACACGTCTCAGATCAGTTTTACTTTGCATCCGAGCGTACGTACGTTATGCGTCAGTGTTTTTCTAGGTGGTAATTGACAGTTGCCAAGTGGCTCGTCATGATCGTGAGTAAAATTAGCGCCCCATGCTCTTCGTGCACATCTAAATCTGCCGAGTATGAGCAAGAAGCGAGAACGTACAGTAGGAACTCCCTGCAGGTGCCAGTTCAATGCGTCACTGTCATAATTTCTTAACCTGAGGTATTAAATAATTACGAGCTCCGCTCTGCAGCACTACCTTTAGACGCCAAGAACACAGCGGGCACAATAGCCCTGCTTCTAGCATTCACATGCTCCTAGACAAGTAGAGAATCCCTGTCACTACCCGCGAATTACTATAAAGCTGGAACTAGTACACATTGGCTGTATCAGGGAGTCTTATCTGCCCTTAATCAGCCGAAAGTGACAGGGGCCAACGTCGCCGGGGCCGATTCGTGAGACGCACTACATAATTTTTGGAGGGGTTTGGGGGTACAGGATACCATTCGAACGATGGCATACGGTAGGTTAGGAGAATTTTGAGAACGGGGTGAGGAGCTTATGAGCTTCTTGATAGTGAAGCTGTCGTTCAGTAGCTAGAGCGCACGTTTCGAAGGGGACAGTTGCCGAACTGCAATCTATTATTGGGACGGCCCGCGATCGTTACCTGGGTGGGGGTCAGCTCCTTCCCCAGCTCGTCCAACTCCAAATTCCCGTAGCTAATCTGGAGAGGATGCATCGGCTTCTCTTCCACCTCATTGAGGCTCAGTGGTCCATCCCACGCGGCCAAGTCGAGCGGCATGGTGGGCAACGGGAGGAATGCACAAAGAAAACACGTCAGAAAAGAAAACGAAAAGCGACAATTCCCGTGCATGGAGGACATTGGAGATCCCACCCCCTCGAATGACTGACGAATTACTTATCCAATAGGGACTCGACAAAGGATCCTCGATGACTGGGGTCCGCGTCGTTATTGGTAATCTACTGTACGTTGGACCTCGCCTGTCATCGGTCACTCCAGGATTGGCTTTTCTCGGGAAGAGGACGAGAGGAGGGACTGTTAGTCCAGTGTGCACAGTGCGGCTTTGCTGCCCACAGAACGTTCTGGAGAAGGAGCTACGTACTTGTCAAACTATTGTCTCTGGAATGAGAAATTGGATATTAGGCGTCAGAGAGTGGCCGGAATAGTGCCAGCTCTTCACCTTTTATGGCCTGACAAATTTAAATACATTTAACTGGTCCATATTTTTATATTTCACCACCAGTGAAAAGAATTGGAAAATGTATATTTATATCCAAGCCACTGAAAAAATCAGAGATTCACGGATATTCTCTTTTGTAATATAAACCTAAAATACTTAACACATGACAAAATAACAAAAAAGTTTTTTACAGCAGCCTATATTATTTCTAAATTATTAATAAAACAAACAGATGAATAATTATCATGTTGCAAAAAGAATCCTAGGAGATTAAACAAATTATTTTTCACCTACCTACTCTTAGTCATACCAGAATAGCAAAATGTAAGGAAACGGCCAGTATTTATTTCTGAAAACAGTGGCACCCTGTTTGCAATGCCACTAGGTCTGGATTTTAATATATTAAGGCAAACGAATGAAAAACAGCAGGGGTGTAGTTGTAAAGTTGATGCAAGCAGGGCTGCACCGGGTAACCAAAAGCAGCCTTAACAAAACAAGCACTGGCAAAGCCAATAGGTCTCGCCTATGCAAGAGTTATTGGCTTTGCCAATTTCTTTTAGCACTGCTGTACACCAGAGGGGCTGCTCTTCAGCATGGCTAAACGTTAGTAAGGTAAAGGAGAGTGGTGTGTCATAAAGTGCAGTAGAGTGGAGTGTTATGGAATGACGCAGAGTTGAGTAGCGAATTATGGAGTAGCTTGCAGGGTTGTGAAGGAAGTAGAGTGACAGAGTGGAAGGGCGTAGAGTGGAGTACAGTGTCAAAGTTGAATAGCGTGTCGTAGAGTGGAGTGGCATAGAGTGTCATTGAGTGGTGTAGGGCAGAGTGGAGTGGCGTAGAGGGTGTTGCATATAGTGTTGTAGAGTAGAGTGGCATACAGCGGAGTAGATTGTCATAGAATGGAGTTGTGTGTCACAGAATAGAGTGAATTGGCACAGAGGGAGTTGCATAGAGCATCGTAGAGTGTAGTAGTGTCCGTAGACTGGTATAGAGCGGAGTAGAGTGCTGTAGAGTGGAGTGACAGAGTAGAGCAGAGTGTCAGTGGAACAGAGTTTAATGGAGCAGAGCATCATAGATTGGAGGATCGTGGAGCGGAGTGTCATAGTGTGTAGTGGGGTAGAGTGGCCTAGAGTGAAGTGCGTAAAGTACAGTGGTGCAGAGTAGATTGGCGCAGAGTGCAGTGGTGTAGAGTGCATTGGCGTAGAGTGCAGTGACGTAGAGTAGCGTAGAGTGAAATAGCATAGAGTGAAATAGCATAGAGTAGAGCGGTGCAGAGTAGACTGCAGTGGCTTAGAGTGCAATTGGGTAGAGTGGAGTGGTGGAGGAGTGGAGTATAGTGAAGTGGCGTAGAGTGGAGTGGTTCAGGGTAGAGAGCAGTGGCCTAGAGAGCAGTGGCCTAGAGAGCAGTGGCGTAGAGTGCAGTAGTGTAGAGTGGCGTAGAGTTGAGTGGCGTAGAGTTGAGTGGCGTAGAGTTGAGTGGCGTAGAGTTGAGTGGTGCAGAGTTGAGTGGTGCAGAGTTGAGTGGTGCAGAGTTGAGTGGTGCAGAGTAGAGTGCAGTGGCATAGAGTGCAGTCATGCATAGTAGAGTGTCAGAGTGCAGGGACGTAGAGCGGTGCAGAGTAGAGTGGGGCAGAGAGCAGTGATGTAGAATAGTGTGAGCGTACAGTGCAGTGAGGTATAGCGCAATGGTGTAGAGTGACTTAGCGTGCAGTGGGGTAGAGTGCAGTGGTGTGGAGCAGATTGTTTCAGAATGGAGTGGTGCAGGGTAGAGTGCAGTGGCATAGAGTAGTGGCGTAAAGCACAGTGGCGTAGAGTGATGTCGAGTAGAATGGTGCAGTGTTTTTTTTTTTTTGTCCTCATTCACCACCAGACTGCAGTACACCAACCGGGAGCTGCGTATAACGGAGGCAAAACAAGGAAGGTAACCCAAGCAGCTCTAAGAGATTTTTAGGTGTAATCATAGGACCCTCGAATGCTGCGACCACCTCAATAAGAAGCTCCAAAGCGTCTCCTTGCTATTGCTTGCAGGAACCCTTAATAAATCCATTTTAGATACATAGAACAGGGAGTCAAGCCACTCGAGATGAGATGGAGGGGTATCCCCACCCACTTACGGCAGATTTCCCTTCTAGCAAATAAGATAGCATAAAACAGGAACTTTCTTGCCGGGCCCTGCATGGCCTCTTCTACTCCAAATATAACCAAAATGGTGGCCCCCCAACAAGGTTACAATTATCTTACCCACTTCCTCCCAAAAGTTTGTTAAGGCTGGGCACTGGTAAAACATGTGGATATCGGAGGCACGTGCTAGACCACACTTCTTGCATTTGACATCATCTTTCGCCATTTTAGACACTTTTTCCGGGGTTATGTAGGCTCTATTTTTAAATTGTGAGTTTTAATTAACTGTACAATAAATTACCTATGGAGTGAAAAAAAATGGTTCATTCTTAACCAAGCAGGTTTTTCTGTCGAGAATAAAGTGCGCATTGATACTTGCCATGTATGCTGCAGTTGCTCCCTCGGCAAGTACTCACCCCACAGATCCTCCGCCAAGGTAAATTCTCCGTCATTAGCGTCCAGAACATCCCAATACCACGTGGAGACTTCCTTATTCCCCGGAGGTTTTCCCAGCAATTGATCTTCCAAGGTATGTCCATTGCCCAATGGGAAACTGCAACTATACTCCCAACTTTTCAACTGTATGTATTTAAATCTTGACAGTTTCCCTCTGGTAAGTTGGTTCAGTTCTGCCCAAGGTAAAAATTCGCCATTTTGGGTGAGCTCTCCCCAGCTACAAACTCCGGCTTCTCTCAAGGGGAGAGCTAACTTGTCCTTGAAACAGTCGGGGGTCCCTGGGGAATCCCATACCGGGGCCAGTTCGGAATAGTAGCTTAAGCCTATAAGGCACCTGATTCTAAACCATTTTTTCGCAATGGCCTGTAGTACTTTCAGCTTGATCTTTTTAAAGTGTTTCGGGTCACCAAACTTAAACAGGAAATGAGCAGTACTTAATTTAGCTCCCTTTAGCATCACCTTAAACAGAGACCCCAGATCCGAGCTATCCGGGACGCTAAACAACATTCTAGAATGTGAGAGCTGAAAGGCCCACTCGTAATATTGAATGTCTGGCAAGGCTAGACCCCCCTTCTTTCTTTTTCGCCGTAGCTTCTTCCAAGAGCTCACCCCCTTAGAAGCCCAAATGAACGCATTAATGGCCTGCTGAATTCTGACTAACTGGGATTTATTAAAATGCAGAGGGACTGTGCTGAACAGGAAGGTTATCTTGGGCAAAATTAACATCTTTATTAAATTCACCCTCCCGAAGATTGTTAGCGGTAAATGCGCCCAGCTATTCATTATTCGAGCACACTCTCTTTCAATGACATCCAGATTCACTCCTGTTATTTTATCGACCTCTTGTACGATTTTTACACCCAAGTATCTCATTTCCTTTTTAATTAGGGGGCTCTCATCTTCGCTGTTACATGCCATCACTTCCATTTTCCCTGCATTAACTTCATAACCTGACACCCTTCCAAATTCTGAGGCAATTCGGAGGATAGCCAGAATAGCAGATGAAAGATCAGATGTATAAATCATTAAATCATCTGCATCAAGTGCTGTCTTTTTCTTCCAGTCCTCATAAGAAAAACTAGGGATGTCCACTGCTCCCTGATTTTTTGTGCTAGGGGCTCTATATATAGATTAAACAGGAGCGGAGACAGGGGGCAACCCTGTCTAGTACCCCTGGATATCTGGAAGGACTCCGTCAGATTACCATTGACCAGTATCTTAGCTGTTGGGTTCTGATACATTAGCAGCACAGCTTTACAAAAATTATCACCCAAATTATACTTTTTCAATATGGTCCAAAATATGACCAATTAACTCTATCGAACGCCTTTGGGGCGTCTAACGTCACAATTGCCAATGGTCTAGAGTAGGTCGAGGCAAAATCAATTGCTCCTATCAGACTGTATGTTAACTCATAGAGCTGCCTACCCTTCAAAAAAACCCTTTTGGTCACCATGTACTATCCCCCCTATAACTTTACTTAGCCTCTCTGCCAAGATCTTTGCAAAGATTTTATAATCTGCGTTAAGCAAAGATATCGGTCTGTACGACTTGCACCGAGCTGGATTTTTTCCTGGTTTTTGTATCAATGTTATTATTGCTTCGCCCCAAGAATTAGGTGTCTGTGTGGAGTCTCTAAGGATGCCGTTAAACATCAAAGTCATGTAGGGAATGAGGTTCTCCCCCAGAGTTCTATATATTTCTATTGGTAGCCCATCCGGGCCGGCCGCCTTCCCTCTTTTACTTGTCATCATGGCGCTCTCTACCTCCTCCTGAGTGATTTCCTGATTCAACATTTCTTGCCCCTCCATATCTAATGGGTGAATTACATCTGGGCCCAACCACTGATTGACCTCGTCCTCCGACACTATCTGATCTTCCGTATAGAGATTATGAAAGTGTTTGCTGAAGGCATCTTCAATTTCCAAATCGTTCGTTAATACCACCCCAACCTGTACCCCCTCAATTTCTTTTATCAAGTTCCTATTTTTATCTGTCTTTGCCTTCCAAGTTAGTAGTTTACCGGCGCCTTCCCCATATTCAAAATGGGCCAACTTGCTGGCTTCCCAGCGCTTATTAATGTGGGATAGTAAAATAGATTCCAGTTGTGCTTTCAGTGATGCTAACTTATCACCCTCCGGGTGCCTACCTCCTCCCACGTTACTCGTGTTTGACTCGGCTTCTAAGGCCTTCATTTCTGATTCTATTTGACAGACCTGCTCTCTCTAGGGCCTGTTCCTAAAAGTTACAATACTTGTAAGTTTACCCCTCATGTAGGCTTTAAGAGTGTCCCAAATGACCGTAACCGAGGCAGAGCCTATATTGTATTCTAGAAACTCAGTTACATCCTTTCTCAAATGATTCATTGCATCAATCTCCGAGAGTATGGTGCGATCAAGCGTCCATTTCTTTGTGCTCAACCTGCCTTTCAGATCCATATTTAATATAACAGCTGAATGATCAGAGAGATGGGCAGTTAAGTAGGAGATATCCTGAATATTAGCCCTCAGGCCTAAACTAACTAAAAAGTAGTCGATTCTAGATTTATGGCCATATTTTTTATTATGAAAGGAGAACCCAAGCCGATCGCCCGATCTCTCTCTCCCCACAAATCACAGAGCGCGGTTTGCTGCATCATCATTCTCAAATACGAACGTGATTTGGGAGTGGCAATTGCTCTGCTCCTTTTAGATTTATCTAATTTTAAATCAATTATTACATTATAATCTCCGGCCATAATTGTTGGATCGGGAAAGTCCAGCACTGTTGTAAAAACACCCTTCAATGGCTCAATGTCGTCTATGTGCGGGCCGTAATACCCTACCAGTGTTAACATCTGCCCTTGTATATTTGTTTTTGCCACTATCCAGCTACCGCTCTTATCCATTGCTGTCTCTAGGATATGAGCCTTCGCCTGCTTTCTGATTAGTGTTGCGACTCCTGTTATGTTAGCACTCTGCTCTGTAAAAACCGCCTGTTGGACCCATAACTGCCTCTTAAAAATCTCCATACTTTCACTCTTTACCAAGTGTGTTTCTTGCAATATTATTATCTGGGCCGAAGAGTCCCTAAGGTATTGCAAGATCCTATCCCTTCTCGCTTTTACGCGCAAACTATTAACATTCCATGTTAATATCTGAATTCCCATCTCCCTTGTCCTGTCCCTAAGCCTTCCGACTGAGACTTATCATCCATTACATCTATGGGCTGTCTTATTGAGGTGAATGAGGATATTTAAAAAAAATGTTTTTCTCCCCTATGCTCCCAACCCCGTGCCCCCCCTCCCTGACCCTCACCCTCCCCTCCCTGGAGAACCCATCCCCTCTTTCCTCTGGGCCTGATGTTAGACCCCTTTTTAGTACGCTACGGGATGTCCGTCCCCCCATACCCGATATAACTGAAATACCCCCACCCAAAGAGAAAAAACAGAAACAGAAAGAGGTTTCACCCCCAAGTTATGTGAGAAAAAGATTTTTGTGTGATTTATTCATTCCCCCATTTTCTACTTAATTTTTCTACATATATATATATATATATAAATATCCAAACGAAAAAGCACCCATAATTGAAAGCACCACACATCGTCGTGTTAATTCCTTTATTTCGCTGGGTAGCAGAGCAGCAACATCACGTGTCACAGCATGGAATCTCACCAAAGTCCGTACGCGTTTCGGGCGTGCGTTTGCCCTTGTTCACCGGCTTGGCTTCCACAGGGAAAGGCAGCAATGGCTGGTATTGCACTCGTGATCAGTTTATATATCCCGCCGCCATGGGCGTGTGCAAAGTGCATTTTGGTCATTGGAGTTCAATTGTTAAAATCAATCCTCAGTGGGTGCCGCAATGTTCTCCGTAATAAAAGTTTTAAACACCACAGTTGGCTGCTGTCAACTCACAAGGCTGCCGCTTCTGCTTAGTACTTCCCAAGCAAACGGAACACGACGTTCCACTTGTGCCATGATGATCATGGCGCTGGACCTGCATCGTTCGCAGTGGGGTGCCTTCGCGACCTGGATGGGCCGCTATATATCCAAACGAAAAAGCACCCATAATTGAAAGCACCACACATCGTCGTGTTAATTCCTTTATTTCGCTGGGTAGCAGAGCGGCAACATCACTTGTCACAGCATAGAATCTCACCAAGGTCCGTACGCGTTTCGGGCGTGCGTTTGCCCTTGTTCACCGGCTTGGCTTCCACAGAGAAAGGCAGCATGGTTGGTATTGCACTCGTGATCAGTTTATATATCCCGCCCCCATGGGCGTGTGCAAAGTGCATTTTGGTCATTGGAGTTCAATTGTTAAAATCAATCATCAGTGGGTGCCGCAATGTTCTCCGCTCCTGCCGCCCCCCCGCCGCAAGAGGCTTACGAGTCATTTATTCCGAAGAAACCAGCACCGGAGTGAGAAGCACAGTCCGAAGGAGAGGTGAGGGAGAGGATAGCGCTGAAGCTCTGCGGTAAGCCTGGATTCGAATGGAGCGACGCGGGAGAGAGTGAAGCTTGGGGTGAATGTGTATTCGTAACACGAGAACACAAGCGGTTGCGGTTTCAGCGGGAGGTCCAGCGATTGAATTAAAATCAAATTAATTTCGTAAAGATGTCAGCCACAGAGATAAAAGAGCGCGAGGAAGCAGCTTCGCAGATATTTAATGATGCGTGTACAGAAGCGACTAATGGCGCAGGGACGACCCATAAAGGAAGAGGAATGAGCAATTTGAATGCCAGATTGAAACGCTTGGAAAAACTTCAGCGTTTGGAACTCTCGGAATGGTGGGAATCTAAGTCGCTACAGCGCTACTTAGAAGTACAGCGTGTGCCCAGAGGATTACGTATAATGGTAACCCCAACTTATGAAGAGCCCAATCCAGACATGTTACGCGAGTGGGCTGCCAACAACAACGATGCCTCAAGAAGAATGTTGGCCATCTTAATAAAGTATGCCGACATAGATCGTACGAAAATCCTGACTGAAATAGAGGCGCTGCCTGATCTCTTAAGCAAAGAGGAAGATCAAGATAAAATGAAAGAGTTTAAAGTGGCAATGAAAGAAAGGATGAAGAAACTTGAGACCACTATAAAAGAAAGAAAAGCTCAAAAGTTTATCAGAGATAAACAAGATTATGACAGAGGCCAGATCTATACCTTCGCAAAAAAGTTCGACACTATTAGGCGCAACAAGATGGCGAAGTCGAGCAAACCAATGCAGGAATTGCACTCTGAGCAAAGCAGCATTCAAAGCTCAGAAGTTGATACAGATCAGGATGAAGATCTACAAGGTCAAGGCCCAATACCAACAGTAATCGATTAATTCGATTTTTTACGAGAAGAACGCAGGTTCAACTTGTGACCAAGGCCACCAATACAGATACAAAGACCACCAAGAGGAAGAGGCAGAGGACAAAGAGGAGGAAGGGGGCAGCCTGTCGAAGGAGGGCAAGAGGGGCAAGAGAAAAAGAAGAGCAATCGGAAGTAGTGATATCTAATGAAGCGACAATAATAAATCTGACAAATGTAATTCTCACCAATCAGGAGAAAGAGATTTTACAACTGGGATTAACATTCTGCCCTGAAGCCAATTTGGACTACGTCCAAACTAGGATTGACCTTTTCAAATTTATTAGAGTACTGAAACTAAAAAAACACTTTCTTGTGAATCCAATTCAAAGATCCACTTCAATCACAGACGTATCCATCCCCCAAGTAGGAGGATTACAAGTCGAGGACTTTGACTTAATGATGGAACTTAGAGCGATGGACTCGGAGATCAAATGAGATCGGAGCAGAAGCAATGGCGCAAGAAGGCTTATCCATTATTCAAGAAGCACCAACTAACTTTAGACCCGCCTGGCGTTTCATCCCAATGTCAGCAAGGGATGGGACTGATGTTTTTTGTGATATAGTCACCAATGAATTGAAAAAGCTAAGTGTTCAACTAAATGAGAGAAATGTAAATAATAAACATGGCATTGGAAAACAAAAGGAATATCAGGCTTTAATTAGAAAACTATCAGAAAATGATAACTGCATTGTGCGAAATGCAGATAAGGGAGGAAATATAGTACTCTGGGACAAACAAAAATATCTAACAGAAGCCTATAAACAACTAAACAATAGAAAGTGCTATGTAAGGGTAGATAAAAAAACCATGGTCTCTAGTAATAACAACTACAATATAGAGTTAAGATGTTGGTATGAGCAAGGGCTACTTAATCATGATGAGTATAAGTTTCTTAAAATTGATCAACCAGTCACACCAGTCTTTTATCTAATCCCGAAAGTCCACAAAGATATTTTAGATCCACCAGGGCGCCCGATTATTTCTGCAATGGGGAGTGCCCTGGAGAATACATCCAAATATGTTGACTCCTTTATAAATCCCCTTGTCCAAACTTTGCCATCTCATATCCAAGACACAGGAGATTTTTTAAGGGGTATTTATGATCTCCCCTGGGAAGAGGACTACTTATTAGTAACCATTGACGTGTCAACACTTTATACAAGCATACGCCACAAGGATGGTTTAAGAGCGATTAGATACTTTTTGGGGATGAGGCCAATTACATTATGGTCTCATACACAAATGTTACTAAGTATGGTTGAAAAGTGTTTGACAAGCAACTATTTTTTGTTCAATGGAGAACTTTTCCATCAGATCTGCGGAACAGCGATGGGCATCTGCTTCACCCCCAGCTATGCTAATTTGCATATGGGCTGGTGGGAGGAGCAGGTGGTCCGGTCACGATATCAAAAACAGTGGGAAGAACACATTATGCACTGGAGTCGTTACATTGATGATTTATTTTTAGTGTGGAAGGGCACTGAAGAGGAGGCAAAATTGTTCATCAATGACTTACAGCATAACAACCTTAATTTAAATTTCACCAGTGAAATAAGTCGAACAAATGTCAATTTTCTAGACTTAACAGTGTATATAGAGGATGGAAAAGTTGAAACAAAGCTATATAGGAAACCCACCTCCAGCAATACTCTTTTGCATGCAAAGAGCTTTCATCCTGTGAACCTAAAGAGAAGCATTCCCTATGGTGAATGTCTGCGCACTAAGCGCAATTGCAGCAACGAAAAAGAGACAAAGAAGGAAATGAGAGTGTTAAAACAAAGGTTCAAGGCAAGGGGATACCCAGATGAATGGGTTGACAACGCAATTCATAGAGCAAGTGAAAGAAAGAGGGAGGAAATCCTGTTTGAGAAAAAAGAGGTGAACAAAGATAAGAAACAATTGGATTCAAATAATCAATGTAGATTTATAACAACTTACAGTGCTCAGCATGATAAGTTACGAGGTATTTTAAACAAACACTGGCATTTAATTAAAAATGACCCAATCCTAGGTAAATCTGTTTCCCGTAGGCCGCAAATCACATTTCGCAGAGCAAGGTCCCTCAAGCAAACACTGGTTAAAAATACTCTAAGAAAGCCCCAGCCAAAAACTACCTGGCTAACAAAACGCCAGGGTTTTGTGAAATGCACTAGGTGTAAAGCATGTACACATGGGGTGAACACAGAAAGATACAAACCAGGTTTAAGCAAAAACATGAGAAGAATAAGAGGCAAATTTTCCTGCAAAACGGATTTTGCTGTCTACGTGCTTCAGTGCCCTTGTGGCCTGAGGTACGTGGGCAGCACGATCCTAGAAGTACATAAACGAATCCTCCAGCATCTGAGAGCCGTAAAAAATGGTGACAGATCATATCCTGTTGCCCGACATTTTGAGAGGTTCCACAATAAGGATGTGGGGGGATTGACGTACTATGTGATAGATGCGATAGATAAAAACCCAAGGGGAGGCAACAGAGAAAAGAAACTGAGGAGATTGGAGTCACGATATATAGTAGAATTGAATTCAAAGCAGCCAGAAGGTTTGAATGTGGAGGAGGATCTGTACACGCATTTATAGTAATCAACTAAAAGAAAAGTTTGATTTTAAAAGTAAAGGAATATAGGAATAGAGTTTTTAATCATATAACATTTTGAGACTTGTAAGTTAGCATTAGGTTCTGCACTGGGATTGCCTATGCCCACTGGGGCTTGATTGATGGAATGGAGAAACGCCATGGTACAAAAAATAGCCCGCTTGGGCACGAACCTTTCAAAAATGCTGTGAATTATATCTTATTAATATAATTATCGACATGTCAATTGTAATTGTATATATTTTATATTGTATATAATATATCAGAGACGGATATGATGAATATTATTTGTATCTGATTGTATCGTTAAAAGCAGTCCAAAGAAAATGAAATTTGTGAAAGAACTACAAGTCTTTCTTCACATGCACTAAAATTGTAGTTTTAGATAATCACGTGTGATACACTGTAAAATGGCCGCGAAATTCAGATCTCGTTGTCGGTGAACAAGGGTGCAACGCACTCGAAACGCGTTTGACAAGTGGCTGAAAAGAATAAATAATTTCAAAACCGCACAAGGCTTCGTTTTTCCTTCGTGAAACTTGGAGGAGTTGGTGCAAAAAGTTAACGGGACCCGCTTCCGTGGGGTCCCCTGACAACGAAGCAGCTCTCGATTAGGAGGTGGCAGATTCTACACGGAAGGTGTTTGGGAAATATATATATATATATATATATATTCTTTTTTCTTCCCCTTGATACTTATTTTTCACTTTCTTCCATCTGTCCGCCCCCCCCCCCACTGTAAGCCACTGTAAGCCACTCCAAACCTAGCTGCCAATCCTAGCTACCACTTGGTTGTTTCAGAGTTTCCAGAAGGTCTTCTACCTCCTGTAGACTCCTCAGGCTATGCATTTTGTTGTTATGCATTACCTTCAAGGTCGCAGAGAAGTTAAGTTGGGCGGTGGCCCCCAGCGTTTTTTGAAATCCTCTAAGCGCCTACCCATCTCCCATTGCCTATCCAGGGTGTCCCTTGCGAGATCTGATCTGATCTCAAAGGTGCAATCTCTCACTCTTATAGACTTCATCCTCAAAGCTTTTGTCAAGATTTTTTCTTTTAGTGCATAAGTCAAAAAGTTTATGAGGATTTTTCGTGGCTTAATCTTATTGGGGTTTCTACGGAAGGAGTCTCTGTGCACCCTTTGAATGTCTCTCGATATTTCCTCCTCACTTTCCTCAATCTGCAGACCTTCTTTTATTAGAGCAACCACAAAGGATATTATGTCCTCCCCTTCCTTTCCTTCTGGCACCTTCAAAAACCGCAAATAATTTTTCCTGGCGCTGTTTTCCAGGTGTTCCAATTTTTCCTGGAGGACCCGATCCTCCACCCTTAGAGTCTGAATCTCCGCTTTGGCCTTCCCCCGGTCTTCTTTCAAAAGGCCCACAAAGTCTTCCAAAGTCTGCGTTCTGATGGAGAGGAGATCTATCTTTTTCTCCAATGCTTCACAGAAGTTCCTTATTTCCCCTTGGTTGGCCTCTGAGACTGCGAAACCTTTCCTAATATCCCCCGACAGTGATACAAACATGGCTTCTAATTAACTTGAGGGAAAATCTGAACTAAGAACACTGTCGGCCAAAGTTATATCCCCTATGGGGAAGGATGCTACTTCTTGAGGGGGATTTGCAACTAAATTGTCACCTGGCCCAGTTATTTTCACCCCCGCACTACCCTACGGCGGGCTGTGGTACCCCCAGTGTAGGGTGCCCTGTTAGTTTTCTTATAGCTTCCTCTGAGGTCAGGGCTGGTAGCGACCGGGTCTCTGACTGCACTGTTGCTTCCATGTTTGGCTTTCTAGAGTCCCCGTCCAATGGTAATACCCTAAAATAGGACCGCAAAGAGGGGGTAATCTTTATTTTGCGCTCTAACCTCTCTGGGTTGCTTTTCTTGCCCTCACCCTTACTTTCCCTGAGTTTCACGGGCTTAACCAAGTGCTCCTTAGGTCTGCAGTCCAATATTCTAGATGGCTCTGTAGTTTCCATGTTACTAGCCAAGGTTGACAAAGGAGGAGAGCTACTGATAGTTTTGGGGGGGGAAATAACAGTGTAAAATAGTCGATATCTCCCCCTTTTTGGCAGAACCTTTTGCTCCCTCAACTTCCCTCTCCTGGCTCCCCTTCCTTTACCTGAGCCAGAAGGTGTTTTCCGGGGATCCAAAGCGTTGTCGCACACAGTTTCTCCCTGGCACGGCTGGACAATGAGGTCCTCTGAGCTGGAGCCAGCAGGAAACACTCCTGCTGCTGACCTAGCTGTGCTTGTGCCGCCTCTGCCTTCCAGGCCCCGGAGGAGACCAAGCGCTGCTGCCCTGCGTCTTTCTCCTGAGCTCCAGGGCGGCCATGTCCCAACGTGGAAGTGCAGCTTGGTCCGAATCTGGGACCACTGCAGACGCCGACGAAGAGGAAAAGCACATATCCCTGCACCCGGTACGTAAAGTGGGGGGTGTATTCCGCATAACCGGCCGGTTACGATGCCATTCTAGCGAGCTGATGGGCTGGCGGTAACGGACGCTCCAGATAGCGAACTAGCGACCTGCTAGCTCTGCGGCCGCCATGTTCTCCGGCTGAGTGGTGCATTGTTGATTGCAGTGGTGTAGAGTGGAATTGCACAGAGTAGAGTGGCATAAAGTGAAGTGGCGTAGAGTAGATTGCTTCAGAGTAGAGTGAAGTGGCGTGGAGTGGTGCAGGGTGGAGTAGTATAGAGTAGTGGCATAGGGTGCATTGGCGTAGAGTGCAGTGTTGCAGAGGGGATTTAATTGGCATATTTGTAGAGCGCAACGAATGCCCGAGAGCGCCTTGGCGCTAGCAGCGGAAGATCTGAGTGGTGCTGGCGGTATATACAAGATAGATCAGTTGTTAAAGTGCCAGGTTTTTAGTGCCTTTCTGAAGGATAAGAGTGAAGAGCTGCTCTTTATAGAAATGGGCAGCTGGTTCCAGATCTTCACTGTTCCTAACAGGAAGCTTCTTCCACCCCAACGCGCCTTCTTAAACGTGGGTGTCTGCAGAAGTTTTGTATGGGTAGATCTTAAACTTCTGGCCGGCACCATTTTAGGTGCGTCCTCAAGAATTGCGGCCCTGTACCCTGTAGAGCTTCGAAGGCCAGACATTGGGATTTAAACTCAATCCGTTTTTTCACTGGGAGCCAATGGAGGGCTCTTAAACCGTGGGAGACTGATTTGAACCTAGGAATATCTAGTACTAATCTGGCTGCAGCGTTCTGCAAACGCTGCAGTCTAAGTAGATGTTGGGATTGAATCCCCATGTATAGGGCATTCCAGTAATCCAAACGCGAAAGAGTCAAGGCTGGGACCAAAGTTTTGATTGTGTCAGGCGGGATAAATGAACAGATTTTTCTGATCATTTTTAAGATGAACCAGATGGTGGAGGAGAGCCTATTGATCTGACTATTGAATGTTAGTTTGTCATCAAAGATGACTCCAAGATTTTTGACGTTGGACACTGGGGTTGGACAATCGCCCAGATCGGCAGGCCACCATCTGGGCGACCAGAAGGATGAATCCGAGCCCAACAGCAAGACTTCAGTTTTTCCTCCGTTCAGATTCAGGCAGTTTGACTGCATCCACTGGTTGACTTGCAGCATGCAGCCGTTAAAACGGTCGGCGGTCTCCTCCACGTTGCTTGAGACTGACACCACCAATTGGGTGTCATCAGCGTAGGAGACAACCGAGAACCCAAACTGCCTGATGATCGAGGCCAAGGGCGCCACATATACATTGAATAATGTGGGGCTCAGAGAAGAGCCCTGAGGCACCCCACAAGGCAGTTTGAAAGACTTGGAAGAGAAGGCTCCCAATTCAATGGAGAAGGTTCTGTCGGCTAGGTAGGACAGTACCAGTGCGAGCGCGGAATCTCTGATCCCCAGCTCCACCAGTCTACTGGCTAGTATTGTGTGGTTCACTGTGTCGAAGGCCGCCGATAGGTCTAACAAAATCAAGGCGGCCTTGCCCCCTGAATCTAGTATTGTCCTAAGTTCCTCAGCCGCCATGACCAAAGCTGTTTCCATTCCATGTCCTTCTCGAAACCCGTATTGAGAATGATCTAGCAGATTCCTGGAGGAAATGTGTGCAATGAGTTGTACATTGAGAAGTTTCTCGAGTACTTTTGCCGGAAATGGAATTCTGGAAATCGGACTGCTGGGATCCTTGGGGTCAAGGTTCGGCTTTTTTAAAAGAGGAAGAAGTGAGGCTATCTTCCAAGGATCTGGGAAGACGCCTGAATGGATTACCTTATTGAACACCAAGCTTAGGTGTTCACTTAGTATTTCCGGAAACAGATGAAGTACTTTAGGAGGGCAGGGGTCTGTTGGGGCTCCTGATTTAGATGTTCTCACCACCTGAATGATTTGTTCCATTGTGGGGGGAGAGAAGGTGAAAGCTGAAATAGGGTCAACGGGATCTGTGGCTGTCGGAGTGATCTTAGCAACTGTGACTGTGCTACCACTATCCCTAAAGGAATTATATACCGTTTCAACTTTATCTATGAACGTCTGACCCAGTAGGATGCAGAATTCTGTGCTGCTTTCCGTCCGAGTCGTTCCAGGCATTTTAGCTAGTTTTTTAACTGTAGAGAAAAGCTCCCTGCAGGAGTTCCTTGCCTCCCGGATCTTTGCTGTAAAGTATTTACTTTTCTCCTCTACAATCATTTTCTTGTAAGCTGCCAGTGCTTGCGCATATTTGGATTTCTCAACCAAGTCATATTTTACTCTCCACTTTCTTTCTGCCCTTCTACACCCTTGTTTTTGCGCTCTAAGACTATCTGTAAACCATGTTTCGGAAAGACTTTTCCGCCGGGAGAGGCAGATCTTTGCGGGGCTAAGCTGTCAACCGCTGATTTGATCCAAGAGGATACCCTATGGACAGAGGTGTTAATGTCTGTCCAGAGGTCTGGTTTAGTGCTTAATATTAAAGCTTGTAGGGTAGGAGGGTTAATTTTAGCACAATGTCGCCGAGTGACAGAGACAGGTGCGTTTACGAATGTCAGTGAATGCTGAACTGCGCTTAGGGAAAACAGTATAGCTTTATGGTCTGACCAGGGGACCGGGATTACTTGGCGTGGAGTGGCATAGGGTGAAGTGGCGAAGAGTACAGTGGTGCACAGTAGATTAGAGTGGTGTAGACTGCATTGGTGCAGAGTGCAGAAGAGTGGCATAGAGTGGCGCAGAGTAGAGTGGCATAGAGTTCAGTAGCAGAGAGTTCAGTGACAGAGAGTGAAATACTGCAGAGTAGTGTCAGAGTGGAGTAGAGTAGCACAGAGTGCATTGGCGTAGAGTGCAGTGGTGTATAGTGGTGCACAGTAAAGTGACGTAAAGTGCAATAGTGTAGTATAGAGTGGCTTAGAGTGCAGTGGCATAGAGTAGAGTATAGTGGCGGACAGTGCAGTGGTGCAGACTAGATTGGCTTAGAGTGTATTGGTTTTGAGTAAAGTGGTTTAGAGTGCAGCGGCGTGGAGTGGCACAGAGTGCAATAGGGCGGCGTAGGCTGCAGTAGCAAAGTAGATTGTTTCAGAGAAGAGTGAAGTGGCGTAGAGTCAGCGGTGGCTCCTCTGTTATGGTGGAGGAGCATTGCCTGACTGCCTCAGCAGCATAAAATCATGTAAATGAAATGATAATAAAGCAGTTTTATTATCATTTTATTTTTCATGATAGGAGCTGAGCCAAGTCTTGGGGGCGGCGCCAAGGCAAGCATGGAGGGCACTTGCAGTGATGGGCACTGCAAATGCGCATGATGGTTTGGCCGGCTGTCTTAGGATGGCCAAATCATCATGCGGACTTAGATGTCTCCAGGCTGGTGCATGGAGAGAAGCTGGCACAGGTTCCCAGTCCCTCTTGGAGCATAATCACAATAAACCCAATCGCAATGCTGCTCTCATGCTGGGTGATGGTATTACCAGCATGAGAGTAGTGTCTGGATTGGTGCAGGAGAGTCTGGGAGCCTGTGTTCAGGAGAAGAGCTGCGAGCACCAAGGAGGCAGGCGGCGAGGCAGCAAGAAAGTTTAAATTTAAATTTATTATTGCCCCACCACTTTTCCCTCATGGTAGCTGCCACTGCGTAGAGTGCAGTGGTATGGAGTAGAGTGTCGTAGAGTGCAGTGGTGCAGTGTAGATTTGAGTGGCTTAGAGTGGATTGGTGTAGACTGCAGTGGGGTAGAGTGCAGTGGCCTACAGTGCAGTGGCATAGAGTTCAGTGGCGTAGAGTGGCATTAAGTTGAGTGGCAGAGAGGGCAGTGTTGCAGAGTATACTGTCGTAGATTGCAGTAGTGCAGAGTTGAGTGGCATAGAGTGCAGTGGCGCACGGCAGAGTGGCATAGAGTAGAGTGGCATAGAGAGCAGTGGCGTAGAGTACAGTGGTGAAGAGTAGAATAGAGTGGTGTAGAGTGGAGTGACGCATAATATAATAAAGTGGTGTAGAGTATAGTGGCGCAGAGTGATTTGGTGCAGAGTAGGTTGGCATAGAGTGCATTGGTTTTGAGTAAAGTGGGGTAGAGTGCAGTGGGGTAGAGTGCAGTGGGGTAGAGTGCAGTGGGGTAGAGTGCAGTGGCATAGAGTGCAGTGGCAGAGAGTTTAGTGTTGCAGAGTAGGGTGGTATAGAGTGGAGTGGCGTGGAGTGGTTGTTGGAAGCTTGCTCTGTATATACTATACCAAAGTAAGGTATAGTGTGCACAGAGTCCAGTGGAGCCCCAAAGGCCTCGAGAGGTAAAAGTAGATAATACCATACTCTCTATTTGTGGTACAGTGGGCGAGCAGTAAGGCTTTATCAGAGGGTAGTGTTAAGCATTTATTTTACACACTCACACAAGAAATTATGTCACACACTCAAAGACTGACCTCAGACCAATTGTTTGTATTAAAAATATTTCTTTAGTTGTATTTTATTTTTAGAACCAAGCAGGACTTGGTACAGGTAAATAGAATTGTACTTTTCAAGACAGATTGATCAACAAGCAAGCTGGATGAAAAGGACTTTTTACAGGTTTGTAAAATATTTCAAAACAGTAAGGATTTTTAATTTCTTTGAGATTACTTAACAGATTACTTTTTAGAGTACTTTTTCTACTCAGTGTGATATGCCTAGATATCACACTGGGACATTTCCTAGATAAATGGTAGGTAAAACACTTTTGCAATAAAACACAGTTTCTTATGTTTCCATACCAACACCCTCAACACTTAGAAGTTTTTCAGAGGAAAACAGTCAATGCAGTCTTACGGAGAAAAATTAGGTTATCGGTTTGCAGGTAAGTAAACGGGCTTGGGAGTTGAGTTTCTGGGGTTGGAACAAGGGTTCCCCCAGGGTCAAGGATGCACTCAAAGAACACCCTTAGCGGCACTAGGGCGACCGGGTGCAGAGTGCTGAGGCCCAATGTTAGCCTATGGGGCCGTCAGTTGGTGGCTGCTCTCGGGCAAGCCACAAGGTTGAGGGAGCAAAGCTTCTAGGGTTAAGCTCAGGGCAAAGGGGGGGGGGGTTCCAAGTTAGCACACAAGGTGCACCCACAGCGGCTGCCAGATGCAGGGTGCTGGATCGGTGTCAGGTGCCCTGTTGTTTTCAATGGGAGATCTCCAGTTGGAACAAACACTGCAGGTTCGGGCAAGGAGGCTTCTTGGAGGCGACCACCAGTTGGAGAGGAAAGTTGGGATGCTGGGGGTGGTCTGGACACTGTTGGTTGGGCCACCCAAGCCTGTGGGGCGTCGGGTGCAGAGGTGTCTTTAGGCGGTGGGTTTCCTTACCAGCTCTAGTCGCAGTCGGGTGTACCCTCCAGATAGAGGATGCCGGCGTCATCTGGAGGCTTGAGGTAGGTCAGGGGTCACCAGGGCCCAGGTCAAGATTGCTGGGGGGACCTCCTTGTGGTGTTGGGCCACTCGAACTCGGGCAGTGGATGTCGGGTGCAGAGTAGTGCAGACTAGCGGATTCGGCCAGAGCTAGAGTCTGGTTCTTGAGCAAGTCCATTGCTCACGGGAAGCAAAGTCTTTGTAGGGAAGGTAGGGCAGGTCCTCTGGGGGGCTGCTGGATGCAGGACAGGCTGGGATTCCGCTGGAGAAGGTTGAGGTCGGGACAGGCCCGGAGGACGGGGGCCAAGGCAGTTGGTGTCCTCCTCTTCTTTCTTCAGCACGGCTCTTCGGTCCTCCTCCTTCTTCTTCTTCTTGCTTGTCTGAGGAGGCAAGGTTGGGGTTGCACCTAAATACTAAATTTAAGGGTGTTTCAGGTAGGTACAGGTCAAGACCAATGGGTCCCTCCCTTGGGGTGGGTACACCCCCTATTGTGCCACCCTTTAATGGGAGGGGGGCATAAGCCTCACTCTGGTTGGCTGGGTCCCCCATCTTCAAGATGGTGGGGATTGAGAGTTGTGCTTAGCCTCACCCCCTACCCACCTGAGGGGTGAGGTTGGCAAAGTTGGGCACACCTCTCCTCCTATCTTGGTTTTCCCACCGATTCTCCCTCCCAAAGTGGGGGTTAGAACCAGTGAGGGCCAGTTGCTGGGAGCAGCAAATGGCTGGATCAGCTCACAAAGGCGGCAAGCCTTTGAAGCTTCCCCTGTCCATCCTGGGGAAGGAGGCTTGCCACCTCTGCCCAGGATGTACTTTGTTTCAGGACATCGAAAGCGGGAGGCTCTCGACCTAGGGGTCCAGAAACATGTCTGGGGGTGGCAGCTGGCGAGCAGGCAGTCAGCCAGGGTACTAGAGTTAGGTTGTTTTTCAGGGGGTATCTCTAAGATGCCCTCTGAGTGCATTTGGCATTAAGTCCCACACTGGCATCAGTGTGGGTTTAAAGTGCTGAGATGTTTGATACCAAACTTCTCAGAATACTGCACTTACAATGTCTAAGAATGGACTTAATAATAATCACAAAGGAGAGTAAGCCTGAGCTAAATGTAGAGCAAGCAAAGAGAGTCAAAGTAGAATCTCTAGAACGTCTGAAGAATCAAGCTAGATTCTTTAAAAAGACCTCACTCACCAACCTAGTTGGTGACATGCTTCATCATTGGGCCCCACCAGGAAGACCGAGTGTCTTCCCGGTGTGCTGCGACGCCAGAATTACTGCAGAGCTGGATTTCAGTGAAGGTGGTGATGAGTGTAAGTGTTTTAAAATTGTCTAGATTGAAACCAGAAAAAGACTTTAATAAATGGTCAATCTGACAAGGTTAAAAAGATGTGTGGGGGGGATGTAAGTGCTGGATGGAATGACCAGCTACATCCCTCATAACATGGTCAACATGTTTCTGCCTCAGTGGTAGTAGTAGCCAGGCATTCGTCAGGACCAAAGTGGCGACCTCGGCGGTGTGAGCGCTCTAAGGCTCACCCTAACCAGAGATCATAGTGTGAAAAAAGTTAAAAAGTGAGTGGGTCCAGTGGGTCACTGTTACCCAAGAGGTCCACCTACTAGGGGAACCAGAAAAATCTGAAACGAAAAGGACAGACAAACAAACGAAGAAAAACAAAACATGGTTTTTTAGATTGGAAATCATGTGTTTGTCAAAGACGTTCACAATGCGTTTGTGTTCTCTATAAAGTGCACTGTAGCCATACCTAGGGAGAAGCTGAAGTGCACAATCGTGAAAGGAACAAACCATGCAAGTATCAACACGTGTTCCGTGGTTATGACTCATATATACTCGTGGTCAGTGAGCCTCTGCTCTGGAAACATGCGGTACAATTGGCTATAGTAAGTCTAGTGGGAACACGCTAACTATACTATGCCAAAGTGCTCATATATATCGCCCAAAATGAAAAGTAATGACATCTTACTTAATGCGTAAAAGCTACTAGCTTCATGAGTCACGGGAAGGAGGTGGTGGCAAGTAGGCACACCCTGGGAAGGGAGAAAGGGAAAGAAATAGGGGTAAAAGATCTATCCTGTATCGTAAGCAGCATGTTAGGTACTTATCTGATGCTGCGTCGAGGTCTTACGTACGCCAGCAAAGCCAAGCACCCACTCGGTACCTGCCGTCGACCTTCTTTAACCGGACTCCGTCGATGGTTTTGACGGTGTTCCGGTGATTGTTTTAAGGGAAAAGTGAGGGCTCGTTGTTCCGGCTTGGGCGTGACTGCCGATGTCATCGGGGAGTGCCGGGAGACCTGCAGCCAATTAGAAAACGGCTCTCACCAGACACGGAAGCGGAATGACAAATCGGACCGCTGCTACTAAGGGATCTCGATCCTGTGAATCTAAAAGTAGCTAGAATGCTAACAATTTTGCAGCGGTGAAGAAAAACTTTATCGATACCAGTACCAACAGTGATTCTCGACAAAGCACGCGGAATATCGTGCTAAGTGTAGAGAAACACAGCAAAAGGAATAAAGCCATTAAACATATGGGGACATACCAGGAAGACTATAATGGTAAAGAAAAAGGTTATAGCCAATTTGGCACATATGATTATAAAGGAGAAAAACTGTCAGAACAAGCAGCAGGAATGGAAAAAACGTTTAGTGCATACCAGGGCAATTAAAGGCAGAGGCAAAAAACGACGGGGATGAATTTACAAATGAATAAGGTGTGTAGAAATTACACTCGGGCCCTTAGCAGAGATAAAGTCAAAACGGGGGGGTATACTCAATAGTAAAGGCAGGAGGTCAGTGTTGTAAAACCGTGCCCCAGGGAATATTATCATTCAGTCCTTGTGTATGTGTCCCCAAATGGTACACCCACCTTTGTTCTTTTTCAAAAAGGATTTTCTGGGTGTTCTTTTTGGCTGTGACCTGTTCAATGATTGTCCACTTGAGGTCATTCGTGGTGTGGTTTTGTGAAAGAAAGTGTTCGCTAAGTTTAGTCGTGATCTTTTTACACCTGATATTACTTCTATGTTCGCATATTCTTTGTTTGACCTTACGGGTCGTCATGCCCACGTACCTTAACTGGCATGGACAGGTGATGAGATAAACCACATTTGTGGAGTTACAGTTGGTGTGGGATTGATGGGTCCAAATTTTGCCTGGTTCGAGTGTTAAGATTTTGGTATGTGTAGTCAGGTGGCAAATGCTACAATTAGCACAGGGAAAGTGTCCCACTATCTTCGGGAGACCCCAGAGGTCAGTGACTGATTGTGAGTACATGTCAGGTCTGTCTTTAGGGCGAGTGTGGACTAGCGAGTCCCTAAGACTACGTCCTTTTTTGAAAGAGCGATACCAAAGGGGATGATGGACGGAGCGTTAGAGCAAATCAAACACTCACCCCCAGTCAACTGATCTGGGTTTAATCCATCATCATTCTTTAGCTCACTCCACCACCCCAGTTCAGACATGGCCATATGCAAATCAGTCTGACCCTGTGCCTCATGGGAACAGTCCAGCCCGAACTGCCAAGCCATGTCTTCCCTGGACCGGAAACAAGCATCCTGGGACCGGTTTCGGGTTCATAACCCTCATCAGCCAGGCTATCTTGAATCCAGTGGCAAAGTGAGCAAGGGACCCAGGTCTGGGCATACCCTGCCAACTTAGGGCGAACAAAGCGATACCAAAGGGGATGATGGACGGAGCATTAGAGCAAATCAAACACTCACCCCCAGTCAACTGATCTGGGTTTAATCCATCATCATTCTTTAGCTCACTCCACCACCCCAGTTCAGACATGGCCATATGCAAATCAGTCTGACCCTGTGCCTCATGGGAACAGTCCAGCCCGGACTGCCAAGCCATGTCTTCCCTGGACCGGAAACAAGCATCCTGGGACCGGTTTCGGGTTCATAACCCTCATCAGCCAGGCTATCTTGAATCCAGTGGCAAAGTGAGCAAGGGACCCACGTCTGGGCATACCCTGCCAACTTAGGGCGAACAAAGCGATACCAAAGGGGATGATGGACGGACCGTTAGAGCAAATCAAACACTCACCCCCAGTCAACTGATCTGGGTTTAATCCATCATCATTCTTTAGCTCACTCCACCACCCCAGTACAGACATGGCCTTATGCAAATCAGTCTGACCCTGTGCCTCATGGGAACAGTCCAGCCCAAACTGCCAAGCCATGTCTTCCCTGGACCGGAAACAAGCATCCTGGGACCGGTTTCGGGTTCATAACCCTCATCAGCCAGGCTATCTTGAATCCAGTGGCAAAGTGAGCAAGGGACCCACGTCTGGGCATACCCTGCCAACTTAGGGTGAACAAAGCGATACCAAAGGGGATGATGGACGGAGCGTTAGAGCAAATCAAACACTCACCCCCAGTCAACTGATCTGGGTTTAATCCATCATCATTCTTTAGCTCACTCCACCACCCCAGTTCAGACATGGCCATATGCAAATCAGTCTGACCCTGTGCCTCATGGGAACAGTCCAGCCGAACTGCCAAGCCATGTCTTCCCTGGACCGGAAACAAGCATCCTGGGACCGGTTTCGGGTTCATAACCCTCATCAGCCAGGCTATCTTGAATCCAGTGGCAAAGTGAGCAAGGGACCCACGTCTGGGCATACCCTGCCAACTTAGGGCGAACAAAGCGATACCAAAGGGGATGATGGACGGAGCGTTAGAGCAAATCAAACACTCACCCCCAGTCAACTGATCTGGGTTTAATCCATCATCATTCTTTAGCTCACTCCACCACCCCAGTTCAGACATGGCCATATGCAAATCAGTCTGACCCTGTGCCTCATGGGAACAGTCCAGCCCGAACTGCCAAGCCATGTTTTCCCTGGACCGGAAACAAGCATCCTGGGACCGGTTTCAGGTTCTTAACCCTCATCAGCCAGGCTATCTTGAATCCAGTGGCAAAGTGAGCAAGGGACCCACGTCTGGGCATACCCTGCCAACTTAGGGCGAACAAAGCGATACCAAAGAGAGCAGTGGTTTTTGCCATTGTCTATTGTTACTGGTGATTATCCTCCAGTGCTTGTTAATTGACTTTTTGACAGTATTAGAAGCAGTACTAAAAGTTGTGACACATGTTAGCGGGATTTCCTGAGGTTCTTTGGGATTGTCTTCTAGTAGGACTTCTCTGGGCTGGTTGCGAGCTCTTTTGTAGCTATTCTTCAGAATCCTGGCTGGTTAGCCTCGATTTTCTAGCTTAGTTGTTAAGTCGGCAGATTGGGTTTGAAAATCTTTCAAGCGGCTGCAGTTTCTTCTGATACGCAGATATTGCCCGTAGGGGAGATTCTCCTGGAGAGGTCTGGGATGAAAACTGGAAAAGGATAAGAGGTTGTTTTTGGCCGTTGGTTTGTAGTGTGTTTTGGTAACCAAACTGCCGTCACATTTGGAAATGACCACATCCAGGAAGATCGCTTCCTGTTTGTCAAAGGTGTATGTAAATTTTAGATTAGCGTCTTGGTCCTTAATCCAGTGAAAAAACTCATTCAGAAGATCTTCCGGTCCTTGCCATACCATGAAGATGTCGTCAATATACCTCTTCCAAAAGAGAATGGAAGAGGTATATGGGTTGGCAGGAGTCATGATGTACTTGCGTTCAAAGTCGTGGACATAAAGACTGCCACGCTTGGGGCAAATGTGCTGCCCATAGATGTCCCAGTAGTTTGTAGGTACAAGGTACCCTGATATTCGAAGAAGTTGTGTTTAAGTGCCAAAGTGGCACAATCCAATATAAACTTCTTTGGTGTCTGAAAATCCCAAATGGTCTCATCCAGAGCTTCACACAGGACCCTGATGGTTTCGTCCTGGGGGATGCTGGTATATAAACTCTCAATGTCGAGGGTCACGAGTATGGTAGAGTCTTCATCAATAGACATATCCTGAAAAAGAGCTAGAAGGCTCTTTGTATCTTTAAGCTATGTGGGCGTATTTTGTAGTATTGGCTTCAGAAAAAAGTCACAAAATTTTGACAATGGTTCTAAAAGAGCACCTACGCCTGAAACAATGGGGCGTCCTGGAGGTGGTGTCCTGTTTTTGTGTGTCTTTGGTAACGTATAAAAATACGGTGTCGCCTTTTCGCCCAGTGTGAGGAAAACAGCTTCTTTAGCAGTAATATGGTCATTCTCTACTGCTTCCTGTACTAGGTTTTTGATTCGTGTACGCAGTTCCATGGATGGATCAGTGGGCAGGGGGGTATAATTCCGTGTATCATCCAGCAGGCGTCTGCATTCCTTGTCATAGTCTACTGTATTTTGAATTACCACTCCGCCACCCTTGTCTGCCGGTTTTATTGTAATGGCAGGGTTGGATTGTAAGTTTTGAATTGCTCTGAATTCAACAGTGCTCAAGTTCTTGTATGTGTTATGCTCTTGAAAAGATTCAATTTCAAGGAAGACAGCCTGTTCAAAAGCTATAATTTCTGCTGGTACTGTGTGGGGCAGAGGCTGGAAAGAAGATTTTAAACTACGACCAGTGTTTCTGGGGGTAGTATTCTGTTCACTCGATTCAGCCCCCTCAAAGAAAGCCTTCAGTCTCAACTTTCTAAAGAATTGGGACAGTTCACAGTGTAGTCGGAATTTGTCCAAACGTGCTGTTGGGACGAACCCAAGTCCTTTTTCCAGGACTTGTTTTTCTGCAGGGGATAGGCATGTGTCAGAGAGGTTGGTGATTAGACTCTCTGGGCACTTGTGCTCGCCTGCTGGTCTCTCGACTTGTTGCGTGTGTTGTTGCTCACTTGGTCCTCTTGTTCCCATCGGACCTGGGTATGCCCTCTTCGTTTGCCTCTTCCTCTCCGGCCCCTCTCTAAAAAAGGGGGGCGGTAGGAATTCTGTTGAAATGGTGGTACCTGCATAAAGGCTGGATTCCAGCCCATCATTGGGAACTGGGGATGTTGGAAGTGCATAGGAAGCAAGCCTCCGTTTGGTGCGGGGAACGTTGGCCATGATGGTTGTGGGAATGGCGTCTGGGTGTGTCCCTTGCTCCTCCCCTTTGTCTTTGTCTGAAGCTGTAATTGCTAGAGCCACTAGAGCTAGATGCACTGTCCTCAGAGTTATCTGAGTCTGTGTTACGTTTAGTTGGTGGTGTGAAGTCAGGGTCAGCGTAGGGGTAAACCTTAGTGAAGGCAAATCGCTTAAGATCTTTTTGATATTTGGTGACCTTTGATTGAGTTAGGTTATCCTTATATTCTGTGATATCTTTAAGTTCTTCTAACTTTTTCTTAAAACCAGTTAGTGTGGTTTTGAAATGATTTTCGGTTAGTTGGATTTCAACCATCAATGCCTCTGATAACCTGACAGCAGTTTTGATGATCAACACCAACCAATTACGCGTGCAATGCCACGCTATCATTGCCCATTCTTTTCTAAATACTGCGTCTTCTAAAAAGATGCGTGGTGCATTCGTTACAAGAAGACCTCTCGGTGCTGTATTGGTACGGAGATATTCTGTAAGAATGGTGCCATGTAAAATGGTCCGAATTCTGTTCCGTTTTTGCTCTGACAGTTGATCCCACTCAGTGGTATGTGTAATGGCTTGGGAAATTGCTGGATCAGCAAAAATAGAGGGGTTTGCTAGGATAGCATCTACCTCTGAATCAGGATAGGAAAGACCTGAGACCTCCATGGTAGGCAGAGGAGGAGGGGTGGGGGGGTAATAGGTAATTGTCCGGAAGGGAATTTCACGGACGACCTCACAGACTCTCACAGCTGTGCGCTGCTAAGTATTAATAAACAAAGGGAGAATGTAGAAGCACTCTCCGTCCCCCGGTTCAAATGGATAATAATCACAAAGGAGAGTAAGCCTGAGCTAAATGTAGAGCAAGCAAAGAGAGTCAAAGTAGAATCTCTAGAACGTCTGAAGAATCAAGCTAGATTCTTTAAAAAGCCCCCACTCGGTACCTGCCGTCGACCTTCTTTAACCGGACTCCGTCGATGGTTTTGACGGTGTTCCGGTGATTGTTTTAAGGGAAAAGTGAAGGCTCGTTGTTCCGGCTTGGGTGATGAGTGTAAGTGTTTTAAAATACTAGACAATTTTAAAACACTTACACTCATCACCACCTTCACTGAAATCCAGCTCCACAGTAATTCTGGCGTCGCAGCACACCGGGAAGACACTCGGTCTTCCTGGTGGGCCCCAATGATGAAGCATGTCACCAACTAGGTTGGTGAGTGAGGGCTTTTTAAAGAATCTAGCTTGATTCTTCAGACGTTCTAGAGATTCTACTTTGACTCTCTTTGCTTGCTCTACATTTAGCTCAGGCTTACTCTCCTTTGTGATTATTATCCATTTGAACCGGGGGACAGAGAGTGCTTCTACATTCCCCTTCCTCTCCCTTTGTTTATTAATAAGAATGGACTTAGACACTGTAGGGGTACAGGGCTCATGCACCTGTTTACCTCACCAGTGGTATAGTGCACCCAGCTAGAGGGGTGTCTTACCTATACCATAGGCAGTGTATTGTAGGCATGGCACACAGGCATGTGCCATGTCGACTCTTAACTTTTCTGTGCACGAAAACACGAAGCCTGCAAGGGCAGTGTGTGTGTGTTAAGGTACAGGGCCTCTAAGAGTGGCACAATTGGTGCTGCAGTCCTTAGAGGCCTTCCTTGGTCACAGTGCCCTTGGTACCCATGGTACATTTTACAAGGGACTTACATGTGGCCAGAGAGGTGCCAATTGGGGTGGCAAAGGTACAGTTTTAAGGAAAGAACATAGGTCCTGGGTACCTGGTTAGCAGGAACCCAGGGCACACTTAGTCAAAGAGCATCAACATCAGGCAAAAAGTGTGTTGGGGGTGGGGAGGCGGGGGCAACCATGCAAAAAGGGACACTTTCCTAAAATGGTGTAGAGCACAGTGCTGAAAAGTGCAGTGGTGCATAGCAGAGGAGTGGGGGTAAAGTGCATTGGCATAGAGTGCAGTGGTGTAGAGTAGAGTGGCGTGGTGCAGAGAAGAGTGCAGTGACGCAGTGTGGAGTGGCGTTGTGTTGAGTGGTGCAGAGTACAGTCCAGCAGAGTGGCGTAAAGTAGAGTGGAGTGGGATAACAAGGAGTATGCATGGTATGGTAGTGTACTGCCATTATGGACAACACCTCTTCAATTTAAATGAGCATTACATTTGCACTCATATACAGTTTTACTGATAAAAGTATACAGCGCACAACCGATAATGTGTGGAAATGTCATCACCCAATGCATTGATTTGATCATCAGCACAGTTCATTTACAGACATTTAAATTTTGTTGCGTGCTGGAAATAAAATGTATAACATCTGTACAGCCTTCCTCAAGCGGACCCCCACTAGCCATCATGATTGTCATGTACATCCTCTCACTTTGAAGTTAGAGAAATAAAAATAAACACTAAGCTCCCTGGAAGACACAACCTGACATTTGACCTCTGTCTTTGAATGCACAACAATTGTGACAAGATTTAAAGGACTGTTCACAGAAAGCGAGTTGGTGGAAGAATGCAGGAAACAAGGTATGGGCTACAGGAGGGATGAACTCGAGCTGGACAGCCTAAAGAAAATAAAGCCAGCAAATAGCCAGAAAATGTGAATTACAAACCACAAAGCCAATGGTAAGCAATGGGCAAAATGCATTCTTAGGTCAACTTTCTGAATGCCCCCACGATGTCTTAAGCAAATCAGACACTTGTGCTGTCTGGTAGGCTGTGACCTAAAATGCTCTAACCAGCCTGTTCCCTTTGTCTCCTTGTGCAATCTCTTTCTTTTCATCCATCCATTCTCTCATCTCTGATCGCTATCTCTCTACCTTCCCCATCCCTCCATCTTTTTCTGTCTTTTGAAGCCTACCCTATCTGTTGCAATAAACCTCGGGGAGTTGGGGAAAGTGACAGCCACCAGATATACCTAAAATTAACATCTAATTGAGCATCCACTCATAAATACATATAATTCTAAAGCAACTGCATGAATTTATGTGCAAAAACTATACTCATACCATATGTAGAGAAAATATAGATGAATGTATTATCTTTTAATATTTTTTTTAATATATAATTTCTTAAACACATATGCATACTTCTAAACACCACAAGACCTTATAAAGATGAACCACAGAAGAATTAATTAAAAAAACATTCAGACATTCATTAGTCATTAAAAATATCACATTTACAACTGTGCGTCACTGTACAATTATGAACTGATTCATAATGCATAATCACTCGGCAACACATATCGGTGGAGAGAACTAATATTGTCCACCTGCTTCTGGACAGTCAGCCTTTTTTCCCTTCAGTCATTTTAACATATAAGTTGTCAAATAACACATCTAAGACAATGTAATCAGTATCCTGTTTTCGGGATGAGCCCTGTTTATGGACTGTGATATAATTATTTAAAGAATTGCTTACTTAACTAGCCACAACTTTTGTCTGTCAAGTCCTAATGTCCACACATAATATGTCTTAATGTTAGTAAAAGCTGAGTTATTAACTAAATAACCTCTCTATTTAATTAGGAGTGGTAAGTGACATCCAGAAAGCTGTAAGGAACAGGTTTTTTTTATTCCTTCTAGGGTTCCTGCCTCCCAAGTGCTGCCCAACAATAAAATCCAGAGGTGCAATGGCTAAATGCTTGGATGTAGTCCCTCTCAGTGTGTATAGAAGCATATAAACAGATGGTTTGATGCCCTTACAGAAGTGCCGGCTCATTCACAGGTCATGATATCCAAAACATGCATGCTAGGACCTGTGTCTGAGCTGGCACTTCTGTGAGAGAATCGAACCACCTGTTTATATGCTTTCTGAATTTTATGGATTTGTGACTGGTGAGTGGATGCTCAATGGAGGTATGCATTGGGAGAGTTGCTTCAAATTTGAAAACTGTGAATTAGCCTTGTCTGGCAAGAATCACACAAAGGGCAGAAAACTCAATAATGTTGCCAAGGCATGTCTAAGTCGTGGCAATGTGCAGAAGACATGTTATGTTATAGACATTTTTAGAGCGCAACTGTTACACGAGGGTGTCCAGGCGCTAGTTACTTATCCTTTGAGCAATAAACGGAAGAGAGAGTTTTACTTGTCAAAAAGCCAGGTTTTTAAACCCTTCCTGAATGCAATAAGATCATGGGAAAACAGCATGAATGAGCCCATCATAAAATGCTTCACTATGCATCCAGAGGAAGCACCATCAAGGGATGATCAACTTCATTAAGGAAGGTGAAAAGGAAAAAGGCGTCTTCACCATTTCCTGCACGTCAGAGAAAGAGAAACCCTGCTGCCTGCAACCAACCTGCCAAGTGAGCATCCTAGGAAAAATTGTAATGGTGCTTATTAATTCATGTGGCAATAAAGCCGAAGGACAGTAACAATTTCAAATTGCTTACACCCAGCCCAAAACCACAGGCAACAAGTATGCTACTTTTTGGATATGGGAGCTGCAGGCTGGTTCCTTTAGCAGGAGTTTTGAAGCAATGATTGCTCATTGCAGCCATCAGACATGACAAAGGTGTATGTGGCCAAGGAGGGGACAGGGACTCTCATCAGCTGCAACATGGCTGAAGACTGCTTTTCCCCAACAAGCAGGATATTGCTGTTTAGAAGGCATGTTGGGCAAGTGCAACCACCTCTTTGAAGGGTTAGGTTGTTAAAAAAAACAAAAAACAATCAAGATGCACATAAACATGTTGGTGACACCTGTAGCATGAGGCAAAGCAGGGTGCTGTTCAATTTAGGCAAACTGTAAAAAAGGAACTCCAAAAATTGGAGGACAAGAAGTTTTTAGGGCCCACCCATCTATTTCCCCGATGGTGATGGCTGCAAAACCCAAGCAGCCGAAGTTGGTGAAAATATGTATTGATATATAAATAAGTATCACAAAGCACTCAAACAAACAAGGTCAGCATACTTTGTAAAAAGGATTGATGAAAACAGTAGCTCATCTGAGGAGCATTTTAGAATAGTGAAAGAACTTTTCAACCCAACAGGTCTCTCTCTATCACTTACCCCCTAAAGTTCACTGTGAGAAAGTTAGTGACTTCTTTAATGATAAAGTCTCACAAATTTACTCAACATTTAAAACACAACTAGCATTAGAGGAGACAAACTGGGAATCTCTAGAACCTCATCCGCGCACAACCTCTTATCTAGGAATTTTTTAACTTATCACGGAAGAACAAGTTGAGAAATTATTGAGAGAGGTAAAATTGGGATCCCACTGGACCCTTGTCTGTGATTTGTTTACTCTCGGTTAGCAACGACATTGCATCTCTACCTAACACAGATGTTTAATCGGTCATTAGATGAAGCGGTGTATCCGGACTTGTAGAAACAAGCAGTGGTATCCCCACTGGCAAAAAAAAAAGGCCTAGATGTCTCCATTCTTTCTAATTATAGGTAATTTTCTTAGCTCCCATATATGTCCAAAGTTTTGGAGAAATTGGTCAACAAACAATTGATCTCCTATCTGGAGACTAATAACCTCCTAGACCCCTCACAAACAGGCTTTGGAGCAAAGATTAGTATGGAGGCCACACTCTTAGGGGTGTTCGATAACAGCAGACTATTGGTGGATTAGGGCAAAGCTGCTGTTCTGATCCTACCTGTTCTATCAGCAGCATTTGATACTGTTTCACACAGCCTTCTGATGAAAAAACTACACGAAAATGGACTTCACTCTAAAACTCTACAATGGTTCAGCTCCTTTTAAAGAAACAGAACTCAGACAGTACAACTGGGCCCTTTTACATCATGCCCAAAAACAGTCAAATGCGGAGTCCCACAGGGATCATCGTTGAACCCGTCACTTTTTAATGTGTAAGTCTTTCCATTGGCCAGGATTGTGAAAAAAATGGGGATTTAACATCTGCTCTTACGCGGATGATACACAGTTGGTGATAGCCATAGGGGACATGAGGACACCAGAGACAAACTGGTTAACTGTCTATCAGAGACCGCAAATTGGATGACTGAGCATTGTCTCAAACAAAATGTTGAGAAGTCAGAAATACTACTCTTTGGGGGAGCAAACCTAATCTGGGACTTCTCTTGGTGGCCTACCACATTAGGAACAGCTCCAGAGCCCAAAGTGGTAGCAAAAAATAAAATAATCTAGGAGTCATGGTTGATAATTTATTATCCATGCAAGATCAAGTAAAGGCAACTTGTGGCAAATGTTTTGCCATTTTAAAATTGCTAAGGAGACTTTTTAAGTGGATTCTGGACAACTGGAGAAAAACTATAGTTCAGGCTCTAACAACAAGCAGACTGGACTATGGGAATGCCTTGTATGTAGGTATGGCAGACTGCTTGTTTTCACAACTGGAGGTTACTCAAAATTCACTGGCCAAGTTAATCTGCAAAAAGGACAAGTTCAGTTCAGCATCAGCATGTCTGGAGATTTTACACTGTCTGCCAATGCTCCACAGAACGAAGTTTAAGTTACTGTGCCATGCGTACAAAGCATTATATAAGACTGGCCCTATAATCTTGCAAGATAGAGTAGAATTCTATTTCCATTCACGCGAGCTGAGATCCCGTAATCTTGCATTAGCAAAAACTAGGCGAATAAAGAAAGTTAGAGCGGGGGGTCGCTCTCTTTCATATCAGGCAGCCGTACAGTGGAATAAATTACCATTAAACCTACGCCTCATAAAAGATCATTTGAGGTTCAAGAAAAAGCTAAAAACATGGTTGTTTAGGACATAATGCTTGTGGGGTCCACAGTAACGAATGCCTTCAGAAACATCAGGGAGTGATACTAGCGCCGTGATATCCCACTGGGATGAGTGTTGCACTCTATAAAAGCTGTAAATAAAAACTGTAAATAAATATGAGGTTTCCAAACATAGCCTGTTCTTGAGAACATCATTGCAGATCTCAATTGGTGCCCAGTGGTTCACCAAGTTAGATCTCAGCGATGGGTATTTTAAGCTACTCCTCAGGAGCTGCTACATAACATTTTATACCCATGTGGGACTCAGACAGTACAAGTGGTTGAGTTTCAAAATATCCTCAGCCGCAGATTTGTTTCAAGATGCAATCAAGGAAGCATTGTCAGGGCTTGAAGGAGTGACTAACATCAGTGATGACATTCTAATCTAGTTCAAGACTCAAGCAGACCATTATCAAAGAATACGAGCTACTTTAGAATGACTGTCTGAACAAGGTTTGCACTGCATAAGGAGAAATGCAAAGTTTTCAAAGAAAGCATTCAATTTTTTGGGGTATATGTTCTCAAGACAGGACATCAGCCTTGATCCTAATAAGTTGAAGGAAATTAAGAATGCAAAAGTGCTGACTTCTGTCAGCAAGGTAAGGAGTTTCCTGGTAATGGCCAGTTACTGTAGGAGTTTCATCTCGGGGTTGTCCAGGACTTCTCAGCTGCTGAGGGACCTCACAAAAGTCCAAACTACATGGGATGGGTTCATGAACAGTCTTTTCAGAAAATGAAGGACGCTTTTCTAAGTAAATTGACAATAAATTTGACACTTATAAACCCACATAACTAATTCTTAACGCAAGTCCGGTGGGGTTGATGGCTGTGCTAGAAAGTGACACCAAGGAAATAAGTACCCATTGCTTTTGCAAGTAAAGCCATGACTGACACAGCAATCTGATACTTTCAGATTGAGAGGGATGCCATTGGCCACTAGGTGGCGATGGGTTCACTTCCTCTTATAACTCTATGGCAAAAAGCGTAAGGTAATCACCGATCAAAAGCCTTTCCTAATTTTTAGGTCTCGCCTAGCGCTGCAGCGCAAAGCGCTGCTCGCGTTGCGAGACATGCAGTATATACTATAGTGTGGAAGCTTTCTGGAAGCTCCGCCCATTCTCTGCCCATCTTTGTCATTGGCTTAGGTCCTAAATGCTGCCTTCCAATTGGTTTTAGGCTTATTAGTCCCTCCTTATGACGAGCATGTCGTCATTTATATCCTTCCACGGCTACTGGCCCCTTTACTCCTAACACTATTTTCTTTCCTGTCCCCCCCCCCCCTCCCGCAGTCTGTGACTTCTCGCCCTACCCCTGCCCCCCTCCCGTTCGTGCCTTTTTGGCCGGCCGCACTTTCGTTTTAAATGCAATAGGTCTCGCGTAAATACGAGTCCTATTGCATTACCAATGCTTGTTTATTTCTTCTTGTAAGCACTATTTTCTGTATACGTCACGAAGTGCTTACGTTTGCCGTGCGCGCTTTCACTTTCTAAGCAGCCCACGCCGCCCGGATGATGGTGCCCAGAACAGCTGGTGCTTGTTTAAAGTGTTGGTAAACTCTCCCTGTTTTCAACTGGCTGTGTATGTATTGACTCCATACCCCCTTTCAAAGAAGATACTGGTCCTTCAAACCACTTAAACTTGCCAGTTATACATCAAATGAATGAAAATATGAAAACATTGCATTGTATCATAATATAGCGATTCCACGAATTTATTAGCAGAAACGTTAAATCTCAACTTCCCTTGAAAACTCGTGCAAGTTATTAAAAATAAATACTGCTTTCTGCCAGCAGAGGTCCTTTTGACACCAGAATGAAAGGATGTGAAGAAAAAGGCTTACAAATTGCTGTGGTTACTTGAAAACAAACCGAGCGCGATTTAAAACAACACTGCTCCAAACAATTGACAAACGCACTTGCCACTTGTATTATTTCCTTAGGTAAGAGCACAACTAACAATACTTTTCTATGTAAAATGAAATAAGCCAAAACTAAAATTGTCTCAACATAAACACTACACAAATACCCTGGCATAGCTGAACCTTTGCGCACAATTCGGGCGTGAGAAATAAATCGTGTCACAGTGTCTCAAATGTCGCATCTATTGGATTGTGCATGGCCATCGCATTTGGAACTTCCACATTCCCGTCCTACGAGTAACTTGTAAAGGAACAATCAGACGACACCGGTGATTTTTTTGCAAATGTAATTAATTGAACATTTAGAAACATAAAAAAATCTACAAATCCTGATTATTGGAACAGGGTTGTGCATTTCACTTTAGTGCGTTCCATAAATAGCACACATAAGTTCCTTGTGCACGGAATAAATATGGCAATATATAACAAGTATGGAGAATGTCGCTTGAATTTGTGTAGAAGGTGCTGCCCGGGGAAGGTCGAAAACATATAGCCCGGCAGTAATGTCACCTACATCGAAGCACTAAGGTTCCAAGATTTTTCAATAGAACTTTATTTCTTCACATTTGAAAGACGGCTTTCACTTCGGATTCATAATAGAGAGTGAGGGATTAAATATGACTTAAAAAGCTTCAGATTTAAGTAATTTTATTGAAGCGAGAGTCCACTCCCACGAAGTTATTGATAGGGTGGAACCAGAGTGTCAGAAATGAAGCAGAGGCCTTACTCCACATTTTAGTCACAACAGACATTTGTTTGCGGTGCCATCCTAATTTTAGAAATGATGGTGAGTTCTAAAGTGACTTCACTATGCGAAAAATGCTACTCCTGGATGAAATCAGATGACCCATCTTTGGAAGAAAAAGTTTTCTCTCGTGATTTTCTCATTGAAATTGTGGTTGGTAGCCTCATCCATGTGAGAAACAGGCCTGACTACTTCCAATGGCACCAGCAGTCTTTCCCAGTACATTCCATTGTGTTCTGCTGCAGCTTCACCACAGGGTTCTAATACACAAACAGAGCTCTAACATTTTATATTCATGACAAATGTAAGACACATACCAAAAACCATGTTGCTGGAATGGGAGTTGTAGAATTCAAGCCATTTTCTATGGGGAAAAAAACACAGTAAATGAACACAATGAATTGGTTAATTGTGTCATAGGAATTGTGGCAGTGCTCCACAAAGCTAGAATAAAAATACGTTCTCTAAAAATTCTCAAACATCTTCCCCATCCATGTGAAGATAAAAGTCTACCATGCTGATTGAAACATGTACCTACGATACAAACACCAGACTGTCAGTTTATTCCTCAGTATTATGTCCTACCTTCACCAAAGCGTTTCAATGAGCAAGTAACACTTCAACATATTATATTTGTGGCAAAAGCGAGGCATTTCTGGACACCATGTTGTTGTAGTATGTGCCGTTGAATTTCAAGCCTCTTTATGAACCAGACGCAAGTATAAGTATGGGGTTTCAGTCATTTAATGCATAATATATTTAAAAAGCCTAAAGTATTCAATAAAATAGATCTCTACCTAAGTCCATCATCCCCCTTTCCAAGTCTGTTTCCTCAGACCATCCATCCTCTCTGTTGCACAATACCTCCTTAATTTTAAGACGGTAACATTTTGACAAATATACAACATTTTTTTAATCTTCATGGAAATGTATGGAAGTTAAAAATTTAGAGGTGCAAGAAGCTATTTGCAGACACATCTCATACTTAATATTGATAGATTTGTGCTGTCAGGTGTCATGAAACCCTCTGAATGAGTTGCTGTTTGGTAATTTCATTTGAACTCTTTGATATGCACAGACAGGTTTTAGGGGAAAGGGACGTTGCGAAATGTGGACTGATGCTGAAATGAGACTTTTCTAAGATAATAGATATGAATGTCCTAGGTAAATATCGACTTGGTAGGAGCCAATCAGACTCTGCACTTTATCACTGCTAACTAGTGCTAAAGTGCTCTCTCCTTAATTGGCTTACACCCAATTGGCACATTTAATTTACTTATAAGTCCCTAGTAAAGTGGTATTACATGTACCCAGGGCCTATAAATTAAATGCTACCAGTGGGCCTGCAGCACTTATTGTGCTAACCACTTATGTAGCCTTTTTTAACATTTCTCTGTGTGCCGCCTGTGTGTACAATTTTAAACTGCCAATCAGCCTTCCTGAACCTTCCTTTTTAATGCATTTAAATGACCCCTAATGCAGGCCCTAAACAGCCTGTTGGCAGGGTGCATTATATTTAAAAAGTTGGAGATTACTTTTAAGTTTTACATGTCCTGGGGGTGAAAAACTCTCAAATTCATTTTTCACTATTGTAAGGCCTAACTCTCCCATAGGATAACATTGGGTTACCTAATTACATTTATTAAGCAATAACATTTGTTTGGGAGCAGATAGGAAGTCATGTTTGGTGTCTGAAGAATTATAATTTAAAACAATCTTTAATGGTAAAGTCCAATTTTAAGTCACAATTCTGAACGTGCCACTTTAAGAACGTTGCAAATTTCTTGTCTGAACCATTTGGTGCCTGCAGCCTGTATCCTGTCTCACATGCCTAGGTGTAGTTGGCAATTGGCCTTTGTGTATTCCTCCCAGAGGGTATCACAATATACGGTCTGGGTATTGGCAGGATGGGCCATCCTGACTTGATGGGGAATGGAGCTGTCACCTACCACACTTGCACTTCAAATGCACTGGCCCAGCCCACTCACAAAGAACTGCACACTAGCCTATTGTGCCCCCACACAGACTGGGATCAGGAAAGGGAGGCAGGAAATTCCATACACCTCTGTAAAGTGAAAACTCTAGCAGCATTTCCCACTTCAAAGGAGGCTCCAGGTATAAAAAGAAGGGGACCCTCATACCCACACTTCAATACACTTCTGTACCTGTGGATACTACAAAAGGAGGACTGCCCTGCTGCCAGAGGACTGCCCTCCTACCTGAGACCTGCCCTGCTGTCTGAGAAGGAAGACTGGACCTGAAACCTTCATCCCAGGCCTCCTTAGTGACTCCAAGAGCTAGTTAACTGTCCTTCTGTTCTGAGCTACAGTGACACAACAAGCTCCAGAGGACTCCCTGTAATTGTCCAGCTGACCTTCTGCACTGGACATCCCTAATCCCTGCTGACCTCTGCTCGAGTGAGTTCCTGAACCCCAAGAGGTGCCTTCAAGTCCTGGTCCCTTGGTGTGGAATCAGATTAACTCCTCCTTGGACAAAAGGAGAAATCCAGAGCCTCAGTGCTCTGAAGCAGGCACCTTCCACTTGGGCAATCAATTCTGAAATATCTTAGTTCCGTAAAACGCCATAAGGAGTAAGCGTTTAACAATATTAAAAGACCTAGCTACAGTTATTTACGAATTGCGTTCAAATGTCCTTCAGTGGCTTTTTGGTGCTCTTGAGGGGTTTGAGTTGTAGTGTATATGTTCACTGATTATGTTATGCGTGCACTTTAGAACATCTGTGCACCTGTTTGAGTGACTAATGACAAAACACTTGCGGGTCTGTTGGTTGTCCAGTACAGAATTTTGTATGTTCTAGGTTCTGAAGAAGATCATCATACTAGAGTTACACAATAACTTTGAAAGCTGCAACATACTTGGCTCCCAGGTATGTTATATAAATGTGCATCTATAATATTGTATATAATATATTTATAGGTTTAGTAAGCAAGGCGAATGCTAGCATTTAACAAGATTTGAATGAATGAAGCATTTCTAGAGCGCAAAACATAAGCACTTCGATCATTGCTGTGATTTTACTTCGACCATGGCCGTTAAAAAGAATATGGCCGCCATCTTGTTGTGCCAGGGGCTGAAATTGTACTATGCTGTCTCCAGTGCTAGCAATGCAGGAGCTAGAGCCAAGTCAAAGTCAGACTCATTTCCTGGATGAAGTAATGTGCAATGCTAATTGGGCTTATGTCTTGATAATTGTGCCAGTACATATGTGTTTTCACTGATAATTATGTAAGAATATGTTTGTATTGTAAATTTGTGAGCTTAGGTGGCTGCATCGCCAATTGTGTGAGAGTATGTGTCTGTGTATATCTGTAATGGTTTAATTTCTGATCTAATGTTGGGCATTGGTAATTCTATGAGTGCACCGGTGCATATAAACATGTGTTAGAAATGGGATCTCTAGTTGGCAAGGGCTCGCACCTTTGTCCAAGTAGGGACCCTTCTTCCTAGTCAGGGTAAGGGTTGTTACACTCGTGAAGTAACCCCTGCTCACCCTCGTGGTAGCTTGGCACGAGCAGTCAGGCTTAATTCAGAGGCAGTGTGTAAAGCATTTGCACATAACCAACAGTAATACAGTGTAAGCACTACAAACGGACACCACACCAGTTTAGAAAAATAACCAATATTTTATATACTCAAGACAAGACCAATTACGACAAAAATCCACAATACTGTACTTTGAAAATGAATGCTTGATACGATAACTTCTTCTTTGCAAGAATAGCACAAAAGCAAAGTTCGTACGAGTCGGTAGCTCCGTCCGAGCCTACCGTGATGCTGAAAACCACAGAGTCTAACAGTTCCAGCCGACCGCGTCGATACGGGCCAGCAGAGTCATGAACAGACTCGGTCACAGTACCTTTTCTCGTTGTGGCTGGTACGGGGTGTACGAGCCGGTCGGCGTTCGTCGCGGTTGCGGTGCAAGACGGAGCGATGCAAGGTGCGGTGTCCCTCGATGCGGTGCAGGCAGCGGCTCGATGAGCGTCGGGCAGACGGAGTCGGTGAGTCCAAGGCGTGCGATGCAGGGCGAGACGATGCTCGATGCGGTGCTGACAGGTTGCGATGCAGGCGACCTAGCCGGAGTGCGGGAGCTGGCGTCGGACAGCGGTGCGAGTCGGAGCGGTGCGTCGCAGACGTGCGAGCGGTGCCCCAAATGCGGTGCGGTCTCGACTCTTGAGCCAGTTGCAGCGACAGGGTCGGTCTGGTCCGGCTGGCCCAGTGAAGCGATGCGATGCGAACTGCGGTGCCCACAGGTCACGGTGCAAGCAGCGGCTCGATGTTGGCGGCGTCGGACGTCGCCTACGGTGAGACCAGGGTTGCGATGCGAAGCGGGGCGATGCGGTCTGCGGTGCAAACAGGTCACCGGCCAGGGATGGATTCGGTTGACGGAGTCGGTTGCAGTTCCCTTCCTCTGTGGCAACTGAAACAGCGTTCCAGAAGCGGTACCCAGAGGCTTGTGAAGTCTTTGCAGTCCCTGAGACTTCTTAACAGGAGGCCAGCTCGGTTTCTGGCCCTTGGAGATACTCAGCACAAGTTTGTAGAAAGTTCAGTCCAGTCCTTTCACTGCCCAAGGCAGAAGCAGCAGCTGCAGGCCAACCCAACAAAGCAACAACACAGCAAAGGGGCAGTATTCCCCTGGCAGCTCTTCCAGCTCTTCGTCTTGGCAGGTTCCTTGATTCCAGCGAGATCTAAATTCATGGGGTCAGGGCCCCAATATTTATATCCCAAATTCCTTTGTTCTCTGAAGGCAGAGAGGCCTTTGCCTAGTCCAAACCAGTTCTGGAGCACTTTGTTGACAAGTCTCCGTCCCTTCTTTCAGTGAGTAGGCCAGGGACATCAGACGCACCACAGGAGGTGGAGCCAGCATTGTGGAGGGAAGGCACTGTCCTATTCAGGGCCCAGGTGCGACCCCTCCCACCCATCTACAGGTCGATCTGGCTATTCAGCCCTGCGCTGACTCACCCTGTCTCCTGGCATCCCCCAGCCCCTGTCACTCACATTCCAGACACGGAATACACAATCTCGCAGAGGCAGGCTTGGATGGTTAGGCAAGAAAATACCCACTTTCTAAAAGTGGTATTTTCAAACCCAGAATGGTAAAACCAACCTTACTAAAAGCTGCATTTTATCATTCTGAGTCCAGGCATACTAAACTCGAATTTCTACCATGTTCCCGGGGTCAGTTAGGATTATAAGCTGTAATAATCAAAACCGCCCGTTCTGGCCTAGGGGGAACAGGTAGCCTTGCAATAGTGAAAAACGAACTAGGCTGTAATTCACTATCAGGACATGCCGCACACACCCGGGCATGTCCTGCCTTTCGCGTACAACGCACCCTGCCCACAGGGGTACCTTGGGCCTACCTTAGGGGTGACTAACATGTAGCAAAGGGAAGGTTTAGGGACTTGCAAGTGTGTGCACTTGCCAAGTCGACATGGCAGCCTCAGGCTGCGCACAGGCTCTGCGATGGCAGGCCCGAGTTACACTTTACGGGCTGTTTGCGTGGGTGGCACAATCCAGTGCTGCAGCCCACCAACAGCATTTGGTCTATAGGCCCTGGCACTCGCAGTGCACTTTACAAGGGACTGACACATAAACCAAATAGGCCAATCATGGAAACACCAATCCATAACACATTTTATACAGGAGCACTTGCACTTTCCCACTGGACCGCAGTGAGGAAAGTGCGCAGAATCATCACACCAGCAAAAACAGAGTCAAAACCGGGAGGTCAGAAAGCAAAAAGTCAGGGGAAACACGCCAAAAGATGCCAAGTCTAACACATGTCCCCTCCAGCTGAAAGTAGGGAGAACTACCCAACCCCATGGGAGTTCTCTTCACTAAGGCGGAAGAACCTGGACAGACCATCTGCGTTGGCGTGTTCTGTACCAGGACGGTGTTCCACCGTAAAGTCCATTCCCTGTAGGGAGATGGACCACCTCAGCAGTTTTGGATTCTCGCCCCTCATTTGCATCAACCATCTGAGGGGCCTGTGGTCTGTCTGAACCCGGAAGTGAGTCCCAAACAGGTATGGTCTCAACTTCTTCAGCGCCCAGACCACAGCAAAAGCTTCCCTTTCTATGGCACTCCACCTCTGTTCCCTGGGAAGTAGTCTCCTGCTAAGGAAGACTACAGGCTGATCCAGGCCCTCTTCGTTCAGTTGTGAGAGCACCGCTCCCACACCATGCTCTGAAGCGTCAGTCTGCACGACGAATTCCTTGGAGAAGTCAGGTGCCTTGAGCACGGGCGCCGTGCACATGGCTGCCTTCAGGGCATCAAAAGCTTTCTGGCAGGACTCAGTCCAGATCACTTTCCTGGGCTGCCTCTTAGAGGTCAGCTCTGTTAAGGGGGCAACAATGGTGCCATAGCCCTTAACAAATCTCCTATAATAGCCGGTGAGACCTAAGAAGGCTCTCACCTCTGTCTGGGTCTTGGGGGCTCCCAAGCCAGAATGGTGTCAATCTTGGGTTGTAGGGGCGCCACCTGGCCGCTTCCTACCTGGTGTCCCAAGTACACCACAGAACCCTGCCCGATCTGGCACTTACTGGCCTTGATCGTGAGGCCTGCACCTTGCAGAGCCCTCAACACTTTCTCAAGGTGCTGTAAATGTTCTTCCCAGCTGGAACTGAACACAGCAATGTCATCCAGGTAGGCGGCACTGAAATCCTCCAGCCCAGCCAACACCTGATTGACCAACCTCTGAAAGGTGGCAGGGGCATTCTTCAACCCAAAGGGCATCACCCGGAATTGGTAATGACCTTCTGGGGTTGAGAATGCGGATCTCTCCTTGGCCCCATCGGTTAAGGCAATCTGCCAGTACCCAGACGTCAAATCAAACGTGCTGAGGAACCGGGCAGCTCCCAACCGATCAATGAGCTCATCAGCTCTGGGGATGGGGTGCGCGTCAGTCCTGGTGACGGCATTGAGCCCACGGTAGTCCACACAAAACCGGAGTTCTGGAGTGGCACCGGGCGCCGCAGCCTTTGGGACCAAGACCACTGGGCTAGCCCAAGGACTGTGGGAGGGCTCAATCACCCCTAACGCCAACATCTTAGAGACCTCCTCCTTGATGCTGGCTCTGACCCGGTCAGTCAACCTGTAAATCTTGTGCTTCACAGGATGGCTGTCACCGGTGTCCACGTCATGGGTACACCAGTGAGTAACACCGGGAGTCAGAGAGAACAGTGGGGCGAACTGTCCCAACAACTGGCGACAGTCCCCCTGCTGCTCCTGAGTCAGAGTAGGGGAGAGGATCACACCCTCTACTGACCCATCATGCTCCTTGGTAGACAGGAGGTCAGGGAGAGGCTCGCTCTCCTCTTCCACCCCATCATCTGTCGCCAAGAGCATACTCACTTCGGACCTCTCGAAGTGGGGCTTGAGGCGGTTCACGTGAAGGACCCTCAACGGGTTCCTTGGAGCCTGCAAATCCACCAGGTAGGTGACGTCACTTTTGCGCTCCTTTACCTCATATGGCCCAGTCCACTTGTCCTGCAAGGCACAAGGTGCTACTGGGGCCATGACCCACACTTTTTGTCCAGGTTGAAATTCGACCAGAGTGGCGTTCTGGTCATACCATCTCTTCATTTCTTCCTGGCTTGCTTCTAGGTTCGCCTGAGCGAGTTTCCTGAAGCGGGCAGTTTGGTTTCTAAAGGCCAGCATGTAGCTAAATACATCCTGGGGAGTTTTCCTGGGAGCCGCCTCCCAGCCTTCCTTAACCAAACTCAGAGGTCCTCTGACAGGGTGGCCATACAGGAGCTCAAAGGGGCTGTACCCAAGAGACTTCTGAGGCACCTCCCTGTACGCAAAGAGTAGGCATGGCAAGAGGACGTCCCACTTACGCCTCATGGGTTCTGTTAGACCCTTGATCATGCCTTTCAAGGTCTGGTTGAATCTCTCCACCAGACCGTTTCCTTGTGGGTGGTAAGGAGTGGTGAACTTGTAGGTTACACCACACTCCTTCCACAGGGATGTCATATACTTCGATATGAAATTGGTCCCCCTATCGGAAACCACCTCTCTGGGGAATCCCACACGGGAAAAGATCCCCATTAACGCCCGGCCCACCACTGGCGCCGTCGTTGTCCTGAGAGGGATTGCCTCCGGGTACCGGGTGGCATGGTCCACCAAGACCAGGATGTACCTGTTGCCCATGGCTGTCTTGGGATCCAGTGGCCCCACAATATCCATCCCTACCCTTTCAAAGGGTGTTCCAACAACCGGAAAAGGTTGGAGAGGAGCTTTGACCTTCCTCCCACTCTTACCACTTGCCTGGCAAGTTTGGCAAGACCTGCAGTGTGCATCTGACTGCCTTCGCATTTGGGGCCAAAAGAAGTGGGTGACAAGCCTGTCAAAGGTCTTGTCCTGCCCCAAATGTCCTGCCAAAGGCACGTCATGAGCCAGACCCAGTAGGAAGGTCCGGGAAGCGCTGGGGTACCACCAGCACACGGGCTGACCCAGGCTCAGCAACCTTAGGCTCACTGTATAGGAGACCACTCTCCCAGTAGATCAGATGTGACCCGGACTGATTACCAGCTGCCTGGTCTGCAGCCTGCCGCCGCAGACCCTCCAGAGTAGGGCACTCGTTCTGCTCCCTGCAGAACTCCTCCCTGGTGGGACCCCCTTCTTGCTGCCAATGGGTCAGCTCAGAGATGTCTCCCAGTTCGGCTACTTGCTCCCCTGTAGGCACCGGGGCGTCCCCCTCGAGGTCCGCCTCCTCCCGGTCCGTGGGAACTTCGGGGGCCGGTTTCCCGCGCCCCCTGCCCTTTCTCTTGGCAGGGACTTGGGCCACTGTTTCAGGCTCCAAGTCCTCTTGATCACCCTTTCTGGCCGCCATTGACCGAGTAGACACGCATGCCCACTCTGGCAACCCAAGCATCTCCAAGTGGGACCTGAGCTCAACCTCCTTCCATGAGGACTGCTCCAGGTCGTTTCCTAGCAGACAATCTACAGGCATGGTAGGGCTCACAACCACCCTTAAGGGACCTGAGACCCCCCCATTCAAAGGGAACCTGCGCCACCATACATTGGCGCTCTGAGTTGTCGACAGCAACTACTTGGTGGAATGCTCCTGGGACTACTTGCTTCTCAGACACCAGGTGACACCGGACTGAGGTCACACTGGCTCCAGTATCTCTGAGAGCCTCTACCCTGTTCCCATTAATGGTCACCCAGGTGCTATATTTCTTTGTGTTAGGGGGCACCTGGTTTCCTGGGACCATCTCACTGTCCCCGAGTGAGACAAGGGTCATTTCTGCGGGATCCCCACCCTCCTGTGGGCACCCCTCCTCCCCAAGCGCTACACTAGCCAACACTTTGGACTGTCCACCGGTGGGTGGCTGTGTCCCCTTCGGGCACTTGGGGTCCCCCTTAAAGTGACCTACCTGGTCACATGCATAACACTTGCGGGGGCCGGTCTCAACAGGCTTCCCTGTAGAGACCCCTTTCTTCTTATCACCGGGGGCTGGGAACCTTTACCCTGGGTACTAGTTTGGGGCCCTTTAGAGAACTCCTGTGCTTTACCCTTGTCCCCCCACCTTTCTGCTGGGGACCCTGCCCACCTTTGGCTGAATCTCCCCCAAACGCTTTCTTGTGGACCCTGGTACTCACCCAGCGGTCCGCTTCCATAGCAAGCTTCCTGGGGTCAGTTAGCTTACTATCAACTAGGTGCTGGCGCAGATCTGCAAAACATAGACTAGACAAGTGCTCCCATGCAATCAAGTTGTAGAGCCCCTGAAAATCTGTTACACTACTGCCCTTCACCCAACCATCCAGAGACCTGCAGAACACATCCACACATTCCAACCAAGTGTTGACATCAGACTTCTTACTGGACCTGAACTGATCCCTGTACTTTTCAGGAGTAAGACCATACTTCGTGAGAAGGGCATCCTTCATGTCAGCATAGGTGAGGTGATACCCCTTACCCAAAGCTATCAGAGCATCCCTTGCTTCTTCCGGGAAAAGTGGCCACAATCCTGCTCCCCAATTCTCCTCAGGGACCCCATTCATGTGTATGGCTGCCTCATAACCCTGGAACCACCTTTGTATGTCATCCCCCTTCTTGAACTCCTTGCCTACGTTCTTGGGAATGTGCACAATCCTGTCTGCTTTTCTGGACGAATTGCTGCCACCATCTGAGCCTGACTTACTCCTAAGTTCTAGCTCCTTCAGTTCTCTCTCATGCTCTAAGAGCATCTTCCTCTCCTCTATGGCCAATCTCTTCTCCTCCCGCTCACTCTCCAGCCTGAGCTTCTGCAGCTCGAACTGCCTTGCCTCCCGCCTGTCCTCCAGCTCCTCTGGGGACAGACTGCTGCTGCCCGACCTGGCGGGTTCCCCCTACCCAAAAGCACATCCACCCTGGAAATAGGCTCCTCCGCCTCCTCACTGAGATCACCAGGCTGCCCATTGGCATGTCTGGCTGCTACCCAGGCCCTCAGCGCCTTCTGTAGCTCCTCCTTCCTTGTGAGGCCTTTAATTTGGACTTTCAGGTTTTTACAAATCGCTCGTAACTCCTTTACGGCGTAGGATTCCAACCTGTCCTCCTCAAAGATAACTTCCAGAGATGCAACGGATGATGCAATTGATTCAGGCATGACAAAAGTCGTGAGTTGAAAACTGGCAAGATCAAAAATAGGCCAAAAGAAAAAGAACCAGTATGTGGTACGTAATGGTCTGCGATATGGTAGTAGTGCACACCAATCACTGTAAGTCAAGTGCAAACGCAAGTCCTATCCTCACCGCTGACAACCAATGTTAGAAATGGGATCTCTAGTTGGCAAGGGCTTGCACCTTTGTCCAAGTAGGGACCCTTCTTCCTAGTCAGGGTAAGGGTTGTTACACTCATGAAGTAACCCCTGCTCACCCTCGTGGTAGCTTGGCACGAGCAGTCAGGCTTAATTCAGAGGCAGTGTGTAAAGCATTTGCACATAACCAACAGTAATACAGTGTAAGCACTACAAACGGACACCACACCAGTTTAGAAAAATAACCAATATTTTATATACTCAAGACAAGACCAATTACGACAAAAATCCACAATACTGTACTTTGAAAATGAATGCTTGATACGATAACTTCTTCTTTGCAAGAATAGCACAAAAGCAAAGTTCGTACGAGTCGGTAGCTCCGTCCGAGCCTACCGTGATGCTGAAAACCACAGAGTCTAACAGTTCCAGCCGACCGCGTCGATACGGGCCAGCAGAGTCATGAACAGACTCGGTCACAGTACCTTTTCTCGTTGTGGCTGGTACGGGGTGTACGAGCTGGTCGGCGTTCGTCGCGGTTGCGGTGCAAGACGGAGCGATGCAAGGTGCGGTGTCCCTCGATGCGGTGCAGGCAGCGGCTCGATGAGCGTCGGGCAGACGGAGTCGGTGAGTCCAAGGCGTGCGATGCAGGGCGAGACGATGCTCGATGCGGTGCTGACAGGTTGCGATGCAGGCGACCTAGCCGGAGTGCGGGAGCTGGCGTCGGACAGCGGTGCGAGTCGGAGCGGTGCGTCGCAGACGTACGAGCGGTGCCCCAAATGCGGTGCGGTCTCGACTCTTGAGCCAGTTGCAGCGACAGGGTCGGTCTGGTCCGGCTGGCCCAGTGAAGCGATGCGATGCGAACTGCGGTGCCCACAGGTCACGGTGCAAGCAGCGGCTCGATGTTGGCGGCGTCGGACGTCGCCTACGGTGAGACCAGGGTTGCGATGCGAAGCGGGGCGATGCGGTCTGCGGTGCAAACAGGTCACCGGCCAGGGATGGATTCGGTTGACGGAGTCGGTTGCAGTTCCCTTCCTCTGTGGCAACTGAAACAGCGTTCCAGAAGCGGTACCCAGAGGCTTGTGAAGTCTTTGCAGTCCCTGAGACTTCTTAACAGGAGGCCAGCTCGGTTTCTGGCCCTTGGAGATACTCAGCACAAGTTTGTAGAAAGTTCAGTCCAGTCCTTTCACTGCCCAAGGCAGAAGCAGCAGCTGCAGGCCAACCCAACAAAGCAACAACACAGCAAAGGGGCAGTATTCCCCCTGGCAGCTCTTCCAGCTCTTCGTCTTGGCAGGTTCCTTGATTCCAGCGAGATCTAAATTCATGGGGTCAGGGCCCCAATATTTATATCCCAAATTCCTTTGTTCTCTGAAGGCAGAGAGGCCTTTGCCTAGTCCAAACCAGTTCTGGAGCACTTTGTTGACAAGTCTCCGTCCCTTCTTTCAGTGAGTAGGCCAGGGACATCAGACGCACCACAGGAGGTGGAGCCAGCATTGTGGAGGGAAGGCACTGTCCTATTCAGGGCCCAGGTGCGACCCCTCCCACCCATCTACAGGTCGATCTGGCTATTCAGCCCTGCGCTGACTCACCCTGTCTCCTGGCATCCCCCAGCCCCTGTCACTCACATTCCAGACACGGAATACACAATCTCGCAGAGGCAGGCTTGGATGGTTAGGCAAGAAAATACCCACTTTCTAAAAGTGGTATTTTCAAACCCAGAATGGTAAAACCAACCTTACTAAAAGCTGCATTTTATCATTCTGAGTCCAGGCATACTAAACTCGAATTTCTACCATGTTCCCGGGGTCAGTTAGGATTATAAGCTGTAATAATCAAAACCGCCCGTTCTGGCCTAGGGGAACAGGTAGCCTTGCAATAGTGAAAAACGAACTAGGCTGTAATTCACTATCAGGACATGCCGCACACACCCGGGCATGTCCTACCTTTCGCGTACAACGCACCCTGCCCACAGGGGTACCTTGGGCCTACCTTAGGGGTGACTAACATGTAGCAAAGGGAAGGTTTAGGGACTTGCAAGTGTGTGCACTTGCCAAGTCGACATGGCAGCCTCAGGCTGCGCACAGGCTCTGCGATGGCAGGCCCGAGTTACACTTTACGGGCTGTTTGCGTGGGTGGCACAATCCAGTGCTGCAGCCCACCAACAGCATTTGGTCTATAGGCCCTGGCACTCGCAGTGCACTTTACAAGGGACTGACACATAAACCAAATAGGCCAATCATGGAAACACCAATCCATAACACATTTTATACAGGAGCACTTGCACTTTCCCACTGGACCGCAGTGAGGAAAGTGCGCAGAATCATCACACCAGCAAAAACAGAGTCAAAACCGGGAGGTCAGAAAGCAAAAAGTCAGGGGAAACACGCCAAAAGATGCCAAGTCTAACAACATGTACATGCATCAGTGGATAGGAAATTCCATAGGCGTACTTAGGCGAATCAGAAGTTGTCAGTGTATGTGGGTGTGGGTGTGTATCCATAATTGTGTGAATGTCGTTCTTATGTTGGGTACTGATAATTCTGTTTCTGTGTGTAGTGTGTCTGTCTACTGATAAGTATTGTTATTGGTGTGTGGGATAATTCCATGAGTATACATGTGAATATTAGTAATTAACTTTGTGTGAGTATTGTTTTTTGATGAGTATTTATCTCTATTTGCATGTATATGTATCTTGTGTGAGTATTCATGGGTTTATTCGTAATTGTGAGGCTATTGGTATGCATTGGTGATTGAGTGAAAGTATGTGCACACTAAAGGAAGTGACCCAATTAGGGCCACTCGGGTCACTCGCGACCACCTCTCAGCCTTCCATACAAATGAAGAGTCGGTCAGACAGTAGAGAATACAAACCAATATATATTTATTCAGATACACTCGAGCGGAGCCCAGTCTGCCCAGTCGCTTGGGGTGCTGCAGAGAGGACTGACCTCAGAAAACATGGTGATACATTATGTACAATTCAGGACCAATAAGACACGCCCAGACTGGAAATTTCCAGTTGGAGCCAGTTACACAAAGAAGGTACAGAGGGATAAGTTTCGATCCTGAGACTAGGCACACACTATCTATATGCCAAGGTCGTTCTGCCTGTGCCCATCGCTGGGCTTCTAGCTAGTGGGAAAGGTATGCACTAATAAGAACAGTGTATTCATTTGTACAGCGAGGCCCAACCTTGAGGGAAACGAAAATCACCAAGGCTGCTTCTTGCAGAGACAAACAGAAGTTAGTTTCGATCATGACTCAAAATGTCGGCTAAACATACAAGCATTTGCAATGCAATAGGTCTCGCAATTATAAGACTTTGATCTATTGGCATTGTAAATGACAATGCCTTTTATTTATGTGTTGTTTTTAAAACAAATAAATAAAAGGTATTGTCATTTACAATGCCAATAGCTTACACTCTCGCAAATGCGAGACCTATTGCATTGAAAATGTTGTATACTTTAGTATATACTTATATGTGTATGTACTTTGTGGGCTCTGGAGATCAGCCCTAGGACTTGTCTACTTCCGCTTAGGAACTTTTTTTCTGTTCAACTGCCTATATTTAACTGTCTTGATAGAAAACGACCAGCAGAGGTCAGTAAAATTCCAGAATTGCTTTCTGCTGAGGGACTTTCTTTTTTTTTTTCTTCTGGCAACTGCCTCTATTTAACTTTCTTGATAGAAAACGACCAGCAGAGGTAAGTAAAATAGTAGCATTCTCTAGATTCCAGTCCATAGAAATTGTCTTCCACAAGCACCCGTAGACAATAATATTTTTTTCAAATCATGTATTTTCAGTGATATGGCCACTGAAGGCCCTGATTTTATATTAAAAACACAGCTTTGGACTATACCATTTCCCGCTGAAAGCCACTATTTCCCTCCATTTGTTCCCATACCTGGCGTGTCACGCAGTTTGGTGCTTACTTTGCCTCCATGTTAAAGAACAGTAGATGTTTCAGCACCCAGGCTAATGTGCTGCATAGCTAAATACATATAAGGTCCCAAAGGCGAGACCGATTGCATTGCAAATGCTTGTTTTTCAAGGAACCTCACAACTCCCGTCCCCCCAGAATATAGCGGATGATTTTACAACTGCAGAATTACCATTTTAAAGTACTGTATCAACCAAGGGCTGACAGTCCAGCTGACTGTCCCTCACTTCATTGTGTAAGCAGAAACTACAGTGTCGCTGAAAGTGCCGTTCCCTGTGAATCCGGTTGGACAAACTGGTGAAGATAACAGAGGAGGAGTGGCTGCAGAAATGAGAGAGGTAATGCTCAGTGGCAGATGGAAGATGTTCATTGCTAACTGCAGGGGCCTGACATGAGGCGTAGAAATATGATGGTGCCGTTATGAAAATTAAGAAGTGAATGGAGTGTTTCTTTGGAGGGATTTATTCTAAGGGGAAGCCACATTGTTCCCTGCTGGCCATTCAGGAAGAGATAGTGACCCTTGCTCATGCAAGGCACCAAGGGGTGGCAGAGATCAAGAATCGCTTCTGTGAGAAACTATGGTTTCCTGGAATGGATAGAATAGTGGAGGAATGAGTCAGCGAGTGCCTACTTTGCCAGTTGACCAGTGAGCTGGAGACACAGGCCCCCGTAATAACAGAAGATCAGGCAGAAGAGCCGTGGACTGAGCTGTCGGTGGATTTCTGGGCATTTCCGGACGGTCAACAAGTGATGGCCTTAATTGATGCGCATTCCAAATTCCCAGCTGTCGAGATTATATAGTCTACAGCGTTTGAGCATGTCAAACCCAGCTGGAGAAGACTCTTGCTGCTTTTGAAATACTTAAGTTTATTAATACAAACAATGGTACTCCTTTTTAGGAGATAGAATTCAAGAGTATTGATTTTTTTTTTTTTACTTCTTTTTTTATTGGGTTTTTAACATAGTGGAATACAGTATTACATCCTTGCTGGTCAAGACACACATATATATTTGTACATTCAGCTGACTGCATTCATTTACTAATTACTGGTGTGTGGTAGGTCTAGTGTTCGTAGCCGGTGCCTTGTTAGTGTCCTGCTGTGTTGGAAGGAGTGAGGTCTGGTTTTATTGTGTTTGTCTTCGATTGTATGATCTCTCATCTACCCAAGAAAGTGTAGGTGAATATATGAGGGGATGTAACTGTGGATGAACTACTGGGGGTAGTCTGAACTGGGAATACTCTGAGGGGATGAGTGCTCAGTAAAATATGAGGTAATAAACGCCGCTGTGCTTCAATTCTTGTGTATGCACGGGGCAAGCGCAAAGGGAGTCGTGGCTTCGCTCGGGTCCAAGGAGGGTTATCTGTGTGTATTATTAGTTCACGTTCTGCATTTTGTTCTAGTCTGGAGGATTTCCGGGTTTATGTTCATGGACGGATGTGTTCAATGATGCGTGTGAGGAGTTTGTTGATGATACGGGGGATCTGCTCTGTTCTGAGGTATGTTTAAAGGTGTGTAGGAGCGCCGCCCACTGTAGGGAGATCCGGTGTTTGCGAATGCCTCGAACTTCTTCTTGTCGAAGGGCGTCCTCTTCTGACGCTCTCCATTTGGCAACTGCGCCTGTCCAGGTTGCTATTGGTGGCCCTCTTGGGGTTTGCAAGTGCATGGCAATCGCACGTTTAGCCAATAGCAAGGCAGGGATGCGAATCGTGTCTCAACTTTGCATTGTTTGCGGCGCTTGAATATGCCTAGCGCACAGGCGTCCCAGGTGGCGATGTCTATGAGCCCCGTTACTTCACGGAGTGTAGTGTGTACTGCCTTCTAATATAGTTGTAGTCCTGGGCAGCTCCAGAACATGTGGAGGAAGGTTGCGTTGAGGGCGGAGCATCTTGGACATGCGAATGATGTGTTGGGGTAATATCGCTGGAGGTGTTCGGGCATGAGGTATGCACGATGTAAAATAAAGAATTGTATATTTTTAAAATGGTAATTGCGTGACACTTTTTTGGGGTACTCTAGTGCTTGCTCCCATTCTTTTTCATGCAATGGTCTCTGGAGCTCCTCCTCCCATTTGTTACGGAGGGGGTGAGTGATTTTGCTGTGAGATCACGGATGGCTCTATATATCCACGTTATTATGTGGCATCCAGGGCCCATTTGTGGTATCGCGTGTAGGACCGGGTGTGTTATAGGTTCCATGTTTGTCATGTGTCAGGCTCGGTGGCAATTCACCACCAGTTGGCCATACAGGAGGAATTGGCATTTGGGAAGATATGTGTCGGCTGCTAGTTCCTCAAATGGGAGGAGGAGGCCATCTGAATTCAAGACTATTGATATCAATGATCACAAATTACCCCAATGGCCCCTCGTGGACAGGGAAGTTGAGCGATTTATGCTCACTTTCAATAAAGTGCTCCACATTGGTGTTGAGAGTGAGGAAGACTGTGAGTGGGCAATGTATTGATTCTTGAGAAAATATCAGTGTACACTGCATTGCACAACAGCGTGTGCCCCTGCCACTTTGTTGTTTGATCGGTGGACTGGAAATGTTATTACCCCAAGACACAGAGAGTAATAGATCAACAGAAAACACAGAGAAAAGGCACCTTTATAACCATAAGTTCAGCTGGAAAAGACATGCTGTCACCCCCACCATATGCACTGGTAATGTAGTAGTGATTCGAAATAGACATTCTGGGTGGAAATTCAGGACGCTGTTTGTGAGAAAATCCTGGGTTGTCATCAGAGTAAAAGGAACAATGGTTACGGCTAAGAGGGATTCTGACGTGGTTACCCAAAATGTGTCCACATTCAAAATAGTACACAGGAGCATAGTTGAATCCCAGATCTACCTGCTGATAACGAACTTGTGTGTGAGCTGGCGATGATTGAGTGGGTTGGACTAGAGAACATCCATCTGTCCCCGTCAACTGAGACTCCTGTGGGGTCAAGGACCAACAGAAGTGAAAAGAAAGAATTGAGTGAGACTTTGAGGTTCTGTGAGGAAGATGGCTGGTCTCAGCGAAGTAGCCAATGGTATGATTTAAGGCCAAGCTAGAAGCTGAGTGACTGTTTAATGTCTGTAAATAGTTGTAGGCTGATGATGGGAGCAATTGTTGTTCATGTTTGTTTGTTTGTCTCAAAGTTGGGAAGGATGTAGTGCGCCACCGGGCATGGAAGGTCAGCTGGGTGACGTAGCACGCACCTCTTGGCTTGGCTGAGAGAATAAATAAAGGTGATTAGGACTTGCTCGGGTTCTCACATGAGTTCTATTGCATGGCACACTTGTGGTGTGTATTCACTGCTCTGCACTCTCTGCATACCAGTGTGTGCGCGATTGACTTGCTTCCAACGATCTGCTAGAAAACATAACCATATCAAACCCATCCCGCCCTTCTCCGACTGCCCTCTGTGCAACGCGATACACAAATCTCCAGGGTTCGCTTCTATATGCCAAATTTCTTGAATCTAGTAGTCAGACATACAGTGTTAATGTCCATATTATGCACTAGCTCTCAATCGTATGCTGTAAGGTGTGTCGCAGTTCTGCATGGCATGCTGTAAGGTATGTCTTCCACCTGACAGTTCCTGCTCTTACCTCCATTGCTTAGCTTTGTTCTGGCATGGTGATCCCTTCTTCGAATTCTTGTTGATACATTTGTTGCCTCAGTTCTGCGTGCTCCCACCTTTGCCTCACATTGCCACCAAGACAGTCCTCTGCTCCATGGCATTCTTTCTGAAATCTGCAATTTCTCTCTATTGACTGGCATAGTTCCAGTTGCCTGGAAGCAATGTTGTTGTGCCGCTCCTTAAACAGCATGGCACAGGCAGCCTTATTTTTGCAAATTATAGCTCTGTATCGCTGTTGCAGGTCCCTAAGAAAGTGGCAGCAAGTATGGAAAATAATCAACTTTCTGCCTATTTGAACTCAACCTATGTGGATTTCTTACCTTCGCACACCACAGATTGTCTTTTGACTGGACTCTTGAGTTGCACAAGATCATAGAAGTGGATCTGTTGCCGTTGTCCATCTAGTGCTTTCCACTGCATGTGACGCTCTCTTCCCACTCTCATACAGCGTTTTAGAGGTGGAAGTGAGGCACAGTGTCCTAAGTGGGCTACCATTCTCAATGCTCTCAGGCAGTCATACTTCATAACCACTATTCTCCTCCCAAGCTACTTTTCTGCTGAGTGCCCCAGGCTTCTTCACATATCTAAACCCTATATAACATCTGTGTCAAGCCATGATTGGCACTTGTTCATCATTTTGAGTTTCTGTTTTACAGCTATACCATGGTAATGAGTAAGTTATCACCCAAAAGTGTGTTAAAACCTGAATGATCACTGTGAGTGACTGGAGGAAAGCTACTCATTAGAACCAAAGTTAGATAAACCTGACCTTTATATATTGGTGGTAGTACCACGGTACAGTCTGCCATCCTTCTATGGCCCATATTCCTGACAAACAACCAGAAAACTCAGATTTTTTTTTGGACTGCATATTTTCTCTGAAACATCAAATGAATAAATTAATCTCTTGCTTTTTTATTCTGGTAACTGAAAATTAATCTTTGACCAGAAGCATTACAACCGGATATCCCATGTCCTGAATAAGATCCATCTGCCCAAAAGTATACTATTTAAGTGTTGATGCATACCTCATAAAGCACTCTATAGGCAGGACCTAACCTTTCTTTAAGTACACTTTCAAAGACATGTTCCACCTGCTACCGTAAATATTCTATCAATCAATCAATCAATCAGGGTTTGTAAAGCGCGGCTACTCACCCATGAGGGTCTCAAGGCGTAGGGGGTGGGAAGGTGGGCGGGGCTGCTGATCCGTCTGTGCCCTGGGGTTCAGCCAAAGAGCCAGGTCTTGTGATCCTTCCTGAATTGGGTCAGCGGCGGGGATTGCCTGAGGTCAGTGGTAGGGTGTTCCAGGTCTTGGCGGCGAGATAGGAGAAGGATCTTCCTCCGGTTCTAGTCTTGTGGATCCGTGGGATGGTGGCCAGGGCCAGTTGGGCGGAATGGAGGTGTCTGGTGGGTACGTGGAATGAGAGGGGGTGGTTCATGTATGCTAGTCCTGCATCATGGAGGGCTTTGTAGGTGTGCGTGAGGAGCTCTAATGATTCTTTTGTTGACTGGAAGCCAGTGGAGTTCTCGGAGGTGTTTGGTGGTGTAGCTGTGGGGGCGATGTCAAGGACCAGTCTACCTTCAGCATTTTGAACGTTCTGTAGTTTCCTGAGGAGTTTCTGGGTGACGCCGGCATAGGGTGCGTTGCCGTAGTCGAGTCTGCTGCTGATGAGTGTGTGTGGGTGACCCTTTGTCTGGATTCGGTGGGAATCCATCTGAATGTCTTTTGAAGCAGGCGAAGCGTATGGAAGCATGCTGAGGAGACGGTGTTGATATGATGGTTCATTGTGAGCGAGGAGTTCAGTATGATACCAAGGTTTTGTGAGTGGTCCGTGGGGGCGGGGAGGTTCACAATGCGGCGGGCCACCAGGAGTCGTCCCAAGCTGAGGGAGTGGGTCCCAGGATGCGGACTTCGGTCTTGTCCGAGTTGAGTTTGAGGCAACTTTTTTTCATCTAGGTGGCAACGACCCTCATCCCCCTGTGGAAGTTGTTTCCGGCAGTTGTGGGTTCGTTGGTGAGGGAGAGGATCAGTTGGTTGTCGTCAGCGTATGAGCCGATGTTGAGTCCGCAGTTCCTGACAATGGCCGCGAGTGGGGCCACTCTAAATGGTCCTTATGTCCATAGTGCCAGAACTGGTGGCTGCCCAGTCATATCTTACTTCTGAGGGTTGGACTACTCTGCCATATCTTACGTCTAGGGCTGTAATATTCTAAACTACTTTGTAGAAGCAAAGTAAAACCTTTACATGCTACTTAAGACCGTTTTTTAACTAGATCCCTCAAGGAGTACTTTCTGTCCTTTAGCTTATGCCTGGTTCTGAGGTATGTTTAAGGTTCTCTTCAGCACACAACATTTCTGTCATCATCTTTGTCATCACTTATATAAACCACCTTGGTCTGCATGCAATGTGACCACGTTCCACTCTATTCAGATTCAAACCACCTTTATTTGTAACTGCTTTACTTTCACCCTATTTAGCATGCCATGCCATATACCCCTAACTGGTTCTGCCTCTAATGTGACACTTCACAATCAGGGGCATCAGAACTCATTATATACCACCATTCAAAAGCCCTCTGTCCAGTACTGACACTTTATTGTGTGTGTCAAAAATATATCCCTCAGAAGTGCTGCATTTTCCTGTCCTCCCCACCCCCCAATTTTTTACACTCGAAAAATGACTGAAATCAAAATGTCTAAGATGGTATATATACATGGTTGTCTGAATAACAAACTCAACCTCCATTACGGGTGGCCCTGAAACTGTCCAGCCCCAACAAAGGTGGTAAAAAAAAAAAACCTGAAGATGCTTCATAGTTCAGACATTTTTCTTTGGCCACGTGTTCAAAACTGAGACACTATAGTAGCTAATGCACAGCTTCCATACATGTATATTCACTGAAGGATACTGAACACTGACTGAGAGAACCTCTCCACTACAGGTCCAGACTGCCTCTACCAAAGGTCACTCGCAACATTCTAACTATGCACTGGCGAAGAAAGTACTAGATGGTACTATTAAGTACTAGATGGTACTATTTGAACAGTGGGAATGTTGTCCTGCAAAAGAGCTAAGTAACCTAAATACATATCGCTCCCCACATAGAACAAGCATTTGCAATGCAATAGGTCTCGCATTTACGCGAGTTTGAGCTGTTGGCTTTGTAAATGACAATGCCTTTTATTTATGTTTTGGTTTTTGAAACATAAATAAAACACATTGTCATTTGCAATGGCAATAGCTTAAACTCGCGTAAATGCGAGACCTATTGCATTGCAAATGCTTGTTTCTACATGTTCTCGGGGAATAACCCCCTTGAGCTCTCCTAGAAGAGGCCTGGCTCACTGGTGCCCTGTGAATAAAGGCAAGTGTAACTCTTCACCACTATCAAAGATCGTGTCGGTACACTAATATAGGTGGCATATAAAACAGACAACAGAAGTTATATTAATCATTCAGTTATTATGGAACTTCAGCAATGTCAATTATTGGAGAATCGTCAGGGTTATGGTCGTGACATCACTTTCTGGAAGAGGTCAGGGGTAATAGGTCACATCCCGGGATTTCATTAAGTCCAAAGGGTGTGTGGCGTCACTTCCACTTCCCCTGGCATTTTGGTGAATCGACGTCCATGAACCACCCCCCGCTCATGAGAGGGTGGTACACAGAATCTCTGCTGTGTCTTATTTATACCGCCTGAAAATCATAGGTGATCGTGGGATCTTCTTCCGGTCCTAGGCTGACAGCCACTCTTCTGTGGATCATGCACATGGAAAGGGAACGCATGCCCCAGAAACCTGCCTCTGCCATTGGTGCAGGGTGTCAGGAAGATTCATGAAAGTTACCAATCTGAAACCCTATTAGGGTTAATTCAGTGGTAAACAAACCAGACCTAACCTTCCACCTGTCCACCACACTCACCATAAACCAGTGCACCAACACAAGGGTCACGCTGAGGAAATGTGCGTTGTGTGCAGACATACTCAAGTGTAACAGTAACTAACACCAGACTTTACACATCAATCTCTCTCTGCCTCGGAAAGGTAAAAGCTCTTGGCTCCTAGTGCTCTGGAACATCAGTGCATGAAGTCCTGGAACGCCTTCTCTCTGAGGTTGACAGGAGTAGGACAGCTTCCCTTGGCCCCATCCAGACCATTGATCCATCCATCTGAGCACCCCCAGTACCTCAGTGACTGCAGCCCTGAGCCTTTCATGCTCTCCTTGCATAGATCCCGGGCACACACTGGAGCTCGAAAGAAGGCAGGTGCTTTGAAGCACATGCACCCAAGCTCTAGTTCACAGCCCTAGTGCAGCAAACATTCATGTCCAAGCCAACCCCCACCCTGCAGAAAAAGGCTCACTATTCACCTTTGCTGAAGCCCCCGCTCATATGAAGTGGAAAGCGGCTTGAGGGCGTTAGGTATTGTATATGAATTTATATAATGCTTACACCCCTGACAGGACAATGAGGCAAATTCGCGGATGGCTAGCATGTTGCATGACGGAGAGTGCATGGATGGAAGCAACAGGCCGCCTCCATCTATGCATCCTGTATCCGTCAGAACCGACCTGACGCTGCAGCGCTTGTTTTTAACGAACACTATGTCACAACACAGTAGCAGTCCACTCTCGGTGTCAGAAACCAGCAGTTCCTCCAATCACTGACTGACAATATCGGTACCTTTGACATGGTTCAGCGCCCTGCTGTCGGCTACGTTCATGCACTACAGATGCTGCATCTATCCACCCACCCACCCATCCATACATACATACATCCATGCAGACCAGTGCTTAATTTGTAAAATAAGAAGTGCCAGGGCTCTAGTGAGGAGGCCACTGCAGCTCGCACCACTCTTTGCTCCTAATAGCGCTGCCAATAACAGTACCATCCACCACAAACATAGCAGTGTGACAATTAAGACTATTCTAGGACCCCCATAGCTATAAGAATGGCTTGTGCCAGTGGTATTAGTAATTGTAATGTATATTGAATCAACAAACAAATGTTGTTGTGCTGTTCTCTAAATTAGGGCAGTATGCCACATGGTGGCGAAGCCTGTCTGAGTGCCGGTGTTGACAGTTAAGTGGCGGTGCTCAGCACCGGAAAGCACCGGCTCAAATTAAGCACTGATGCAGACCACCCATACATACATACATCCATGCAGACCACCCATCCATCCATCCATACATACATCCGTGCATACATACATACATGTTACTTGGCCTGGCCATGCTGCACAACCATCACTGCTGTGCAAGGGCCATGGAAAAGCTGCATTCTTGGCTTGGTATGATGTAGTTGTACAAACACTAGTGGTGACGGACGAGCATGCATTTCATCAGGACCTAGATGCGGCCATTCACGCTGAAAGAAAGGAGGCGCTGGAAGGATGGCAGAGATGTCCAGTAAATCGGACCGTTCTTGTGTTCTGTAACTTTGTCTTGAGATGCTCGTGTCCACAGACAGAACTCTTCACCTCACCTGTGAAACGCCCAATGGGTGGCGCGTTCCTGCTGCGAACCGTCTAATAGTGAACACATTTTATCATTAAGACCCAGGTGACCCGTGGAGCAGTGTGAACAAGCACAGAACTGAATACTTTAGTGTGTCGACGCTTAGCTCAGTGATCCCGGCGCAGCTCGTCCCAGGGTTGATTCCATGCGCATTGCAGCACGGACAACGGGAGGGAGGGGGGAGAGGCACAGACAACGGTAGTGCGGGCGGGGGGTGGGGGGAGAAGGCATGGACAACAGGAGTGCGGGGAGGGGGAGAAGGGTGCGAGAAGGCACGGACAACAGGAGTGCAGGTGGGGGAGGGGGACAAGGGAGCGAGAAGGCACGGACAACGGGAGTGCGGATGTGGGGAGGGGGTGAGAAGGCATGGACAACGGGAGGGAGGGGGGAGTAGAGAAGGCAGTAGGAGAACCTCATTAAGGAAAATAGTGCTCACAGTCTAAATAACACGTACTGTGTAACACTCGAAGTAAAGGGGCCAGTAGCTATGGGAGGGTACAAATGACGACATGGCTGGAATAAGGAGGGACTAACAAGCCTCATAATCAATCAGAAGACAGCATTTACGAAGGACAAAGACACAAGCCAATGAAAAATATAGGTGGGGGAGTGGGCGGGGCTTCCCTCACGTACTGAACTACAGCAGATCTTCACCAGAGCAGTGCTTGCGCGCTGACTCTCAGCTCGACCTAAAAAAGCACTTATGATGATAATCATTAAATTAGGCAGATGCATTTGCAATATAACCTTCCAGTCGGGATGGAATTGTTTTTTCTACTTGAAGGACAAGACTGTGATTTCATCCAGCTGCTACTTCCTTTCTTGTTTTTAAGTCTGGCTTTTGTATGACAATAAAACGTTACTTACAAGGCAGGCCTAGTTGTATGTAAACATGACTGCAATTAATATTGGAGAATATGTGTAGCAAGCAAGCATAGGGTTTAGACAGCAGACTAACTGTTGAATGGTAATGTTAAAAAATATGGGCTTGATCGCTATGGTTTCTACTCAGAAAGTCCATGTTGTACTAATACTGTTCAAACTAACATGACACAAAGAAAGCTTTCCACTTTTCGGGTGCACACATTGTAACTGTGGCTGAAATGAAAAATGTCCCTGCAGAGATCCGTCTTGGAAGGAAGGAGTAAAAAGTAGTATTGATTTCCCTATGCAGTATAAAAACTGAGGAATGAGAGATTTCTCAGTGCTCCATTATACATCTTTTGGGATGAAGGTATATCGTTATCGTTACAGGGATCTGGTTAGAGATATTGTAAGGAAATTCCTCTTCTTGCATAATCACCCTCAAAGTTTTGGACCGATGCTGCTGGTTTTTCGACTCTGAGAGTGCACTGAGGCCAGCTAACCAGACCACAGTGCCAGACTAACCCTTAAAAGTGTATGTTTGACTGGCTTATACCCAATTGGCATAACATAACTTACTTAAGAGTCCCTGGTATAGGGTACTAGTGATACCGAGGGTAACTTAAGCTGTCCTTCATTGCTGTAGCACTTATTGTGCAAAAACAATGAGATAAAGGACAGAGCGCTGAAACATTTCAGACACTCACCCCCAGTCACTATTAGATCTGGGTTAAATCCATCATCGTTATTTAGCTCACTTAGCCACCCCAGTTCAGACACAGCAATATGCAAACCAGTCTTGACCCTGAGTGGGACAAAGTAAAACATGTCTCCGAGCCTGCCACTTCAAACTGGTAGAACAGTTTTAAACTGCTAACTCGACGTTGCCATGTAAACCAATGACAAAGTCCAAGCCTTCCTTGTAAATATATATGTCAACACTACAGCAGGCATATTGAATCCTAAGACAGGGTGCTGTATATTAAAAAGTGGGACATATACTTTCACATGTCCTAACAGTAAAACCCCCAAATTGTTGTTTTTGCTGTGGGAACGCTAATAGTCCCATTGGCACTACAGAGTTACCCGCTGACAACGCTGCTGTGCTAACCTCTGAATAGGACTACTAACGTTGGTACTTCAAGGTATCAAAATAATTGTTACATTAAACCTGAAGATGCCAAGTCGACTTTAATATAACTTTTGAATAAAACCTACTTTTAGACAGTTGCCACTCTGTTGCCCTAGATTTTCAGTGGGCATTCGCAGATGCTGGCCACAAGACTGCCTTCTTCCCTTCTGGGGAGAGATATTAATGACTCCCAGGAAAGGACACAATAGAAGCCTGCCATTGGAATAGGGGATACCTCTCCCTGGCAGGAAGCTACACAGGATGTGAGCCCAAAATGCGAGCTTGAAAGGGGAAGCTGCCTTTGAAAGGCAAATGGTGGAAACACACGAGAAGGGCTGCTCTTTTGTCCTGGTAGACAGGTTGGTGTCGGGGACAGAGAGAAGAAAACTGTTGCCAAACTAATTTTCCCATGAACATGTCGCTCTCAGGTAGCTACAGCTATAGGCTGAATATGTAGATGTATTTTTACAGCCGTATGTAATTAACCTGCCATCTAACATCAGAGATACAAAGCATGTTCTTAACCTCTTTAATGATTTCACATGGGACTCTAATATAAGGTTTGTTACCATGGATGTAGTATCCCTTTATACTAACATCAGTCATCAACATGGTCTATGTGCATTACGTCATTTTCTATACAAAGGGCCAATAGAACTGTTAGAACACTCTGAGATGCTGATCGATATGGCTAGACTGATTTTGGAACACAACGTCTTCCTGTTCAATGGGAGGTGGTATTGACAAATATGTGGGACTGTGATGGGTTCCAGATTTGCGCCGTCGTTTGCCTGCCTCTTTATGGGGTGGTTCGAGGTGGCGCATATCTGGGGCCCTGAAGGAGCGAAGTGGCAAGATTACATCTGTTACTATGGCAGGTACATTGATGACTGCCTTTTAATTTGAACCGGGAATGAGGTATAATTTCAGGATTTCTTTGCATATATGAACAAGAATCCCTTTAACATGGCATTCACTAAGACGCATAGTAGGGACAAGATTGTATTTCTGGACATAGAACTGTACATACACCAAGGAAGAATCTGTAGCAAAATGTTCAGGAAAAGTACATTGTGTAACGCCGTGCTACAAGCCAGCAGTGCACATCCCAGATCCCAAATTAATTCAATCCCATATGGTGAACTCTTTAGGGCACGTCGTAACTGTAGTGTTGACACAGAATTTGCCAAGTGTGCGGATGATATAAAACAAAGGTTCCTGGCCAGGCGCTATGATAAGGGCATCATTGTGAAAGCAAAAAAGAGAGTAGCTAACCTTGCCAGGTGCGAGACTCTGAAGACCAAAGCTAAGATGAGAGAAGGTAACAACGTTCCCATTAGATTAATTACAAGCTACCACCCCCTGTCACATAAGATATATGGTATACTCAAACTCTACTGGTATCTACTCACATCAGATGCAACTTTACAGCCACATAGATTGAATCACCCGAGTGTTACCTATCGCAAAGGAAATACGATACACAATGTTCTGAGTCCTAGTTATCCCAGATTGCGGAATGGTGGGTACACATGGCTACATAAATAAAATATAGGATTATACAGATGTGGTAACTGTAGTGTGTGTAGACTTGCAATTCATGATATTCATGAGTTTGAATATAATAGGTCTAGGAAATTTTACATAAACACACACATTGACTGTACCACCAAATTTGTGATTTATGCTATTATCTGCAAATGCGATAAGATCTATATAGGGAGTACTATTAGATACCTTAAAGAACGCATCTCTGAACACTTCAGGGCTCTGAAGAATTTGAATATCAGATACCCTATTGCTGTTCATGCTCTGGAATGTGGGGCACAAAGCAAGCAGTTGTTTAAGTTTCATGGCATTGAAGTGGTACAACTAGATGTGAGAGGTGGCAACCACAAGCTTAAACTAAGGCAGAGGGAGGCCCGATGGATCATGGTATTACGGGCCATTGACAAAGGCCTCAACATCAATAATGAACTGCAGTATTTTCTGGGGACTTAATGTATGTTACCTTGACTATAATATTGCTGTTAAGAATTTATATTACTGGAATAATCAACTGTTAAGATTCATCTGTATATCTGGATACATGGTTTTACTGGAAATGACTTTAGTGCGTAGTGCCATTCTTATAAACATTTCCAATGATGGGTCTATGTAGGATGTAATAGCATAATGTGTTACGTGCACTACACTCTTTGGATCAATGCTGGCTATTTCGGGACTTTCGGGGATTCTCATTTCCTCTGATAGGACGAACATTTTTCTCTTCTCTATTTCTCTTTCTCTTAATATTTTCTCTTATTAATTTTTCTATTTCCCTTTCACTTTGTTTCCATATACTTTAGGTAAAGTCTGCTTGGATTTTAAATTGACAGTTGTGGCCTTGCTACATCGATTTTTTTTATACCGTACACTCCATAGGAACTCAGGAGTTAATATGGACTATGTTGATGATAGATATTGACACATACGTGTTCCGCTGTCTCGTCCCCTCTTTTCTTATCCGGAATAAACCCTAGTGGTTCCCGCAATTTGTTACCTTTAAGTCGATTTTGAGGCTGGACAATAATTTGAATAGTACTGGCTGACTTAGTCTAGGCATTTACCTCAACAAACTCGTAATTACATTTATGTCATGTTCAAGGGCTTGCCAATAACTATATGACCGTTAGGATTTGTGTCTGATTGATTTTCCTTGTAGTTACACTTTAGTATTGATAGATTTATGTATAATGTTAACTAGACTTAGTGATAAGTAATACTTGATATGTGGATAACACAGATTACCTATACCTCCTTTCGATTTTAATAATATTGTGTTCGTGGCCCGGTTTGAGGTTATGAAGGTCGCCGTTGACATGGGGCCATTCCAAGATGGCGCTCGATAACTAGTTTCGGACATATAGTAAATTGGGAGTATATTTTTTATCGCGAGAACACTCGCCATTAGTCCCTTGTCTGTTGTGTCTATACAGGATATTTAAGGTGATTTAAAGATGGCGCCCGTGCGAGATGCCATCCGATCGACAGGAGTACTCTCCTTGCAGGACAGGAGCCGCGTGTCTGGTACGTCCATATTACTTAATGGGGCTTATGATTTTGCCAATGCTATGTATTGATATTATGCCCATAACATCTTTAACGATAATCTATTTTCAATCAAAAAATGACAGAAGATTGAAAATAGACGATACACGAAAGAACCACGGAAATCACTGGTTCAGTACCTGCATGACTGATTAAGCGTGCAGTTGCAATATAGACTCCCTCAAATCTAGAGGAAACCAATGACAGGAGGAGAAATTTTCCCCGCTCACTGAACAAGTGAAGGAGGGTCGTTATATATATACAAGCAACGTATTTTCCGAGAAGCATTACGGAGCAAATTATGGCAGGTGGATATTGGCCACGCCCACTAGCAGCTCCCCCCACTAATGAGTGCTTGGGAGTCAAGATACACTACACTAAAATTGAAAACGGTCTAGATAAATCCCTAAGGAGGATACAAAACCCTTATCGCTTTTGTCCTGAAGAAGGTGGTTTCTTATTGATTGATTACCACCAAAACGCGTCGACGCTACTGTATGTGACTCCAACAACAAAGAATTCTGGATAGGAATATAGTGATATACCAACCAGTTTGTCACATGGATGTTGATATGTTGGATCTTTTTGTCAATTAGTGGATGCACATCGGTGCAACCAATAGGGTCCCCAATGCAGTTGTATGTTTTTATGTATTAGGTTTCTTTCGCCGGTTTTTAATAAATATTGATCATGTTTGTGATGTATGTATTTTAATGCAATATATGAATTTTAACCATTTCTTTCTGTAAAAAACTGTGTTATTTATAACCCCAATTTTTTTTTTAATAAATTGATTATATTACATTTCGAGCTTGGTGGTTGAGACTAAAAGGGAATATAAATTTAGTTCTGCAGAGTGTTATTGAGTTTGTCAATGGTATGGTAATGGTACGCAAGAGTTGATGTTCGTGTGGGTCATATAAAATATCCAAGGGAATCCCTTATATTCTACTCCTGATAATATACCAGCAGCAATAATAAAGGTAACTATGCAATGGCGGGTGAAATATTTTAAATTCAGTGGTTTGCAGAAACAACAAGGGCTCCCTAATACCGGGCGGGGAGGGGGGGGGGTCGATCATCACACTTTTATTGAAGAAGGGGGATGGCAGCAGCCCATCCAATTATAGGCATATGTGCTTTTTAGATGTTTCTGCGAAGACTTTTCCTAAATTATTGTTGGGTAAACTGGAGGAGTGGGTTTCAGCAAACATTTGGTTGCTTGTAGAGCAAGGAGTGTTTTGGGTGGGTCACTCCACAATCGATCATGGTTGTGCATTATTGCCAAGTCCAGTGAGATAAATAAGATATTCTGTTGTTGCTTCGTGGACTTCTGGACACTTTCAATACTATGGACTGAGGAAGGTTATGGGAAAAATTGTCAGCCTTGAATGTACCTTAGGGTCTGTTGACCCTATTACAATAACTACATAACTCGAATTGGACCGAAGTTTAATAGGACCCTTCTGGCCACCTTCATAAAAAGATATATATTGGTAACGGACTGCGCCAGGGGTGTGTGCCAGCTCCAATTCTTTTTAGTTTCTATATGGCTGTTTTGCCCAGCTCATTTGATGTTTTTAGATCTTTCTCTCTGAAAATGGGATCTTCCCATATACTGTGCTATATGTACATGGATCACGTGGTACTATTAGACTATACCCCAAAGGGCCTTCGGGAAAAAAATACTTTTAAAAGATTATTTCTAAAAGCTAATGTATTCGTTTTTGGGAAAGAAGGTGTCACATTTTACCTAGTTTTTAGATGAACGAAAACTGGAAGAAGTTAGAAGTTATATTTAGGGCTGCTTTTCTCTCAATTTAAACTGTGAAGAACATGTTAAAATTATTAACTCTAGAGTACTTTCAGTCAGGTTACCTGGTGAAGTTTAATAAGAGGTATGGGGTGCTTTCATATATCCCACTCATCAGAGCATGTTGCACAAAATTCCGCAAGTAGCAAATTATGGTTCAGAAATTATATGCATTAAAAAAGGTGAGATTTTAGATTTGATTCAAAATAGTTGATTGAAACAAATATTAAGTTTGCCGAAAGGGTCAGTGATCCAAAGTGTTGCAAAAGGAATTTATTATTATGGTCACACAGGGTTGGTATTAGTGTTTTAAAAATTTCTAATGAAGTGCCAAGGTCATCCCAGATCTGTTGGTTGGTGGCTTGACATAGCGAGCGCAGGAAATATACAAACGATATTAAGGAGTACTTCTAATCGTTAAGCGTTTTTGGTGGATGGTATCCGTTTCTCTCACAAAACTGTATCAAAGGAGGGCGCCCTAAGACTGTCTTTGTTAAAAGATAGGTGCCATCTGTCACAGAAACCCTCTATTATGCTACCGTTACAGTCCCATGGCAACTCTGATGTTCAGAATCAGCCCTTCGTTTTGAAATTTTAAAGGAGAAGGAATTTTCAAAATGCGATCTGAAATCAAAATTAAATGTACAAGTACACCTGTTTTAATAGATTGCCCTGTATTTTAAGGTTGCACTGTACATTTTTAAAGCCTTTGTTTTTAAAATATGAGATTTATAGGAGACACAATGTCATCGTTATCCAATATGCACTTTTTTGATGTTACTGTGGAGTTGGGACATTTAAGATTGGTGAGAAGCGTGAATAATTATGACTTATTGTGATGGAGAAGTCTTTTATTTATTTATATATTTGTTTTATTGACAAGTGCCTTAATAAACATAGTTATTTACCTACCTCCCTGGCTCGCCAGTTTTCAGAAGAGCCCAGGACTGGTTAGGTTCCATGAGTGCCAGGCGACTTAGAGTTCAAATGCTGCAGCCATCCCCCTTGGCAAGTGAATGGAAATAGGGATTTCTTTGGGCTCAGTTTTGAAATAAGGACCAGCTTAGAGGAGGTAAACACCCATTCTGCCTTCCCCTGAGGGACAGAAATACCTTCCCCGGGGTGTGGCCTAATGACAAGATGGTCTGGCACCCTAATGATTACTTTTCCCTGTGGGTCTCTGGAGAGCTTTCTGTTCCCATGTTGGAGAGACAGTCAGATTAGTGGTCAATGTCCCAATTTGCCACCCAAGAAGGAAAGAAAAACTGTCTAGAGCCCTGAGGAATTGAGGTGGGGATCACCCAATGTGAGAACGGAATTTCCTCCCATCCCATAAACTCTTTTTTCTTTTTTGTCCTAGTGGTCTTGTGGACTCTCTGAATCCATGGGTGTGCATATTAGTCCTTTGCCACCCTCTCTGCCAGGGAAGGCACAAAGACCACCACAGAAAAAAGTTAGAAACAGAATGGGGCGTAGTGATTGCCCATTCCAACCAGAGGGTCCTTCTGCCCCCCTGGACGGTGAGGCTTTGCCTCCAGCTTTCCTGCCCAGATGTCAGAAAACCCATTAGACACCATGGTTCAGTGTCCAAAAGAAGAATGGCGTGGAGCATTCACCCATCTTGGCATGTGGTTCTTCTTGCAAGCACAAGATAGTGTTTCTGCCACCCAGTGGAGGCAGAACAGGTAGTGTTTACCCCCTCTCTGCCAAGCCCTATGTCTGAACTACGACCAAAGGATCCAAATGACCTCTCACTTGCCATAGGGGTGGCTGTACTATTCACGCTATGGTCCCTGGTTTGGGTTCCAGGGGTGGGGTTGAGTGGGGGCTTGTGTCTGGATGCCAGGCCTGGCATCCAGACCGCATTCTTTAAAAAAAAAATACACACAATCCATGGACCGAAATTCTACATTGGGTGCACGATCTGTTTATGCTGTGATGCATCTTTAATGAATTACCCACCAGCACAGACTGACAAAGGGTGCCAGGTTACAAAAAAAACAAGCATTTGCAAAGCAATAGGTCTCGCATTTGTAAAAGTTAAAGTTTTTGGCGTTATAAATTATAATATCTTTTATTTCTTATTTTGGGTTTGCAGTGCAGTGAGTACTTAACAAAAAAAACTGCCCACGACATGTGCGCCAAAGATAAGAAAGGCGGCGTTTGCCATTTTTGAAGATTAAGCACGCTGTGCCATGCTGCGTAAAATAACATTTAACCTTGAAAAATGTGTGTGCCATGCTGAAACATTAAAGCATGGCGCCTGTGTACATAGAAGTTATGCATGCGACAACCCATGAAGCGGACGGCATGATGATCAAATAAATGGCGCACAGTACTAGGAACAGGCACCCACAGTGTAACATGAGCAGGAAATAAAACAAGTAGTCCCCAAAGGGGCATATGAACACGTACAGCATAAGGAAACTGTAGTTGATCGGTGCTCCTGAGGAAAAAAAGAAGTGATGTATGGGAGCACCAACCAATGAGGAGCCAACAAAGAAGAGCGACGCAGGAGTGACCCAATGGCAAGCAGATGGTGGGATAACTGTATAGTGATTAAAGCAGGTCTTCCAGAAAGCGCATGTGCCCTGCCTAGGCTCCAGCTAAAAACAGGGGATGATATTGTGCATAGCTGAGTAGCTGTTGATAAGTAATAATTATTTTTTTTCTAGTGGCAAACACAGAAAAAATGTAACACCCACCTCACTTCATATTTCCAACTTTTCCATTATGCACAGAGCAGTTGTCATGGGCCTTATCAAGGTTTTTTTAAATCAATTTATTGTATCAGTCTCCACCACTTCTGCTGGGAGGTTGCTCCAAACAATCATTATCATTTTACTAAAAATGTTTTTTCTACTGTTATTTCCAAGCTTCCCCGAGAGTTTGATATACGGGCTTTGAGTTGTATGAGAACTCTGTTACAGAAAAATTATTGCCCAGCACAAAAGAATAGCCACCAGTCAAAAACAATATTAACTTTTGTGATGACAAGTGAGTGTTTTTCCCTCAGAACACAAAGAACATACTGTAGTATATAACTTCAGTCACTTTTATAAGCGCATAGGGTCCACTCCCACAACGGTCAAAGCATTAATCTCAGTTCTTGAGTCTACCTTCATCCTGTGTAGTTTCTTCAGAGAAGGAGATTTGTGCTCACATTGAAGCAAGTTAGCCATTGCATAGTCTGCTGACCTGTGAACAAATGGCCTTCTGTGGATATTGTCTACGGGATTACAATTCAAGAGGGCACTGCTAACATCCAGTGTTTGGGCAAAGAAGGCGCTAGACGGCACTAGAAGTTGTGGGTACCTGGGCATCCATTCCTGGAGCACTAATGGAAGCCCCTAGGGCTTAAATCATTCAGGATTTTACTAGCCCGTCTCTCTGGCTGTGTTTGATATGTATTGATCTGTCCAGCAATGTAGCCTACAAAACTTAACACAATACTTCAGGCTAAGACCTTACTTGCTTTGAGCAGCATGGTAACCCCACATCCTATGTCTACTAAATCGACCTCTCACTGTTCACAGTTCAATAGAGTTTTCTCTGTGCTCCAGATGAAACTGAAAGTACACAATAAATGCAAACAAAGCTATCCTAACGGATACTGATGTCACTCCTTTCGGCGCACGCAATCAAAGATTTAAAAAAAAAACATCTGTCACTCGTACATGTAAATATTGATTCAAAGTTTTTAAAACTTTTTAATGATTTCTGGTGAAGTGCTTTTCTATTAACAAATTAAAAAGTGCCAAACAAATTTTTCGTCATCAGATGTCTCGACAACCAACAAAAACAAAAGGTTACACTGTACTGCTCGGAAAACTAACTTTATTTCCAGCTGCAAATTCTTCCAGCTAGTCTCCTCACCAGGCAACTGCAACAACCTTGCTTGCTATTTTTGCTCGTTTTATGTTTTACATTAGGCTCCACACTGTCACAGAATGTTTATAGAAATTAGTTATAAAAAGAATGGGTTTCATGGTGGATCTCTTTTTCTTCTTCCCTGTTTTAATGCATCAACACTGCGCACACCTTTTAAATTCAGGCCTTGTATCCGATCCCACCACAGACACCGAACTTTTACCACTTTAGCCATCACAAGGAGGCAAGCATGACCTGAAGAAGGGCTGTTGTTCAGATCCATTTTTTGGTCGAGCCTGAGTCAGAGCGAATGCGCTGCTCTTGCGAGACTGCTGTAGTGGAGTATGGAAGAGAAGCCCCACCCACTCTCCGCCCATATTTTTCATTGGCTTGTGTCTTTGTCCTTCGTAAATGCTGGTTTCTGATTCCTTAATAGGCTTGTTAGTCCCTCCTTAGTACAGCCTTGTCTTCATTTGTAACCTCCCATGGCTACTGGCCCCTTTACTTCGGTTGTTACACGGTACGTCCTATTTAGTCTTGTAAGCATTATTTTCTTTATTGAGTCTCTCCTACTTCAGGCATGACGACGTGCTATGCTTACATTGCCCTTTCACTTTCCAAGCAGCACGGACAATGGAGGCCGCTTGTTTGCAATGCCATAGAGCGGCCGTCATTGTCCAGGCTGCTTGGAAAGTGAAAGGGCAATGTAAGCAAAGCACGTCGTCGTGCCTGAAGTAAATATTTTTTCGTGTTCAGCCTTACTCCGTTTTGTTCCTAAGACCAGCCTGCGCCGGGAGAGCCCCTGCGGGGTCAGTGAGGCAGTGCCAGGGACTGGGGGCGGGCTCTGGGGTGCATTGGGGGTACGAGGGGCTGGTGGTACTCTGGACACACACACATTCATGGGGGTGCTGATACTGTGCAGAAACTGAAGGGGGCGACTGCGGTGTAGGAGGAGAGAGGACTGAATGGGGCTGATGCTCCCTGATGAACCACTGATTATAAGGAACAGAGAGAGAGGGGCAAATGGGGTGCTGCTGCTGGGGCACAGGAGTAAACGGGTGGCACTGCTGTGGCACGGGAGTAAATGGGGTGGTATTTCTGAAGTGAAAAATTAAACAGTGTGGTGCGAAGAGAAACAGCAAAGGGGTATTGTAAACGAACAGTTACATTGAGCTTGCAAGATGGATTTTGGGGGGCGGTGGGGGTCTCGCCTAGTAGTGAAGAAGTTGAGTGACTCGGAGGAGGTGAGACTGGGTGCAATATAGAGATCGGCATGACAGCTGCAGGGAGGCTGTTTAGGAGGCGGGCTGGGAGCGGGGGATACTCTGGGAGTTGGGGCAAGAATGGCACACTGGTCTTTGAGACTGCCAGTGGCGAGGAGAAGTGAGTGTGGGTGCTCGACTGGCATAGCTGGGAAAGTTACCTGTTGGCAAAAGTGGCACAGCTGGGGGTTAGGACATATTGACTCTCTGGGAATTCCCACTGCTGGGCGAGGGGAACGTGCACTGCTGCTGAGCTTCAGTAACCCCAGGCTTCTCTCCACAGCCCTTCACGCCAGTCTAGGGATCAAAGGTGACAAGCACAGGTAAGCCCCCGGATACCCTCAGACAGCATGAGTGAGTGACTGGGTGAGACCATATATATAGAGCTCACTAAGGACCAAAGCCATCTCATGGTGCCCCAAAAACTGTATCCTCTGGTGTGCAGGCCAGTTGAAGGGGGGGATGTGAATTTTCTTTGTTTGCTGTTTATTCAGAGGTGGGAAAGTACATTGTAGTTTTTATTGACCAAGCAAATATATCTAAAACAAATCCTGAAATATGTAGTTGTATACCTAAATATGTAGCGCGTTTATTTCTATTTTAATGTAAAAATGGTTTTATATTTTATTTTTATTGTGTTAACAGAACCCCCCTCCGTGGCATTACTGCATCGTAATGCATTTAACTTGTAATCAGCATATGTCTTTCTATATCTGTACACATGAAGGTATTTAATCCATGCTGCCAGTAGAAGTAGATGTAGCCTAAGAAAACATGCTCTTTGCAAGAACACACATTCCTTTCCACAGAGCAAAGGACAAATTTCATGTAATTAGAGAGCACCCGCTCCTGTTGCAAATTCGTTCTCATGCTGAATTTTTTATATCGGAAATATGGCCACGAGGGCAGGATCCACAGCACATTTTTGCGATAACCACTGACTGTAAATAATTTTCATTTCGAGTCACAGTAGGGAAATGTGGATATCCTGAAAAAGTGTCAGTAACAACCTGAGACCATTCCATTTCATGTGAAGGACCGAGGGAACTTTTTTTAACTAGTGCATTAGTGCAAGATTGATCTCTAGAAGGCCCTTCTTGAGCAACGTTTGCATCATTTTCGCTGCTTTGGCAGAAACTCACTTGAAATTGCAGGCGCTGTACTCCATTTTATCAAGATCTCTTCATAGCTTAAAAAACAGAGTGACCACGTGCCGTGTCTAGTGAAGTTTTCAGGAAAATGTATTAAACCTTCAAACTGTCAACCGTGAAAGGCCTGCCTTGTCAGAAAGGGGGTGCACACGTGGTCTCAAATTCTGTGCCGGTCTCAACCTACATGATGGCTCTACTCAGGGCTTTAAGTGGGGGGGGTGGTCTGAGCACCCCCAGTTATTTTGGGGGGGCCTCGAAAGGGGTCTCTAGGGGGCCCTATTTTCGGGCGTCAAAGGTAGGGTGACCAGACGTCCCGGTTTTTGTTTGGTGTTTCGGGTGAGCATGCGCGCGCACTGCTTAAGGCGTGACGTCATTGTAGCAGGAAGGGAAATCCTTTGAAGAGAGACACTTTCTCTCGGGATTTCCCTTCTCTTTGAACACGCAGCGCCACCTACGTCATCGTGCCAGCCATCGGCACAACAACAGCTGGTTAGAACCGGCACAACCCTGCTTTTACGGCCTGCAGCAAGATTTCTCCAGAAACCAGTGTGACCCTGCTCTGCCTTAAAGCAAGCGAGGGACGAGGGTCTACAACAGAATCCAGCAGCAGTGACCCTACCACTACCAGTGCAGCCCTGCCCCTGTCGGCCCGTCATCTCTATGCCTCAAAAACCTGTCTGATTTCTCGAGATACATACCTGCCCGTCTTTTTTCTCAATCATATGTCTATTTCTAACCAACCGACCACCCATCAGTCAGTTTATCCATCCATGGGTCGTTTCATTTACATTATATTCCCTTCTGTGTGTTAGTCCGTCCAGGTGTCTGCTTCTGTTCACTGATCGCCTAATAAATAACGTTTACAGTAACACATATGTGATAACGTGGAACCACACATGTCAAATCACACATAGGATGAACAATAACACATGAAATACATACCGATGTTGGCATACACTCTAGCGCCGGTGCTTGCACACACAACCTGTGAGCCTTCAGAAGGACTTGTGCCAGCGCCGGAAAATACCAATAAACCACCCAGCCACTGAATATAATAACTCTAGATGCATTAGGAAGGGAGTTGATATATATATATATATATATATATATATATATATATATATTACAGTTTAATATAGCTCTGTCTCAACCCGAACGTATTGGAGCGCTTTACGTGAGCTACATGAGCACTAGTTACATTACACAAGATCATATACATTTTGGGGGACTGGGGGCACAGTGAGATTAAGACTTAATCTCACTGTGCCCCCAGTCCCCCAAAATGTATATGATCTTGTGTAATGTAACTTGTGGCTGCATTGAAAATGTTCAGGCACAATTCAGAAGTAAGTAGATATCTCAAGTCAATAGTAAAGCCGACCCAGACGGACCCCTCTGAGTTTCATTTTCATCTACTTTCACATTGCTCTGCTCTTCCTATGTTTACTAACACTGATGTAATTAAGTCCTGTGTGACTGTTAGACCTGGCATCCTTGGCGTGGTTTCCCCTGACTTTTTGCCTCTACCTCCTACGTTTTGACACTGTGATGGATTTCGTTTTGCTGGTTTAGATACTTTGGGCACTTTGCCACTGCTGATCAGTGCCAAAGTGCAAGTGCTCCCTGGTTAAATTATTACTGTGATTGGTTATCCATGATTGGCATATTTGTTTTACCAGTAGGTCCCTAGTAAAATGCACTAAGTGTGCCAGGGCGGGTAATTCAAATGCTACTAGTGGGCCTGCAGCACTGATTGTGCCACCCACATGAGTAGCCCTAAAATGGTGTCTCAGGCCTGCCACCGCAGCGCCTGTGCGCAAGTTGTCCTGGCCAGTGTACACACTGGCCAGGCCTGACCCTTCCCTTTTCTTACACATTGGACACCCCTATGGTAGGCCCAAGGTACCCCCTGGGCAGGGTGCAGTGTATGTGAAAGGTAGGACATGTACTAGTGTGGGTAACATGTCCTGATAGTGAAATACTGCCAATTTCGTTTTTCACTATTGAAAGGCTATCTTGCCCATAGGATAACATGGGGAATGCTGTGTAACATGTTTACCTGCATATCGTCCCATAACGGTAAGATAGACATATGGAATCTGGTATCCCTGAACTCAGAATTTAATAACACATTCTTTAGTGAAGATGGTTTTTAAATTCTAAGTTTGGAAATAGCACTTTTAGAAAGTGGCTATTTTCCTGTTCAACCTTTCTGTGTGCCTCTGCCTGGTTGTGTATTGATTGTCTGGTTTGTGAGTGACAGGGGCTGGGGGTGGCTCCAGGAGGCTGGGTGAGTCAGCACTAGGCTGAATAGCCCCATCTACATGTAGAGTGGTGGGGAGGAGTAGCACCTGGGTCTCAATAGGGCTGTGCCTGCCTGCCACAATGCTGGCTCCACCTCCTGCGGTGCGTCTGATGGCCCTGGCCCACACTCACAAAGGAAGAAGAGGTGCACTGGCAGAGTGCACACAGAACTGGTTTAGACTGGGTCCAGGACCCCTCACACAAGAAGAACAAAGACTTTTGGGGTATAAAAGTAGGACTGGAGCCCCAGTAAAATTAGATTAGGAAACTTCGTGATCAAGAAGGAATCCCTGCCAAAAGAAGAACAGCCAGGAAGACTGAGGAAAAGTGCTGCCATTGCTGAGTGTCTGGGAGCTGACCTACAGTTGCTGTGATTGCTGAGGAAGAGGACCAAGGGACTGTGTGCTGTGTCCCCCTTACTTGAAGAGGAGCTGTGCTGTGTGCTTTGCCCCTCTGAAGCCTGCCTATCTCCAAGGGCCTGAGAAGAGCTGGCCTCCTGTTGGGAACTCAGGGTTACAAAAGTTCTCCAGAACCCACCCTTCCAGCTGCTGTGTGTGTGTCTCTGCGCACAGCCTGTGCCTTATACTTAATAAATATACCTTTTTGCCTATTTTATTATCCTTTGCTGGATGCGACTTCATGATTTTCTTAAGCACACAATGCTAGTTATCTTGATTTAGACCACGCCCCTACTCGGATAGGCCACACCCCTTTAAGAAATTTGCCACGCCCCTTTTAGAGCACCCCCAGTTTTTTTCCCCACTTAAAGCCCTGGCTCTACTTATGTTAGCTGTCAGAAGTCTCGACGCTTCCCAGAGCTATGGGTTACGTGTGAACCCTTGCTCTTTCTATACGGATACATCCGCGGCCTTAGGTTATAGCGTACCTTTTGTTTATTCCTATTCGGACTGCTGTACCTATCGTGAGAGCCTTGCTGGCCCACACCACTATCTTTCAGCCTGAAGACACCTGTGCTGTCACTGGTGCAACATATACCCTTCGCTTCCCTTCCCCCTTCCCCGTTGGTCCTGATGAAGACCCCACCTCCAAGACGTCAAATCTGCTGGTTTTTATAGGGGTCGAAACGTCGACATCTCCTTCCCTTCACTTATCAAACCTGGATGACAGAGGATCTATATCTGCATCTTTTGTTTATGATTTTGCATTTGTATGTTTTGCCAGTAATTTGGCAGGTTAGGTTATCATTATTGTATATTGATGTATATATATGCACCACCTTTCCCCCTGCACATCACTTTCACTTATCCTAACTATGCACCTATCACTTCACGCTGTATGCACCTGTTTTTACTAAATGTTAAATGTGATATTCAGTTCACAATTTTTGAGCCTATGATCTATGATGACAATTTTTGTGATATTTATTAAATCATAATCATTTATTGAATGAGCCATTTGGTGTTGTCATATTCTTTGTATATAGACCATGTATTGGTTGCAGATACATTGTGAATATTTTCCACTGTGACTATCTTTTGTGTACCACTACTTATGTTTTTAGCAGTTGTTTAGCACATTGCTGCCTTCTGTCTGGCCCCATACCGCCCTCAGAAATCCTTCTGTCCGGCTCCATGCCACTCTCAGAAATCCCGCAGTGCCTCTCCACACAGTATGGTTTGTTCAATGTAGCGCTTCGTGATGGTTCTCACTGGTTTAAGGGTTGAGTCCTGTATGGCACTATGGGTGTGAGTTTGCATGAACACTTGTTGTCTGTGTTTTCAGAGACTAAGTCTTGCATGAGAACAATGCAAATTCGGCTGAGAATCAGCTGTCACACTAAGAGGGACGATTCACCCACACAGTTAAACATTGTGACCTGAACCCGCAGCCATGCTGGCTTGCGGAAGAGCCCAGATTGCCAGCCAGACGTAGCCGGAAACCGCATAAACGCACTGTGCTGTGCATGTGATGAGTGAGTATACATCATCTTAATATGTTCAAACATTTGACTGCAGCCTGAGCAGGTCAACAAAATGTGTGACTGCAGCGGTGCAGGATCGCAAGGTTAGACAAGAGAAAGCCAGTCGTAGTTCATTGGTCAGAGCCTGGGACTCCTGTGTGGTATCCAGGTCATGTGTCAGTTTGGCCATTTAAGCATTTAGGCAGCTGCAGCCAGCCCTACCGCCACAGATGAGGGCCCATGTGCACTACTCTGACCTTAGATGCACTGCCACGGCACCGTCAGCCCGGTCTGTGTGTGCCTGTCTCGGTACAGCCAGGGATGGCCTGCTGTGAGCGACTTAATATCAATTCAGTACAGTTCCTTTCCTTACCTACTCTACTGAGGTTTTGGAGTTATGTTTGGTTTTATTTTGGTGCATTATTCATTTTATATATATTTTTTTAAACATTTTACAGTTGTGGCTTCCTTTGAAGTCGTCAATGCTAAGAGTTGTATAATATCACTTTCTGGTGATGTCATCAGTTTTCATATTAGTTCTCATCCATGTAAAACTTGAGAGCACTGTGGTTTGTGTCGAGGGTAGCGAGCAGTAAGACTTTGCTATTTTTTTCCCATTCCACAAAGGTGAACAGATGCGTGATGTCCAACATGTTGTGTTTTTTTTTTTTGTCCTCATTCACCTCAGAAAAAGAGAAAGATGTCCATTTTTGTTTCTGCCCATTGTCAAGAGGGATACCAACCGCTACCGGGCATACTCCAATAGACACCAACCTTTCTGTGGCTGTCTCTCTTACGCGGTATAACACCGATACTGCTTGATTTTCCAAAATTCGTAAGGGCCCTGAAGCAGTCCAGGAGTGTTAGCCGGTGTAATCATTGGACGTGAATTTATACTTGTATCAGCAATTTTACTCAACAATTTTTTCGTACCCCTTCTGGGCTCTCCAGCCAAGCAATTAATAGTTTCCAGAAAGCTTTCTTTTTAGACTTTTTCCCTGAAAGATCCATCTTCGACATATATATAAGGGATTCCAGCCATTCTGAGTGCTGTGGAGGTATATTGCTCACCCATTTACGACAAACTTCTCTTCTGGCCAGTAACATTGCATAAAACAACAGATCTCTAAAGTTACCAACAAGTTCGTCGACCACCCCAAAGATAACCAGAGAAAGGCTTACCTTTATTTGCCGACCCAAAATACCTGTCATAGTTGTTTGTACTTTTTTCCAGAACTCGCTGATTGCTGGGCATTGGAAGAACATATGGATGTCTGTAGCCTTTTCCAACCCACATTTAGCACAGCTGATTCGGCTTCCTTTCCCCATCTTAGATAGTTTCTCGGGTGATATATATACCCTATGAAGTGAAAACAGATGGTTTCTTCTTAAAAAAGCAGGTTTAACTATGATATAAAGAGTGCGCATGGATACTTGCCAAATATTCTGCAACTGCTCCCGCGGCAAGTGATTTCCCCACAACTCCTCCGCCAGAGTGAATTCTCCATCCATGATGTCCTGAAGATGCCAATACCAGAGTGCTACTTCTTTGCTTCCTGATGGTTTAGTCACCAATTGATCTTCTAAAATATTACCAGTACCCAATGTCGATTCTCTACTTTGCGCCCAACTTTTTAGTTGTAGATATTTAAACTTTGAGAGAGTACCCTTCATCAGTCCGTTTAAATCATACCAGGATAGCAGATTTCCTTCTCTAGTCAGATCCCCCCAGACCTTTAGGTCTGCATCTCTGATTGGTAACGCCAACTTGTCGTTGAGACACTCTGGGGTTCCTGGGGAATCCCACATCGGGGCAAAGTGAGAGTAATAGTCTAATTTCAAAAGGCGTCGGATGTGGTACCACATTGTTGCCATTGAGTGCAGCACCTTCAGTTTAACTTTTAAAAAAAATGTGGGATCACCAAATTTGAAAAGGAAGCCATCAAGCTTTATTTTATGCTCTTTTAGCATGGCTGAGAACATTAAACCTGTTCTGGATCCATCGGGAATCTTTATAAGCATTCTGGAATTTTTTAATTGGAAAGCCCACGCATAATATTGTATGTCTGGCAAAGATAGACCTCCCTTCTCCCTTCTTCTTCGTAGCTTCTTCCAAGAGATCCTAATCCCTTTATTAGCCCAAATAAAAGAATTTATTGCTTGCTGTATGCTGTGTATAGTGGCTTTGTCGAAATGTAATGGTAATGAATTGAATATGAAGGTAATCTTTGGCAGGATGCTCATCTTGACCAAGTTGACTCTCCCTAAAATAGTTAACGGGAGGTGTACCCAGCTTTTCATTAGTTGGACTATCTCTCTAAACACCCTTCTTAAGTTTGTTTCAGCAATCACGTTGATATCTTGAACTATTCTTAAACCAAGATATCGCATCTCCTTTTTAATTAATGGGTTGCAACTTACTTGGTTCCATATCATTGCTTCGGTCTTGAGCTCATTTACTGAGTACCCCGACACCTCTCCAAATTCTGTTGCTATACGTAAAATTATAGGTAATACAGCATCTAAATTGGGAGAATATACCATGAGGTCGTTTGCATATAGTGCAACTTTCTTAACCCAATTACCCTGACAAAAAGATGGAATGTCGGTTGAGTGTCTAATTCTAAAGGCCAGGGGCTCCATGTACAAATTAAACAAAAGGGGGGAGAGGGGGCAGCCCTGTCTTGTGCCTCTAAGGATTTTAAAAGGTGAGGATAATTTACCATTTACAAGTACTCTTGCTACTGGTTCTTTGTATATTAGCTTTATTGCTTGACAGAAATTATCTCCCAAATTATATCTCTTTAATACTGAGAATAGATAGGCCCATCTCACCTTGTCAAATGCCTTAGAGGCATCCAGTGTTGTTATAGCTAACGGAGTGTTAAAAGTTGTTGCAAAATCGATAGCACCAATAAGCTCATAAATAAGCTCATGTAGGTATCTCCCTTTTACAAAACCTCTCTGATCTTCATGTATTATCTCACCCGCAATTTTAGCTAACCTACCAGATAAAATTTTTGCAAAAAATTTATAATCTGAGTTTAAAAGGGATATTGGTCTATACGACTCACAGGATGCTGGATCTTTACCCGATTTCAAGATAAGGGTAATCGTAGCCTCATTCCACGATTTTGGTAGTTGTATTCCCTGACCTAATATCTCTCTTATCACTGATGTCAAGAGAGGGGATATCTCCTCCACTAAAATTTTATACAACTCTGTTGGGATGCCATCTGGCCCTGCCGCTCTACCCCCTTTGCTAGTTTGAATTACTTTAACTACTTCTTCCTTGGTGATCTCTTGATTTAAAATTTTTTGTTGACTAGTATCTATAGGTCGAATGGATTCAGCAAGCCAGTCCTCTACCTCGGTACCTACTATATCCTCCTTTGCTTCCATATATAGATCACTAAAGAAGTTCTTAAAGGCCTCTTTAATCTCAGTCTCAGTACTCAGGATATCTCCAGACCGTTCTTCTTTGATCTCCTTAATCCTGTTTTTGTTCCGTTCTGTCTTAACTTTCCAAGCAAGAAGTTTACCCGCTCCCTCTCCATACTCGAAATGTGCTAGGTTGCTAGCTTCCCACCTCTTTCTTATTCTTATTTGGAGGATCTCGGATAGTGGATTCTTCATAAGTAGCCGCTGCTTTTCAAGTTCTTCTATATTCTCCTCTAAGTCTGATCTCTTTATTTCTAGATCTATTTTCTTCATCTCCTCCTCTAGTCGTGAGATATCTCTTCTATATGTCTTATTTCTGTGACATGTTACACTAGTAATTTTACCTCTTATAAAAGCCTTTAGACTATCCCACACTATTCCATTTGATGTTGAACCGGTATTAATCTCAATAAACTCTCTGACCTCTGCTTTAAGAATTTCCATTACTTCACTATCTGCTAATATGGTCCGATCCAGAGTCCACCTATTCTCTTCACACCTAATACTGTTTTTAAGTATTAAAAGAACTGCTGAATGGTCTGATAAGTGGGCCGCCTTATATTCAATGTCCAAAATGTCTTCTCTAAGGCCCCAATCTACTAGGAAATAATCAATTCTAGACCTACTACCATATTTTTTATTGTGAAAAGATATTCCCTGTAGAGTTCCTACCCTTTCTCTCCAGAGGTCACACAATGTATGTTGGGTCATCATATTTTTTAATAGTGTACGTGAATTGGGGGTCGGTATAGTTCTGGTTTTGCTTGATTTATCTAATTTTAAATCTAGAACAACGTTAAAATCCCCCCCCATAATTATTGGGCCGGTGAAATCTAAGAGATTGGCAAATAAGTTTATTAATGGTTCACAATCATCATAGTTTGGGCCATAATAGCCTACTAACGTTAATGGCCTATCATCTATTTTAACATCTGCTATGATCCACCTTCCCCCTTTGTCTGCTTTCGTACGTGTTACCCAAACTTTTGTTTGTTTTTTCACTATTATTGCAACCCCTCTGATATTCACGCTCTGATCTGTACAGAAAACTTGTTGTACCCATCTTTGTTTTCCAAAGATATCAAGACATTCCTTTTTCAACAAGTGTGTCTCCTGTAAGACCAAAATTTGTGCGGGAGTATTGAAGTAGCCTATCCCTTCGGCCCTTCACCCGTAATCCATTGACATTCCACGTTAATATCTGTATGGACATATCTCTAATATTATTATTCTGGTTGCTGATACTAATATTAAGGTGTTTGAGGATTTATTTTTTGTTTTTTCCCAAATGCTCCCCACCCTGTGACACCCTCCCCTCCCACCCCACCCCCACCCAACTCACCCTGGAGAACCCACCCCTGCTTCTTCTTCTTGGACATGATGTTAGTCCAAAATTAGTCCTATGCTCCATTAGCTCCCAGTCTTACAAGTGAAAAATTTAAAATAACTAAGTCATAATTTTTTAAAAAAAAAAATTACATGTTCGGTGTGGGCGCCAAAATGACTACCTACTTATTCTATTTTACCTAACTGTCCCCGCCACTCCCCCCTTAATACTTTCTAGTAGGTCATCTGCTTCTCTTGTATTTCTCACCATATACATTTTATTATTAAACATTACTCGCAGAGATGCTGGAAATTTAAGTTGCACAGTCGCCCCAGCTTTTTTAAAATCATCCATGCGCCTGCCCAGTTCCCACTGTCTATCTAGAGTGGCTCGCGATAAATCCGATCTTATTTCTAAAGAGAAGTCAGAGCCCTTCAAGGTTTTAAGTTTTAGTGCAGCTATCAATATTTTTTCTTTAAGTGCATAGGTGTGGAAATTAATAAGAATCTTCCTTGGTTTTGTTCTTCCCGGGGTTTTTCTGAAGGGATCCCTGTGTATTCTTTGTATATCTCTAGCGATATCCACTTCACTTTCCTCCACCTGGACTGCAGCTTTTATGAGAGCTACCACAAATGATTTTAAGTCCTCACTTTCTTTTCCTTCCGGTACATTTAATATCCTCAAATTATTTTTTCTAGAGTTATTTTCGAGCTGCTCAACTTTTTCCTGAAGGCTCTGTTCCTCTTTGAGCAGTGCCTGGAGTTCCATTCTACTGCTGGCAAGGCCCATTTTTAGCTCCTCTACTGAATCTTCTAAGATCTCTGTCCTATCAGATAACATATCTAATTTCTTTTCCAGAGTCTCACAAAACCCACGAATTTCGCGCTGGTTTGCCTCAGATGTCGAGAACCCATTTCTGATTTCTGCCGTTAGGTTCCCCATCAGGTTTCCCATCATTATTTCTAGTGGGTTTACCAAAGGTGCACCCGACTGCCCCCCCGGATTCCCACTGCTAGAAGTTGTTATATTTATATCTGGTCTTATACTGCTTGTGTCTGGTCTATGTCCACTATAATCACCACAATCATTATCTCCTTTGTCCTGAATGTCCCTAGCGTTATCGCCAATTTGATTCATTATTCCACCAGGAACTTCAGGGATGTCGGGAGCCATGTTCATAGCCATTATTTCAGCATCATCCTGTCTAAATTTATTACCACTCTCCATAACTACGGGAATGGTATCTATAACAGTATTAGCCATGGGCCCCCAAGTTGAATTTGAACCTTCTAGTTCAACTTGTGATGGTCATTTTAGAGCAAGTACTGATGGTTGTACTTTAAAAAAAGAGCGAAGAGATGGTGTAATTTTAAGTTTGGGCTCTATATGGTCCATTTTTTCTTTTGTTTTCTGCCCTTCTTTTTTATTTCTCGCCTCAAAATTTCCTTGGGGAAACCCTTTTCAATATTTTCTGGGGATTTAACTGTAAAGCCAGGGGGGGCTAAGTCACAATCACAATTGGGAGTCTGCCCTTCTTTCTGCTCAGTAAACCCGGTATGTCTAGTTTGCACTTCCTTTTCAACTTCCACTGCGAGACCCTCTTTAATCCGGTCTCCGGGCCCACAAAGAAAGACCTCTGCAATGGGTCTCCTACCTTTCAGGTCCTGTCGTCCTTCAGTATTAACAGCGTTGGTGGCGGCTAGCTGTCTCGAAGGACCTCCGACCTCCAAGCTACCCAGGCGTGCAGCTACAGCGTATGTGCTGACGCTGCCACCACTCGCCCGGGGATAGCCTCGCGCTGCTGCCCTACGGCTTTTCCTGAGCTCCAGGGCGGCCGAGACACAGCGCGGACTGATGTCCGGATTCAGGCAGGAGCCAAGAGTCAGCGGATTCAAGGTAATCCTCGATGTAAAACACATCAGAAATGCGGTCCACCCCAGGAATTAGAAGCAACGATTTTGGGGTAAAATTACGTAAGCTTGAGCTCAAGAATAATTAATCATATTTCATCGGCTGGGAGCGTCTGGAGCTTGCGACCTGCGCGCTACGCGGCTGCCATGTTCTCCAACCTAGCAATGTATTCCAACATGTTGTGTTGTCAGTATAACATCGTGCATGAAAGAAAACTTATTTTGTTATATACATACATACACTCATTAAGTCACTCTCTAGGTCTGGCCTTCGAGGCAGGCCAGGCTATCGGTTAAAACAAAAACACATAATATACATACAGAGAAAAGTTTTCATCCATTGGACTGTTAATTTGACATTCCCATTTTCTTCCTCCCACCATAGCATACATCAAGGTGCACTGGGTAAGCCTGCTTCAGACATCGGCTCCATCACTTTAAGTGACTGATCAAAGCGTGTGCATGTTCACACCTGCCAAAAAATTGTTCCTTTATGTTCAGTGACAAAGCAGAAACTGGTTCAAAGTATACTTTTCAGATTTTTATTTTTTTACATGAATTGTAAATACTGGTTATTTACTTTGTCTGCACTTCAGGTGCCCAGTTAGATTCTGATTTATTTTCCATTTCCTGTTTATAGTTGATGTTATAAAGTGGGTAAACGACATTGTAAAATTGTACCTGCCTGCAATATAAATGTTTAGTTAGATCGTATTTGAATCTTATCTTCGTCACAAACAACACTAACATGTTAGTTAAAAAATTAGTAAAACAGCCACATCAGTGAATTATTGTGAGTTTTTTTAGTTCAACATTTTTATTGCAGGCCTATGGCGGCCACATTTTAAGTGGTGGGATATTTTCCTTTTGGTTATTTTTTTGATATAACTTGCAGTAGTAAAAAATAATAAACCATAGCACTGGCTATCCAAGGCACAAAAGATTGGCTTTGCCAGTGCTTGTTGTTTGTTATATTGTAATGTAATAGGATTTATATCGTGTTTATTACACCTGCGAAGCATTGAACTGCTTTACGGTGAGTAGACCGCTAGTTAGAAGCCCAAAGTTGAAGGTTAATCCAGTGGTTAGGTTGGATGGATATGGTTTCAAAGAAGGGGAGATCGTGGTCTATGAAATGAGTTGTAGGCAATTTGCAGAAATACAATAAAGGAGATTAAGTTGCACTCGGAGATGAGGCATGCAGAGCATGGATGTAAGGAGAGAGTCATTAAAAAAAGAAGAGGGAATAAATGAAAATTTTACGTCAAGGTCAAACTTTCATGCAGGGTTTTAAAATATAGTTGAGGAGGCTTTAAGGTAAGCTTGTATACTGTAGCAAGAAAACGTTCTTTGGATTTGTCTTCATGCTAGATGAAATATTTTGATAGGCACAAAACTCAGGTGAAGAGACTGCCGCTAGGATTGATTTTTTGGGGAATAGTAATGTCGTCAGCAGGGTGTTCAGCCATATGTCCTAGGCCTGAACGTCAAACTGTGTGTATGTGCTATCCTGACTTCTAGTTTAGCTTGGCAACATGCTAATGTAGTGCGTGCAGAGGCCTAAGCCTGTGCCTGACAGTGTGAGGTCCTGAACCAATCCTGTGATATGGAGGGGTGTACCAAGAGTACCCTGAATGGTCATAGGACTACTGTCCCAGTCCCAGGGGCAGTTCCGGTCCGAGCTGTTCAGCAAGAGAATGTCAGTAGGAACAGTCATTTTGTTTCAGGCAAATTATTTCTCCTACTTTTATAGCCTTCTGTATGTTTTTTAGGCCGAGCCTGGGCAGCGCATGCGCTACTCTGCGAGGCATGCTGTATTCGGGTAGGGACTTGCAGCTCCTCCCACTCTCTCCCCCCCCATATTTTTCATTGGCTTGTGCCATTGTCCACTGTAAACTTTGGGTGTTCATTGGTCAATTGGCTTAGTAGTCCCTCCTTAGTACCGCCTTGTTTCTTCTTGTAACCTCCCATGGCGACACCCCCTTTAATTACAGCCTCCGAGCACTATTCTCTCAAATAGCTTTGTCCTGCCTGCTATTGCAGGCAGGACATGCTCTCTGCTAATGCTTTAAAAAAAATGTTATAGCACGTATGCATTTGCAATGCAATACGTCTCGCATTTGCGAGAGCTTAAGCTATTGGCATTGTAAATGACACTGCCTTTTATTTATCTGTTTTAAAAACAACCTCAAAATAAAAGGCATTGTCATTTACAATGCCAATAAGCTCAAACTCGCGTAAATGCGAGACCTATTTGTATTGCAAATGCTTGTTATTACAGATGACCTGCAGGGCGATGTAAACAAAGCAGTGCAAGTCTGCTGCGAGTTAGGAAGCACCCCGCCCGGGGTGAAAACAGACCAGTCTATTCCCTTGCAAGCTGACGAATAAAAAACCGAACAACGACCCGTTTCTTAACTGTGATTTTTAACAACCTATCGATCCCTTCACCCACACGAGGTTCCGAACTCCCGTACACGCCCGTTTGTGACAGATCAGACAGCTACCCCAGACTATGAATAGCCAGCATGATTGAGCAGCACACTGTAGTGCAGGTGTCAATTAACTCTTAGGGGTGGGGAGGAGGTGGGGGCAATTTTGTTAAAGAGCTCTAACAGATGTTTGCACCAGAAGCACACAACAGGAGGCAACAGCACACCCGAGTTATTAATGTATCGCCCCACCCCCAGCTGCTGATGAAAACATCCATTAGCATGCAGCACACCAGTCAGGGCATCCCAGCTGCTCCCATACGCACAGGCCCAGCCCGAGTAGCGCCCGAAGACCTGCCCGACACTGGTGCACACCGCGACCCCACACAAAAACAAGCACTGGCACCATAGCACAAAAAAAGCACTCGTACCATAGCCCGGGGAGGCTGAGTGGAGAGTGTTGGGGTACAAGCCAAATGCTTAGAAGTATAAACATCAGGGCATTTTTATATTTACCAGTAGCCACTCACACCGAGCGAAGTGATGGCAAAACTTGCAATTCCCCGACAAGCGCCCACATGAAAAATATACTGACACCAGAAGCAGTGCTCAGCAGCCTCAAATTCATAAATGACATCTGTTGACTCGCGTAGAAAACAACCCAACATTCCCAGGCCCCACATTTTAGCACAACATACTGCAATAAAAACAAGTAGTCTCCAAAGGAACGTATCTCCACATACGGTGTAAGGAAACTGTAGTTTACCGCTGCTCCCGAGCGAAAACTGAAGTGATGTCTCGGGAGCACCAAGCAATGAGGAACCAGCAAAGAAGAGGGAGGCAGGAGTGAACCAATGACAAGCACCAGGCGGGATTACACGTTGTCTAGTGAATACAGCAGGTCTTCCAGACAGCGCATGCGCACTGCCTAGGCTCGATCTAAAAAACACTTTCCGCAGCAACAGGCACAGACTCTGACAGTTTGCACATGTGCTGAAGAGAGTGCATTAGTGAAAGACAGGGCTGCAGGTTGAAAACCATAACTTAGTCTTTCACTGGAGGCAGACTGGCCTCTCCGTGAAGTGGGAAAAAGGGCATTCCTGCAGTTGGCTGCAGTGCATTACTGCACCTGAATGCAAGGGGAAGTCTGGGGTCTCTGGGACCCCCGTACCCTCCTACCAAGGAGTGCCTTTAGGGGTGCAATGACTTCTGTACCTCTGTAGGACGCACAATCGGTGTGCCTATCGACCTTTTTTTCCCTCTAAGTCTATAAAATGGTACAGTTGCGAAAGCAAAGTGGTCCCTCATTTGTATGGGACCAAGTCCCCAAGCAAAAGAGGGAATGCCCCTCATGATCGCTCCTACCAAGATGTGCACCAGCACAGTCCCATATGATAGAATGGGCTGCTTAAGCATCTGCAGCCCCTTCTATAGTATCAAATCGCTCTGCGGTTGCAAGGATTAGGCGCTAATGCCTGTTGTGCCGCAGGACACCTTTTGTATAATGGCCTCTGTGTTCTAGTATGCTTTCTGTCACCCTTCGTGGGCATTGAAAAAAGACTGTTTGGGGGTTAGGAGTTGGTGATGTGGCCTCCAGGATATGCTGTCCCTGACCCCATTCTATATTTGTTCAATAAAAATCTAATTCCCGGCGTCCAGTGTGCTCTCTGCTCCCCCTGAGAATGGCAGAAAGACTTTAGGGACATTGGGTGGATGCCAGCCGATGTGAGGACAATTTGGCCGCCACCTTATTGTTGTTTTTTTAAAAAAATTGGCTATCCCTGGTGACACACAGTCTTTCTGTCCTCCTGGGGTGGGCAGTTTGGGGGTACACCCCCACCTGCCTCCCAGGGCGACAGAGAGACTATGACCACTAGGCATGGGGAATGAAGACTGATGCCAGGAGTGTCCGCCCCCCATCCCATACTTATTGGGCTCTCTGTCCCCCTATCTCTCTTCCCAGAGGACGGAAATACAAACAATGATCATTTGGGGGTAGGAGGGGAGCTCTTGGTCATGTCTAGGTGAACACACCCCCTTTAAAGTCATCCCTGGTCTCTGGATCTCTTCTCTGGCATTCCTGTAGTATTCCCTTAGTAGAGATCCACTAGGTAAAGGTACTTTTGGAAAAGAGGAGACTCTCTGGTACCTCTCCCATTGTGATTGATTCTCTGGAGCTAAGTCATGCACCCGAATAACAATCGCAATGAAAACAGGTGGAAACTTTAGGTTTCGGCTGCTTTCAGTTTCATTCTTTTTATGTAAGCGTGCAAAGCACGTTGTGCATTGCTGAAAATAAAAAAATACACTTCAGGCTGCAAAGGAAGCTCTTCCTTTGCAGCCTAAAGACAAGATATAAACAAGGAATTCCCTTGGTGTAAGCCCCAAATGGATTTCCTCCCTTTAGCGACAGGACATGATGTTCACCTCCTCAGCACTGTAGAGGTGCGGAGGACATAAAATATAACCTCCTCTGCACTAAAGGGGTTAAAAAATGATATTGCTTTTACGATAGATGTTGACCAATGGGGGGAGGGTGTTAAACCATAGCCTTTGGGGATGTTTCTTTTATTGTGTACCACACTTCCCTTATCTTGCATCCTGCCTTCTGGTCAGGGATGTAGGTAGAGGGCACGGGGTGATCCAGCCCGGGCAGGACTTTTTTGGGGGGCAGCGGAGGTGTGCAAGTCATGTCTGTCGACTACCACCATCCCACCACCCCGCGTGAACAAGTCTGTCGGTCGCCACCCCCTCCCCCTGCTCTTACCTGCACCAGGCGGCAGAAGGTCTAGCTATGCCACTGCTTCTGGTCTAATTTATTGCTAAGTAAATACAAAACACACATGTAATAGCTAAAACAACCTAGACACAGCTTTCTGACCCCTCTCCCTACAGTAGGACACAACCCAATGAATTGGACTATCTGACTTTCTCCCTGCAATTTGTGCAGAATGCACATTATTGAAATAGCATGCCTTTCAGTGTTAAGAGTATTATGTTAAATTTCGTTGAGTATTTTGAGCAAAACGAGTTTATTTTTGTTCAATACAAGTTATTGAAGTAGTATATCCTTGAATCACTCAATATAGAGAAAATTACGTTATATTCTCTTTCTTGTAGATAAACAGTTCCACTTTGATGTAGTTCTCATTGTGCTTGCTCTTGCAGTAAAGTCATCAACAATCTAATTGGTGATGCCGTTTGTGATCTCACCTGTTATGTCATCAATAGTGTTATTTTAAATTGTCATTAGCGATGTGTGAGGTAATGAGCAGTGCCTGGTGAGGGCGTGAGTTGCTTCGCACAGCTAACCATAACTGGCCAATTTAATTTTTTGGGGGGTTTTGTTCCTCTAAACACAACCTCACTTTAAAATCTGTTTTTTAAGGTTGTTTGAGGTTTTTATAGACAGCTTTTGCTGTCTTATGTATAGAGGAAAGCAGATATACTGCATCTAGCTTTCATTTATTTATAGTCTTCTCATGTCACACAGAATTTATTAGTGTGCAGTACTATTGGTCGTAGAGCTTGGCCTTTGGCAATGTTGTATACCTGGAACCTAGGAACCTTTACCTGTTATACACCCACTTCTTGAAAAGATCATCTTTCAAAGAAGTTCTTGGACAATGGATACCTTAATGTGTATAGAAGATGAGAAACCAAAATAGAGAAGAAAAGGAAAAAATAACCAAAGTAAGAAGCTCGTGAAAGAGCGTTTGTGTGTTTTTGTTTTTAAATATTTGTATGCTGTTTTTTCAGTAATCCTTAGTGACAAGCAGCATCTTCAAAACTGCGTCACAACAACTTTTGCAAACAAATAATAAAAGACACTACTTGTGAAACTTCTGAATGTCCTCATCCAGCATCCGTGAACCAGTGTTTGAATTTTGCTCCTCACACAGGTTTTGCTCCTCACACAAGGTATATGTTTCACATTCCTTGCAGTACATTGCAATTCTTTGGAGATGTGGATCAGTCTCTGTGTCAAGCCTTAATGAAGTTTAGGTACTTTCCCATCCTACTGCTCTTGCCGTCTGGAAGTTAGTTGTTGGTAGGCTTAAGTAGCTCTCTACTCTCAGAACGCTTTCTCATCTGCAGGTAAAGGTAACCCCTGAATAATAAAAAATATTACTTTGTCTTTAAACTTTCCAAAACATCTGCAGACCCAAACTTAAATCCCACAGACCTGAAACATTAAGTCCCGCTGCCGTCAATACATTTCGCACAGATTTTAAGTTTAAGGCTGGGCTTCCTGTTTCGGGTCTGCAATCTTAGTATGCACATCATGTGAGCTCAATTAAAAAAAGAAACACCGAAGAAATGCACAAAATGTTTCAAGAACTTGAGCATAAGGAGCTCTCTAACACTCTTTACAGGTATCAACAATTAGCCCGATGCACAAACTTCAGTTTGTAGCATGTAAATTAGTACTGCAGTACTACTCCTCACATACTACAAAATGCAATTCACAAGCCTATGGCACGAGACCTCTGAGTCTCCTAACTTTTTGTGTGGAGATTTCTGCCAAGGTGGTAGAGATCTCAGTACAAGTAGGTATACGTTTTAGGAGTAAGCATGGGTGGAACCAGGGAGTGGTGGGAAAATAGGGAATAGTTACTACTAAATGAGGTGTGGTTTAAAGAAATTTAAGGAGAGGTTGGGTAGTAACATGCTAATACAATGCGCACACCCAGAAAAAGAATAGGCCACATGCAGTTCACAATATACACTTCTCAAAAACACATAGCCCAAATGTGTCAAAACAGCTCAGTTTTAAAAAATGTCAAATGTTTTTAAACTAATTAAATATATAACTTTTAACCAGTTTTACTACATATTAAATAAAAACATCAGAGGGTATTTCAATTTTTTAAATATTCATTTTTTTCAAATTAAGTTAATATTCTTAAAGGTAAACACACCAATGCCCATGTATGCCTTAACATGTACTGATATGTTTCATGACTAAATTCAATATTGTGTTTATATTAAACCGACATGCACATTACCTTCATTAACTTTATTGTATCTATAAAGTTTCATGTATTTCTGAAGCCTAGAAGCATGTTATTCAGTGTTGTATAAGTGCACATTTTATGCGCTGTGTAGTAAGTGTAGCCTTGTTTTGAGGATTGGCACCACAAAGTGTCAATTATGGAAAGTAGCCGAGTCAGTGCTCATTTGTATTCTTGTTTCTAGTCTACAATGACGTCTCACATTTTTTCTCATGTGTAGATCCTACCTTTTGCTCGTCCGAAGTAACAGTTTCAAACACATCCTAGTGTTTCTATCAGCTTGTGAGCAAGAAAACCTCATAAAACAGTATGTGGGTTTTACCAATAAATGTTCCATCTGGAATTTTTGCCATAAGCTCTGGTCCATTGAAACAACAATTGTTGAACATTGCTTTGCTTGCATACTGGCTATTTTCACAGTAAACATATTTTAGATTTTTGGCTTTCTGAAGTGTTGGGTTTTGTTTTACAAATGGCGCATCACACTCAGGAAACCATCTACGCTCTATGAACAGGAGAGCGCTGGACAGGACTCCACACAACAATCCCAGGTGCCACAGGTAGGGGAGACATTTCTCCAGGGGGACTTGGGTGGAGAACAGCACTGGATCTGGTGATTTGTCTGGAGAGCATAAGCATGTTCACCAAATTTAGGTAAAGTCTAACTGTGCTTACAGTATTTTTCTTGCTTGTTTGCATGGCCTGTGTTTTTGCTTTTGTCTATAATCTGATAAAAGGCACAATCAAGTGTTGTCTGAGTAGGAGTTGACGGTATATTAGACTGGTTGAGTAGGTAGGAATGGGAGAAGTCCAAAGAATGGAAAGTGTGCATGTGTTAACCCATGGCTTGGAACAAGCAGGCATTAGAAGCAGCGCGGAAATTAGAACGATAGGCAGGAACACCAGGATACCAAGAAGAGACCCTTGAAAGATGGATGTGGTAGAGAATTAGACCTATTGATCTAGCCATCTTGGATGCTTCACTAGCACCTCTGGACGCCCGATCACAGGTAAGCTGAATGCAGAGATATTCCCTTCTCCACAAGATCAGTAAGAAAAATAAGTGAGGGAACCTTTAACCTGTTTCTCGTTTCCTTCCCACCCTCCCTCTATGGAATGAGCTGTTTGCACAAAGCCAAAAGACCATTTTCCTGGTTTCCCATGTGTGAGTGAATGACAGAAAATATTAATTGGGTCTGAAAATCTATACCTTGTGAGCTGCGAAAGGGACTCCTACCCACACTATGTATAACAATTATAGTAAAGGTGTGTGCAAGTATTTAAAAGAGAGGGTGGGACTGACTAATGAGACTGGGAAGATGCTCTTCCCTGAACATGGCACCTTTGATCAAGAAAGAATAGGGAATTTACAAATGAAAAAACAAAATAAACGCAGAGCAGTGACCACTCTTCTTGCAATGGCATGAGGAGGTCCGTAAAGACAAACAAGAATCCTAAGTCTGTGGTATGAAAATGCACAGGAGAAGGTGGACTATCATATCAGTCAATTAAGGGACTGAGTTAGGACTTATGCTTTGCCGCCTCCTTATCCTTCTCCCCAGATCACTGAACCACAAGAAAAAGAGAGTGAACACTTGAGGGAGGCAGATCCACTGGTTATGTTCTCCAAGCCTGTCAAGGAGGCTGGGGGCGCAGCCATAGATAAACCTGGAAATGGGGCTGTTCCCGAAGCACAAGGAGGTAATGCACAACTGAGCGCTGAAATATGACTGACAGCAAAGTACCTGGTAGACAGATGCGAGTGACTAGATAAGATTCAGATTCCACTACTATGGATCAATGTAAAGCGTGAGTGTGATCTGTTCCCGTTGGGTGAAGTGACCCCAGAGAGTGCAGCCCGACTATTACTAGAGAACGTTTAAGACTGACAGTGGGGTGATTTACTAGGAGGTGCTTTCCCTTTCCCCATTCTAGTGATGCCGATAATGAAGTCCCTTCCCCTTCTGCCCCAGATGCCCTTTTTCCTTTGAGGGATTACCCCGGGGTAGGGAGTAGGATTATGATCCATGTTCCCTGACCTAATCATTATTAAGAAGCAATTTCCCCAAACGAAGCATAGTGTTACAATATCTGCATTGACACTCCCCGGGCGTTGTGTTACTGCAGGAAACACATCTCAAAGGCCACAGGTATCGCGCACTAGATAGATACGGATATAAGCTGGTTGCCCATGCTGGTTATACAACCGGATCACGAGGAGTGGGAATACTGGTCAAGACGGGTCTTCCCTTGGTAATTGAAAAGATCTGGCACGATCCCCTGGGGAGGTTTGTGGCCCTTGCAGGGAAATGGGAAGGGCAGGCGGTTAATATTGTCTCAGGTTACATTCCGCTGGCGGTGCGGTCCGAGGCGTTTACAGCGCTGGGGACCTTGCTGGTCGACCTTCCACCGGGACTACTGGTACTGGGCGGTGACATGAACTCTACCATTGACCTGGGGCTTGATAGGGAATCCATTTCAACGAGGGAGAGAGGGGTGGAGCCACTTCGCGCATTCGTTGAAGCTGTGGGTTTGACAGATCTTTGGTGGTTGCACAACCCGGACACTTGCCAATACACCTTCTACTCAGCCGCCCATGGTAGTTACTCACAACTTGACCACATACTGACACATAGAGGTGGGGAGGCATGGTTTTCTAACGCACGAATCGGTCCGCGTGGTATTTCGGACCATTCTCCAGTGGAGGTAATGGTGAGGGGACCGACTCGAACATATACTCTGCCACCCAGGCTGAATTCATGGTTCTTTAAGAATAAAGAAAATACTCAAAAAGTCCGGGAACGGGCACAACTCTATTTCCAGGAAAACAAGGGGACGGTTGAGGAGGCCTGTATTCTGTGGGAAGTGTTTAAACCAGTTATGAGGGGGCATGTCCAGGCCTGCATAGGAGGTAATAACAAAGAAAAGAGACTGCAGTGGGACAGACTGGAGGCGACAATAATGGAGATAGAGGCAAGCTTTCTGGAGGGTGGGAGAACTGACAAGGAATTAGCGCACCGGTTAGAACTCAAGAGGCAGGAACTGCAAGACCTGGCAAATAATGCCGCAAGATCGGCTGCGCTGGCAACACAGAGAAGAGTATATGACCTGGGAGATAAAGCCAACAAAATGATTGCCTGGCTAGACAAGAGAGACAGGGAAAGGAGTTGGGTGGCAGAAATATGCGACAAAAGCGGGCAGGCGCACTCTACTGGGGAGGACATGACACGAGTCTTTGCGGATTACTATGTAAATGAGGAGCTATACGAGACAAACCCAGTTAGGACAGCAACAGACTGTTGCTCACTGCTAGAGGAAATGAGACTGCCGGTGCTGTCTGAGGAAGACAGAGAAAACATTGAGAAGGACATAACGACTGAATAAATAGTAGGCGCCATACAGGATCTGCAGGCAGGGAAGGCACCGGGACCAAATGGTTTGCCCGTGGAGCTCTTTAAATGCAAGCGAGTATAGTGGCCCCATATCTCTTAAGTATGTTTAATGAAGCGAGAGAGCGGGGGTGTTTGCCAGTTGATCAGTGGACGGCAACCATCGTTGTAATCCCCAAGGCGGGCAAGCCAGCTGATCAGTGTAGTTCGTACCGGCTGATATCCTTGCTAAACATGGAGGTTAAAATACTGGCCAAGGTCTTGGTGAATCGACTCCTAGCACCAATCACGACGCTGATACACCCAGACCAATCGGGCTTTATGCCCCGCCGAAGCACTATGCTTAATCTTCGACTGCTCTACGGGGTGATGCACCTGGTAAAGACCAACCCAGGGGTCGAGGCAGCGCTACTGTCCCTTGACGCCCGCATGGCGTTTGACAGTATAGAGTGGCACTACCTGTTTGAGGTCATGAAGCAGTTTGGGTTCGGCCCTCAATTCCAGTCCTGGATTAAGCTGCTATATACACATTCCTTGGCCAGGGTTCGAGTGAATGGTTCAGTGTCCCGCTCCTTTGGGCTTCATAAGGGTATGAGGCAGGGGTGCCCTCTTTTACCGATTTTATTCGCACTGGCGCTCGAGCCGCTCGCGGCATGGGTGAGGGGGGACCCGGTGATTTCAGGCATCTACGGGGGGAACAATGGGAAGAGAGAATATCACTGTACGCTGACGATGTCCTTCTGTATGCGACGAGACCACGGTTCACAATGAACCGGCTACTGCAGATTTTTAAGCTCTTTGAAGGGTACTCGGGATACCAGATTAACTGGGATAAGTCACTCCTGTACATGCTATCAAACGGACCACCTCCGATACTCAGTGCAGAAACCAAACTGCAGGTTAAGGATAGCTTTAAATATCTGGGTATACAGATAGCCAAAACAGACACGGAATTTCTGGCGGGGGATTTACAGCCACAGCTGGAACGCTTAAGGAGAGACGTCGCCCACTGGAGGACCCTGCCGATATCCCTTATGGGGAGAGCGGTTCTCTTCAAAATTATGTCGTTACCGCGAATATTGTACGTCATACAAAACACCCCTTGTCCAATACCCGACAAATTCTTCAAGGACGTGGATAGTGAACTGAGAACACTATTGTGGGACGGTGGGGGCGCACAGATTGCATTGGCTAAGTTACAAAAGGGAGTATATGAGGGCGGTTTGGCCATTCCGGACCTTCAAAAATACTACTGGGCCTCACATCTAATGGTAATCAACGACTGGGTATTCACGGACAGAAATGACCCGGCGTACAGGGTGGACCACTGGGCGATCGGGGTCGGAGGATACCTAGGTGCACTGTATGGTCGAGGGAAGAAAGAAAACATGCCACAACATACACAGATAGTACTAAGTGTGTGGACGTGGCCAATCGGTTTCTGGGCTGGGTTAACAGACTGACGGAACAGACCCCCCTATGGGATAGCGATATGCTTCAGGAAGTGGGCAGATTACAGGGTTTTGGTAAATGATAGATATAGTACGCCTGGGAGATGTGTGGTGGAGAGAGGCCGTGCTCCCGTTCCCCAAATTACAAAAAGAATATCAATTAACGAACACAGAACACTATAGGTACTTGCAACTGAAACACGCGCTGGGCAGGCACCTCAAGGAGCGGGACCAGGTCCCTGAATACAGCCCGCTAGAGGACAGATTAGTACTAGATCCAATTCCGTAAAAGGCACTGTCCTGCACATATAAGAAGATTATCAATAACTCCCCGGATCTCCTCATAAAGCTAAGGGAGACCTGGGAGTCTGACGTGGGCTTGTTGGAGGACGATGATTGGGCACAGGTGGTGCAAAGCCCTAGAGAAGTGGCAATTAGGGCAAGGTTCAGGCTCGTCCAACTGAGAATCCTGCATAGGTCTTAATCCACCAGCACGCTCATGTTCAGGTTGGGGTGCATACTCACTGAGGATTGTCAGAGGGGATGTAATCAGAAGGGTACCTTCTTCCATATTCTGTGCGAATGCCCGACCATACAGCGGTATTGGAGGAAGGTGACGCGGATAATGTCGGAGGTTGTAGGGCAGGAAGTTCCTGTAGATGCCAGGTGGCATGTGTTATGTGTATCTGGGGAACAGACATGGCCTAAATATCAAAAAATGTGGCTGCTAGTGGCTGCGATGGTGGCCAAGAGAAAAATTGCCGGGGCTTGGGGAGCCATTCAAACGCCGACAGTGACACGATGGAAGATGGATATGGATTGGTGCTGCGCTGCTGAAAAGAAAATATATGAGAGCAGGGCTGCCCCAAGAAATGGGAAAAAGTGTGGCAGCAGTGGGAAGCGTTCACGGGTAATTGAGTGATACCTGATTGCTAAAGCGGGAAGGGGTGGCTGACTGGGGGGTACTGAGCGGGTAATCTGCTGGAACTGTTCACTATTTTACAAACGTCTATATGTCAAAGAAATGCGAAGTAAGATGACAAGTATGTATTATCAACCATTGCTTTTTGTAATGCTGTATATTGATACTGACGAATGATTAATAAATAGAAGTAAAAAAAAAAAGAAGCAATTTCCCCAACATTAGAGATAACCTACCTAGTTCCAATAGGAGTTGCAAAGTGTATTTGAAGAGTACAGACCGAACTGGGTGGATGTGAATCAACTATAGTGATTGGAGGCGTAGAGTGAAATGAGAGCCCAATTGGTGGAAAAGTTGGCATGGCCAAGAATTTGATCCTGGCAGTGTTGTAGCGATGAGCACTGCAAAGGATGCATTGTTGAATGTAGTTGCAGATCCATGGCTGAAAACCAATTGGAATAAGATCTCAAACTGTAAGCAGAATAAGGGCGACGTGCCCCCAGATTACCCAGCCAGACTTAAGGATAGCTTTGATACTCCAGCATAGCCTGTCCGACAGAGATGGCTGAGAAAGCTGTAGGTGCAGCTTTTGTGCTGGGATAGTTATTGATTGTGAGAAGACAGCTTTTGACCATATGGACTGGATGGCAAATGATGAAGTTGGCAGAACTAGTAACTGTTGCAAACCTATGTGTGTCTTTCCAAGAAAGGAAGAGTGCGTTGAATCAAAACTGACTTAGTTGAAGTTGCCGAATATGCAGCAAATAGTGAAGGCAGGAGGAAGAGGAGTCTCTCAAAGGAGGAAGCAAAAAGAAAGGACAGGGGAAGGGAGGAAAGGGCAGTGGGACATCAGGACTAAGGAATCAGGGAGAGGCAAAGGGGAAGCCCTGGGATCTTGTTTTGCCTATGGCCAGCGAGGACATTGGAAGCTGGATTGTCCTTACACAGTGGACCAAACAGCTAGAGTATCCTCAGGTTACTCGAAATTTCTAGTCTGAATTTTAGGACATCCTGAGAGGTTCTGAGAGGTTCTGACTGTGTCATGAATACCCTATTGCCAGCAGATCAGAAAAGCCCTGATGTGGATTGCCTTTTAAATGTAGATGCACCACTTGCCTCATTGACACTGATGCTAGTCACTCGCCTTAAAAACCTCTAAGCTTCCCTCACTACCTCTCTAGGGCTTGTTCATAGATGCAGTCGTCATTTCTAACCAATGAGTTTCTCTTCACATTTCTGATACCATCTTTATTCTCCCTGGGATTCATTAATGACCAAACATTCCTTTTTACTAAGCCCCGACCTGTTCTGCCAATTTGTGAGGACAAGATATGTGTAAGCTTAACTGTAACCTGTTCTGTAAGCCTGATCAGGTGTACTTGAATATACCCCAACAATGTGAAAATTATATGGTGTTATTTGTAGTGTTCTGTCGTTCTTGCGAGCTGCTTTGGCGTCCAGGAGATCGAGACTTGATTGATTGATGTACTAATTCAGATGGATGAGTTATTCATGTTTTATTGGTTACCATGTTATGTACATTTTTGTGATTATGTTTATAATGATGATGATGTTTGCATTCTTTTATGGTTGTTTTATAAACCGAATAAAGGTTTTATGATGATGATGATATGGTGTGGTTGTGAGACCTCACCGTGTAATACACTTACCAACCCCTGTAGGACCAGTAAGTTTCGTTTGTTAAACCTTTAGTTTAACCCTGGGTAGCTGTGGCTCTGAGCTTTCAGGCTTACACAAAGAAACAAGAGTAAAGCATTTAAACAGAACCAAAACATTTGAAGGAGAAATAAATGAGACACTCAAGAAATCCAACACCAATTTATAAAAATAGAGTACATTTTATATAATTTTTGATACCAATATGAAAAAGATCCACTGGAGGGTTCCAGAGATACAGAATTTACAAGGTATATTAAATCAGCACTTTTTACTTAACCGCGAACAAGCATTGACAAACTCAATGAATTTGACACTTGACAAATTTTCAAGAAAAACGTAGGTAAGTATCAATTCGATTACTTGGAGATACTTTGGGTGACCAACTCCAGCAGGGAGCCAGTCAGGGGACCAGCAAGGTCCACAGAAACAGTTACTTCGATGAACGAAGCAGTCTCCAGTTCAGTTCCAGCGTCAGTGGCTCCTTACCATTGACTTCTATAGAATGATCCTGATGCAAGGGATACAGGATGCTGAAGATGCTCAAGGATGCTGAAGATGCTGTGTAATCGATGGGGTCTTCCTTGGGCTACTCTTCAGTCCACACGATTGGTGAGGTGATCCTTGCCACAGGGGTTGACGTCCCTCTAAGTCCTCTCGAGCTTGTCAGAAGTCCAGTCGCATGCACAGCAGTTCCCTTCTGTTGGTGGTAACTTGCCTTCTGGGCAACCAAGCTGCACTCCGATGACTCTCCCGGGTCCAGCACACTTGGGGGCAAGTTTGAGTGTTCAGTCCTGGTCCCTGGTGCTGCACGGAGGTGAGGGGCTGCGATCCAGTGATCTGGGCTACCAACTCACCCAGCAGACTTCTTCAGCTGTTGCAGTCCTGTGCTGCGAACAGTAAGTCATACAACTGACCCTTGGAGTCTCTGGCTTTGGCTGGGCTCAGGAGTCGACTTCTCCATGAGCAGGACATAGCAGGAACAGTCCCTTTCATGTGCTAGCCACCAGTTGCAGGAGATGCAGTCCACATCAAAGCAGCCTCACTTCTCAGGCTGCTTGGTGCAGAATTTAAGTCCTTCTTCATCCTCTTCTCCAGTCCAATGAGATCTGAGGTCTGGGCTCCAGGGGTGCTCTTTTTATGCTCAGAAAATGCCCTCAGGGGTAGTCGTGGTCACTGGCCAGTGGGCAACTAGGTTCCCTCCCTCTTGAGGACTGCTTCCTGTGAAGTGTGGCATCTATTTATCCCAGAAGTCTCTGTTCTGCCCACTTCCAACATGACAGAACCCCTCTCGTGGCATTTAGAGCTCCCTAGCTAAACCCACAGGTGTGGCTACCAGGAGGGGCTACACACCCCTGAAAAACTGGTTTGACAACTGGCTTCCATTCTCTGTCTCTAGTGCCAACCTGTCTACCTAAACAATAGAGCTGCTCCTCTCCCAAGTGTTAGTCATTGGCCCTTTTAAGTCGGCTTCCCCTTTGAAGCCCAACTTTTGGACCGACGCCTGTGTGTGTGGCTTCATGCCAGAGAGAGTTAAACATCTCCCCCATGCAGCCTTCTATTGTGTCGTTTCCTGGGAGTCGTTTCCACGTCTCCCCAGGAGGGCAGAAAACTATCTTGGGGAAAGACCCTATGTGCAACCTTGAACGTGCACAGGGGACTTTGGGTAACAAAGTAGCAACTTCTTAAAAGTTGCACACAGAAACAAGTTATATTAATTCCGACTTGAGTATCAAGTCAGCCTTATTGTAACAAGTTGTTTGATACCTTACAGTATCAACTTTAGTTGTCCCAGTCAGGAGTTAACAGGTTTGAGATGTCAGCCTGCAACTCTGCACTCACCAAAGGGGCTACTAGCCTTTTCCACAGTAAAGACGACAATTGCGGGTTTTTACTGTTGGAACATGTAAAAGTACATGTTTCACTTTCTAATATACTACACCCTGCCTTAGGGCTCAATAGGTCTGCCTTAGGGGTGACATATATATTAAAAAGGGAAGATTGTACTGTGCCATTGCTTTAAACTGCAAAGTCTAGTTAGCAGCTTACAACTGCCCTTCCAGTCTGCAGTGGCAGACTGGGAGCCATGTTTTAGTTTTGTCAAGCCCAGCGTGGCACTTCCTGAGGTGATCTTCTAACTTACAGGCCTTGGGTACCCTGGGTAACATATACTAGGGACTTATAAGTTAGCTTATACCAATTGGGAATAAGCCAATCCAACATACACATTTTAAAATCAGGGCACTGGCACTAAGGTCTAGCTAGCAGGACTCAGTGCACTCTCAGAGTCGAAAAATCAGCAACATTAGTTCAAAACTTTGTGGGTGACCATAACAAAAGAGCCATTTCCTTACACTTCCCACACATTGTGGCCCACAGGATCCCATTATGAGTGGTTCATATCATCGATAGAATCAGTGAAAATCAAGATCCACCCCCAGAATTTGCTACCCAGGATACCTCAGTTCCCCCTTGAAGCATAGGTAGGAATCTGCTCTGTAATACCCGTTCTGAGGAAGCAAGGGTTTTAGTGTCATTTGTAAGCAAGTGTAGCACCCTGGTTTTACGGATATGCAAAGCGGGTAAGGCCACTGAGTTCAGATTTGTGCAAGATCTTAGGGCAATCAATAATGTGATTAATCCAAGTTTCCCTGTGGTCCCCAAGATTGCCATCATCCTGTACTGTATTCCTGCAAATGCCCAGTGGCTAACCATGATACACCTCTGTTCTAACTTCTTTTCTAGCCCTATTCACAAAGAGCGCCAGTATCTTTTAGCATTCTCATTCCTAGGTTCTCAACTTTCGTGGAGAAGACTTCAAGGAATTACGCAGCCTCCATCAAAGTATTCTTAACTTTAAAGAAAGATCTGGACACATTGGTCTTTCTCCAAGGTTCCACTTTTGCTCAGTATGTTGTTATTAGCAACTGTTATCCTAGATCCCTGCAAGGTGGACACCATCCATCTCCTCACTGAACTGGCTTAAAGGGACAAAAGACTTCAAGAGAGAAACTGAAAGTTTGTCTTCCTTGATTACTGTACCTTGGTCATGAAATTTCTGCTGTCGACTGCCATCCTTCTGAACGAGTTGAAGTTATTCATAAGTTGCACCATCCCATAATCGTTGACCTGTCCTATAATCATTTCCCAGGTACGTTCTTTTCTGGGTAGAGCCAGAAACTATAGACAATGGATTATGCGCTTTGCCACAACTGCAACCCTTTTACGATGTTCAAACCTCTGTTTTTAGGTTTTGCCTGCACAGCGCTTGCGCTGTGCTTGTGAAATCTCTTGTATTTAATTTATATTGAAAGGGGGCTCTTATAAGTTCCTTTTCTTTGAATTACTGTGTCCATCCACTGTTGTGTAGAACTTTTTTTGTTTACTTTCCCTGGCTGCAAGCATTGAAACAGCTGTGTTACATTCCTGATCTTTTCATCGTGATGCCACATAGAAGTATTCATTTGATCGCACTCTACATTTTATGTGGGCTTAAGTTCTTGAACTCGATTTTATGACTTTGTTTTGGACAGTTATATTAGTGTGCCTGCATGAGCCATGTGAAGATCTCTCGTCACGCTCTCCCCATATTGGAAGTACAGGACAACACTGCCATTTACTGGTTATTTTTTAAATTGAATATAAAAATTGCTTTTGCATACATTTTCTCTTCAGATAACGCCACTGGGTACTGAACCGAGTACCGGTAGTCAACTCAGATATCAAGTCGGATAGCTTTGTTTTTAGGTTTCGCCTGCACAAACAGCTTATTATTAATCCCAGAGGCACCCTTGCCTACAGACCCCAAGGACCTCACCCCAGCTTCTGTGACACCATTCCTGAATTCATCGTCCCGCTCACCATTGACTCCAAGCACTACATCTTCCTCGGAGAACTCAGTTTTCACCTCAATGACACCAACACCGCAAACCTCCTGGAAAGAATAAACAACATTGGCCTCACCCAGACTGCCCTGACCCTACACACATTGCAGGACACGCACTTGACCCCATCTTCACGGACAGTGACAGAGTCAAGTACAGCCATGTCAGCGACCTCACCTGGACAGACCATGCCATCATCCACTTCACCATCACTGAATCCCCCGGCTCTGCCACCAAGTCACCCAGCATCCATCAACGCAGCTGGAATAAAGTATCTGAGAACCAGTGGACCAACGCTCTCACCACCTCCCACCCTGACACCTTCACCAACCTAGAACGAGCTGTCAAGAACCTCTCTACCTGGATCACCGACTTCACCAACAGAATCGCACCCGTCAAACGCACTAAACTCAAGGAACCCTCCAAACAAGCCAGCTGGTACACGGTGAAACTGAAAACCACCAAACGCGCATGTAAGCGTCTTGAAAGGAGATGGCACACCAACAGGGAGCCCATGGACTGTGCTACTTTTAGGACATCCCTGAACCAATACCATCAACTCCTGAAAAAGACTAAAAGGAGCTCCCCCGTCAACCGCATCAAAGCCAGCGACAACCACAGTAAAGAACTCTTCAACATCGTCTGATAGTTCTCCAACTCCTCAGCCACTGAAAACATCATCAACCCCTCCCAGCAACTCTGCGACACCCTGGCGAACTTCTTCCACAACAAGAGCACCACCATCTACAAAAAATTTGAACCACAACCAACCGCCGTGAGACCCTCAAATGCCTCACTACCTCTGGCCAATCCCCTCCCACCTGCTCACCACCTGGGACCAGCTCACCACTCAAGACACCACCGCCATCATGAACTCCATCCACCCTGGAGCACCCTTGGACCCCTGTCCCCACCACATTTTCAACCTCCGGAGCAAGATAATCAGCAATGAGCTCATCGCCATCTTCAACGCATCCATCACCACGGCCATCAATCTGAATAATAGAAACACGCAGAAGTCAAACCCCTGCTCAAGAAACCTTCTGCCAACCCCAGCGACCCCAAAAACAACTGTCCCATCTCTCTGCTTTTCTTTCATGCCAAAGTCCTCGAAAAGGCCATCAAACAGCAACTCCTGGAACACCTGGAGAACAACAGACTTCTGTACACCTCACAATCTGGATTATACACCAACCACAGCACCGATCACCTGAAACATCAGAAATCTCCTGGACTGGGGAGAAACAACGGCACTGATCTTCTTTGACCTCTCTGCTGCGTTCGAAACCGTATCCCACCACACTCTCATCAAAAGACTCCACCACATTGGAATCCAAGGAAACACCCTCAAATGGATCGCCTCCTTCCTTACTAGAAGAACACAGGGTTCGCCTACCTCCGTTCACCTCAGACCCCAAGAACATCATCTGTGGCATCCCTCAAGGCTCACCCCTCAGCCCTTCACTGTGCAATGCCTACATGACACCCTTGGCCAACTTCGTTAGAACCCATGGACTAAACATCAAATCCTACACCGACGAAACACAGCTCATCCTTTCGCTATCGGAAGACCACTCCACCACTATGGCCAACTTTCACAGCTGCATGACAAGCGTCGCTGACTGGATGAGAGACAAGTGCCTTAAACTCAACACAGACAAAACGGAAGTCCTGATCTCTGGAAACAATGCCTCATCATGGAAAGACTCCTGGTGGCCTTCCGAACTTTGAGCCTTGCCAACTACGACTGACCATACCCGCAACCTTGACATCATCCTGGACAGCAAGCTCACCATGAAAAACCAGATCAATGCAGTCTCCTCCGCCTGCTTCCTCACCCTTTGCATGCTCCGTAAGATCTTCAAATGGCTCCCCATAGAAACTAGAAGAACTGTCACTCAAGCCCTAGTCACCAGATGGCTCGACTACAGCAATGCACTCTACATAGAAATCACCGCATAACTCCTGAAAAGACTGCAGACCATGCAGAACTAAGTGGCCAGACTCATCCTTGACCTCCCCAAATGAACCCACATCACCCCCACCTCAGGAAGCTACAATGGCAGCCCATTCAGAAGAGTTGTCATTTTAAGATGCTGATCCAAACCTACAAAGCACTGCACAACCAAAGACCAGCATACATCAACCACCGCATGAACTTCCAGCAACCCACCAGACAGCTGCGCTTTGCCTTCCTCTCCCTCGCTCAAGCCCATTCGCCGAAGCAACAGTGGAGGTCGCTCCTTCTCCTACCTTGCTGCCAAGTCCTGGAACAACCTCCCCCTGCACCTCCAAACCTCAGCTGCTCTGCTGGAATTCAGGAAAGGACTCAAAACCTGGCTGTTCAACTGAACCCCCTCCACCACAGGGTTCACAGTGCCTGGAGACCCTCACTGGAGATTAGCCGTGCTTTAGAAATCAAATCCTGTCTGATTGACTATCTCATTGACATGTTCGAGCCTAGGATATCCCTGCATAACTGAATTCTGACATTGTTCCTCCATTGCAAGGTATCTGGGTTTAACTCACTGCTGAGTAACACTCCTTGTCCTCTGACAGAGCAGTGCATGTCTGGAATTAAACCCCTCCCAGCTGTAGGTGGAAATGGCCTGCAGAATTGTTATTTGTGTGAAGGAAGCAAATACCACAACCTGAGATGGAACTGGACTCACCAACGGAACTTGCGATCACTGCTGTGGCAGATCATAATGTGAAAGTCAAGATGAAAGTGTAGGACGACCAAAGTAGGTGAACTGCCTATTCAAGTTTCACTCCAAGAAACTTGTTGTTGTGCAGAGGAAATGCAGAAAGTCAGACATCCATTTCCTTGGGGCTCCAAATAAGGTCCACAAGTCAAAGGTATCGACCAAATCTGACGAATGCTGATGTAATGTGTCTCATTTCAGAAAATTCCTTAGCCCTTGCAAGAGGTGCCTGTAGGTTACAACCAAGAACGTCATCAAGAGTGATGAAAACGTCTCATTTGGATCACTTACTTCCACATCGGATATCAAGGACCATCAGGAGACTCAACGCACAAATGTGCACTGTGCTTGCTGTATAAGGAGTGGGATGTCACCTCAAATAGCCTGCAGAGGAAATACCAGGCACACTGGCTACCATTTAGCTACCCCAGGTAACTAAATAAAAGAAGGAAGAGGATGACTAGGGAGGCGAGGGCAGTCACCTGAAAAGTGTAAGTGATAGGACATGCTTGAGTATCAGCCCCTGACAGAATATGGCAAATGGAATTGCAATTGTGCTGACATCTTATGAGTGGCTTCCAAAACCCAGGAAGAGGGAGAGAGAAGCAGAGATTCATTCAGCTTCCTGAGCCAGTACTTAAATAATCAAAAAGAATGAATCAATTAGGTCATTTTCCAGAGTCTCTGGGAAATTTTCTAATGAGGACCATCAGCCATACTGTCACGGCAGCAGTATATCTTGGTTCTCCGCTTATTTGATTAAGTAGGATGAATCATAATAGGGTCTTGACATCTGAGTGTCTCGATCTCCAGGTGTTCATCATCCTCCACCAGGAGGGAGACTGTCTGGTGTACTATAGTTGTGAGTGGGAAGAGTGTTGGAATAATAAAAAAATATCTTCCCTCCTGTGTAGTTTGTTTTTATTTTCACAGGGGAAGGATAAGGTTAAAAAAGTGGGTGGTGCTTAATTGAATAATTATAGGTCCAAAGCACCTGGTGAGTGGTCAGTCAACATGTTTCAGCCTGTGTCGCCCAAAGGGTCGGGTGGCTTTCTTCAGGACCAAAGGATTCATATGTCTCAAATGTTGAGGCCCTGTGTATGTGCTATGTAAGGTGAGTGGATTCGCTCACCCTATTAGGGCAACTGGTTGAATGTAATGCCTGTTATGGACATGTGTTAATAGGCCTTAAGGAATTAAAGGCTTACTTATTATGCAAAGGCAAAAATATACATAGGCCTACACGTTAACAAAACAAATGTTAAAAAGTTCTATTTCTTGCTTAATGTGATTTAGATGTTGTAATACGTTTCACAGTGCTGGCTTTCTGTTGTCGGTAGACGTAAAGTATCACAAGCCAGAGTGAACTTCCAGGTTTTAAAAGAAGAGAAAAAGTACAGAAAAGCTGACGTATAGCATATTCCTTGAACATTACCAAAGGTGTATTTGTGTGCCTCTATGAGGATAAAAGTGCAAAGTGAAAGTGAGAGAGCTTTAGGAAAAATAGATTTGGTTAGTTTTACCTGAAATCTATGCAGGCGTTTTAGTTCCATGAGGCCGGCACTGTGGCTTGTAATCCTGCCGTGTGGAATTCGTAAGACATGTGCTGTCGCTGTCTTATTTGTCCTGGAGCAGGAAGTAGATTCAGAGGGCGGGACTTTGTTGTTTGCCCTCCTGCATGTGGTCTGATTGGTTGCAATTTCCTATGGCTAATAGTGCACAGCAACAATTGTTCTTAATGTCGGTGCACGAGCCAAGAGAGCTCTTAATGTAAATATAGGCAGTTTTAAAGTGCGGATATTTTTGGTAGCAGTTTTTAGAGGCACTTGGGGGAGGAAATGTCTAATAATGCTGCCTTATGGGTAATGTTGTTTGGATGTGAACTGGTAATGAGGCACTATATTTCTAGGGATCGTGGAGGAGAAGATGCAATGTCGCACTCAAAAGGTTCCTGATTTGTTCAGTTAAAAGTTTATTAATGTACTTAATCACACATATTATTATTGTTCTTTATTCAGCAGGTGATTTTCGTTTGTACGTGCCCTTGGTGATTCATGGCATACGTTCATTACTGGAATGATAACCACGGGATAGTGTCTTTTGATCCTTGGTTATAAGTTCCAAAGTGGTACACCCACCTCTGTTCTTTCTTGAAAAGGATGCATTCTGCATTCTCTTGCACCGGTCTAAAGACTCCAGAATGACCCTTCGTAGGTCATCTGTTGAGTGTTGTTCAGTTATGTAGTGGCTGCTCATCTTGGTGTTGGATTTTTGCACCGGTGCTCCCCTATGCATTGTTTTACTTTTCAACAGGTCATTCCAATGTAATTTAGGTTACAGGGGCATGTGATCATATGGATTACGTGGCTTGTGTTACAGTTCGTGTGGCGTCTCAGAGTCCACTTCAAATCTTTTCTGAGTTGTAATGACTTAGTCGGTTGTGTGAGATGGCAGATTGAGCATGAACCACAAGGATAGTGGCCTGTGACGGGGGTCAGGCCCCATGAGGAAAGAACATTTTCTCCAACGTACTTTTTTTCTCGAGGTCTAGTGTGAACTAGTATGTCACAGATATTTTTACTTCTTTTGTTGACGAATCTTGGTTTTGGCCACTTCAGAGTGCCTGAGGTCAGTATGCGCCAGTGGTTGTTAATGGCTTATTTTACTCGATTTGTGCAGCTGTTATATGTGGTTACACAGGTAAGGACATCTTTTTCATGTTTTTTGTGACAGTTTCTAGGAGGCTGTCATGGTTCTGATTGAGGGCTCTTTTTTGACATTTGGATAGGATTTTGTCTGGGTAGTTTCTTTCTCCCAGTTTTATGCTGAGGGCTCGTGCTTGCTGCTTGTAGTCCTCTTTTTCACCTCAATTTCTCTTAATGCAGAGAAATTGGCTAAAGGGAAGATTTTCTCTCAGAGGGCGGGTATGGAAACTGTTGAAAGATAATAGGCTGTCTTTAGCTGTCGGTTTGTAATAGGTTTTGGTTTTCACAGGATGGTGATGTCTAAGAAGTCCAAGGTGGCTGTGTAGGTGAATTAAAAAAATTCATCACATGAATTGAGCCAAGTTTGGAAATCTTATAAATTCTCTTCTGTGCCTTTCCAGGTCATAATGACGTTGTCTATGTCTCTTTTCCAGAATAGTATCCGACATCTGTGTGAGTTGAGATTGTTAAGGACACATTTTTCTTCAAAAGTGCTGACGTATAATCCTGCCAGACTTGAGGCGAAGGTACCGCCCATAGAAGTCTGGTGGGTTTGTAGATATAGTGTACCTTCATACTCAAAGACATTTTTTGTGAGAACGAGGCAACAGCATTCAAGAATGAAATGCCTGGGGGTTTGGAAAGTTCAGTTTTCTTTGAAAAGAATTTCCTCAATGGTTTTTAGTGTGGCTTTTTGGGGAAGGCTGGTGTAAAGACTTTCGACATCCAAGCAAACTAGTAGTTTTGTTTCGAGGTCATATTCAATGTGTTTAAGTTGGTTCAGTGGGTCTCGGGTATCATTAAAGTAAGTAGGGGTCTTTTGCACAATGGGTCTGAGGAAGAAATCTGCGAAATGTAACAGGGGTTCTAGGATTGAGTTGACCCCGACATGATTGGACGCCCAGGAGGAGGGGTTCTATTTTTGTGCATCTTCGGTAAAGAATAGACATATGGTGTTCTTGGGTTTTTTGCTCGTAGGAAGTTTGATTCTTTCTTAGAAATCCACGAATTAGTTTCTGTTTCTTCCACCATTACATTGATAGTGTTTTTTAGCCTTGAGGTGGGATCTGTGGGTAAAATTCCGTGGACTTTGTCATCAGACAAAAGGTTGATACATTGTTGATTGTAATTTTCTGGTGTTAGTAGCACTATGCCTCCGGCTTTGGCCGCCGGTTTTATGATCAGGTTGTTGTCTTCTTTTAGTTGATCCAATGCTATACGTTCTTTTTTTGTTATATTGACAAATGGCTTGTTGGTAGTGTCCAGACACTCAATTTCTTTTAAAAGGGCTTGATCGAAGGCAAGGATCTCTACTGGTGTGGAAGTGTCGGAAGGACAGAAAGTTGATTTTCTTCTGAGATCAGTGTCTCCTTCTGTTGGTTTGTCTGTTGTATTTTGGTAAAATGCCTTAAGTTTTATTTTGCGGCAAAATTCAGCAACTTCACAGTGGAGCTTGAATTTGTCCACAGGTTGTGTGGGGGCAAAGCTGAATCCTTTATTCAGGAGTTGGTGTAGATCTTCCCTCAGATTGATGTCCGTAAGGTTAAAGACTAGCGATTTGTGTTGCTTGCTCCTGGTTGATCTGGGTCATTTGACATGTTCCTGGTTAGGACTCGCTGATCTTCGTCGTCCCATCTCACTCCTTTTTTCTTTTAGCGTGAGGGGTTCTGGCCTTTTATCTTATGAGTGGCACCTGCTGTTACTCCTTTTGGGTGGAACAGAGCAGCATCGAGTAATGAAGTTGCTTTCCCTCAAAGGCCAAATTACCTCAACAATGTGCTGAAAAGTCTTTGCACCAGCAAATCAAGGCAAGATATTGATAAAAAAAGACACATCCACTAGAAGTATTTGCTTGAAGGGGAATAGCTTGAAAAATTGCACGAATCCTGCTATCCAGGTCTGCAAACTGATAAGCATTTCATATGATGCCCCTTGGTAGCAGCAAGCAGATGTTAGTATCAACCATTATTCTGGGCTTCGTACAGTCTAGCATCGAATATGGTGGGTTGTCAGTGGATTCACAAAAGATAACATATAGACTTCAGCTACTACCACAATTCATTTATTGGGCCCATATTTCATGACTGAAATCTGGTTGTGATATGGACAAGGCTGAAGGCTTCATATGGAGGAATGCTCTGGGTCTTTGCATTCCAACCCCAATCTAGCTCATCCAGTTGTATTCAGACTCAGGGTGGAGAAGTTGCTGACACTCCAGGCTGCATTGATGATATTTTTTAAAGTCTGTCAAGCTAAATATTACAGTCTTCTATGCAAATGTGAATATGTGAACAAGTCCATTGAGTAAGCCAATATTTTAGGATACAATGATCACAGAGTGCCCCAAAGAAGAGTCAAGTAGTTGGCCTAGAAGTAAGTAAGGTAGCAGTTCCTGTAAAAGGAACTTGTGCTGCTTTTCTCTAAGTCTTAATGTAAAATATAATCAGTTTTGAGTAAACACCGGATTATTTCTCTACCACTTACTTCTAAAGGGAAGATTATTGTGGCTGGCATAGAGAGCAGTATTGGAAATCACTTGGGCATAGCATGAACTCCATAAAGGTACAATTAAGAAAGCTGTGTTGGGCAGGAATTGATAATGTCAAGTACTTTTTTTTGTCGCTCTGTTGCAACAGTCACAAGATATTACATTGATCCCCTATGGGCAAGCACGAAGATTGATCCTCATGAAGACGTCATGCTTATATTCATAAATCCCTCACGTTGTGGAATATGATTTATAGTAAATAGATACTGCATTCAACTGGCATGTGCTATTAATAATACAAATGTGTGTTGAGTTTCCAAGGCAATTATCATATTTGACTTTTTATTGTAACTGTTTACATTTTTTTTCGTAACCACAATAAATTATTCTTTAATATCAAATTATAAATGTGATGGGGGTCTGTGTTTCAAGGAAAAAGACAGGCGCTCTTTTCTCTTATAATAAAAGTATCAAAATTCTAAAACTTCAGTAAACCTTTTAATCTTTTTTTTTAAATGCTAATTAGTGGATTAGGGTTTCTTTGTTAAAATCATTAGGTCTCACTGAAAATATGCAATACATGTGTTGAATGTGGTTTCACAATCTGTTGTCCTCATTTTTGACCTAATGCAAAACTTATTCAGTGGAATGGACAGGATTTTTAGAGGGATGAAAAAAGGGTGTTTTAGGGATTGTTGGAGGACTGTGAAATGGTGCGGCCTAAGAAGCATATCTAAGAAATCTCACCAAGATGTGTGAAATTTGTGACTGGTGGGGGAGCCCAATACAAGCCAAACAGAGTTCTATGCTAGCCTAACTCATAAATAGAATATTACTGGAGAAAGAGTAACAAAAATCAGCAGACATGTATTTATTTTGCATATCACCATTATCCTCGACCATGAACAATGAAAAACCTAACAAGATCAATTAAAAGGTAAGCAGCACCTGCTACCTTTAGAGTGCAGAGTGAGATAAGCATGTTACTCAATTGGGATGAATAATTTCTTAGGCTCTAGGGTCCCAGTAGTAAGCAACAGTATTTATTGTATTGCTTTTACCCTTTGTCAAAAAAGGGACTTTCAGTGAAATTGCCTTGCAGCTCCGGCCTGTGACAGGTAGACAGGGACAGTTTTGTTTCCCCAGTCGATTAAGGACAGAAATAGAGTTCGCAGTAGGTCAATGGTTCAATGTCTCTATTTGCTTTACCTGGACTCAGCCACAGCAGGCCCTGTCTGCTTAGAGCACTGGGACATGGGCAAAGCCTAGTTGCTCTATTCTTTATTGTGTACGCTACAAAAATAATGCTAATGGATTTGCCATGGTTTTGGCGTCTGTGCAAAGTTTCTGTGATATACTGTGCCATGACCCTTAATGTCTATTACAGGTTTGCCGGTAGAAACCCTGGACTACAATTGCCAGAATGCACTGATTTGTTAAATGAAAGCATGAGGTGGAGAGTGATTTTGCTCAGTTGTCAATCTGCTGCTTCATCCTCCTTATACAAAATGACTGTATTCTTCCAGTGTCACCATATATATGCAGGAGCCAACTGAAGACTTTGCACAAAGACTCTTTGCTTTACTTTATGAACCGGGATCAATAACAATATTCAGACTGGGCGGTTACAAAAAGATAGCCTCTCTTTTTGAAGGAATGAGTACAAATCAGCCTGGAGAGAGAGATGGGATAGTAAAATGTATTCACCTTAATTCTGTTGAAGTTTTGTACAGCTAAATGACTCTTTTCACCCATTTGGATTTTCATTTAAGCATTGAGATGCATGGGAGTAGAGAAACATTCCTAGAATTGGGAGAAAGCTTGTCTTATAATATAGATACTCAGAGGCATATTTATTAAATTAGCGGTGCAGGGCTGTGCAGCGCAGCAAGTCACCTTGCTGAGCCGCCCTGCGTCACTGGGAAAGAGCAGGAATGCACCATATTTATCCAATACGACATATTCTTATCCTTTCCCCTTGCGCAGTTTTGGCAGCCTAGCACCGACGCAGGGACCCTTGCCTCCATTGCATGCAGGATTGTTTTGTACAGGAAGGGGCATTCTCCTGCATAACACAAGCCTCATAAACATGCCCCTCATTGTGCAGCCCTCCTGACCCTTACATGTGGCCTCCTGGTGAATAGCAGCACTCGGTTGCTGTTTACTCGACTGAGCACCAACATTCAGAAAGATGTTAAACTAACAAGCATTTATTTACATGTTAAGAGAAATGAAAAGGAGCCCAGAAGGTGTCCTGCACCACTCATCTGTAGGAACACATTCGTGTTTAAAGACATTGTGCAACAAACAAACGTGATAAAGTTTCTTCAATATTAAAAAAAATATATATTTCTCTAATGTGGAAATGTTTCACCTTAATACAGTGTTCACAGCCACCGTATCCTGTCAGAGTGGTAAAGCAAGGATGAAACATCATGTCTCTTAGTGCAATGACTAAAACGTTACCACTGTGCCACGTCTATCAGTGAAGGTTGGGTGTTTGTTTCTGCCCACCTCAGTGAATTTCACACCTTCTTGGGGGGCCTTTGTAAAGGCTTTTTATAGAACACTCGACTTAACTGAGCCTGTTTCTAAGCACTCCTAATGTTAACAGGTAACAGACTAAAGACATAGGGAGATTTTGAGTCCTAAGATTCAATTTCAATTCAATGCAATAATCAAGTTATATTCTTTGTACACTTGACTCGCCAAAGAACAAAATAGCAAGTAGAGAAGGCTTACTTCAGGCGGCAGGAGAGGGATAGCAACTCAGATACAGCATAACGCAGTATTGTCAAATCTATGTTTCTTCTAGAGATGAGGGACATAATTTAGAGAGCGGTATGTAATGAAACCATCAACACAACTCCACCCTCGCTGGCCACACCATGTATACATGCTTTGCTCTCCTTACAACCCACCTTCCCTGACCCTCACCCTGCTGGCACTAATGCAGCCCTCCAGCACATCAACAGCCCATACTTTTGGGCCGCATGGAAAATGTTTCCGAGCACCCATGTTATAATACTTCATGAACTCTTACGTTCTATAGAAAAGTTATCACCTCATATTTTCAGTATAAGGAATCTTTTCCTAGTGTTATACTGACCTCTGGTGGTTCATAATCACAAATACGGATATTCAGCACTGTTTTAGGAACAATGATATCTGCAATTCTGCACACAGCTCTCGCTGTCAAAAAACGCCTTGATGGATGTTAAGCAGAAAGTGCAGTACTGTCATTTATGCAAAAACGTATAGCCTTGCGTCTGTTACACGTTAATATTACCGAAGGATGGTCTTTATCTGAAGCTTTAAACAGTGCATTAAATGGAAAAAAATAAGTGCAGGTACTCATCAAATTGAGTTAGAGGTGTGGCTAGTGGGCGGGGCTATGGGCGGGGCTAGAGGTGGGACATGATACAATGGCACTACTTCCATCTGTTGTGTATTCATTTTGTACTTGCAAGGTCCTTGTTACTAATCTCAAATTTCCCATATGTGCGGATTCCCTCTGCACATGTGACATAACACAGTAATTAATAGCTCTGCTGTTAAGACCCACTAAAATATGTATGCAGCCCAATGCACTTTAAATGATCTTGACCTATTCTGTATGTTCTTTGGCCAGAAATGTGTGCATACCGCTCAACACTGTGATTTTTAAACCTTCCTTGTCTGATAATGAGCCATTGCTGTGATTTAGGCCAGCACTGAGTGATGTTGGGCCACCAATGTACTATCTTGTGCCAGTGATGTGGGGTCCTGGCTCAGCCCCATCAGACCTTGCCTCTGGAATTTCAGATCTTTGCTCGGTGCCTTGTTCCTCACAGAGAACACAGACCACGAAAAGATCAGGACGAGCTCACAAAGAGTAGCACTTAGTTCATAATGGCATGCATGCGAAAACTTGTGAAACAGAGGCGATACTTTTAGCTTTAAATTATATTTTAACTTTCTCATCCTTTTTCCTTCATTATCAAGAAAGCTAACAGAAAATAAAATTGAAATGCATCTCTCTAATATTAACTCCTAGGTATTCCCAATATGTTGACATGTATGCATTGGGGGTCTGTAATGTAAGTGGTCATGGTCCTTCCACCTATCTTTACTACATGAAAGGAGATTGCAGGGGAAAACTCTGGCAAAGCAGCTTCAAGATGCACACTCATAGACTACTGCTTTACCATTTTTTTCTTTAAACCAGGTAAACCCAAACAGTATTTGTACAGTCCTGGGCATCGTCCCTCCTTTAGCACCATAGTTTTCAAGAGATCCTCATTTAAAGGGCTCATCCTCATTTCCTCTTATACACAATGGGCATATTCATGCATCCTGTTCTATTTATATGGACTGGCCAGATCAGACAATGTGAAGGAATCCTCAGAAAGAGTTTGACAAATTAAAAAACGTGAGCATTGGTCATCACTGTGGGTTATGCTAGGCCTGCATGGTGTTGTAGGCCAGCATTATGAGATCTCAGCACTGTGGGGTAGAGGGTGTTGGTAGTTTAGTATGTTAATTTGGGTCATTGCTGTACACCGGACAAGCACTGTGTCATACTGGGTCTGCGGAGCAGAGGAGAGGCGGTGATGGGTGGGACCTTTGTTGGTTCATGGTTTTTAAGCACTATGGAAACCAGTCAATGACAAACATTTTTAGGTTCTGAAAGGGGGATGTCAAACATCTCAACTATCCCTGTTTCTGAGTCATGAATCCACCAGCCAAGGCGTGGCACAGCCAAGCATGAAGGCTGATGTGTAATCATGTCTCCCTCCCACCTGATCTTCTAACATCGTCGTTCGTTGGTATCAGAAGGTGAGTAGATAAATATTCTAGGGTACATTCTTTGTAACACTATGCACATCTCATTATCTTAGCTCAGTTATCCCTAAAGATGACATCACATTATTTGAACAGTATTACTATTCATGCATTACTGCCACCACACTATAAAATACTTACCATCTGCCACCCTCTGCTTGAAGCCACCGACCTTCTAGGAATTTCTAGGGTCCTGGTTCTAGCTATCCTATGTAACACTTGGAAATATGTTTGAGGCCTCAAATAATCAAGACTGACTGACTTGTGTTGTCTTCTGGCACAGAAGGAATCTCGGCTCACAACCCACACACATGCCCCTGTCCTCTCTCGTCTTAACTCGAGACATTAGAAAACAATAATTGAGCAAAAAAAAATCACAGATCTGTCCTTCTTCAGCTTCTGCCTGAAAATGAAGCCAGCTAACCCCTTTTGATTATTGGGCTTGGTCAAAGACAGCTTTAGCTGTCTCATCAGGCTTATGAAATTAAAATACATCCATAAATAAAAAATGCATACATGTAGAGGGGAATTTACTCGACCCTCTTCATCCATGGGTCTGTTCAGCTATCATTCACATTCTGCTTCCACGCTCCACAACAAATAGCATGGGGTAAAGCGTCATGAAGGCAACTAACCATCTTGCACTGTGAGTGACAACATTTTTCCTGATCACATGGGCAAATTTGCCTTAAAATGTGCACTTCAGTGCCAGGCTGGTGGGCCAGTACTTTAGTTTGGAAATTCTTTTTTTCTTTCCACTTTTTATCAATTGTTTTGTCATTGTGTTTGTTTAAAATAAGTCTCCAGGTTACAGTAATGAAGGGTCAATAGTAGCCTTTCCTTACACCAATAAAGATCATACTTCCATGTGATGTGTATTAAAACTAAAAAGGGGTTCAAAACCAATTGGGGAGAGGATGTGGCCGAACGGCTAGAGCGGTCAACCTTGAAGCTGGGGAACCGGGTTCAAGTCTTGACAGGGATGCTCAACATCCTGTGATTCTGGGCAAATCACGTAATCTCCCTGTGCCTCACGAAAAAAATAATGTGTCTGTCTGTAATGCAACTGATGCTCATGTAAAGCACTCTGATACATTTGGGTCTCCACCCCCATTGATACTGTTAAACTATATGCAATGGTAAATCCTTTTTTATTTAAATTAATTTTTGCATGCTTAGGCTCTCCACATATAGGAGGTATGTTTTCTTTTTTTGTGACATATTAATGCAATATTCTTTTTTGAATTAATGATTGCAATAGCGTTACCAAGGCCACACCTAATGGCTTTGCCAATACTAGTTTATCTAGTGCAGCTTCTTGATGCCACACTATTATTGTCAGGGAAGTGGAATTATGCGATTCCATTTCACATAAATAATAGATCTGCCGCATTTGCCACATCATCTGCTGCATAATCTGAAGATTTTAACAAAAAAATTGTTTCTACCCCAAACAGTTCAAAAGTTAGTAAAATAGTAGCAACACATGCTGCTGTGTAGTGAAGGTCCTTTCCAAAGGTTGACTGCTCACCTTTCTGTTGCTTATTGCTATGTTTGGGTGTTAAACTGAAATGCAACCTATGCCCCGACAGTATTAACAAGTATAAAAATGACAAAATAATTAATACAATCAGCAAATGTTCTGCATTACACCGTATACTTTGCCTTTTGTTGCTGCATAATTTTATCAAACCTGCCGCATAATTACAGTGGCCCTGATTATTACCATTTATTTGCATTGGGCGCAAGTCAATACTCATATTCTCGTGTGAGCACACACTCACACAGGCCCGAACACACATGCACATACAAAGCAGTCCGCACACTTTCTTTAAAACACCTTTGTAGAGAATCCACATTCTCTCTCTTCCTCTTTCCTTTACACGTAAACGCGCACACAAGTCGTTAAACACTCACAATCAGTCAAACACTCACACAAAAGGCTCACGCAGGATAAAGGACACTTTCAACTCCTTACCTCCCGTGGCTTCCTTCATTGCCGCTCTCAGTGGGTCGCCTGGATGCCAGGGTGTGCACAAATGCACACCATAGTGTAAATGTGATTGACAGAGCAGTGTCTGAATGGTATGGACACTGCTCTGTCAAGCTCAGCGTGAAGGTGACATTTTCAACACCCACACGTCCAAGAAGACATAATGCAACTGAGCTGCTGTTGAACGGTTCAGCAGGGGCTCAGCACAGGGCTCCAGGGGTACTTTACCTGTCAGAGTATCCGGGAGGCAGGCTCCACCCTGCCTCCGCAGAATTAGCAATAAACAGTACATCAGACATGAGTACCGGTACTCTCCTTGGCGGGGGGAGAAGTGCCGATACTTGAAGGGATAAAAATAAGAAGTGCCGGTACTCAGTACCGGTGAGTACCGGCCCATTTAAAGCACTGGCTTTAAAGTCAAAAACGGGATTGGGGAGGGGCGGATTTCTACACGTCACATTTTCTCCACTGATTTGAGTTTTTTTCCTAATCAAATCTCATGTATGTTTTCTATTTGGAGATAAAAAAACAAAACACTTTATCGAAATTGTGTGAATCGTCCTGTTGCTTTGAACGCTTGAAATACAGACTCGTCACAGCAGCAAATAGTTTTTACAATTATAATACCACACCTGCAGCAATCAATCAAGCAATCAATCAGGGGTTTGTAAAGCGCAGCTACTCACCCAAAAGGGTCTCAAGGCACTGGGGGGGGGGGGGGAAATGGGGCGGGCAGCTCCTGGATGTCACGCTGATTCATCAAAGAGCCAGGTCTTGAGGTCCTTCAAGAACTTAGAGAGTGTTGGTGTCCGTCGGAGGTGGAGAGGGAGGGTGTTCCATACCTTGGCCGCAAGGAATGAGAAGGAGCTTCCTCCTGTTCTGTTCTTCTTGATGCGTGGTACCATCACAAGAGAGAGCTGGGCTGAGCGGAGGGATCTTTGGGGTGTGTGGAACGAGAGGCGGTGGTTCATGTAGGCGGGTCCGGTGTTGTGGAGGGCTTTGTGGGCGTGGGTGAGAAGCTTGAAGGTGATTCTCTTCTCAACAGGGAGCCAGTGTAGTGTCCATAGGTGCTGACTGATGTGGCAGTGGTGCGGTAGGTCGAGGACCAGTCTGGCGGCGGCATTCTGGAGTTTGCGGGTGAGGTTCTTGTTGATCCCGGCGTAGAGTGCATTGCCGTAGTCCAGTCTGCTGCTGATGAGGGCGTGGGTGACGGTTTTCCTGTGTTCGAGGGGAATCCAGTTGAAGGTCTTTCGGAGTAGGTGGAGGGTGTGGTAGCAGGAAGAGGTGACAGCGTTGATCTAGCGGTCCATTTTGAGTTCGGAGTCCATGATGATTCCAAGGTTGCGCGTGTGGTCCGTGGGGGAGGGAGGATTCCCAAGGGTGGGGTGCCACCAGGTGTCGTTCCAGGCGTCGGGGTGTGGGCCCATGATGAGTACTTGGGTTTTGTCCGTGTTGAGTTGTAGGCAGCTGTTCTTCATCCACCTGGCGACTGCTTCCTTTCCTTCTTGAAAGTTGTGTTTGGAGATGTTGGGTTCATTGGATAGGGAGAGGAGGAGTTGGGTGTCATCTGCGTACGATACGATGTTGAGTCTGTGTGATCTGACGATGGATGCGAGCGGGGCCATGTAGATATTGAACAGGGTGGGGCTGATGGTGGATCCTTGGGGGCCTCCGCAGGTGGTCGGTATGGGTTTCGAGAGGAAAGGAGGGAGTCTGACCCGCTGCGCTCTGCCGGAGAGGAATGAGCGGATACAGTTGAGGGCCTTGTTCCGCATGTCGAGCAGGGGCGTAGCTTGGTCAATAAGATTGAAAGGGGGGGTAAGCTTCAAATTTCCCCAAAATCACAAGGGGTATCGTGTTAAAACACATTATATGAGAATCAGGACACAAAGAGGGCGATTTGTTCGGGACACTTAAAACACAATCTTTTTCAAAGTAAGCAACATTACATTTTTCAAGGTCTTCAAAACGGAGAGGAAGGGAGAGAGAGAGAGAGTTTTTTTTGTCAGTGTGGGAATGTAAAACACCCAGGTGAAATCTGATAGATACTTCACCACACCTGACTGAAAGCACTTGTACCCAACTAATTACTATGATATACATGTTTTAGGTGGGGGAGGTGTAACACCCCAAACACACACCCCAATGTCGAGGGGCGACGCTGTGACTTTCTGCAGAAGTTCGTTATTGCAGAAGACAACCCAAAATACATCCAGAACACAACAGCGCTCCCCTCAGCAATGCAGCCGATGGATCCGACCTTCCTTCAGAGAGAATTCAGGCAGATCAGATGGCTGTTATCTCCAGTAGCTGCTGCTACTGAACAGGGGTGGTGGAGCGGGAGGGAACGGAGCGAGGGGGTGGGAAAAAAAAGTTTTTTTAAAAAACGTACCTATACCGCCGGCTGCCGCCTCTTCTTCCTCCGTCCTCCTTCCGCAGGAAGCACACAGCCTCCCAGAATCCCCTGACCAATCACAATGCTGCCTTAACATTGTGATTGGTCTGAGCACCGTGGTATATGCATGGAAGACATCATTTTGATTCGTTCATGGACAGTTGGGCTCCTTGCTCTTGACCCTACTTTTCTGTCCCTTCATGGAGGGCAAGCAGATGAGCTAACAGGCGATGCCACGCAAGAGGCATTAAAACAGGGTGCCATCATGAGTGGGTGCAGTGGGCAGGAAGAAACAGACAGCGAAGAGCTGGGAGCTTTGGCTGCCATGCTGCAGGTATCTACTCAGGCTGCCATAGGAGCTGATACATTGGACTACAGAGGGCAGGAGGAATGGGTTAGGGACATGGATCCGGACAATAGAGGGCAGGAGAGAGAGGTGGGCAGGGACATCACATTGACCTTACAGGGCAGATGCCAGGGATTGCAGCAGGACAACGGACCATGAAAAGCAATAGGGAGGGGACATGCACATGGACAACAGAAAGCAGAAGGGAAAGAGGCAAGAGCAGCATGCTGACCATACCGGACAGACAGGATGTGCAGTTGCAGCACAACAGACCATGAAAGGCAGGAGGCCGGGGTATGCCAATGAACCATTGAAGGCAGTAGGGAGGGGATAGGGGCCCGCACATGGAAAACAGAGGGCAGGGGCAGGGCGGGAGCAGCAAGCTGACCATGCAAGGCACGGGTCACGTGCACACTGTGTCACTGGAATCAAGCTGTACCCGGCTGATGAGTCCATTACTAGGGCAAAACCAGTCCTGGGCTGCTTGTGTTGTGGTTCAGGGAGACATGGTTTGGCAGTTCGGGCTAGACTGGTCCCATTGGAGCAGGGTCAAGACTGATTTTCATATAGCTGAGTCCAAAATGAAGTGGGATGGTGTGTAAAATAATGATGGATAGGAATGTGGCCTTGAGTGATTACCAGTCGCTGAGAATAATTTAAGCATTCCACCCATCACTGTATTGTATACGTATTGGGCAAGCAGAATGGGCACAGGAAACACAACACACGATGGAGGGCAACAAGGAGATTATAATGGCATACACGCACACAACGGAGGGAAGGTGGGAGGGGGTCAGGGCAAAAAGCTGGCCACACTGGGCAGGTGGGAGGAGCAGTGGCAGCAGAAAAGACCATGCATGGCAAGCGGGAATGTTAGTGGCAGCACAACGGTCATGGTGGGCAAGAAGGAGGGGGCAGAGACATGCACAAAGTGCCATGGAGGGCATAAGGAGGTGTAGGTGCTGTACACAGACGAGAGATCAGGGAAAGGGGGCAGGAGCTTCACAACAGTCCACGCAGGGTGCGCAGGAGGAGCAATTACAGCACAACAGAGCATGGAGGGCAGAAGGGAGTGACAGCAAGCTGGACCATGGAGGACAGGAGGGAGGGGATGGGGCATGGATCTCGGACAATGGAAGGCAGGGTGGAGGAGGCAAGGACCTGCGGCAGCCATCTGACCATGCTGGGAAGGCGGGAGGGGCAGTGGCAGCTCAACAGAACACTCAGGGCCATATTTATTATGAAGTGATGCAAGGCAGTGTAGCAAGTCACCTTGGTGCGCTGCATGACAGAGAAAGGGCAGGAATGTGCTGTATTTGACACAAAATGGTGCATTCTTGCATTTTCCATACACTGGCACATAATGTGCTGCCTAGCACCAACGCAGGCACTCTTGTACCATGATGCAAGGGTGCCTGCCTCGTAAGCAGGATTGTTTTTGTGCAGGAAGCGGCACCTTCCTCCACAAAAACAATACCCTGAGGCATGTTCCCCTTTCTTTGTGGGCAGCAAGCTTGGATGGGGGCTGCACAGTGGACAATGCCAGGCCAGACCCTGTGTCCGGCCCCACTGCTGTGCATTACGATGGGCATCTTACTTTATGTTAAAAAAAAAACCTAGAAATTCACTGAAAAAACCAAAGGTTAAAGTGACGTTATAGTTAGATATTCGTACAATTCCTAACTTTACATTTTAAAAAAACCTTAGAAATTCACTGAAAAAAATAAATGTTAAAGGGTTGTTATAGATAGGTGAAAATGTCACTTAAAACAAACCATTTGAAACTAACAAAACCTCTGAAATTCATCATCTATAGGTATCTCCAGTAACTATAACTCCTACCCTAAAGTAACTATAACTTCCGCCCTCGCCATGCACAGCTTTTACCGTTGCATATTAAATCACTTGTGACATTCATTGACTACATTTATAACATCCTTAATCACATCTGAAATGCCGTCATTGTTAATAATACAGGTGTCACTTTTAATTGCTGCTGAGTATGCAAAGGCGCCAAATCACCTACAAGCTCCACCCGTTTGGCCCCGCCTATTCCACATTAGTAGTATTCAACAGTGCTGGCTTCGGGTGGGTTAGCCACAGGGTTGGCCATGGGCCTGGCACTGTTGCCAACCCCCAGCTGTTCATGGCCAAAGGACGTGCGCAGTGTGGATTGTCTGCCTTTGGGGGGGTTAGCCGCAGTGCCGCACAACCCCCCGCTGTGCACGGAAGAAGGGGCTTGGCTTTACGTATGGTAATTAAATATTTCTTTACATTTAAAAAAAAATAGAGATTCACTGAAAAAAATTACGTTGAAGTAACACAGTTAAGTGTGATAAAAAGATCTGTTTTTATTTAAAAAATAAAAAACTTAGAAATTCACGGAAAAACCCAAAGGTTAAAGTAATGTTATAGTTAGGTGAATTTGTCAGTGACAACATTAATGTTTTTAACTAAAAAATAACACAGAATTTCACCATTTATAGTTCGCAGAGCGAACTATAACTTGCACCCCTATCATGCACTGTAACCAGCAGTCAGATAAACGAAGGACACTTCAAGAGATAATTACAACACCATTGGCAGGAGCTAAGAAAGCACTGAATGTAGCAAGTGCTCGAATCTGGTAGAATCGTCCTGCTTTTACCTCGGGCTCTAAACACAAAGCCAACACTAAAGTAGTTATAAAGTAAAAACAAAAACCTTGTGTGTGGATGTGCTCATTGTGAGAGAGCAAAATGCAGTCACGAAAAGTGAAGTTAACCAGTGGCTGAAGTAGGCTGACCCGTTGCACCATGCTGTATGCTGTAGTGGGTGGAAGCAAAATTTGAATGACCCAACAGCAGACCAATGGATGTAGATAGGTGGCTGAAATCCCCATATGTTAGTACATTATACATATAATCTTAGTAAAATCAAAAGGTCTTGGCTAACGCCAGACCTAAGGAGCACCTACTCACTCCTACTGATCACTACATGATATGCTTCCACAACTGCGCTCATGCTGCTTAACACCTGGTGAAGGCAGTTAACTTCCACCACTATGAGGGTAACGCTTTGGGCACCCCTCCTGGTCCAACGAGACCGCAATCCGTGAGATAGGCCTATATCATGGCGTACACGCATGATCCGTGATTCCTATGACAAGAAAAAAATCAGCATTATGGATCCATATATCAGTACAGTTGGGCACTCAGGGCAGGGATGCACATCTAAAGTCCCATGAAGAGGACTTTTCAGTCCCAACAGTTAAATTTCCTGCATTTTTACAAAATGCGCAGAAAACATCTTCTGTGCTGCTGGCGATGTAGAGGTTTCACAGGGTCTTCGTTTGAGCATAGCATGAGATTCGTAAAAGGGGCCACCCAGTGAAGAGAAAAATCACAGTTGTCTTTAAGAAGTCCTGCATCACTAACAGTAAGCAGTCTAGAATGACATGGAGTTGTCCTACCCTTCAGATATTCTGGAGTGCGGTTCTCAACTTATTATTTCCCACAGTAAGATGCATTATCCCATGCACGATGGAGGGCTGCCTACTGGGAGGACTCCCTAGACATAAGAAACGTAAATCAGGTTCTAAGTTTATAGACCTAGCACTGGCATTAGCCAAACGCAGAATAAAAATGGCTTGGAATTCAGGGAAAGGCCCAATATTTGACACTTGGGTGCAGGATGTCAGGGCTTGGGCAGCGGCAGAGGGAAGAGTTCTCATCAGGGAGGACACCAGGGGAATTTGAAGACACCCATTAACCAAGCTCTGGATAGAAATCCTGGAGAACTGGGAACTTCTGGGAGGTGAAACAGACTCAGACCAGGGTGCCCCCGACGGCCTCAGGGACGACACTCAGGGAGACATTGCAGACGGGGAGAATGAAAGAGATGACGGATGGAGAATCAGAGAACTGACCGGGTTAATTGCCTTATGCACCACATGGTACAAGACATACCATCCCTTCCCACCCCCGGACTTGTGAATTCATACCTCTGATACTATAAGATGCAGGCATGAAGCCGGCACCTACTGGCGCACCCCCCCGACCTACCTGTTCACAACTGTAGACTACACCCCTTGAGAAACTTTAGTTAGATTTATGTTCTCTTTTTTTTATTGTTGTAAGCTAGGATATTGAACAGATTGTTAGTGTCCTCCACATGATATCAGGCGACCAATTCCCCTGCATAAGTTTGGCTGCTACTCTCCCTTCTAGTTCGGATAAAGAGTCAACTTGGTTATACACACTCACGATCCCTAAAGGTATTACCCAAGACCTAGCTCAGGCCCCACTGACTGATAGGTGAAGAGTTCATGCATATTCGAAAAGAAAAGCTAAGCTGATCACAATGTGTATAATTGCAACATACAAAATTGAGGGAAATATGTGCTAATACCGTGATTGAACAAATGTATGACCTCTGATGTGATGTCTCTGTTCAATTCCCAAGAGCCAGTAATATTTTCCTGATAGTGGTAATGTATTGGACTGTGCAACTAACTGTTTAATTACTTACTAAATGCCAATAAAGTCCCTTTTTTTTTCCTCCAAGATTACCCCAATCTTGACTCAAACTAAATTTATGCTGATACATAGAACCTTCTGGACTCCTTCCTGACTACATAAACTAAGACTTGGAGAAACACTCACATGTTGGAACTGCCACCAAGGGACTGGTAATCTCGCACACATGTTCTTCCACTGCCCCTCCCTAAAAAACATACTGGGACAATATATTTGAATTCATCAGCGTACTTTTTCAAATTCATCCCCGTAGGGAATTCAGCTTCCTACTTACAGGTCCCTTAGATCCAAATCTAAATAATGAGGAAGACAGACACTTATTGGATCATTTGCTCACACTATCATGTAAACTCATCCTTAACAACTGGAAAAACACAGCTACTATTACATCAAAAGCCTGGAGAAACTGGATCTCTTTCATTAGGGGCGCCGATAACATTTCACTCCAGACCACTCCCTGGAAAGCGAAATCAAAAGCAATTTGGTCCACACTAGACAACTTTATGGGTAGCACAAAGCCCCCGTAAATGATGCTCCCTTTGACCTTATTCCACGCATTAGGGCACTCATGATGACATTTCCAATGATAAAAGAAACACACTTTAGAACACCACTATGGAACCCTGAACCCATTCCATGTATTCCAAGCCACTACCATGATCCATCAATGTTCTCTTATCAGGAATTTACTTAATGCTACGCACCGCTAAGCAGTCACTTATATTAGATTTTTTTAATTCATTTATGTTAAGTTATATTAAGTTGCATTATGATTTCATATCCCATATGTCATATTAGATATTGTTTCCTTATTTATTATTATTTTCTTGTTGTATTGAGCACTGTTCAAGATTATATTATGATCTTAACAGCTATTCACCGGTCTCCATGGACTAGTGACCATCAATGAGCATTTGTAATACTTGTATAGGACGGTCACGACAAATCGCAATGAATTATTGCACTACTGTATCCCACCTTCATACTTGGAACACATGGAATGATGTAATTTCACATACATGTAATTATTTTGCTTTGCTCTTACTGCTTATGTTATAAACTCCAATAAAGGTTTTTGAAATCTAAAGATATCTTTAAAAAAAAACAGTAAGCAGTCTAGAATGTTGATGTCGGCATGGTTTCTGAAGGCAATTGTGACATCATTCACCAGATGATGAGAAATGTTGTAGACTTGCTGAAACTTAAAAACCAACATTTGTTTTGAAGTCCAGCTAACAGCTGGAACTTTTTACATTTGAGACTCTGAGACAGTTGGCGAGCTGCAGCAAAAATAAAATTCAGTACTCAAGGAATTAAAGTACCTTGAAGGGAGACTCAGAAATAAGCATTTATCCGAATGTGCTGTGTCTTTTAATTACTAAAAATATCCCTAGAACGCACCGTAACTTTTTGTGCGGGAAATCTGAAAACCTATCACACTTATAATAAACGGGGACATTCCAAACTGCAAACGTACGTTCTTTTCACTGGACATTTTGAAAATGTCATATTATTGTGCTACTGGAAAATAAAAGGTCAGTTCCCAGCATAGTTCATGTTCGATTTTTATTAAAACAGGACAGAAATATGTTACAGATCATTTGAAAAGCTAAATAAAAAAACGCATAGTAAATGAGCCGAAAGCAGTTCCTGTTAATTAAAGTGAGATAGATTATGGAGTAGCTATGGTAGGCAAGCATTCTGAAAAGGACAGTAAATCTCATTGTATTTATTAATATCTCATTTTAAAAGTACTATTCTCAATTTGCACAAAATAACTTTAAGAGCGTGTCAACAAAGTAATCAAGAACAGGTAAGTCATTCAGTCCATGTACATCATTTTGGCAATAAGTACACCGATTAAAGGTGCGGTGTCAGCATGCTCCCAGGTCTTCACCTGCTCACAGCCAACTGCCAATCCAAGAATCCCCACAACGTTCTGATTCCACCCCCCAACATTCTCACATCCTTCGTAACATTCTGATCACAATGCCCCACAAACTTTTAATGTATTCAAGACATCTTTTGATTACTCTGCGCAGTGCGTAGAATAATACTGCTCACTGTGTCTGATATGTAGAGTGAGGGTGGGACTCTTTGCCTTTTTACCTGAGACCCCGAGAGCACGCTTTGGGTTACTGACTGGGTATCAGAGTGCTGTAGTAAGATTGCGAAAGTGAGTTGAGTATTTAAAGGTAGTCACCGCTACTTCAGAGGCAAAAGACTACACATTTTTGCTTTAAGATTATGACAACCTTAAGTTAAAGGACATCTCCACATAGATAATCGGGAGATGGGGGTCGAAGGATTTTCCACAAATCTATAAGATTTTAAGAACAAGATATGCATTTTATGCATACTTGTAGCTGAGGTTTGGCCTGAAATGGATATTCTTAAGAGATAACACAAATGAGGAAGGGAGTGGTGTGGTGAACTCATTGTCATTTTATCTCCCAAGTGCTTTTTAAAATATTGTTCCAAGACTGTATATTTAAAGCATATTTCATCCAACACCAACTATTAATAATGAACAGACTTCAAGTGACACTGAACAGAAAGCCTCTGGGCCTGGGGTTCTCACCTCTTTATCCCCAAAATTACCAGAGAATGTTGCACATACCCCAACGCATTGATCAAACGTGAATAGGCTTCAGAGCCCAATTCCAAGGAGACAAAAGAGGATTTTTCTCTGAAATATTGAACGCGGGACATTTTTAAAGTACAGCAGGCGTAGTTTACGAGCCAACATTTGGTGTGAAAGACAAATGGTATAATTTTTAATGTTTTAAAGAAGCATAATGGAATTTTGCACAGCAATTTTGATCTAGTATATTTATTCGACTAGTGTCCTGAAATTCCTACAAATGTTAGTAGCGTCTAAGTGGCTCCAAACAACTCTGAAATTCCTAAAAATAAACACCTAATACAGTCTCAAATTTTCCGTAAGGGAGCATGTGTCGCGCTTCAAAATACCACCCCAAATCTTTCTCCAAGTACCTTGACTTGGCGCAAAACATGAAATAATTATCTAAGCACCATGGTTTGTCTTCAGAACATCTACATGGTCAATTTCTACAAGAAGCCTGGCTTTGACTAAAGTGTTAAGCATGTTATCCTGCTCAAAAATAGAAACCAGTTTAAAATTCAATACCTCCCTCAGAATGGGAAAATAAGTATAATTTCAGTTTCTCTACAGTAGCTAATTCGGTGGTCTTCTCTTGTTTTTTTTTTAAATGATGGCTAAAATTCTAAAGAAGCTCCTAATTACACATGTTAGAGAGAAACCTCTAAAGCACCTGACAAAAAGAATTGGTTGAAAGGTAACTTAATAAATCTACGCATGTCTCACTATACATGCCTAATTTTAGCCTTAATGTTTTATGGCATTTTTAAGAAAATATTACCTATTTTGCTCGTAATTGTTTGTACAACTCTGGCACATAGTCATCATATTGAGCCTGGTAGCAGTTACCAGCAACAGGGGCTCCTAAATTGTACTTTTTACGGAAGGATGATGTAGAGAACTTGGCGCGGTGTTCAAGGGCGTGGCTTCCATGAGCGGGCTCTTCACACTTCATTGGACCGTGCTGCTCGTACACCAGCCACACATACCGGTGAAGACCTAGGGAAAGCACAATATGCATTGGTACCAAGATAGTTGAAGCCTCAGGTCAAATAGAGGGACAACAACAGTAATGAGAGCCACAAATGATACAAGTGACAAGCAACAGACACATTTCTAAGAACTGTGCTCTCAGTTGCCTTACTGAATCACAATTATTAAAATATCCCAATCTGCCAAAGTGATAATGGTGAGATTAGTTAAGTCTACTGAAAAGAAAAGCCCAAAACCGCATCTGAAACACAAAATATCACAATGATGAAGACAAAGGCATTTTTACATACAGGGACGGACTAGGAGTAAAACGACGCCTGTATTTTATTCATAGTGTGCCAGGCTTATTCAGCGGAATTTGGGAGAGAGTGGGTTACAACAATAAAAATATTTGTAAAATTTTGAAAAATTGAGGCTAGGCGGCGCATTTTACAGAACATTTTTTCAAGTGCATTATTAGTAGTGAGGTCATAGGTTTTAAAGCCACTGCTGGAAGAGAACTAATGAAAAATTACAATATTACAGAGTCTGGCATGCTGCATACTCAGAAATACATTTTGTGTGCACGGTTGGGCAAGTAGACACTTGCATGTACACACAGTTTGAGCGTGTCCATGGCTGGCTTGGATTGTGCACGCTCGCTGTGCGCAATCCCATGGCAGGGCACGCTATGGCTTTGAATGTTTATCAGAGTCTGAACACAAGGACTTCATTCCATGCAGTGAGACAGAATTTCAGAACACAAATGTACTGGCAAGCAAGCCTAAAACAAGCATTGGCAAAGCCAAGGGGTCTCGCCTATGTAAGAGCTATTGTTTTATTTATTTATAAAGTTTTCTATAGCGCGAACATGATCCCGAAGGATATCAGAGCGCTTTACAAAAGAATGGAAGGAAGGACATAAATCCAATATCGACATCAAGTAAGAATACACAACAGGAATAATCACATAATTCCCAGACAAACGAATCAAGGAGAGTAATACAATAAACAGGTATATAGCGGGCTACGAAGGGGGGCACACAATGCGGTAAAGAAGAGCAGCATCAAATGATGGTACAATGGTTGTAGGATCAATGATTTCGAGCAGGTGAACCTAGCCCAAATAATGTAAGAATTTGTTCATTAGGAATCTTTTGGCTTCCAGTTTGAAAGCAGTCATTGAAGAGATTCTGCGTACTTCCGGTGGAAGAGAGTGCCATATCTTTGGGGCAGCGCCGGAGAAGGCTCGGTGACAAGTTCTCTTTTTGCTAAGGATGAGTGGTTTCAGGAGGAAAGTGTCAGCGCTTCTTGAGGCTCTCCCACCACAGGATAATTCAAGCTTTTGCGCTAGGTACCTGGGAGTTTTGAAATGCAGGGCTTTGTGCGCCAGAACGGCAATCTTTAACTGAATTCGAGCTTCATAGGGCAACCATTTGAGAGATTTTAGGACTGGGGATATGTGCTCATTTCGTTTGGTACCTGTGACCAGTCTGGCCGCAGCGTTCAGTGATGCCCTTAGTGGAGCCAGGGTGTATTTGGGAAGGCCACAGAGCATAGGGCTGCCGTAGTCTAGCCTCAGCAAGACCAGTGCTTGGACCACCTGCTTGAAATCCTTTCGTGGAAGGAATGGTTTGATATTTCTAAGTGTCCTCATCAAGTGATTAGCTCCCTTACACACATTGCTGATATGATTTTTCATATTCAGGTGCTTGTCCAGGGCGATTCCGAGAGATTTGGCTGAGTCTATGGAGAGGGGTGCAGTTGAAAGCAGTGAGGTGATTAAGCCAAAGGTCTAGCTTGGGGATGTGGTTCGGAGGAGAGATGAGAAGGAATTCAGTTTGAGGTGTTGAGTAGGAGATGGTTCTCAGTTAACCAATTTTGAGTAGACGTTAGGGTAGTGTTGAGCAAGATGATGTTATCCGGGGATGAGATTTTCAAATAAAGTTATGTGTCGTCCGCATACATATGGAAGAGAATGTTCGTGGAATTTAGTGAATTAGCTAGTGGTTCCAAGAAAAGGTTGAAGAGGATAGGAGATAGGGCGGACCCTTGGGGGACACCCATGAGTACTGGAGAGGGCTGGGAGAGGGAGTGGTTTGCCTTGACTCTTTGTGATCTGTGGTGGAGGAATGACGAGAACCATTGTAACGCCCGACCCGAGAAACCCATCCTGTTCTTCAGAATGGATAGGAGGTTGTCGTGATTAACCGTGTCGAATGCGGAGGAAAGGTCAAGGAGGATTAGGAGGCAGGAATCATTTTGGTCAAGCATTTTTAAAATGTCATCCATAACGTGCGTGAGAGCCGATTCGGTACTGTGCCCCTTCCGAATGCCGGATTGATGCTGGTCTAGGAGTTGGAAATTCTCTATGTGGGCACAAAGTTGGGATTGTACGCATTTTTCTAGTAGTTTGGCTAGGGTGGGGATGTTGGAGATAGGGCGGAAATTATTGAGGTCAGTTTTATCTGCGTTAGTTTTTTTTAGTATAGGTGACACCTGAGCTGCTTTTAGGCAGTCTGGGATCGTGCCTTGTGATAGGGAAGTGTTTACAATCCTTGTCCAGGTGGGGATGAGTACATTCTTGATTTCTTTGAAGATTGCCGGGGGCAACGTGTCACTGAAGTGGTTAGATGGGTTGATGTTCTGAAGAATCTTGTTGATGTCTTTTTCACTGACTGGGGTAAAGGTGCCCCATGACGCATTGTTCTTAGTGTTCAGGCTGAAAGGTTTGCACTTTTCTAAGAGGTCAGGGGGTGGTGCGGACCCAGAGGATGGCAGTAGAGCCTTCTTAGAGGCAAGTTCAATGGTGATGAGTCTTGATTTTTCAGTGAAGAAAGCAGCAAGTTCATCGCAAGAGGGTGGGCTGCCTCTGGCGTCAGAGTGGTTTGGACCTACTACTGATTGCTGTTTAACCAATTCGAAAAGTTTCTTGGGGCGGTTTGCCGCTTGATCAAGTTGGTGTCTGAAGTAGTCTGCCTTAGCGCTCTTGATTTGTTTGTTGTAGAAGCTCCTAACATCTCTAAGGAGTTTTAGTTGTTCCAAGGAGGGTTTGGATCTCCAGGAACGTTCAGCTGCCCTAAGGTTGCGGCGTTCCGTGTTTAAATTGTCGTTGTACCATGGTTTGGATATTTTTGTTGAGGCATTTTTTTGTTGGAGTGGTGCAATGTCATCCATGATGTTGGAGATAGTCGAGTTGTAGGTGTCAGTGAGTAAACTGAACCTCAACCAAGTCAGCTTGGGAGGACAGGGCAGATTTACAGTGGGCTGCTAGTTCGACTGAGTTTATTGATCTGAGGTCCCTTTTCCAGATCTTTGATTTTGTTGGCTGAGCCTTCCTCAACGACACCTCACTGTTAATATTGGGTTTGTCAATGTCTTTAAGCCTTGTTGTACAACAGTGCAGCTGCTGTGCAGCAAGTATAAAAGTAAAGGGAAAAAAGTGCTATGAAATGACTAGCATTGGCTGTCATAGTGCTCATTTCCCTTTACTTTCAGACTTGCTGCACAGCAGCTGCACTGTTGTACAACACGCCTAAAAGACATTGACAAAGCCAATAGCTCTCACATAGACAAGGCCTATTGGCTTTGCAATGCTTGTTGTAAATAGCGAACCCTTGCTGTCTTCCGAGGTAACCTCGGAAAGAAGTTCAAGCTGGAACAAGACGTTCCTATTAAAAAAAAAAAAAGCTAGCAAAACCCCGCTCTACACTCACGCCAACAAGCTCAATTAAATAAAACTTTCAGGCTGGAGCCGCACGTTTATGTGAAGTGAACCTCAGCACACGTCTGACACTTCACACAGATGCAGTCATAGAGAGTAGACACGGACCCACGACTCACCCCTATGCCCAGTGCCTGCTGGTATAACACCACAGGCTTCCCAATCTTCAACTTTATCTTTGCTTTCACTTTTTTAAAAACTCTTTTTATTGAGGGTTTTCTTTCCACAGTTATACAACTTGGTAAATCCATTACATCATATACTTAGCAACTGTCATAGTCAGGTATGGCTACACCAATCACGGGAGAGTGTCCGCTGTGGAACTTGGGATGGCGGTAAAACAGCTGGGAGGCTCTTGCCCTTGCTGAGGCGTGTATGTTAGTCGTGTGGTCTGTGCTTGATGATGTATGTGGCATTTCCAGTGTTGGGGCATGGATGTGTGTACCTCTCAAACAGTAAATGTGGTGGGAAGGTAAAGTTATGCAGCAGTGCGAACGGTGATGCCTAGAATTCCGTTGGAGAGATGGCAGTGACTGGGAGATAGAGTGGGAGCTTTTGGGGGGGGGGGGGAAATTATGCTCTTCAAGATGGTAGCCGAGCTCTATGCCAAGATTTTTAAGGACACGATTCATTTGTTAGGGTGAAATAACTTTCCCAATAACAATATGTAACTTGTATATGGCATTTGTTGTTACATCACTCACAGGTGCAGGTCAGTTAACAGATGCAGTAATTACATAATTCACTGGTCCTCATAGTATCGACCTAGAAGGGTGAAAATACTTGCCGGTCCTGCCATATTCAAAGATATAACCTGTAGGCTGCATGAAGATTACATTAACAGATACATTCACCCACTGAGAGAAAAGAAGAATATTGGCAAAGCAAATAGATTTCGACCTATGCAAAATCAGTTGGCTTTGTCAATGTTTTTTACATGTTGTACAGCAGCGTTCTCTTATTTGAATGTACCACAGTCGTACAACCTTCAAATTCAACTCCAGTTTTAGATAGTAATTTCTTTGCTTAGGTCAACTTTTGTGCTTTTTCTTTAGACTATTGAGGTCTATATCAGAAGTGCTAAATGTGCATCAGTGGTTGTGATATGAAAAGCCAGAGAAGATGTCGACAAATAGCCAGATAGACAGGGTTGAGTTTAACCCCTTCCGTGCTCACGTCGGCCAACGGCCGTCGCGAGCACTACCTCCCCAGTGCTGCGAACGACCGTTGGCCGACGCAGCCCCGCCCACTCCGTGGAACGCCCGCACCGCGGCGGAATTGCCGCCGCGGTAAACGGGTTAAAAAAGAAGGATGACTTCTATGCTAAATGTATTCCTGGTTTGCCATTTTTTTCCATGTTCCTTGGCAAATTAATTACTTGCCATTAATATTTTTGATAATAAGAAAATAACAAAGTCTTGTTATGGATTTTGTTGTAATTTATTTTTGCTTGCCAAATGATATTCTGTGTTTGGTTGCCATATCTTTTGAGTCTTAGAGCCTGATTGAGATCTCAGCGGGACTCCCGTTGTCCCTCCGTGGTGGCGGGTACAAGTACTCCATCGAGCTGATGGGGTCCAGGCTGCTGTACTTGGATGTGGGCTGGCTGAACCACCGTCCGCATCAACAGACTGTTATTTGTTGTGTAAGCTGCTCACCTCTGTCGACCGGGCGGACTCCACTGCTGGCTAATAATACTCTGTCACCATCAGGTCGGCGGGTCTGCGCCAAGCCTATTAAGATTTCCACGTTGTGCTGGCATTGTCCTAGCAGCAGATTCCTGATGGAATGAGTCCTTGGTGGATTGGAGACTGATAAGCACTACTTATTAATATGTCACTACACATATGTGTGTTTCTTCCAAAATATGCGTCATGCTCCTTTTATTACATATAGCATGTTAGAGATGGGGGTTTGTAGTTGGCAGTGGTATGTACCCTGTCCAAGTAGGGACCCCAGGGTAAGGGAGTTACACACCCAAAATCAACTCTGCTCACCCCTTGGTAGCTTGGAACGAGCAGTCAGGCTTATCTCAGAGGCAATGTGTAAAGCATTTGCACAAAACACATACATTAACAGTGAAAACACTGCAAATGTACAGAATGTCAGTTTAGAAAATGAAACACTCTGTATCTAAACCAAACCAGATCAAAACGACAAAAATCAAACATACAGAACTCAAGATATCACTTTTTAAAGGTTTAAGCAATTCTGTGCATAGAACTCTATGGATGCGGTGATTTTAGCACAAAGTAACTTTGATGCGTCAAAATCCAAGATGAAAAACAGCCACCAAGGAGAGAAGCGTCAGAAAACACAGCGATGTGTCGATTCTTGAGTCTCAGTTGAATGGAGGTGTCAGTTTTGCTGCATGCAGGAGAAGTGTTGTGTCGAATCCTTACTGCGAGGAGAAGCGATGCATCGAAATCCGAAAGTGGGTCCTTTCTGTGGGGCTATGCACTGGAAACTTGGTGCACAGGTGCGATACATGGAAAATCTGGATGCGCTGGGGTCAATGCTCCCAGCTACGAACACGTGCTGTGTCGATCCTTCAGCCGGCAATGTTTTTTCTGCCACACAGCTGGACCTGCATCGGAGTCAGAGCGGGTGTCTCTGATGTTGGAGACACGGTGCTCGGGACTCGGGCTGCCATGAACTTGGAGCCAAGTGAATTGGCATGGCGTCGATTCTCCCAGCCGTGAACAGGCGTCGATCCTTTAGCCACAGCACAGTAATGTGTTGGTTTTTCAACAGCACGACAAGCTTGCAGCGGAAAAAACAGATGCGGAGGGTTGCTGCATGGATTTTCTTCTTCTTTCTGCAGCAAAGCCACCTCCAAGGGCTTAGAACTGGAATTGGCACCACTTGGTAGGTCAGACCTCCCAGCAGAGGAGGCCAGGGGCTGCAGGTAAAGTCTTTGATGGCCCTGAGACTTCCAACAGGAGGCAAGCACACACAAGCCCTTGGAGAACCTTGATAAGTAGGATAGAAAGTACAGTACAGTCCTTCCTCTGCCTAAGATAGAAGCAGTAAGCAGCAGACCAGCACAACACAGCAGCAAGCAGAGTGGCAGTTCCCATCCTACAGCTTCTCTAGCTCTTCTTTGCAGAATCTCCTCTTGATCCAGAAGTGTTCTAAAAATGTGGGATTACAGGTCCCATACTTGTACCCCTTTCCGCCTTTGAAGTAGGCATTCTTCAAAGGATAGTCTTTGTAGTGCACAGATCCTGCCTTGCCGTAACCTGGCTACAGATACACTACAGGAGGTGGAGACAGCTTTGTGTGAGGACAGGCACAGCCCTATTCAGGTATCAGTGACAACTCCAGCCACCACTCTAGCCTGGTGATGGGCAATCAGGATATGCAGGGCACACCTCAGCTCCTTTTGTGTGACTGTCTAGAGTGAATGCACTTACAGCCCAACTGTCAGTCTAAACCAGACATGGATTCCATAGGCAGGCAGAGGCACAGGATGGTAAAGCAAGAAAATCGCACTTTCTAAAAGTGGCATTTTCAAACACACAATTTAAAAACCACCTTCACAGAAAGATCTGTCTTTAAATCCTGAGTTCAGGGTACCCAAATTCCAAATCTCATCTCTTCCCAATTGAAAGTTACACTTGTAAGATGTTACAAGGCAGCTCCAATGATAACCTAGGGGAAAGCTGTTCCTTGCCATAGCAAAAAAACGAAATTAGCAGTATTTCACTATAAATACATGTAAAACACACCAATACATGTCCCACATTTCATATACATTGCACTCTGCCCATGGGGCTACCGTGGGCCAAACTTAAGGGTGCCTTACATGCAATGAAAGGGAAGGTTTGGGCCTGGCAGGTGGGTGACTTGCCAGGTCGACATGGCAGGTTAAAACTGCACTTGCAGGCACTACAGTGGCAGGCCTGAGACATGTTTGCAGGGCTACTCATGTGGGTAGCACAATCAGTGCAGCAGGCCCACTAGTAGCATTTGATGTACAGGCCCTGGGCACACGCAGTGCAGTTATAAGGGACTTACCAATAAATCAAATATGGCAATCATAGACAACAATTCACCAATACAATGTAGACAGGGAGCATATGCACTTTAGCACTGATCAGTAGTGGTAAAGAGCCCAGAGTCCTACAGCCAACAAAAACAGGTTAGACAAAATAGTAGGAAAAAGGCAAAACATTTGGGGATAACCCTGCAAAAAGGGGCAGGTCCAACATAGCATAGCACTCAAACAACATACGCACACTGTTGAATGTACACCCACAGGCACCACAACAAACAATGTGTCAATACAGGTGTATTCAATTTACCTTGATATGTTGTAAAATGAACACCAATGCATTACACATAAGATTAACATTTCATGTAAGACTAATGTAAAAATACATGAGGCCAATGCAACTGTTAACACACGATTCATAGTGAAACAAGTGAAAAAGAAGCTAACCTTAGATCCTAGCGACAACGGAGTTGATTAGTTTTGTGGGCAAGTAGTAGCAGCAAAGGAAGGACCTGGACTATGGGGTTCAATGGGAAACGGAAGTGGAAAACATAAAAAAGGTAAGTTTCTACCTCATTTCCTTCGATTCCACCAACTCAAGTTTGTAGATGTTACCATCACAGTTTCTTCGACTCAAAGGCACATTGTGATTGGACCGGCGGTAATCTTGGCTGTACTTCCTCCAACAGCTCCTTTTGCCTATGACGCCATTAACGTGGGAGGAAAATTCTGGCAGAGACGGCGGCACTCGGAAGGACTATCATATATAGACCCGCGGACATCTAAATAGAGCAGGCAGACCGCCAAGAAGGCTGGTGTAGAAACCATTGAAAAAGTGCCAAGAACTTAATCAGGCCCTTAGTTTCTGAGGCTAACTTTGGCACACAGCTTTGTGGATATTTATTGACTTTTACTAAGCAAATAAAATAGAATAGAATTAACAGATAATTGGAGCGGGTCATTAAAGACTTTTAATTTAACAAATATCAAATTGGGAGACATTTTGAATCTGCTGTTGTTGTACCCTGCTTTCCCTCTTATTGGATCTCTCCATTCATTCTAGTTTGAAAAAGACTGCAGGTACTCAATCTTTTGCCGGGACACCTTGGGTGGTTATTGGGGTGGGCAAATAAGTTAGTGTTTACCTAAGTTGTGTACCTTCTACCATCAGGATAGTTCATAAATCCATACAAATCTTAACCACAAATGGGGCAGGTAGAATTACTTCACAGATTGCTTGGATTCTTATAAAGTTGTTGGGAGTTTTATTTTGAAATGGGATTTGCTCCAGACAAGAAAACACAGTTGGGAACTGTTGGTACGGAAGAGTCCCTCGCATGGTGATGAACCTGTACCCCTTCCCTGATAGCTCCAACTGCAATGATTTCTGGATCCCTTATACTGATTTTTGTTGTCATGGGCGAACACGGATCATGTGTGGGCACCATGACATAGACTTGCCTCACAAATTATGTTTTTTTCGACTTGGATGAGCACCAAATGCACTACCATCATAGTGGTGACAGGCTACTGCCTTTGCCAGGAGTTAAGCAGCATGAGTGCGGTGGTGGCAGCTTTCTGTGTGATCAATAGGAGTGACCAGACCCTTTTACCTGTGTCCCTGGAGTGGGACCTACAGACTCACTCATTTAAAGTTCCCTGCTTTTGCTGAACTCACCCTAGTTCTACATCAGATTGTTATGCAGTGCTGCACAGTGTGTGTGTGTGTGTGTGTGTGTGTGTGTGTGTGTGTGTTATACACGTGCTGGGTGTATGTGTGTCTGTGAATAGTACAATAGAGGGATGATGTAGTGCTGGGGAGTGTGTGCATGTTATACACATGTCAAGGGTGTATGTGTGCCTGAGATTGGCACAAAAAAGGGATGATGTAGTGCTGGGCAATGCGTGTGTGTTATATACATTTGTGGGGTGTATGTGTGCCTGTGAATGGTACATTACATGGACGATGTAGTGCCGTGTAGTGCGTGTATGTTATATGCATTTGTGGGGTGTATGTGTGCCTGTGAATGGTACATTACATGGAAGATTCTGGGTTCAATTTTGGGAGACCCAGGGCTAACTGGAGCAGCACGAGGAGGTAGGGGAATCTCCCTAGACAGATCGGTGGATTGCTGCATTCCTAGGAGCTGGGTGGGAAATATTAGAGGAAGGGAGAGCCGGGCTCTTCAGTATACTTTAAAGGGTGCTCTTTGGTTCAGAGAGAGGTCACTGGAAAGGGGCTGGGCACATCTCAGGAAGGAGATGGGTCTGATAAGAGAATCATAATGAGTAGGCCTGAGGCCCGGGTTGTAACATTTTGATACACTTATCACTGGCTGACATCCAGATACGAAACTACAGTCACTCCCATGGCCTGTGTTTTTGGCCTATCAGCTTTAGAATTGCTCCTCCTGTGACAGACTGGTTTCTGGAGGCAGGGCAGAGGTGAGGGCACTCCAAAAGGAAGCAGATTCCCAACATAACCTTCAAAGACTCAGACTCCAAATCACATTTGGTGTTGTAAAATGGACAATAAGAAGAGGAGCTCGATCCCCCAAAATTGTCAACTGTTAAGCAGCCAGACAGGCTTTGCGAGGAGAAGCTCTGCAATGCTTCTGCCTGTAATCAGGGCTGGAGGCTTAGGCCGACCAGCCTCACAGTTAGGTGAGTGGACATAACCAAGGCATCCAAGACTGCCTGCCTGTTGGCCAAGACCAGTGTGATCTGTGAGGAAGACGACAGCACTGGCAGGAGCGAGGTCTAGGTGGAGATCCTGGTAAATGGATCTCTGAAGTGAGGTGTGAGGAGAATGACTTTTGCACCAATCTGGTCATAGCCAAACTGCAAAAGGAAGCCGATTACCCCGTATACCAGATGGGGCCACCATGAATATAACTGCCATTCCATTCAAGTCGTAGCCCGTGTGCTGAGTGAAGACGTTGACCCCGTATTGGGGCACTGAGAACAAGGCAAGACGCGTGGTGTGTGCGAGACTGGCATCGTGAGGAAGAGGATGCTGTGGTAATCTGTGCGGGGCAAGCCTCAACTGCACCAGGAGCATCAGACCTCTTCTCCACCACCTCCCACTTCACCTCTACCTGTGGGGGGGATCCAAGGAAACTTACCAGCCACAGAGGAGTGACGAGGACAGCCGACCGCTGCCCCTGTAGGGCCTCATGTGAGGAACTCACTGGAAACAGCCACTCCGCTTCAGCGCCTGTGCTTGGAGACTCCGGTAGTGCAGGTCCTGCCGGTGAGGGTAATACTGATTTACAGGCCAGGTGGCCTAGGGGAACAGCTAGCTCTTTTGTGTTGGGACACTTTGACCTAAATAAGTGTTGCAGTGTGACTCCTAAGACTCGGACTACTAGTGGGGCTTAACCTGAATGTCGACTACCCTGAACGGGGGAATAACCACTACCGCGATTGAGAGGGGCGTGGGACTTAGGAACTCACCTGTTAAAACAATAGAGCCCTCATCTCAGGGGACTGTTTGCATTGTTTGGTTTGTGTCGGTATATAAATGCTCCTTTTTTCATAAAAGCAGTTTTTGACTGGAAAGTCATACAAGATACAGGAGTAGCATTGGCCATTTCCACTTTATGCCAGTAGTACAATAAGTGCAGTCTTTATGCACAAAGTCGGCACACAGACAATGGAAATACAGAGCTGGTAATATATTTCAGCACCATATCCATAGATCAGATGAATGATTTATGTAGGGACTAAGAGTGGAGGGTTTCCAGGAGTAGGGACAAATAATTCTGTACTTGATTCATTAGTGACCAGTTTTAAACACTTGGTGAAAGGGATGAGGTAGTAGTTGACTCTATAGTAGGCCAGGCCATGGGATATCAGGAGTAAAAGGCCTCAAAGCTCAGGGTTGTCCCAGTAGCTCCTCCTTGCCGTGGCCCTCTGAACCAGGTTCTGACATGAGCTGTGTATTTTTCTGCCTATATCTGCAGTGGAAGCAGTTGAGTAGGTGGCCACTGCTACAGAGGAAAGGCAAGTCAGTGTTGAATATGGCACATGTGAGTTTTCAGTCTGAAGGAGTGGTTGTAGCTACCTCAGTTTCTAGGACACTTTACGGTGGGACATTCACTGACGTACGCTTTTCACATTCCCGTTTCACCTACTCCCTATTTTTTGAACTGCTATTCATTCCTCTTTGTTTTTGGTGCATAGCAGCTCAGTGATGTGGACAGGGCTGGCTTTAGGGCAGTGTCACTTGATCAACTGCACCAGCCACTGAGCTTGTGTGGTGGGGTGGTGGGCTGTGTTTAGAAATTAATTATGGATTTAAAAGCACCTGCTGCAGAGTTCCCTGCGTGTCCAACATTTTCTAGGCAACAACAAACATGTCAACAACTCTGGTGATTAATGTTCCTGTCAGAAGGAGATCGGAGTGTTGTCTAGTGACCGTCCTGACTCCTCATAAAGTAGAGCAGAGGGCTCATATACCTGCTGCAAAGAACGTGTACCATGAAGATCACAGAACTGCATTTTATGTGGATAGCTCAGAGGATTACTGATTTTGCCACAGACATCCTTTTGTTAATTGCAGTTCATAAGTTACAATCCTAATATAGCACAGTCACCTATAAATGTTCATGAAAGAGCTGCATGCAAACTGCACAGTATAGGGTAGAACATTGATTTCTCTAGTCCTTAAATATCCTTTGCTGCTAAAATTGGTTTGTTTGGTTAGAAATATATTCTTATTAGTAAAGCCAACCACTGTGGCACATTTTAATTCCTACGTTTGTGCTTCTCCAGACCAAACACTCTTAAAATATAGTGCTTACTGGTATGGATGAACATGTGATTGCTAAACCTTGTAATCCCCATTATTGTCTTATGTATCTTTTCCTATAGACTGATATAAACATGTGCGATTTATTGTCTTTGTATAATGTGTGTGTGTAATGTAAATTGCTTTGACTCCCTACACTGGTTTGATAAGCTCTATAAAACAAATGAAATGCATGTGAGCGAGAGGCTGTGGCGAGATGAGGGACACTGTTGGAAGGTGGTAATGAGGGAATTCATGGAGAAGGAGGTCTTTGGCGTGGGTGGCTCCAAAAAAGATTGTTGCACTGGGTGGCACCAGTGCTGCAGCAGGACCTGAATTTTGGTTTTATTAAAGGCATCTGTTCATGACCAGAATGTCTTTCTTTTTCAGGCATCTGCAGCCTGCCTCCCTTTTGTGGTGTTTTTAGAATCTATAATATGGGGTGTCACCATGCCCTCACATCTCACTTACCCTTTATTTACCCACTGCCTGCATCTGCAAATGTGTCTAATTACGCAATGTGCTGTATGGTATACATGGTGTAAGGCCAGCATACCAGATTCAATCTACTTGTCAACAATGTTAGTTTGGCCAAAATGTCACTAGAACATTTGAAGGATGGCAATTCTGCGTAGAGTACTTTCATTTATACTCTTAGAATGGAGGGCAATGAATGTCCCAACCAGCCTGTAACTGGGGCTTAAGAACAGAGTTAGGATATGCAAAACACTATTTAAATCTGAATATGCAAACACTTTTTAGGCTCCCAGAGGTCTTTTCGCAAACTCTCAGAAATTAGCCTTCTACAGAACGGTGGTCTAAGTAACTAATCTGGTGCATGAATTATACTTGGCCTCAAAATACCACACCAGAAATGTATTCATAAAGATAGCATAGCTTTGACGCTCTGAAGATTTATCACTGGAAAATTTATTTACACTCTGCTTACAGGGAATGGTATCTTAACGTCAATAGACATCACCTGCCAGTGGAGCAGAATATGACAGACACAGTATCATAAACACCAAAGCAACCATGTCCCCTTGTACCTACAGTTAATGGCAAACGGTTGGTGAGGGACTGACCTGAAGCAAGCGGAGATGAGACTGCAATTTCAGTATCTGAGGGTTAGTAAGGACATCCCTGACAGTGGTTGTGTTGCAGAGGCCTTTAATGAGTTCTTGTCATTGGATGGAGTACAGGTGAGAATCATTCAGGTTTAGGAGTCAGTTGTGTCCCTGAAGGCGGGAGTAAAGTCTTAACTTTTCCTGAACCACTTGAATATGAAAAAGGGCATGCACATCCAAGTAAGGGTGGCATGGATGCCCTCCCCATGGATAATAGCTACCAAAAGTGCAGAACATTGATGAAGACTCAAAGAGCGAATATGAGGTTGAATGAAGTCCCACATACTGGAGATAATCTTCTGCGACCACCAAGAGCACAAATCACTGGTGGGACTACAGGATATGAATGTAAAAGTATGCATCTCTTATGTCTATGGAAATTCTAAAACCCTGGAGCGCACATAGAATCATGCTGAGCACAGTATCCATCAGAACCTGGTAGACCTTACAAAGACACACACTTTTGAAATTGATGATTAGGCAGAAGCCACCTGAAAGCTTTGTAACTACAAACAGGTGAATAGGCACCCAAACAATGGCACTAGAACTGCAATCATGGATCCCTAGGCTAAGTGCTTCACATGGTTTAAACGCCTGTCAGTTACAGGGAACAATGGAGACAGAAGGTCCTCCACAAAGGCATCATGCGGAGATCTTTGACATCCAGGACCCTAAAACTGGCAATAACCTCAATGTACCCCCTCAGGTGGAATGGAAAAGGGTAGGAGAAGAGACGGTAGCGCGCCCCCCCCCCCCAAGATGGCCACTGCAGTGTGAGCTCCGTCATTATACCTGCCTAACAACAATATGTTCACAATATGAGGAGTTTTCTGGCTTTGTTCCCTGGGGCGCTTCTGCTGTAGAAGTCGCTGTGACCATTTTGGAGGCTTTCATGAAGTGCTGTGGATTCGCTGCAGTGAGGTAACTGTGAATGCCTCTACCAAAGAGCTCCTCAGCTCTGACTGCCTTCTGAGGCCCGCCCTATTGTGAGGAGGTGTTTTCCTTGGCCACGCCTGCTTCTTGGATGAGGAACACACCCGGGTTCCTTCTCAAAGGGATTTTCAACTATACAGGCTTGCTCTTTACCTGGCTTTCATTAATGCTTCCTTTCTCGCAGCTTAATTAAAGGGATTATTCCATTTACTGTTCTGATTATCAGTCTTTGACAGTTATCATACATTTTTTTACCTCAACATATTGCATCAGCGTGTCAAAGAGATGCAGTGGTTTATTTTTTGGTGTGGCTATTATAAATACAGAAATTTCATTTTATCTTATATTCATACATCTGCTGCACACACTGTCTGATATCTAAAATGGAAGCAAAGCCATCACCTGCCTACTCCAACACACGGAAACAAACTGCTTCTACCTACCTACAAAATCCAAAGTAGTGGAGTCACAAGAATTGTCCTCAACTAAAACCCTAGAGGAGGTAATTTCATATACTTACTCCATATGCTCTGATATTAAGCATATTCAAAGAGGCATTGCTTCTCTATCAGTGAAGGTTTCTGACAATGAGATATAAATAAGGGATAATCACAAAACTATTACGGATATGGCACCTTTAGTCAGTCAAGTTTCTCCAATGCAAAAAATATTGGTGGACTTAGAAAACAGAAACTGTCAATACAATTTGCGCATTTTTAAATATTGAAAGCCAAAATTGTCATCTTTATTTAAAGTCTATGCTGCCAAACCTTCTCCACATTAAATACCCGGAAATGTTTGAAGTAGATAAAGTACATTGTATTCCTTCTCTTAGGAAGCCACTTTAATCAAAACCCAGACAGATCATCTTCAAAGTTCTACGTCATTGTCATCTTCTCCTAATCAGAAAAGATACACAGGAAATTGCAACTCTGCTACTAGAAGGTAACAAAGTGTACATACATCAAGACTTTGTCAAGGAAACTGTGAAGCTTCGCCGACAATTCTCAGACTAAGAGATGCAGGATACAAATACGTTTTTTGACACTTCAAAGATGCGTATATGGAAAAATGATGTTTCTACATTATTTTCCCTCTCCTGCAGAATTGATAAGCTATCTCAATCAACATGATCCAGTTGCGATGGATTCACTACCTCACAGTTCCATTGGATAGCCTAACTCCTCACAGTTTATTCTACGCTTATATGTATATATAACAGCAGATCTACACAGTGTGTTCTATCTTGCTTGTACCTCTGTCTCTCCCAATCTACTTAATATGAGGTCTTAGAATATATGTTAGGTTTGTCTATGTTTTATGGGCTACTTTTCTTACTCTACTTTTCTCTTTTCTCCTTTATTTCGGTATATCTATGGTTACTCAAAACACAATAAAAGTTGCTTCGCTCAGTGTTAAAGGTCTAAAAGGTCAGTCAAGAGGTGCAAAATATTAGGATACTTAAAATGATTTAACGTTGATATTTGTGTCCTTCATAAAACTCATATCAGTGACAAAATTCTACATTTCATGTTTAAAGGATGGGTGGATATTATTGGTTCAACCTCAGCGGTAGGACACAAAAATTGCTTGGCCATTCTTTTCTCAAAACACTCTTATATACAAGTGTTAAATCAAATCAATGATTCTGATGGCAGATTTGTATACACTCAAGCCAAAATTGGTAACTACACCCTCAATTTAGTCAACCTTTAAGTTCCCACAATAGATGACTCTCTCTGTTTTGGAAAAACATTACTTCTGAAATCATAAAACTCTGTAATGTCCCTCTTATCATGTGAGGAGATTTTAGTCTTATCTGAGTTCCCCTTTTAGATAGATTGCCTACATTCAATTTTAGACCCACTAAATCCTTTCAAATATTGATTGATTTTTGGAGACTTGCTAACCCGACGGCTAAAGAATGTACTATTTTTTCCTCACACACATTTTACTTTTTCTAGACTGGATTATTTACTTATTTCAAGATATCTCTGTACAGTGACCACAAATCCTAAAACTGAAGAAATCTCCATCTCAGACCATGCTCTAATTTATTTTTCTCTTATTTAACAGGATACCTGTTCCTCAAAATCTTAATGGAGAATGAACACTGATATAGTCTTAAATCCAGTTAACTCTCCTAAACTGGCCACTGCTATAGATGAATATCTTATTAATAACAACCCAAATGATACCTCAAAAATTGTTCATTGGGATGCCTTTAAAGCATACTTCAAAGGTGTCACCATATCCCTTACAGCACATGAAAATAAAACCTTTTATGCTCAATTATCTTTACTAGCGAAACAAATTGCTGAATAAGAGAGCTTGTTCATCTCTTTGAGATACTAAATAAAACTACAAAAATTGAGATACAAGTAGAACAACCTACTAAGCAATAGAGCAGGTTTACAAGTCTCAAAGGGGAAAACAAATTACTACATTACTTCCAATAAATCTGGATGACTTTTGGCTAATTACTTACATAGAAAAAAGAAAAATAAATACTGCAATTAGGAAATCTGATTTTACTTTACTTCTTAAAGCAGAAGACATTGCAAAAGAATTTTTATTCTTTTACACTGTTCTTTATGAAAAACCTGTTGCTCTTCCAAATGATGTCATTACTGCTTTTCTGAAGGATTGAGACCGACCCCAAATCTCTACAGAAGACTGGCTCCATCTTGAAAATCCAATTGTTATCCAAGAGATCTACTCAACCAGTAAATCTCTTCACCCTAATAGCCATAGGCCCTGGTGGTATCCCAGCGGAATTTTACAAATTCTTTGAGACTCAACTTGGGGAGAGGATGTGGCCTAACGGCTAGGGGGGTAGACCTCAAATCTGGGGAACCGTGTTCGAGTCTCGGCAACAACGCTCAACACCCTGTGATTCTGGGCAAATCACTTAATCTCTCTGTGCCTAACAAAAATGAATGTGTCCTTGTGTAGCGCAACTGGTTCTCATGTAAAGCGCTCTGATACCTCAAACGTTCGGGTCAAGTTTGCGCCATATAAAAAAAACTCCGAACTATCTCCTACTCTACTTTTGTTATTTCAGGATTTTCAACTATCTTACACTTTTGGAGGATCTTTTAAAGGAAGCTATTATTGTTCTACCAAACCGTATAAAGACCCTACTTTTATTGCTAATCATCATCCAATATCCCTTATCAACCAAGACTGTAAAATATATGCTAAAATATTGGCCAACAGATTTACTCCTATTTTTAAGTTCTATTATTCAGTCAGACCAAACAAGTTTTATGAAGGGCAGACTCTCTGCACTCAAACCATGACATAGAAGTCATGTATTATCTTTTGCTGATAAATTCAAGGACAATGCTGGTTTGTTAGCACTTGACATAGAAAAAGCTCTTGACAAGGTGAATTATCAGTTCCTCTTTCACACACTGGAAGCTTTCCATTTCGGCCCTAATTTCATGAATATGATTAAATCATTAATTATTGGTTTACATAGGGATACTAGACAAGGATGTCCTTTGTCACCTCTTATATTCCTTTATTGCCATTGAATCTCTTTTATGCTCTCTTCACATGAATAAGGAATATACTGTAACAGACATTGTTTTGAAAGTTTCAGCATATGCCACTATACTAATATATGCTACGAACCCCTCTGCATCTGTTCCTGTTATTCTATATGTTATTAGCCAATATGCACATGTTTCTGGTTACAACCTAAATATAAGTAAAACAGAAATTGTTCCCTAAAATGTTTTAAGTACTCCTAATATGTTAGCAAACACAAACATTTTATGGAATTCTCATTCTCCTAAATACTTAGGTCTTTCTTTTTCAAACTCCATCAAACATATAACTGAGTTAAATTGAACCAATATAATCAATAAACTTAAAGAAAAACGTAGTAAATGTTCAACCCTTTACTTGAACTGGTGGGGCTGAGAAGACGCAATTAAAATGATTATAGCTCCCGAAATATTGTATACTTTATGTTACCTATTTGCTTTTCACCAACTTCTTCCAAAACTCTATATAAGCGACTAAGTCAATTTCTTTGGAACAATAAACCTGCACGTATTAGCCTTAAACTCCTCCAGGTTCCCAAAAAAGAGGGGTGTATTGGATTGCCTGACTTATAGAAATATTTTTTATTGCTGAAAGTTTGTTATAGTTTCAACCTAGTGATCCTATACAATCCCCTACATGGTTATTAATAGAATGTTCTATATTATATCCCTTTCCTCTACCAGCTTTTGCAAACATGGCTAATACAAAAGTTGTTAAACTTTCACCTATCCTAACTGCAACTAAACTTGCTCTTCTATCCTTTGACGAACACTTTTTAACTGCTATGAGAACTTCTAAAAAGGTTTCACTTTGGAATAATCTTAAATTAAAACTTAATAAACATATTTTGTTTTGGGATTCTTGGATTGCTGCAGGCATTTTCTACATCAGTGATATTTGCTAAGGAGATATGTTCTTCTCCTATAGTGAGTTACAATGTAAATTCTACCCCCCCCCCCATCTGATTATTATAAATATAAACTCCTATGTAACTTTATTCTTCACACAAATAATAACTCAATACCATCAGCTAAAGTGTCTGGTATGGAATTATGCATAAATATTTTTAGTCGTTCAGGACATATAGCGTTTAAAGTATATAAAAAACATATTAATATTAGCTACCCTTTACTCCCCAGATGGAAAAATGGAACCCTTCTTTAGAGGCCCCACTAACATCTGAGCAATGGAAATCTGTTAATATTGCCAGTTTTCTCCCTGCTTCTCTTTTACAAACGAATGTTTTTTCACATAAAATGTTCCAAATAAAATGTTTAAACCAAAATTACTTGACACACCACAGTGTTGCCATTAAATATTTGCTAGGTTCTATTAGGCACCTGCTTTCAGTGTCCTATTGTTTCCCATTTTTGTAAGGAGGTTTGGAAAATGTTTGAAAAGGTTTTCAATTTACATTTTCATTCACCGTCGTTATTTGCAAGTGATATGCACTTCCTTCTACATTTTCCCCAGATGATTGTGAATTATTTGACTTTCTTCTTTCTACTGCTTCTCCACTAAAACAACTCAAATTGTGGCCCGACTAGGGTAATTCACAGACGCAATCCGGGCCACACTGAAACTGAAAACTGAGACATAAAAGCATTCAGTTGGCCATCAAGCAAGAGAGGCTATGATAAAACTTTTCCTCAAGTCCCATGTACAGCACCTTACTGCTAGATAGGACAACAGTTCTAGTAATAGTCCTTTTACTATTTTAATCGTTTTAAACGTCTTTTCATTCTTATCTAATTGTGTGAGATTTTAAACAAGCTTTTGTTTATTGATAGAATATTGTAACAATTTTAATTAATTGAACAATAGAGATTCATTCATCTTCATCTACTGCTATAAAATCAAATTGGAAAAATGCTAGCTTAAGGTCTGTTCATGCTTGTTGCGACTGGATAATGTTTCTTAGACGTGGCTATTCGTCATTGATATCTCCTCCTAATGCCTCTTCTATGCTTACAACTACCATGTGGCATATTCTTGACTCCTATATTGGTACTTTGAATGCAATGTAATGTTTAGAATGTTCTGATTTAGTTTTCTTATAGTAATCCTTGTTATGTCATTTATTTTCTTTCTATTTGATTATTACTCACATTTATTTTTATAAATTATGTAAGTTATTGATGTTATTGCTATATTGTAAAGGCACAGAATTTATTCCTTACAGTTATGGTACTATTTTATTACTGTTGGATTATAATCAGTAGAATACAGAACAGAAAAGGATAGGAGAACAGCCAAATCCTGGTGTAGTCAGGAAAGCTGATTGTTGCAAGAAAGATAAAAATCCAAGTAAAGTTTCCAAAGGTGTATTGAGAGAACAGCACAATACCTGCCTACAGTCAAGGCAGCCAACCCCCAATGCCACAGTTCTAGAGCCCAAACCTAACAGAAGGCAACTGGCAGTAGATGAATGTTGAAATGAAAACAGTGCCCCTAATACAACAAACGCAAAGTACAAACATGAAACCTTAAAGCAGTAGCACAAAGTATCTCTACACATCTCTACACTGATGCAAGAGGTAGAATCATGAAACCCTTGATCAGACCCCTCTCATCTCTCCCTCGACTTCTGCAAAAATGTTTTGGGACATAGCTGGCCTATTGAGAGGGTATACGGAAAAAAGATAAGACAAGAAAAAAGGCCTGGGGTTAAAGTGCTTGATAAGTTTCTTTGGGCGAGGCCTAAAAAGTTGCTGTCCCTCAAAGAGGAGGTTCAGCAGGCGTACCTTCTTAGCCAGAAATGTTTTTAGGCAGACAAAGATGAAATGGACACAAGTTAAGTGGCCTTGACTGTGTCCATAGCACGGACTAAGACAAACTGGAGTCATGATGATGTCAAGGAGACTGATGCCATCAGAGTCCTAGTCCAAGGACACAATTAGAGACTTTAAGTCCTTCCTCAGGAAGAGTAGAGTACGCTGTACATGTCTAATAGAAAAGGTAGCAGAATTTTCCCTATTTAGAGAGGCGTTACTTGATCCTGTTTTAAAAGAACCCAAGGAAGAGAAACGGATTTGTGTAACAACTTATAACATAGCGTGTAATTTGGTTGATAAGATCATAAAGAAAAATTGGTGCATAGTGAATACAGGACCGCGCACGTAGGAATTACCAATGTTTTCTCACATACCAGCTATAAACCTGAGAGTTTAGTTCATACTAGACCAAAGGTTACTGAAGTTGACCAAAACACCTTTCATAGTAACGTGGGTCTTCCCAGGCTGACAGGACATTTTCCATGAGGCCATTGCAGCGTATGTCATCTCACAAGTACAACCTGCACAATTGACCTGGGTCTATCGACATCTTGTTCCAGGAGAAAACATACAAACTGTAATTCTAAACAGGTGATCTACATAATCGTCTGCCTATGTGGCCTCCGTTACATAGCGATGAATGTGAGAAGTTAAGAACAGAATTTGCGAACATCAAAGCAATATATGCTGTAAACAAAAATACTAAAATGGTAGAGCATTTAATTATAAAGGGACATCCCATCAATGATCTAAAGCGGGTAATGTTAAAACAACTAAGGGCCACATGTATCATTATTTCAAATAGCGATTACCTCACAAGTATCATTATTTCAAATAGCGATGACCTAATTGAGATTCTCTGCTAATCGCAATTAGGTAATCGCTATTTGAATGTATGAAAATCCATGAGTTTCATTTAGTGTTTCCTAATGGGTTGCAAATTGACCTACCTCATTAATAATAATGAAGCAGGTCATATTTGCGACTCATTAGGAATTGCTAAAATCACATACATGGTCAATCAATCAATCAATTCAATCAGGGAATTGTGAAGCGCGCTACTCACCTGTGAGGGTCTCAAGGCGCTGGGGGGTGTGCAGCTCCGGGTCAGTCGAAGAGCCAGGTCTTGAGGCTCTTCCTGAAGGTGTGCAGAGCGGGGGCGCATCAGATGTTGATAGGGAGCTCATTCCAGGTCTTTGCTACGATGTAGGAGAAGGCTCTTCCACCCATTCTTGCTCTGCAGATGCGCGGGGTTTCGGCGTGGGTAAGGTTGGCGGTTCGGAGGTTTCTCTTGGGTACGTGGAAGGAGATTCTTTCGTTGAGATATTGGGGTCCGGTGTTGTGGAGGCATTTGTAGTCGTGGGTGAGTATCTTGAAGGTTACTCTCTTCTCGACGGGGAGCCAGTGGAGGTGTCGCAGGTGTTGGGTGAAGTGTTCCTGTCGAGGGATGCCAAGGACGAGTCTGGCTGCGGTGTTCTGTATGGTCTGGGGCTTGTGGAGCAGGGATTTGTTGATTCCGGCATAGAGGGCGTTTCCATAGTCCAGTCTGCTGGGTATGAGTGTGTGGGTGATGGTCTTTCTGGATTCAGGGGGGATCCATTTGAAGGTCTTGCGAAGGATGTGGAGGGTGTTGAAACAGGTGGAGGTGACGGCGTTGATCTATCTGTTCGTGGTGAGGGAGGAGTCGACTATGATGCCGAGGTTCTGGGCGTGGTCCGTGGGGGTGGGAGGCTGCTGAGGGCGATGGGCCACCAGGTGTTGTCCCAAGCAGAGGGGCAGGGTCCGAGGACGATGACCTCTGCATTCTCCGAGTTGAGCTTCAGGAAGCTGCTGCTCATCCAGGATGCAACGTTCTTCATTCCTTCCTGGAAGCTGAGTCTGGTGGTGTGGGGGTCCTTGGTGAGGTTGAGGATGAGCTGGGTGCCGTCGGCGTAGGATACTATGCTGAGTCCATGCTTTCTGGCGATGGCGGCGAGGGGGGCCATGTAGATGTTGAAGAGTGTGGGGCTGAGCGACGATCCCTGGGGCACTCCACAGTTGATGTCTGTGGGTTCGGAGAGGAAGGGCACGAGTCTGATTCTTTGGGTTCTGCCGGTGAGGATGGAGTGGAGACAGTAGAGAGCGGCTCCCTGTATGCCGGCGTCATGGAGTCTGGCGGTGAGAGTGCGGTGGGGGACGGTGTTGAAGTCTGCAGAGAGGTCAAGCAGAATCAGGGCCGCGGTGTGGCCTTGGTTGAGGAGGGTGCAGATGTCGTCTGTGGCAGTGAGTAGGGTGGTCTCGGTGCTGTGGTTGCTGCGGAATCCGGATTGGGAGGGGTCGAGGATGGAGTTCTCTTTGATGAGGTTCGTTAGTTGGGCGTTGACGATCTTCTTGGTGACTTTGACTGTGAAGGGGAGGAGAGAGATGGGTCGGTAGTTCTTGAGGTCCGTCGGATCTGCTGAGAGCTTCTTGAGGAGGGGCCTGACTTCTGCGTGTTTCCAGTTGTCGGGGAATGTGCCTGCTTTGAAGGTGGCATTGATGGTGCGTCGTAGTGCAGGTGCTATGGCGGCTCTGTGGAAGATGTGTGGAGGGCAGGGGTTCGTGGGGGCTCCTGAGTGAATGCCTTTCATGGTTGATGCAGTGTCTTCGGTGGTGACTGGGGTCAAGGAGGAGATGGTTGGCTGGCTGTCTTTGCTGGGGGGAGAAAGGGGTTCGGTGTACGGAGTCTTTTCGTTGAAGTTGTCATAGAGGGATCTTATCTTCAGGTGGAAGTAGGAGCACAGTTTGTTACAGAGGTCCTGGGAGGGTGTGACGCCGATGGCGTCGCTGGAGGGCTTGGTGAATTCCTGAATAATGTTGACGAGTTCCTTAGAGTTGCTGGCATTGGCGTGGATTTTGTTTTGGATGAAGGTTCTTTTGATGGATCTGATGAGTTGGTGGTATTCCGTTATGGCGTTCTTGTAGGTGGTGCGGTCTTCTGAGGTTTTTCTGTTTCTCCATGGCTTCTCAAGACGTCTTCAGGTGCGTCTGGATTCTTGGAGGTCAGCGGTGAACCAGGTGGCCTTACTGGGGCGCTGTCTGTCGGGGTTGTGGAGGGGGGCAAGCTTGTCTGCGCAGTTGGTGATCCATCTGTGAAGTTCTTTGGCTGCGGAGTTGGCGTCGGTCGAGGTGGGTGGGGGGTATCATGGATGAGGGTGGAGTTGAGGTGCTCCTCGGTGACGTTGCTCCAGTTCCTTCACAGAGGGCGCGGTGTAGGTTTGGAGGGGTGGCTTTGTCGAACGAGAAGTGCACGAAGTGGTGGTCCGTCCAGGGGGCTTGCGTAGTGAGGCTGAAGTGGATGTTGTTACCTCCTGCGAAGCTGGGGTCGAGGGTGTTTCCAGCCCTGTGGGTGGGGGTGGTGACAAGCTGTTTCAGTCTGAGGTTGGCCTGCTGGGGTCAGCAGACCACCATGTCTGTGATTGCTTTTAAATAAAGCAATCTTTATTTTTTAAATGCAGCCCGTTTCCCTCAAAGAAAAAAGGGTTGCATATAAAAAAGAAAAATGTAAAGTTTATTCATTTTTCAAGAGCAGGCAGTGGTCCTTGGGACCACTGCCTGCACCTAAAAAGCATTTTTACTAACAATCACAAAGGGGAAGGGGTCTCATGGGGCCCCCTTCTGGTTTGCGAATGGGTTACCACCTACTGAAGTAGGTGGTAAAATGCGAATGTTTTGCGACCATATTTCAGTCAAAAAACATTCCTACATACCGCTGCGATTCGGTATTCGGAAAGGACTCCCTAAACACGCCTCTTCCTAAATCCGATTCGGTATGCATTTGCGATTCAGTAACATGTTACCGAATTGCAAATTGGAATTCATACATACCAAAATGTATTTTACCGGTCGCAAGCGGCCAGATTCGTTTGTGACCGGTAAAATTCATGATACATGTGCCCTTAATTATGATACATGAAATCCTGAACAGATAGTCTTCAAAAAAGAGCAACAATAGATTTATAGGTTGTCAACCCACAAGAGGGGATTAAATGACAATATTCCCTGGGGCAGTGTATTGTAATTTACATTGTATGTTGATCAATTGAGACATATTAGATAGCTGACCTAGACATCAACCTGGACACATAGGAGAATGGACAATAGGTTTAAGATATAGATGTGCTATGAACACTCGCCCTTCGGTCAGGGATGACACTGTATTGATGTAAATGGTACTTGTTCATATCTGATTAGTGAAAGAATAACACTTATGCGATACTGACATTGAGGGTAAAATTGCGTCTAAGGAGAAATAAATATATTAACTAGGCACACAATTAAACATGGGTGTTGTATGTACAGTATAGTTGGTGCTTAGGTGACTACCTATGATTTATAGAATTTAGAATGTAGAACGGTAGGGAAGTTTATTTATACTAGTGCTATAGAATGTTGTAACAGAAGCTGTCCAGTATGTCTCTGTGCCTCTCTTGTGGGCCTTATTATATTTTACTAATCTTGATGCATTTACTTCTATTATTCAACACTCCCGACTGTAAGGAGTCTCTTTACAACAAAATTGGCCCATGTGCCTCGTAGACACCCCCCCAGCCTTATACAATGTTCACGCCCCCCTCACATCTCCTGTTCGTCCCAAGCCGCCATAGACACAGTTGGCCTGACAACCGGGAGGGAGGGAGGGCAGTAATGGAAATGAGGGAGAGTAGGACTCAGAGTAATGCAATTACTGGTAAGTAATAGAAGCGATTACCTCCTCGTCCCCCTCGCTCGTTTCCATTACATCGTGAGACATACCAAGCCAAAACAAAAATCAGGACAACTACACCAAATTCTGCACAGCCAGAACTAAAAAAGGCACATTTTATTGTCAAACAGACAAGCAAAGATAGCCCAGCTATAATACAGAGGACAAAACATTCGAGCCAAAAACCTCCCCCACATCCGGACCTTGAACCACTCGATAGTGAGAAATAAAGGTGTTAGGCGTGGCCCAAGTGGCAGCCCTGCAAATCTCAGACAAAGAAGCACCCTGAATCTCGGCCAAGGATGCCGACATCCCCCTGGTGGACCTCCCCTGGAGCCCCAGAGGAGACGGGAGACCCACCTGCTTGTAGGCCAAAGTCACCAAAGACTTAATCCACCTGGACAAAGTTTGTAAAGAAGGCTTCAAACCCTTTTTAGCCAGACCAAAATTAACAAACAGAGACACCAGCCGGAAATCCTGAACTCTAGATAGATAAATCAGAGCAGCACGCTGAACATCCAGTGCATGCCACTCAACCTCCTCCGGAGACTGAGGATCAGGAAAGAACTCCGGGAGGATGACTTCCTGCTGCAAATGAAAAGTGGAATTGAACTTAGGCACAAACCCAGGCCCTGACCGCAGAACCAACCGATCCTCAAAAATGCGAAGAAAAGGAGCCCTGCAGGACAAAGAACCCAACTCACCTAAGCGTCTAGCAGAGGTAATCTCTACCAAGAAAAAAACCTTCAGAGTCAAAATCTGGATACCCAACGACTCCAGGGGCTCAAAGGGAGGATACTTCAAAGCCTTCAGCACAATCAGAAGATCCCAGGAAGGACAAATCCGTACAGGAGGAACCCGCAAATTCCCAAACCCCTCAAAGAGTTTAACCACCAACCCCAAAGAGTCGTTCAGATTATTCCAGGGACCACGGAAAGCACAAATGGAAGCCCATTGAACCTGTAAAGTGAAAAAACTTAAACCTAGAGCAAATCCATCCTGCAGGAACTCTAGAACCAGACCAAGAGGATCATGCAAAGGCCCACAATCATGCCCTTCACACCACTTTCCAAACGTAGCCCAATGACGAGCATAGGAAGCCCGGGTAGACAGTCTCCTACAGGCCTGAATAGAGAGCGCCACAGAATCCAAAACCCCCGGCGCCCTTAAACCTTCCCGTTCAAGTGCCAGGCCGCCAACCGGAGCCTGCCCAGGGATTCCAAGTGAAGAACCGGGAACCTCAGAGGAGAAGGAACTAGCGGGGACACCCACTCCTGGCCCACCCTCATCTCCACTAGCAGAGGGGCGGACCCATAGCGGAGCAACCAGGATCACCCAAGCCCTCTCCCTCTGAACCCGAAGAAGAAACCGCTGTAAGAGAGGGAACGGGGGAAAAGCATACAGCAACCTCCTTGGCCATGGACAGGAGATCGCCTCCACGGCCCAAGCCCCCAACTCCCTGCTCCTTGAACAGAACCGGGGAAGAAGAGAATTCTGGGCTGAAGCAAAAAGATCCAGAAAAGGGTCCCCCCACCGAATGCAAATCTGGGCAAAGACCTGAGGAGCCAGACAATAATCCTGGGAGGACGGAATCACCCTGCTCAACAGATCTGCTTGCACATTGAGACACCCCAGAATGTACACTACCTTCAAGGAAAGAACCGTCTCCTGTGCCCAAGCAAAAATCAGATCCAAGATTACTGATAAAGACAAGGCTCTCGTCCCCCCCGTCGATTGAGATAGGCTTTGGCGGTCATGTTGTCCGTACGTACCAACACTGACCTCCCCCGTACAAGATCTGAAAAATGCAGAAGAGCCAGCCACACCGCCTGAAGCTCCCTCCAATTGGAGGAGCGACATTCCTGGACTGGAGACCAGAACCCCAGGACCCGGTGGGACCCCAACCAAGCTCCCTAACCTGTCTCGCTGGCATCAGTAGTTATGACTACAGGATCCACCTGACACAGAGAAACCCCCTTCTCCAGGTTCCCCAGCTGCAGCCACCATCCCAGTTCTTGACGAATGTTCTCGGTCAATGGCACCACCTGAGTCAAATCCGGAGACTGCGGATTCCAATGAGCTAAGAGAAAATGCATCAGGAGGTTTAAATGCCACCTCGCACAAGGACCCACAAACAGAGAAGCCAAGTCCCCTTGAACCCTCATCCAGGGAGACAGAGGAGGATGAGACATTGACATGAGCTCCAAGATATGGGACTGATATGGGATTGGTGATAAAAAGGCCCACGAGATCAGAGACCGACCACCTTTGCGATTAAAGTGCACTGTCTGCAGTGTAAAATTCTTAATTTTCACAGCAAGAACTGTTTTCAATTATAACAAAAAAATGCTGCTTAAGGTGCGCTGTTTCAACATGCCGAAAGTATCTTATTGTGCAGTGATTATTCGTTTGATCTTACGTTCATCTCAACCATTATAAGTGCACGCTGTGTTCACAGCATTCTGGAGTTTTGTGCATTCTTAACACGCATAATCCTCCATCATGAGAATGCATGCATTACGCAGTACTGGCCAGAGGGTTATGTTGCTTTGTTGGTGCTTGTTGCCATCTTGAGTTCAGTTTTTACATTCAAGCAATTGGTGTCAGTGGCAAGGCATCGTTATGAAGGCCAGAAACTGCCAATTTCAAAACGAGTGACGTGCTGCGAAGCAAATAAATGAAATCTAACGTTTGGACATACGTGCAGCCTCATGACAGGCTATAATGTGCAGCACCACAGTTTGAAAAAAAGCCTACTAGACGTTCATCATAATATTTAAAGCGCAGGACTGTTACAATTCGTTTAAAAAAAAAAAAAAAAAAAAAAGGAGATTATAAGTACTGGATTCTTCGTTTCATGTGGTAGTATAGACAGACTATATTTATTCTGATTCAGTGATTTCATTTTTTAACTGTTTGTTTAACTTTTGGCAGCCATAATGTGTTTTTTTTTTTTGCTTTGGTGCAGAACAATAAAAAATGGCACAATACAATGGTATAACACAGCCTGCATACTTTTTTTTTTTACAAAATCCAGGTAAGCCCATTATGAAATGGAAAAATTGGCAGAGTGTTTGGGAACAATCCAGTCTCTATCGATGGTAAACAAATTAGATCCAGAAAGGAAAAAGGCATTAATGTTTGGACTATTGGGCAAATCAGGTCAGGGAATTTTTGATAACCTGCTTGAGTATAAACCTAATAGGAAGAGGCAGTGAAACGTATGCAAAAACAATTTACAAAGGAACCAAACGTCATGGTTGAAAGACAAGGATTTTGTATTAGTAAACAACTTGAACATGAGATTGAGGAGTATATCGCTGCATTGTGCATATTAGCAGCATCAAGTGACTTTGGCGAAATGATAGACAAGTACATTAGGGATCAGTTTGTGTTTCACTGTTATTCTAAAAAGATTCAGGAAAGATTATTAGCATGTAGGAATCCTACTTTGCATGAAGTCATCGACATAGCCAAAGGAATAGAGAGGCCTATAATTTCCACAAAAGCATTGTCAGAATATTCAGAGCCAGGGACTGATGTGTATAATGTTCATGATAGAAAGTTGGAGAAAAAAAAGAAATGTTAAACATTAATGGAAAAAACAGAAGTAGTAGATTTAAACTAAGAAACCTCTTTTTGGTTACAGGTGTGGGTCTAAATCACATCTGGGTGTCCTGCAATAGATAAAAAATGTATAAAATGTTGCAAAATTGGTCAAGTCAATAGTGTTTGTAGCAGTGGCAAAACAAATCAAATATGAGCAGCAAAGTCAAACTAAGCACAGTTGAAGATTTTGATGAGGAAATGTGCTCTAATATTGTACTCACTGTTGATTCACCTGTTGGAAAATGTAAAGAACGTCTTGGGGTAGTTCATATTGGGGAGGTTGAATTGAATGTAATGGCAGACTCAGGATCTCCTATCACTATTTTAGCTGACCACATATTTGATCTGTACTGGAAAGGAATTACGTTAGCCAAAACAGATGTCGACGCAAAAGCGTTTGGGGAATTTGATATTAGTATGCTAGATTATTTTACAGACATTCTTGAGTTCAAAGGCCTAGGGACTCATGTCCAGGCATAAGTGCGAAGGACTTGAAAAACATATATACATTTTATAAACTGTTTAATCTGTTAATCTCTCATGCATATGGCACTTTAACTAGTTCTTTTTGACAGTATAAAGATTTTTACTCAATAGAATAATTCCTGGATGTCGTTGAACCAAGGTTAGCTAAAAAATTGTATGTACAATTTAGATTTGGTACATTGCCCCTTTGTGCATTTACATCTGGCTGGACAGGAGCTGCCAACCCCAAGGATCAGAGTTGCCCCAGTTGTGGCCACGATAAAGAGACAGTGCCTCACCTGCTTTTTTCCTGCCCTTTTTATAGTAGACCTAGGTTGAAATGGTTAGTTTCTATGTGTAGGAGTTTGGGTACTAGAAACCATGAGGAGTCGTTTAGGATTCTCCAAACTAACCCAGCTCCTCCCTTGGTTTTTGCTGTATCAAGATTTCTTATGATCGCTTGGTTCTTAAGAAGCCGCACTATCCCCCCATAAATGTGGTTAGCCAGTTTATTCCATCGTGGCATCTCTAGAATATCAATACGATAGAGTTTAATGTGACTAGCTGATTGTGTGAATCTTTTAGGGTATGTGGAGTTTTATATTACGATTTGTAAATGAAGTAATTGATTTTTTTAAGCAGATTGTATAAGTTTGAAAGTTTAATGAATGTTATTAATATTTGATCTTTTGCATGCTCATGCTATTTTAATTAGATAGTGCATCTCTTTTATGGTATTATAAAAACCGAAATAAAGAGTAATTAAAGTAAGTAATGGCAGACTCTGGATCTCCTATCACTATTGTAACTGACCACACATTTGATCTGTACTGGAAAAGAATTAAGTTAGCCAAAACAGATGACAACCCAAAAGCGTTTGGGGAATTTGATAATAGAATGCTAGGCTATTTCCCAAACATTCTTGAGTTCAAAGGTCTCATGATTAATACAAAAATTTAAGTAGCTGATAGAGATAGAAACATTGTTGGGTGGCAAAATTTAGGTAAACTTGCCATCACTCTGAAGCCAGGATCATCTGACCCCTTCGTTCTAGGAGACATCCATATTTTTAGTATAACAAATAACAGTGATACCTCTACTGTAGGAGAAGCATTGGAAAATAACAAAGAAGTGTTTGCACCTAAAAAAGGGTGTGTTAAAGGGTTTGAACACACCATAAAGATGAAGGCAAATCCTTTCCTGTGATTCATAAAGTATGTCACGTACCCTTATCTGTCAGGAAATAGTTGAAGGATTTCTTAAAGACACTTTGTGAACAATGTACTGACTTCATCTGAATGGGTTTCAGCGATTGTGATCACTAATAAAAAGAAAAACTGGTGACATATGTGCAGATTTGAGGTCATTAAAGCGGAATATAATTGTTCATTGCCATCCTCTGCTGAAAATACAGGAAATGTTGTCTGCTCTTAGTAAAACTAAATATTTCTCTTTGATTGACCTGAAGTCTGCATACCATCAGGTCATATTATCTGAAAATTCCAAAGACTACACTACTTTTGTTATACCATTCGATGCGTACAGATAGGTGAGGTTACCTTTTGGCCTTATTCAGCTGCAAGAGTCTATCGAAAACTGATGGACATTTTGTTTGATGGTTTAAGTGGTGTCCAAGCTTTCCAGGATGATATCTTGTTTCATGCTAAAACCATTAGAGAAAATAATGAAATTTTGCACAAAGTGTTGAATATAATGAGTGAAAGAGGTAGGACATTCAGTAAAGCAAAGTGTACGTTTTCACAAACAAAAATTTAATATTTGGGTCACACCTTATCCACAAATGGCATAACACCTAAAATAGACTTAGTTAAGGACATTAGAGATGCACATTTACCAAACGACAGAGATGTGTTGAAATCATTTTGGGTCTAAGTAAGTACTATTTGAGATTCATTATAGAATATGCTAAATGGTTGAACCATTGAGAAGACTTCTACCAAAGAAAATGAAATTTGAATGGGGAGAAGAACAGGATGGTGCATATAAGTAAGTTAAGAATGCTATTGTAAATGCTCTGTCTCTCAAACCATATGACACCAATGCCAGAAACATAATTATAGTAGATGCTAGTGCAGCAGGGATAGGTGCAGTTTTCAGTCAGATTGTCGATGGCAAAGAACAGACTGTAGCATTTATATCAAGAACACTTAAAAATACAGAACATTTTTAAAGCACCATTGAAAGGAAACATTAGTCTATGTTTGGGCTGTAGAACAATTGAAGACTAATCTATGGGGTAGAGAGTTTGAGTTAGTCACTGATCATAAACCCTTACTGTACATGATGGATGGATAAGGTAAAGGCACTGCTAAGGCATCTTCAAGACTTGTAAGGTTAAATTCGAAATTGCAAGAGTATAATTTCAGAGTACGGTATATTGCAAGGGGTTTTAATAAGCCAGGATACTGCTAGCCAGGAGAGAAATCTGTAAGAAATGGGTAGAGGTTACACCGCCTACACACGCAGAATGGCTGTCCTCCTTATATAAAATCTCACGGATGGATTTGACCAGATTGCAGAGCAGCAAGAAAAGAGTAGTATGGGATTGTTTGGTGAAGTGGACCCAGTCGCACTGATTGTTTCAATAACAATTACCTGGTTCCTATGATTAAGCCTCCCGGATGCTCTCTGACTGTGTTGGGCCCCCTCCGAGGTCCTAATACCCGAACTGGCCAACAAAAACAGTCTCGGGTCATGGGATATCAGAAGAGAGCAAGATCAATCCCAATTAATAAGTGGGATCAGTGACAATATGTGGGAGAGTCTTTACAGGTAGGCGTGTGCTGTCCCACGGTTCCATCTTGTCGCTTACATCTCCTTACAGCTGAGTAACGGTAATAGATGTCCTACTGTTTTGTCAACTGTGGTCTGAGGCAAATGAGGAATAAAAAAATTAAAAAATAAAAATAAATAAGTGAGCAAATTGTTTATCTGGATTACTGGTAACAGATGTGAATGATGATAATATGGATGAGGAATTTGAGTGTGTTGTGGCAGTGTTGGATGCTATTGGACATTGTAATGCAGCCATTTTAGAGGAGGAGTGGATGGATAATTTTAACAGTGACAAAGAACTACAGGTAAAAACAAAAATGCCTTAAATGGATGGCCACCAGTCAGGAATTTGGATGCAATTTTAAAGAATTACTATCAAATTGCAGATGAATTTAATATGGAAGGAGGACTTATAATGAGACATGATTTGTTTGTCCCCCGAAAGCTTTAAGAAACAAATTAATAGGGATATTTCACAAAGGGCACCAATGCACTAAGAAACTGTTAAGGGATCAATACTGGCGGCCAAGTATGGATCTCGATGTTGACATGTTTGTTGACAGGTGTGGCGAATGTATTAGATCAGATAAGCATTGGAAGACTCACAAAGAAGAAATGCATTTGGTAGAAATCCCAAATGGACCTTGGGTTAAAGCGCAGGACACTAAGGCAACTCATCAGCACCCAAAAGTGCAACGGCCACCCAATCATCAGAGCAAAGGCCCAATCGCTCCAACGAGAAAGAGCAGGGCTAACCAAAACCACGCTCCATGGGGCCTGAAGCAACAAACTGTGCCAGGGGCACAAGAAAGACAACCACAGCTCAGCAGAGGACTAAACCCAAACCTCCTCTCATGAAGGCAAATCTCCGGAAAGTGACTGGTAGCAGTCCTACACCTGACAGCAGGCTAGATGAAATGGACCGTACACAGAGGGCCCCATAAAGTAGAAAAGACAGAAAGATAAGTCATGAGAGGCGCTAACTTACCACCTGAGTACAGTGCCAAATCCTCACAGATACCTGCCTCGGTGAGAGCAGGAAAAAGCAGGAAGTGTTTATGGAGGGAGGGCCCTCTTGTACCACCTTCTCATGGAAAGTGAGAAGCTTTTAAAAGTATATATGTATATTTTCGTGTGTCTTTTAAGTAGGGTTTACAGGAGGCTCTCTCCGTTGGGATACGCATTAGTGATACCATTTATTTATTAGTAGTACTGTGACAAGGAAGAGGGACTAAGTCGTTGTGACCTGTGTTATGTGTAGTTAAATAACGGGCAGCGAGAATCTCCCTGGCTTTGTCTTGCTGTAGTGCATTCTGCCTACTCTCTCGCATACTCTATGCAGTAACGTTTGCATGTAGGACCAGGCGGGGCGGTATGTGCAACATTTTATCTATTGTACCCGACCAGCGTGCTTTTCTTAACATTAGTGGATGGATGGCGGTCCTCCTGCCAAGGAGAATAGCTCTTCCTGTCCTTGAGTGCAATTATGTGGCCTTTAAAGTAAGGCCTGAAGTTGCTTTTCTTATGTTAACTCTCTTACCGATGCTGTACTACATAAACCCAAAGGCTATCTCAAGGCAAAATCTTTGCGTTACCTTACTCCCATGTATCTACCTACCCATTTTATGTATGAATGTATTGACTTCTCAGGACCTTTTTCTTTATTGAGTGAAGACATGCGTTACTTAGTTGTACTAACTGATTATTACACTAAATTGATTCATTATGCATCCATACTAAATACCACTGCTGATGTAGTCATAGAATTCTTTAAAATTGTTTTTGCAGTGGAAGGGTTACCAAACATTTTAGTATCTGACAATGGTACACAACTAGTATCGTATAAAATGACTGAATATTTACAATTATGTGGCATTAAACAGGAAAAAACACCTTTATATAGCCCTTCCTCAAATGGGTTAGTGGAGAGACCTAACAGATTCATGAAAGAAGGTATTCAAACAGCATTGGCTTCTTGTTTGTAAGTGAGTTTTTAAATGAGAACATTTACAGTTATAATAACAAGCCATATTCAGTCACTGGTCAATCCCCTTTTTATTTATTAAGAGGAAGAAAAGGACATACATTACTAACGCCAAGTTTTGGTGATAAGAAAAATCTGCAAGAAAAAATGGAAGAGATTAAGGATGAGAAATTGAAAGTAAAAAAACAGTATTGTAAGAAATCAAATGAAAACAAAGATTTATCATGATTTACTTCACAAAACTAAGTTAAAATCTTTCAGAGAAGGAGATTGGGTAGCTGTAAAAGAAGTAAACCTGTCAAGGTACAAAAAGGGGAATCCACATATTCATCTCCTGTACAAGTGTTACAAACAACAAATAGTGCTTTGTTATTGAATGATTTAGGCTGGGGGAACAAAAGTGCTGCTGTCTTATTAAAACCTGGGCAAGAAATTCTATGGAAAACTAAGGGAGAGCTAGACAATAACTATTCCTATGACTTTGATGATTGTACAAGCCCACAAAAAACAGATAAGGTAGGTGTCAAAGTTGAAAATGATATTTAGTCTGCTGTTAACAGAAATGCTACTAGGGAAATGATGCTGCATAATAGTGAACCTAAAATGGTAGAAGAACGTATAGAAGAAAGTTGTGATGACTCACTATGCAATGTAAATAGTGAACTCATTTCCAGAAGTGGTAGAGTTGTCAAATTTCCTAACAAACCTTCTGACCTTGTAATGTATTAGATTGTTTTTTTCCATGTTTTTCTTTTGCTTTTTTTCCTTTGTTTTGTTTTCACTATAAAAGGGGAGATATTGTATGTACAGTATAGTTGTGGCTTGGGTGACTACGTATGATTTATAGAATTTAGAATATAGAACACTAGGGAGTTTATTTATACTAGTGCTATAGAATGTTGTGGCAGAACCTGTTAGGACCTTATCAGAGACACAGCTCCAGTACGTCTCTGTGCCTCTCTTGTGGGCCTTATTATATTTTACTAATAGTCTTGAATAAATTCACTTCTATTATTCAACACTCGCGACTGTAAAGAGTCTCTTTACATAGGTACTGTCTATCAGCCATTTTTTAAGAAAAATGTTACAAGAACGTCTTATTTATAGTTGTGATCCTCTGTTGTTGTTTTCGAGCTGTTTTCGTTTTTTCCCCTTATGTTATGAATACCAATGCTCCCTTTTTTAAATAAATGAAATAAACAGCATGAGTAGGTAACAAAATAGCTCAGATGAAGAACAATGACATGGATAGGGAACTTTACGGACAGTCGGGTCCTTACACATGATGTCATGACGCCCGTCACATTGTATCACATGACCGGATAATCCCATAAAAAAAAAAAAAAAAACTTCCATTCTGCAATATGCAGGGTTTAGAGCAGGGTTTTCCAAAGTCGGTCCTGGACAGCCGGATCCATGCCAGATTTTTAAGATAACTAGATGTATCTAAATGGGGATATGCTAAAAATCTGGCATGGATCTGGCCCTCCGGGACCGACTTAGGAGAACCCTGGTTTACAGGACACATCTAGGTCCTCCGAAAGGGCGTATCCTTTATGAAGTAAGTCGAGTACTAGAGGGGCAGGCCCGGGGCCTTTATTTTGAAAAACCGAGCAACATGATGATCATTAACTAGAAAACCACGAGGTTGACGAATTAACGAAGAGCTGAAAACAGAAGCCTGACACTAAGGCAACTCATCAGCACCCAAAAGTGCAACGGCCACCCAATCATCAGAGCAAAGGCCCAATCGCTCCAACGAGAAGGAGCAGAGCTAACCAAAACCACGCTCCATGGGGCCTGAAGCAGCAAACTGTGCCAGGGGCACAAGAAAGACAACCACAGCTCAGCAGAGGACTAAACCCAACCCTCCTCTCATGAAGGCAAATCTCCGGAAAGTGACTGGTAGCAGTCCTACACCTGACAGCAGGCTAGATGAAATGGACCGTACACAGAGGGCCCCATAAAATAGAAAAGACAGAAAGATAAGTCATGAGAGGCGCTAACTTACCACCCGAGTACAGTGCCAAATCCTCACAGATACCTGCCTCGGTGAGAGCAGGAAAAAGCAGGAAGGGTTTATGGAGGGAGGGCCCTCTTGTACCCCCTTTTCATGGAAAGTGAGAAGCTTTTAAAAGTATATATGTATACAGGGCTCGAGTCGGGGTACCACGCGGGTGGACGGCGTCCCCCCACTTATTTTACCGGGATTTACCGGGTGGACGCCGTCCCCCCTGCCCAAAAGATGGAGCCGGTACCCGAGTCTGCACCTGCGCGCGAATGATAGCCTTTCAAATGCACCCGAGGCTCAGACTAATCTCCCCTTCCACCTCGCGCCCTCCCCTTGCCAGCCTTTCTCAGAGCACAGCCGAGGCGCCAAGGCTTCAAGGAGCTGCGCTGTCAACACGCCGAGCATGTCACTTCCAGGGACCCCGACAGATGCCCGTAGTGCCTACGGCCCGAGTCTGTAATAACTGTGTAATCCGAGGAATGGGTCCTGTGTATAGTGTGTTCTTGTGTTTTGAGTGACTGCCACTTATTGCAGTATTATACCTCTACTTGTATCTTGTATGTATTGTATTCACGCATTTCAGACGGAGACGGCAAATTTCGTGACGTCACTTCCTGTCGTGACGTCACTTCCGGTGACACCTCCTAACTTGGAGCGTCCCCCCACTTCTTTTTTTAGGACTTGGGCCCTGTATGTATATTTTCGTGTGTCTTTTAAGTAGGGCTTACAGGAGGCTCTCTCCGTTGGGATACGCATTAGTGATACCATGTATTAGTAGTACTGTGACAAGGAAGAGGGACAAAGTCGTCGTGGCCTGGATTATGTGTAGTTAAATAACGGGCAGCGAGAATCTCCCTGGCTTTGTCTTGCTGTAGTGCATTCTGCCTACTCTCTCGCATACTCTATGCAGTAACGTTTGCATGTAGGACCAGGCGGGGCGGTATGTGCAACATTTTATCTATTGTACCCGACCACCAGCGTGCTTTTCTTAACATTAGTGGATGGATGGCGGTCCTCCTGCCAAGGAGAATAGCTCTTCCTGTCCTTGAGTGCAATTATGTGGCCTTTAAAGTAAGGCCTGAAGTTGCTTTTCTTATGTTAACTCTCTTACCGACGCTGCACTACATAAACCCAAAGGCTATCTCAAGGCAAAATCTTTGCGTTACCTTACTCCCATGTCTCTACCAACCCATTTTATGTATGAATGTATTTTTCTCGAGTGTGGCTTCATTGAGTAGGAAACTGAGCAATAAAAATCCTGACTATTGTTAAAAATGCACATACTTGAGAGTCATTCGTTTACAGACGGACATATTCGACACACCTTTTAAAGAATATCGGCCGCACTATGGCTATCTTTTTTCAGCGTCTCCTTTATTTTAATATTTCTAAACTCTATTTTGCTTTTAAAACACAAGTATGTCCCAACATGACAATTACACCACTAAACATATGCAGTCATTTGACTTTGGAATGCCAGGTATTGTTGCCACGGCTCCCAGATGTCTTTAGGCCTGGCCACACTTGCTAGGAGTGCAGCATTACATAGCGGGAGTTAAACATGACCAAATCTTTGAGCAAACCGCACATTTAGGGGAGTTAGGACTCCCTTGGAGCATAGCTACTGACTGGCATACTTCCTGTACATCTTGGGGGCATCTCTCGCCTATCCCAGGAGGACAGCAAGTGCTGTAGGCTCCAATCCGAGTTCAGTCATTTCACTGACTGTATTTTTTTTAATTTCAAATAGTTTTTATTGGTTTTGGCAAAACAGTACAAAGAAACAAAACCACAATGAAAATAGCGCATGAGACAGTACAGGTAGAAGGTAGTTGCTCTGTTGCTGTTTGGTCGCTGTTTCTTACAAAAGATATATATTGATATGGTAGCTATGATATATCTTAACATGTGTTATTCTCATCTCACTGACTGTATTAAATATCTTATTGGGAGTGTCCTCCACTCAGAGAACACTGATGCAAAGTGTAGGGTCCCAGCACAGCTGCAGCTCGTCTTCTGTACTCCACACTGGTCCCAGCCCGCACCTTACAATGCTGCCGGTGTACCATAGGCTCTGTGTGTAAATTTATAGTGAATAAACCACAATCTTTATAGTGAATAATACACCTAGGCCTCCCATCGAATGAACCCTCTTTAATTTGCTGGCAACACTATGACCATAGGGTGTCTGTTTTGTCGAGATCCAAGTCCTGGGCCCGATCCCTCCACGTTGTCATGGTTTTAAATACAGTGTTATACATGGTAGTTATTAGTCTTTTTGGAAACTGATTTAATCAATTCATTGCTGACAGCCACCACTGAAGAGGGGTAAGTCTTGTGGAGAGTTCGAGGTAGCCTATGAACCAAAGGGACGTCAGGTGGAGTGCATGATCCCGTATTCCTATATTCTTGTAATGCGATCCTATGAACCAGAGGGACGTCAGGTGGAGTGCATGGTCCCTTATTCCTATATTCTTGTAATGCGATCCTATGAACCAGAGGGACGTCAGGTGGAGTGCATGGTCCCGTATTCCTATATTCTTGTAATGCAATCCTATGAACCAGAGGGACGTCAGGTGGAGTGCATGGTCCTGTATTCCTATATTCTTGTAATGCGATCCTATGAACCAGAGGGACGTCAGGTGGAGTGCATGGTCTCGTATTCCTATATTCTTGTAATGCGATCCTATGAACCAGAGGGACGTCAGGTGGAGTGCAGGGTCCCGTATTCTTAAATTCTTGTAATGCGATCCTATGAACCAGAGGGACGTCAGGTGGAGTGCAGGGTCCCGAATTCCTATATTCTTGTAATGCGATCCTATGAACCAGAGGGACGTCAGGTGGAGTGCATGGTCTCGTATTCCTATATTCTTGTAATGCGATCCTATGAACCAGAGGGACATCAGGTGGAGTGCAGGGTCCCGTATTCCTATATTCTTGTAATGCGATCCTATTAAACAGAAGGACGTCAGGTGGAGTGCATGGCCCCATATTCTTATATTCTTTTAAAGGGATACATTGTTTGTTGACATACATGTCACCCAATGCATGGCCAGCTTCTCCTTTATTTCAGATAGTGCATGTCGCAAAGCAAAATCCATGGGGCAGTTATATTTTTCATGAGTACATTTGAGCCATTTTTAAGATCCTGAAGGAACTTAGTAGTGGGTAGAGCAGCTGTGATCATGCACTCTCAATATCCACACCATACCTGTAAATATTGCAAAACAACTCGAAAGTGGAGTGTCAGTATGTCTGTACTCTCTTGCTTTCAAGTGAAAGAAAGGTAGATTGCCGCATCTCATGACTGGAACATTGACTTGAAAGTTAAGTACATTCCTCAGTTTAAACGTGGTAGATGTCCTAAAGACATCAAAGCAGAGGCACACGCGGAGCGGAGCCTTGTCCTTGCTCATGCTGGCCACTGTTAAACTGGAGCAAGGAAACTCCAACGCTAGACTACCTCCCAGCAAGATTTCTCAATGCAGGCGGTCATGGATGGTCGCTTCGAAACACCTTCCGTTTGCGTTGAGGAAGCTGCCGCCCAAGTAGAACTTCTACTCGAGTGGCAGAAGGAAGCAGTGTCCTCTTGCGCTGCGTGTAATGCTGTTCACGCTGATTTTACATCGCTGGACAAACACCTGGAGCTAAAAATCAGTGCGAACGGTACAACGTAACGCACTATGCTGCTTGCGGAACTCCACGTAGCGCGGCGGAGTTTTTTGTCACTTAACTCCGCGAACTCCGCCCAGGCCTACAAAAAGCCTTAATTTGCTCATGGAAAATACTATAGGCCTTGATATGTCTGGAAGAATCTCAAAGGTCATTCCAAGGCAGGCTGGCCTTTACAAGAAACACTTACAACGACCGCTACATAGACCTGTGTACTCTGAGATCTCATTGTGCTTGGCCCAATTTTTAAAGAAGGGCAATAAAGAACATAAAAAAAATAAAAATTAAACACGATTAGATTACGCTTTAGCATACTTAAAAGTCTTAAACCAATATTAATTCATACTGACCTGTCCCTTCAACAGGCCCAGAACCAATATATTCTGAGTGAACACATCCGGAGCTGAGATCATTTCCCTTCATGTTTATTATTAAGCAGTGCTGCCATTCCCTAAAGAGGAATACATTTGCCATTGTGAGAATGTCCATGCAAAGTCATACAGTACAGGTCATAAGTGCAAATATCTACAATATAGGTCAACAAACACCTCAGCATGCTAATGTTTGACAAGATCCCAACAAATAGTTTTACTGCTTTGTGCTGTTAACAGAACATAACTTCTATTGATACTTCACCACATACAGATAATTAGTTCACTAGTAACACTTTTTTTTAATTGTTTTTCCAGCACTATATTAAAAATATGAATGCCCCTCGTGGCCTATTTGGTGCCCCAGTCTTGCCCCTCAGCGGATGTTGTATTAACATGGTGGCCAGGCCCGGTTTGCATAGAGGCACACCTGATGCACTCTCGCCATGCAAAGACTTAAGCAAGTCACTCAAATATATATATCTATTTTAAAGTGCACTTACTGACGTGGATGCAAAAGAATCTGTGGCCCCTTATGTAATATGTGGTTTGTTATGGGTGCATATACCCAGTGTATTTCTGTGACCCTTGAGTAATGTGGCTCATGGTGTTTCAAATAAAACCATAAAATGGTGAGAGGAATGTTGTTATGCGCTGTGATTAAGAGACTCCTAAGCATTGTTACAGAGTGCTTTGATTTTAGCAGGTTGTAATGAGCATTTTGCAGTAAAGTATACGAGTGACTGTATAATTTAATAATTATTAGTTCTTAAGGTAGTTGTATGATCACTACGGGGCTCATTTCGTTGTTGGTTGGACTTGCGTCCGACCGGCATTGTAGCGGACTGGAACCGCCCGGCCATAGGTTGGCGGTTCCGACCGCACAATTTGGATGCCCGGTCAGAAACACCCATTTCTCAATGGCAGCTTGTACGGCGGGTGAAAAAGGCCCGCAGCACAAGCTGCCATTGAAAAATAGATGTCTGTAAATATCCCTGCACCGTGTGGCAGGCATCATGCGGTGCCTGCCACACGGTGCAGGGATGTTTCCCCAGGCCCCATAGCGGAGGGCCCTGCTAGGGGTCCCCAAAGTCACTTTTCAAAAGCCTTTCCATGGCGAAAAGGCTGACATGGAAAGGCTGTGGGAAACAGACATCATAATCCCGACTGCGGTGCCTAAAAACAGTTTCCCTACTTTTTATCAAAAGACAACCATGCCGGGAAGTATAATTCTGAGAGTTGAAAGGCTTCAGCTGAAGAATAAGGCAGGGAGTCTCCTGTGCTGTGAAACAGAAGGAGGGGCAGCCAGCTAAACAACCCATCATGCCAGGGTGCTGGCTGCCCTGAAAGAAATGCAAATGTGCAAACTGGTAAATCCACAAATGTAAAGGGTACCTGGAAGACGGTTTTGACTTTACTGATGAAATTACTGGAAATATCCTGATGACACACATTTATTCTTTTTGAGGGTTATTGTAAGGGAGCTACCATCTAAGCTGTGAAGTCTGTGCTTTTAAAAGACAGTTATAAAAAAAAACTGCACTATGTACAGTCTGCAAAAAAATCAATATTTTGGAAACACTTTTTATCCTAAACCTTTTCGGTCATTATGTAGCAGCCTATATTATACTATGTGTAATGCTAGTTTAAAATAATCACTTATATGTTCACATTGCTTCCTGTCCCAGACTGGGACCTTGTAGCACTAAATGTATACAAGTCACTATTCTCCACAGCACCAACCAGGTTTCAATTCTGTGGTTCTCTGGTTCCAGACACAGATCTCTGCAGTGTATTAACTAATAGAGTTTTCCTAATGTCCAACCGGAGTGCCAGATTTCAATCTGCGCTTTAATTGTTGCAACATTCCTTCCCTTTTGTACTGCAAGTTTATCACTATGGCCAACTGCATTTTACCTTAACTCTGGATCTTCTCTGCTGGGGACATCGAGGTCTGTAAAAACCACAGTATAAAGCTTGCTTTTGTCCGCTCCTGGCCAGTCAATGAATGTTGGTTTCTCCTTAACCTTCGATGTTCAAAGAACAGAACTGGCGTTAATAGACAGTTTAAAAAAAATGTAACGAATCTCAAACTTGTTAATAAAGCACATGCTATAGAGTAAAGTGGGACGCAAAAGTAAAAGCTCAATATAAGTTTTTTTTTTAAACCTATGGTGTCTTGGAGCAACCAACTATTTTGATTAATGAGCACATCAACAAATTAATGGCAGTGAAAACCTTAATAGCAATGTATTCAATTGTAATATGTCTTTACAAGCCAAAAGGGTATTCCTTTTCTAAGTCCAAGCGCTCTGCATGGATTGGCTAGTGTGTGTTTGGATATGTGGATGGGTGAGTGGGTTAAAGTGAAAATGGGGCTATTGCTGAATGGATGGATGAACGATTGACTCCTCCATGGATAATTGTATGAATGGGTGAGTGAGTGCATGGATGGATGGATGAATGCCATTTGTCAGAAATGGCTACTTAAGATTAGGGCTGGGCGGAATTTGCGTAGTTCCACTACGCAAAATTTTGGAAAAAAAATGTGTGGAAAACGTGCGCACGTCCTGAGGGTCCTTGTGCCCGGGACAGGGGTAGGGCTGGGCGTAGTTGGCGTAGCGCCACTATGCAGAATTTTGGAAAAAATGTGTGGAAAACGAGCGCACGTCCTGAGGGTCCGTGTGCCCGGGACAGGGGGTCCCTCGTGCCTGGGCAGGCTCCCTGATCTCCAGGGGTCCCTCGTGCCTGGGCAGGCTCCCCGATCTCCCGGCCTGGCTGGGTTGCGAAGCAGGGACCGGCCCCGGGGACTGCGTTTCAGTCAGGGCCTGGGGTTTGGGAGCCCCCGTCCTGCTGCCTGCCAAGTGTCCATCTGCCCGGGACAAGGGTCCCTGGTGCAGAGCCCCGGAGACCTGCAAGGGCAGGCGGGAGCCCTACCGCTATGGCTCAGCTCGGGGTGGGCAGATGGCAGTCCTTTCGGTCCTGGCCATCTGGTCGCACCTCTCCCCTCGGCTATCTGGTCACACGCAATGCTTTCCAATGGGGCGGCCAGATGGCTAGGCCGCCCTGGAAGTCCCGATGAGGGATCATTTGCCTCCCGGATCCCAGCCAGGGCTCCAGGAGGTCGGGCACGTTCGCGCCCAGGGTCCCCTGAGCCTCGCGGTGCGCACGGATTCCCAGAAAGCGGAATAGCCTTCCTCCGGATTACTAGGGACAGGGTACTCTGGGACCCCTCTCGGCCTAACGGTCCTCAGCCGGCAGCTGGGCGGGCCAGGATGCCGCCCCAGCCCTGGGTCCATCCATGGGCCTGCCGCGTGGCAGGCTGCCCTGGATGGGGTCTGGCAGGCCTGGGGAGCCTCCCCTGCTGGGCTGGGTCCAGGGGGCCTGGGGAGTGCAGCCTCCCCACCCCAGGGTCTGTCCTCGGTCCTGCTGAGTGGCAGGATGCCTGAACGAGGTCCCGCGGGACTGGGGAGCCTCCCCTGCTCGGCTGGGTTCAGCGGCTCCCAGGGGCCCTGGGGAGGGCGTCCTCCCCACCCTGGAGCTCCATCCTTGGTCCTGCCGCATGGCAGGGTGCACGGGATGGGGTCCGGTGGGCCCGGGAGGCTTCCCCTGCGCCTCTGGGCCTTTGGAGCCCCGGCTGGGTCCAGGGGCCCCGTCGGGCCCCGGGTCGGGTGCTCCGGCCCTGGGACCTGTCCCCCACCCTGCTGCACTTCCAAAGGCCGGGAATGGGGTTCCGTTGTGCCCGGGGACCCTCCCCTTGCTTGGCTGGGTTCAGGTTCTCCAGCCGGGGCCCCTGAGGGCCCTGGGGAGGGCGGCCTCCCACCCCGGGCTCTGTCCTCGGTCCTGCCGCGTGGCAGGGTGCCGGGGACAGGGTCCCGTGGGCCCGGGGAGGCTTCCCCTGCGCCTCTGGGCCTGGGAGCCCCGGCTGGGTCCAGGGGCCCTGTCGGGCCCCGGGTCAGGTGCTCCGGCCCTGGGCCGCGTCCCTGGCCTGCTGCTCTACCAAAGCCCCGGGACGGGGTTCCGTTGTGCCCGGGGACCCTCCCCTTGCTTGGCTGGGTTCAGGGCCCTGGGGAGGGCAGCCTCCCACCCCGGGCTCTGTCCTCAGTCCTGCTGCGTGGCAGGGTGCCCAGGATGGTGTCCGGTGAGCCCGGGGAGGCTTCCCCTGCGCCTCTGGGCCTGGGAGCCACGGCTGGGTCCAGAGGCCCCGTCAGGTCCCTGGTCGGGTGCTCCTGCCCTGGGCCGCGTCCCCCGGCCTGCCGCTCTGCAAAAGCCCCGGGACGGTGTTCCGTTTTGCCCGGGGAGCCTCCCCTTGCTTGGCTGAGTTCAGGAGCTCCGGCCGGGGCCCTTGGGGAGGGCGGCCTCCGTCCTCGGGCCTGCCAAGTGACAGGGTGCCCGGGACGGGCTCCCGCAGGGCCGGGGAGGCTTCCCTCGAGCGTCCGGGCCTGGAAGCCCCGGCTGGGTCCAGGGTCCCCCCGGGTCAGTTGCTGCAGCCCTGGGCCCCGTCCCCGTCCCCGTCCGGTCGCTCTGCCAAAGGCCAGAGACGGGGGTTCCGTTGTGCCCAGCGAGCCTCCCCATGCTTGGCCTATCACCTCGGCCATCTGGTCGCGCCTATCCCCTCGGCCATCTATGTCGCGCCAATCCCCTCAGCCATCTGGTCGCGCGCGCAATGCTTTCCAATGGGTCGACCAGATGGCCGGGTTGCCCTGGAAGTCCCTATGAGGGCTCATTTGCCTCCCGATCCCATCCAGGGCTCCAGGAGGTTGGGCGCGTCCGTGCCTTGGGTCCCCTCAGTCTCACGGTGCGCACAGGTTACCAGAAAGGGGGGTACCCTTCCTCCGGATTACTAGGGACATGGGGCCAGATGTATCAAAGAATAGTTTTGCGATTCTCAAATAGCGATTTTTAGAGAATTGCAATTTGAGAATTCCAAAACTATTCTTTCCTTAGGTTGGAGCGCCATCTAGAGCAAGTCCAGTAGGGAAGGTGTTCGAATATTCCTTAGGTTGGAGCGCCATCTAGCGCAATTCCAGTAGGGAAGGTGATGGGATATTCCTTAGGTTGGAGCGCCATCTAGCGCAAGTCCAGTAGGGAAGGTGATGGGATATTCCTTAGGTTGGAGCGCCATCTAGCGCAAGTCCAGTAGGGAAGGTGATGGGATATTCCTTAGGTTGGAGCGCCATCTAGCGCATGTCCAGTAGGGAAGGTGATGGGATATTCCTTAGGTTGGAGCGCCATCTAGCGCAAGTCCAGTAGGGAAGGTGATGGGATATTCCTTAGGTTGGAGCGCCATCTAGCGCATGTCCAGTAGGGAAGGTGATGGGATATTCCTTAGGTTGGAGCGCCATCTAGCGCAAGTCCAGTAGGGAAGGTGATGGGATATTCCTTAGGTTGGAGCGCCATCTAGCGCATGTCCAGTAGGGAAGGTGATGGGATATTCCTTAGGTTGGAGCGCCATCTAGAGCAAGTCCAGTAGGGAAGGTGATGGAATATTCCTTAGGTTGGAGCGCCATCTAGAGCAAGTCCAGTAGGGAAGGTGTTGGAATAGTAGCGTGCAATGCTTTCCAATGGGGCGACCAAATGGCCGGGCTGCCCTGGAAGTCCCGATGAGGGCTCATTTGCCTCCCTGATCCCAGCGAGGGCTCCAGGAGGTCGGGCGCGTCCGCGCATAGTGTCCCCTCAGTCTTGCGGTGCGCACAGGTTACCAGAAAGGGGGTAGCCTTCCTCCGGATTACTAGGGACAAGGTACTCTGGGACCCCTCTCGGCCTAGCGGTCCTCAGCCGGCAGTTGGACGGGCCAGGATGCCGCCCCAGCCCGGGGACCGTCCCTGGGCCTGCCGCGTGGCAGGCTGCCCTGGATGGGGTCCGGCGGGCCCGGGGAGCCTCTCCCTGCTGGGCTGGCTCCAGGGGCTCGGGTGTTCCAGCCCTGGGCCCTGTCCCCCAGCCTGCAGCCCTGCCAAAGGCCCGGAACGGGGTTCCATCGTGCCCGGGGTGCCTCCCTTGCTCGGCTGGGTTCAGGGGCTCCCTGCGGCCCCGGGAGGGTGGCCTCCCCACCCCGGGCTCTGTCCTCAGTCCTGCTGCGTGGCAGGGTGCCCGGGACGGGGTCCCGCGGGCCCGGGGATGCTTCCCCTGCGCCTCTGGGCCCGGAGCCCCGGCTGGGTCCAGGGGCCCCTCCGGGCCCCGGGTCGGGTGCTCCAGCACTGGACCCTGTCTCCCGGCCTGCCTCTATGCCAAGGGCCCGGGACGGGGGTCCGTCGGTCCCGTGCAGACCTCCCCGCTTCGCCTGCTTGTCGAGGTGTCTGCGGGCCCCAGGTCGGAGGGCCCGTCGGCTCCCCCTCGCAGCCTCCATGGCTGGGGCCCAGCTGGGGCCGTGGGCCCTGGGCCTCCGGTCCCCGTGCCCCGGCACCCGCTCACTCTTTCATTGGGGCACCGAGCGACCAGATGGCTCCACTTTCGTGCCCGGCCATCTGGTCGCCCTTTCCCCTCGGCCATCTGGTCTCCCGCAATGCTTTCCTATGGGGCGACCAGATGGCCGGGCTTCCCTGGAAGTCCCGATGAGGGCTCATTTGCCTCCACGATCCCAGCGATGGCTCCAGGAGGTCGGGTACTTTTGCACCTTGGGTCCCCTCTGTCACCTCGTGTGCACGGATTACAAGAAAGGGGGTAATTTTCCTCCGGATTACTAGGGAGAGGGTCAATCAGACCTCCGTGAGGTCCGGCGATTCTGAAACAGGGGAAGGCAGCACCCGGGCCCGCCCGCCGGGGCCCCCAGAGGCCCGGGTACGCACCTGCCTCTCAGCCCCTTCCCGATGGTCCTTTTTCTCCGAGTTTGCTCAGTCAGACCTCCGTGAGGTCCGGCGATGCCGAGACAGGGGAAGGCAGCACCCGGGCCCGCCCGCTGGGGCCCCCAGGGGACCGGGTACGCACCTGCCTCTCAGCCCCTTCCCAATGGTCCTTTTTCTCCGAGTCTGCTCAGTCAGATGTGAGGTCCGGGGATGCTGAGACAGGGGAAGGCAGCACCCGGGCCCGCCCGCCGGGGCCCCCAGGGGCCCGGGTACATACCTGCCTCTCAGCCCCTTCCCGATTGTCCTTTTCTCCGAGTTTGTTCAGGCAGACCTCCGTGAGGTCCGGGGATGCTGAGACGGGGAAAGCAGCACCCGGGCCCGCCTGCCGGGGCCCCCAGGGGCCCGGGTATGCACCTGCCTCTCAGCCCCTTCCCGATGGTCCTTTTTCTCCGAATTTGCTCAGTCAGACCCCGTGAGGTCCGGGGATGCTGAGATGGGGAAGGCAGCACCCGGGCCCGCCTGCCAGGGCCCCCAGGGGCCCGGGTACGCACCTGCCTCTCAGCCCCTTCCTGATGGTCCTTTTTCTCCGAGTTTGCTCAGTCAGACCCACGTGAGGTCCGGGGATGCTGAGACGGGGGAAGGCAGCACCCGGGCCTGCCCGCCAGGGCCCCAGGGGCCCGGGTACGCACCTGCCTCTCAGCCCCTTTCCGATGGTCCTTTTTCTCAGAGTTTGCTCAGTCAGACCCCGTGAGGTCCGGGGATGCTGAGATGGGGGAAGGCAGCACCCGGGCCCGCCTGCCAGGGCCCCCAGGGGCCCGGGTGCGCACCTGCCTCTCAGCCCCTTTCCGATGGTCCTTTTTCTCAGAGTTTGCTCAGTCAGACCCCCGTGAGGTCCGGGGATGCTGAGATGGGGGAAGGCAGCACCCGGGCCTGCCTGCCGGGGCCCCCAGGGGCCCGGGTATGTACCTGCCTCTCAGCCCCTTCCCGATGGTCCATTTTCTCCAAGTTTGTTCAGGCAGACCTCCGTGAGGTCCAGGGATGCTGAGACGGGGGAAGGCAGCACCCGGGCCTGCCTGCTGGGGCCCCCAGGGGCCTGGGTACGCACCTGCCTCTCAGCCCCTTCCCGATGGTCCTTTTTCTCCGAGTTTGCTCAGTCAGACCCCCGTGAGGTCCGGGGATGCTGAGACGGGGGAAGGCAGCACCTGGGCCCCCAGGGGCCCGGGTATGCGCCTGCCTCTCAGCCCCTTGCCGATGGTCCTTTTTCTCTGAGTCTGCTTGCCCTGGGAGCAGGCAGGGATGCTAAGCCAGCATACCCACTGTGTGAGGCCCAGCCAGGGTCTCCGAGCCCACGGGACGCAGAGCCCCCGAGCCCACGGGACGCAGAGCCCCCGAGCCCTGTATGGAGAGGCGGGAGCCCTCCGGCGAAGTCTCGGGACGGGCAGATTGGCCTCCTACGGGCCTGGCCATCAGGTAGAGTTTTCCTCTCGGCCATCTGGTCGCGTGCAATGCTTTCCAATGGGGCGACCAGTTGGCCGGGCCGCCCTCGAATTCCCAATGAGGGCTCATTTGCCTTCCCGATACCAGCGAGGGCTCCAGGAGGTCGGGCGCGTCCGCGCATAGGGTCCCCTCAGTCTTGCGGTGCGCACAGGTTACCAGAAAGGGGGTAGCCTTCCTCCGGATTACTAGGGACAAGGTACTCTGGGACCCCTCTCGGCCTAGCGGTCCTCCGCCAGCAGTTGGACGGGCCAGGATGCCGCCCCAGCCCTGGATATGTCCCTGGGCCTGCCGCGTGGCAGGCTGCCCTGGATGGGGTCCGGCGGGCCCGGGGAGCCTCTCCCTGCTGGGCTGGCTCCAGGGGCTCGGGTGTTCCAGCCCTGGGCCCTGTCCCCCAGCCTGCTGCCCTGCCAAAGGCCCGGGACGGGGTTCCATCGTGCCCGGGGTGCCTCCCCTTGCTCGGCTGGGTTCAGGGGCTCCCTGCAGCCCCATAGAGGGTGGCCTCCCCACCCCGGGCTCTGTCCTCGGTCCTGCTGCGTGGCAGGGTGCCCGGGACGGGGGCCCGGGGAGGCTTCCCTTCGCCTCCGGGCCTGGGAGCCCCGGCTGGGTCCAGGGGCCCCTCCGGGCCCCGGGTCGGGTTCTCCAGCCCTGAGCCCCGTCCCCCAGCCTGCCGCTTTGCCAAAGGTCCGAGACGGGGTTCCGTCGTGCCCGGGGAGCCCCCTCGCTTGGCTGGGTTCAGGAGCTCCGTCCGGGGCCCTCAGGGGCCCCGGGGAGGGTGGCCTCCCCACCCCGGGCTCCGTCCTCGGTCCTGCCGCGTGGCAGGGTGCCCGGGATGGGGTCCCGTGGGCCCGGGGAGGCGTCCGCTGCGCCTCTGGGCCCGGTAGCCCCAGCTGGGTCCAGGGGCTGCTCCAGGCCCCGGGTCGGGTGCTCTAGCCCTGGGTCCCGTCCCACGGCCTGCCGCTATGCCAAAGGTCCGAGACAGGGTTCTGTCGTGCCCGGGGAGCCCCCACGCTTGGCTGGGTTCAGGAGCTCCGTCCGGGGCCCCTGAGGGCCCCGGGGAGGGCGGCCTCCCCACCCCGGGCTCCGTCCTCGTTCCTGCCGCATGGCAGGGTGCCCGGGACGTGGTCCGAAGGGCCCGGGGTGGCGTCCCCTGCGCCTCTTGGCCCGGTAGCCCCGGCTGGGTCCAGGGGCCCTGTCGGTCCCCGGGTCGGGTGCTCCGGCCCTGGGCCCCGT